>CM051236.1:441189060-441789060 GCA_027917425.1 Gastrophryne carolinensis
TTTTCATTAAATCACTCTGAAGGTCCGGTTTAAATGAAAGCTGGAGTTTAAAAGATTCTAGAAGCCTCCCAAGAGTACTACTTTGGGGTCTGTGTAGACCTATGTCTATGTTAGAGGCTCTAAACTGTGACCTATCCATAAATATGGGATCTTCACCCCCAACCACAAACTACAAAACTCATTTTTCTTTATTGCATGGCCTGGCCTGCTTCGGTATTCATAACAGTTGGGTTATTCCGCCACAAGGTGGCGCAGTGGTACTACAGAAAGCTGTGGCATCTGCCAACCCCCTGTAAAAATGGGATTAACCATAGAGTTCCCAGTGTTTCCTCTGCAGTGATACTGCAAAGTTAGAAGATGTCTCTCTCTTGCGCAGGTGAGCGGGGAAACCAAGCCTGCGGCCCTGCAAGTCTATTTCCATCCGTTTCTGGACCCTCGCTGCCTCCCAGCCTTGGCTGACAGATTGGGTGAAGGTAGAAGAGCACTAGGGCCAAGTGCTCCTGGAGCGCAGCTCCAGCTGCAGACCCTGTACAATTTTTCCTTCAGGGGTCCCCCCCTCCCTCTCTCTGGCCTAGATGCTCGCCGCTGGTCGGTCTCTCTCTCTCTCTCTCTCTCTCTCTCTCTCTCTCTCTCTCTCTCTCTCTCTTCTCTCTCTCTCTCTCTCTCTCTCTCTCTCTCTCTCTCTCTCTCTCTCTCTCTCTCTCTCTCTCTCTCTCTCTCTCTCTCTCTCTCTCTCTCTCTCTCTCTCTCCCTCTTCCTCTTCCTCTTCCTCTTCCTCTTCCTCTTCCCCTGGATTTGTTTGTACTGCGCTCCGCTGCAGTTGGCACTATAACCTGAGGCGTTTTTTGCTTTGTCATGGCGCCGGCCGGGTCACGTGATCGCCGTTTTCGCGCTCTTTGGGGGGGGGGGGGGGCCTTAGGATGACGCATATCGGTTCGTCTCCCCGCGGCCCGCCCCTTGAGGTACCTCTGCCGGCGCCATTTTGGACTAGCTGCGCGTCTGGATTTCTCCCTTCCTGGCTGCAGCGCTGCTTCCTCTGGTGTGTCCCTTCATCCTGCGGCCTGTGCCTTGGTGAACCTGTAGTGTCTTTGGTCTGTGAGTCCCCGTTGGGGGGGGGGGGGGGGTTTATTGCCCTTGGGGGTATGTGCTGTGTGATGTGTCTTTTTCACTTATGTCTTTCAGGCGGGACACCATTGGGTTGTGGTTTCTCCCGGCTCTACTCCTTCCTCCCCCACCTTTCAACGATTTCTGGCGGCATCCTGTGGGAGGGCATCCCGGTTGGCTTCTGTATTAGCCTTTACCCACCGCTGGCCTATTACGCCTGTGTTAATCACCATATGGAGGCTTCTGGGGATAGTGTGCTTGGGGGTCCTTCGGGACAAGCTCGGCTGTGTTCCATGTGTAGGGTATCCCCTGTGAATAACAGTGTCACGGTGTGTGTGCAGTGTGCTGAGAGTGTACTTGCACTTCAAGCTGGTTTGCCTGCTGCGATTCCCAGCTCTGCGCCTCCCTCGGCTTCACCTACTCCCCCGCTCCTGCAATTGGGCCCTAGTGACGGGGATATTAGCAGGGAGTCGCACTCTGATTTGCCTCTGCGGGTGGCCAGCTTTGAGAGGCAGCTTGCCAGGACTGTTCCCAGGAAGGCTTCTGGCAAGAAGCGGCACCTGATTTCCACTCCCTCACGCTCTACAGAGGAGTATGAGGAATTTGATGTCACTGCTGGATGTTATTACCTAGAGGAAGTGGAACTGCTCCAGGACTCTGACTCCTCTGGGGACCAGCAGGAGGGTTGTGATAGTGACCCTGAATCTGGGGAGGATTCATGGTATCCTGAGGACACTTATAATTTGCTGTCTCACATCTTTGAAATTTTACCACTATGGTGCTTAAAGAATGGGAACGTCCTAACAGGCTGCCTACTGTGCCCAAGGGTTTGGATAAGAGGTATCCCTTTCCTGCTGATCTTGTTAAGAGGTGGACAGTGAGGACCGGCGCATGGATCAGTTGGCCTACCATGTCTTTACCTGTGGGGGCTGGATTGCCCCCGGCCTGTGCGGCTGTCATTACAGCTATTGCCCTTAAGAAACTGCTCAAGAGTCTCCTTGATGGCGCTATGGATCGTAGCGGGGGGAGGAGTATAGTACTCTCTTGGTTCTGATTTTGTGGCCTTTATCCTTACTGCTATGGATGATGCTGAGCGGTAGGGCCTCTGCACTCTTGGTGGCTATGCACCACTCTGTTTGGTTACAACAGTGGCAGTCCCGGCCCTTTTGGGGGTCCTCCGTCCCTCCTCTCTAGTGGCCACAGAGATTCTTGGGGCCGTGGCAGATCCCGTGGTCGTCCCGGTCTCTCCTGGAGTTCCAAGCCCAAACTCTCTCCCAAGCCCCCTCAGGCATGAAGGGGCGCCCTCACCCATCCGGGTGGGGGGACGGCTTCGGCTAGAGTAAGGAGTCATTTGTCAGGTGCTCCATCAAGAACAGGGTCAGGGGTACTATTCCAATCTTTTCACGGTCCCCAAAAAGGACGGCTCTCTGAGGCCCATTCTGGACCTGAAGGGCCTCAACAAATTTGTCAGATTCAAGCATTTTCGTATGGAGACGCTACGCTCTGCTGTCAGTACCCTTCACCCGGGCGACTTCATGACCAATGTGGACATCAAGGATGCGTATCTTCATGTGCCTTTCTAAGGTTCGAGCTGCAGGATCAGCATTACCAGTTTGTGGCTCTACCCTTCGGTATCACCTCGGCGCCTTGGGTGTTCACCAAGGTACTGGTGGGGGTGATGGCTCTGCTAAGGAACCAGGGCATACGCATCATTCCTTACCCGGACGACATCCTGATTGTGGCCAAGTCCTTTCCTCAGGCCGAGCAGGACACTCAGATGGTGACATCCATTCTAGAGTCCTTCGGCTGGGTGATCAACTATCCTAAGTCTTCTCTGTCCCCGTCCTTGGTGAGGTCCCTTCTGGGCATGACTCTGGATACCTCTCAGGTCAAGGTGTTCCTTCCTCAGCAGAAGGTGCGGGGTCTTCAGATGTAGGCTCGGGCTCTGCTATCGTGTCCTCATCCATCCATCCGTCAGGGGATGCAGTTAGTGGGCCTGATGGTGTCCTGCTTCGAGGCGGTCCCCTTTGCTCAGTTTCACATGAGACCTCTTCAGTTGCACCTCTTGTCAGTTTGGGATCAGGACCTGTAATTTGCTCTGTCTCCTCTGACCAGACAGTCCCTCTCGTGGTGGCTGGACTCACGGAACCTTCTGGTGGGCAGGACCTTCCTGCCCCCGTGCTGGGAGACGGTCACCACAGATGCCAGTCTGACCGATTGGGGAGGCTTCTGGAAGTCCCTGAAGTTCCAGGGTCGGTGGGGCCCACAAGAGGCCCATGTGTGCATCAACGTCCTGGAACTGAGGGCGATCAAGTTGGTTCTTTCTCGCCTAACCACTCACCTTCAGGGTTGGGCTATTCAGTTCCGCTCAGACAACCAGACAGCGGTTGCCTACATCAATCATCGGGGAGGTACTCGGAGCAAGCGAGCCTTCCAGGAAGTGTCCCTGATTCTGTCTTGGGCGGAACGGCATGTTCTCTGCATCTCAGCAGTCCACATTCAGGGAGTGGAGAACCAGGTGGCGGACTCCCTGAGCAGGGGGCCGTCTCGTCTGGGGGAATGGTCCCTCAACAACTGGGTGTTTCTCTCCCTGTGTCACCACTGGGGTCAGCCGGACGTGGACTTGTTTGCGTCCCGTCACAATCACAACTTGCCAGATTTGTCTCTATCTCAGGATACTCTGGCCTTCGCCACGGAGTTTTGGCTTCTCTGTGTTCCCTTGTTGGCCAAGAAGAGTTTGTTTCGCAGACGTCGTGCAGTTGGCAGTAGACCGAAACGTCTTGCCCAAGGATGCAGATCTTCTAACTTGGGGGCAGCTACGTCATCCCAATTTACAAACGCTGGCTTTAGCGGCTTGGCTGCTGAAACCTCCATCTTGATGGAAAAGGGGTTGCCTGCTTCTGTTGATACCATGATTAGGGCTAGGAAGAAGTCTTCATCCTTTATCTATTACAGGGTCTGGCGTGCTTACATTGCCTAGTGTGAGTCTAAGTCTCTTCCCTGTCGGGTTTTTTCTATTCCCAGGATTCTAGAATTCTTGCAACATGGTTTGGATCTAGGCCTTCAACTTAGTACCCTAAAAGGCCATGTTTCTGCTCTTTTTCCAGGGTGTTTCTCATGTGCATCCACCCCGTAAGCCTTTGCTACCAGTCTGGGATTTGAATCTGGTGTTGTCAGCTCTGCAAGGGCCTCCCTTTGAGCCTATCCGTGAGGCTGCCTTTCCCATTATGACTCTTAAGGTAGCCTTTCTGGTGGCTATCACTTCTGTAAGGCGAGTTTCTGAGCTGGCGGCGCTTTCCATCAAACCTCCTTATTTTGAGCGGCATCAGGATAAGGTGGTGTTCCGGCTTAAGCCTGATTTCTTGCCGAAGGTGGTGTCTGCCTTTCATCTCAATCAGGACATTGTTTTGCCTTAATTGTGTCCTAATCCTGCTAATTCCAAGGAGCGGACACTGCATTCGCTGGATGTGGTTAGGGCTCTGAAGTTTTATTTGGTCGCTACAGAGACTTTCAGGAAGTCTGATGCTCTTTTTGTTCTCACTTCTGGACCTAGGAAGGGTTTGCCTCCGCTAAGTCCACTATCAGCAAGTGGATCCGTCAGGCGGTGATTCGAGCCTATTCTGCTAAGAGAAAGGAACCTCCCTTTAGGGTGACTGCTCATTCCACTCGTGCTTTTGGTGCCTCTTGGGCTTTTCAGCACCAAGCTTCTGTTGAACAAGTTTGCAAGGCCGCTACTTGGTCTTCTGTTCATACCTTTTCAAAGTTTTACAAGGTTGATGTTAAGGCCTCAGCAGATGCTGCTTTTGGCCGCAAGGTGCTTTAGGTGGTAGTCATGATTAAGAGCCTCGGCTCGAAACGCGTTGACGCGGGGTCTGCTCTCACTATGCGTTTTATGCTTTACATGCTGTGATGGCCTTTTAACTATGGTTTGCAATAAAGGATGGATGATTTTACTGACCAAGCTACGTGGCTGGCACTTCTTCATTGTGGACATTTATCATACTAGGTGAGCTCTCTTTGCCCTGTGCCCATTGTTTGGACTTTGCTATACAGTTATGTGATCTGAGGCTGGCAACTAAGGCAATTATTATGCAAGTTTTAGGCGGTAGTGACTTGAACTACTGGCCGTTACTCTTTGTGGATCCCACCCTACCTTTGGACACTGCTTTTGGATGTCCCAACTGTTATGAATACCGAAGTGGGCCGTGCCATGCAAGAACAAAAACAATTCTACAGGTGAGTACTCACAGAATTGCTTTATTCCTCTTCACTCCATAGATTCCTTACGATAGGGTTATACTCCTGTCTCCAGGAGTAACACAGTTAACTAAAAAGTACCTCCTCAGCAGCTCCTTCTCTGGTGCGGTTCTTCCATCCCCAGTTTTGTGGTCCCCAGAGTGCAGACATGCTTTTTGCAGCTGTCACTGCTGCGGGAAAAAAAAAACAAAAAAAAAAAAAAAATATATATATCCCCCCCCCCCCCCCCCCCTCCTTTTTGTTAGATTTATTATATTTAACAATGTGAGGGCCAGGCAGAGTTGCATAACTTGTAGACTGCCCATCTGCTCAGGATCTTTCTATTGCCCGTACATAACTTGTAGACTGCCCGTCTGCTCATGATCTTTCTATTGCCCGTACATAACTTGTAGACTGCCCGTCTGCTCAGGATCTTTCTATTGCCCGTACAACATGCAAAATCCTGCTGTTGCAAGTAGAGGAATTTGCTGGCTTGGACGTGTAGAGAGCAGAAGGCCTGGGGTGATTTTTGCAAGCATGGATGCAGGCAGAAGGAGGTAAGTGACCTAGTATGGAGGTCCACTACCTCACTCAGTCCCCTTTTGGTGCCCTTACTAGCATCCCAGATGGGCCGGCTGACCGGGCACAGCGCTGGGACTTGTGATCCCTGTGGCATGTTCAGAAGAAAAAATTGTGTGTGTGTGGTGCAGATTGCACCCCCGTAGGGCAAGTGTCTCACAGCCAGCAACAGGGGTGCAGGGGCTATCATCCCCCCACAGGTTGGGGTGAAATGACTGGCCTTGTGTCTAATCTGGGGGGGCGGGTGAAGGAGCAGCGTGGAGGGGAGCTTAGTGCCTGCCAGCCAGCAACGTCTTCTCTCCCTCTGCCCCCGGGGTCAGTCATGGAGGGGGAGACATGGGCACAGCAGTGTGCCATTACTTGGGCCTCCCTGGGTAGTGTTGGGAGGGGCTGGCAGTGGTTTCTCTACACGGAGCTGGTGTATTCCTGGACACTTCAGCTGCGAGGCCATGAACAGCTCTGTTATCCACCCCCCCAGTCATGGGGAGAGGAAGCAGAGGGCGCCGCAGCACACTGTACTTGCCCGTGGCCTGGCCTCTGGGCCAGGTGTGGCTTGCCCAGTCCTTGGATGCCTGGGTCAGAGGGCTGTAGTAGAGGGCCGCTGCTGCCCTAGACTATGAGCGAAGGTCCACGTGGGAGAATAGGTGAGTACAGCTTTTTTTTTTTTTTTTTATATTGAAAATTGTCTTTAATGTCGGTCCATTCTGGGTCATGCTTTCTACTGCTTGTTGTCAAAACTGGGGATGGATGAACCGCACCAGAGGAGCCGCCGAGGAGGTACTTTTTAGCACAGTCAGTCACGTAGATTTCTTACGGGTTATTCTCCTGTCTCCACGAGTGACAGAGTGAAGATTAAAGGAGCAGTATCGCGAAATTTGCATTAAAAAAGATAAATAATTAAATGGCCACAACAATAGCTTCTAACATGTGTATAAATAATGTGGCTATTAAAAGAAAGGCAGATATTTTTTCCTTTTTCTATTTGTATAATGACAATGGCTCAGTCCATATGCTGAATAGGGGGATCTGCTGGGTTGTATTTAGTGAGCTGCTTCATTTAGCCCACTGGTCTCCTAGCAACACTTTACCTCAGAGGCTGACACTGTAATCAGTGGTAACGGCTGTGTGTGTGTGTGAGGTGCTGCTTTTGTTATGAGACCAGGTGACTCAAATGTGTAAAATCTATACAAAATAAACTAAACTGACTGAAAATAACTGAAATTCTTCTTTGAATAACTGTGCAGGAAAATCTAAAGGTATTTAAGTGGAACAAAACCCTGAGTGGCCGACCCTGAAGTCTATAAGACCCGGCCACTGACCTTCCCCCCTGGGCATCCTAAATCGGGATGCCCCACTGTGTGAAACGACCCCTGGATAACCACAGATCCCCCATCCCCCCCCCCCCCATTTTTCTGGCGCGCTCACGCAGATAGTCATTTAGACAGGCCGGGCGGCCAGGAAGATTACTGCTCAGGCTCCCCATCTGCGTGCAAACAGCGCTGATTGGATGAGAGCCCGCGCATGCGCTGTGGGACAGGGAAAGGTACGTTTTCACAGGCGAACTTGGGGATTTCACATATCAGGGCATCCCAAGTCGGGATGCCCCTAGGGGCACAAAACAAAACTCCAGATAGTGAAAATCCTGGGTTGGGCTTTGCTCAAAACACACAAAGCTGAAAGAAAGATCATATGGAAAAATGAAAGAATATGAAAGAGAAAATGGTAAACTGAAAGATTCTGCAGCAGAACCAACATGAAGGGAAAACTGTCAAAATAAAAAATGTTTAGAGCAAAAAAACAGGATGTAAACCCAAAAATCCAATTCTGAAATAAAATAACCCCCCCCCCCCCCGAAAAAAAAACAAAAAAAAACTGAGTCTGAGGTTCGAACCAATTACACTCTGGTTCAAATTGACATTGAATTTACCAATGAGCTAAATGACTTCTAGAGCTTTTCTTTCTGTTTTAGATATAAGTTCTGGCCAGGCAATGTTGCAATATTATCTTATGCTGGACGGCTGCCAGCACTGAACAGCTGATTACTTTGTTAGATTGTTTCCCCCTTTCCTCAGCCTGGAACAGGCCAGAGTGTCGGCCCCCACACTCAGCAGACGTAAATATGAGCTATTAGTCTCCAGCTGCACAACACAGACATAATTTTTTTCTCTAAATTTGTAATTCTTACTCCAACACTTACCTACATTCAAAGTACCATTCAAATATAAGTCACCAAGAAGAATTCGCGACACTGCTCCTTTAAGAGAAAGGAATTAATATGGCAGTAATACATAAAATTCCCCTTTATTCTAGATATTTGCATGATTTTATCCTCCCACTCCTGATTGCATTGTTTGCAGTCCATACTTTGTGTGGTCCCTTGAAATGCACGCTTGCCATTGTCAACTGTAAAACATCTTACAGATTTTTTTTTTTTTTTTTTCTATCCTTATAACTTCATCTTCAGATTAAAAGGAATCTGCATTGATAGGAATATATTCAGGGTGTATATATTTATATTCCTAACTACAAATGCTGGCCTCCTGTCAAGCAATGGCAACTGCCACCTTCCCTAGCGGTTTGCTGACTACTTGTGGATTTCAGTGCTAGCTTAATTCCTTTTAAACGTATCATTTCTGTAACTGCTGGCAAATGGGGGAGGGGGTGATGGCAGATTATAAGGGAGGGAGGTTTCAGACTGCTTAAAGCAGACATCCAATAAAAATACGTGCTGGGTCACTGCAAACCTATTTGGGATGCCTACCCTCTAACTTAAATCCTAAGAGGACTGAAAACCTAAAGGTCTACTTTAAGTGGCTTAAGCTTAGAGGTCCTTAACTTCGCCCATCCCGCACCTTCCACACTCAGTTGGCTGCCATTCACTTATCTGCCAGCAACCAATTGCTGTAGTTGCACAATCATGTACAAGCTCACAGGATGAGCCCAATAGGCTGCTCGAAGAACCTTGCTGGAACACGGATGCAGTAAGTAGCAGCTGTCCAGTCTTATAACTTTTCTTAGACTTCTGGAGGTGGACCACATTGTGGTATCCAAATTATGTGTTGCAAGGGCCGGTGGATCTCAAGCCTAGGGTTAAAGTCAAAAAACAATATTGAGTGTAATGAAGGACCTGTTGTCAATTTTCGCCCTTACATATAATATCTGGACTCTTACTTAGACAGATTGCAGATATTGATTCTAATTTCCTTTCTGATTTGTTTTCTACAGGCTAACAGCCTTGCAGCCAAAGGAAAGTACGAGTCCAGTGGTGATGGGTCTGGGGCAGCGGGTCAGTCCCTGTATGTTGCCAACCACGCCTATTAGCTTCTTGTTCCAGTAAGCACTGACCTGCAAAACACCTCCACTCTGAATCTCTTGTCCTACAAAGCGGCATTCACACAAACCTCCCCTGCAGCCAAAGCTTGGAACAACCGCAGCCATCTCCCACCTAGCCTCATACTTCCAGCATCCACCCATCTTGGCTTGCGCCATTGTAGATGTGGACCTTGGGTGCAAAGATGGCGGGCTAGTCCATGTCTTTCTGTGAAAAGTGTTTGGTTGTGTTAACTATTTTCCTACTAGATTTTATTTTACATGTTTGAGTTTAGAACAAATGATAAAGCTATTGGTGAATAGAGTATATATTATATTTAATAATGTAAGAGTAGATAAAAGGGACCTCTGCTGGACAGGAAGGATGACCAATAAAAACTATTCACTGACCTAGCACGCAAGTGTAATTCACCTGCACACTGCAGACACTTTCTAACCCCCATGTCCTGGTCCAGACCCTGTTTTGTAACCTCTTGTTGTTTGTGGTACATCCATAGACCGAGTGGTTGTCTGTTACCTTTATCTCTGGGATGTAGATCTATCCTTTGTTAGCTGGATAGTGTGAAGTACTGGAGCCCATAACATTAAAGGATGACTAACCTACTGCTGTGCATATTGTGAAAATAGTGGTGTTATCTGTATTCAACCGACCTACCTAGTAGGCTAAATAAAATGAGCGAATTACACTAAATGCATTCTCTTTATTTTTGTGTATGACTCGTATAATGCATATCTAACCATAAAAGATTGTCCATGTAATTATATGCAATCACAATGATGGGCCAATTCGGGTTCAAAGGACCACAGACCAATTGAATTCAGTGAGGTTATAGTACTATTCCCAATACTGTATATGCTGTAAGAATTCCAGAGCTGGCCACAGTGGGTTAGTTCTGCTTTTAAAAGTAATGTCTTCATGGTCTAAGCAAAAGGGTCAAGGCTGCCATCAGTAAATTCAAAGAGGAGCAAGACTAAGACTTGAGTCTAAGACTCTTGGGGGGTTGGTATACCTCTTCATGAAGCATCCTGAATTGACCTCTTCCAAAACATAACCAGCAGTTCGGTTTAGGGGTGATTCCAGAGGATACACACAATAGCTAGAGAGGAATAACATCCAAGAAAGTCAAATTAGTTGTTCCTCTTTAAGGGCCTTGTACATGTGAAGAAACAGATCAAAAAAGACATGTCTTACCTCCCAGGCTTACTTCTGCTAAGTTGCTGTGTCACTGAATTATCATCCCCTCTTGTAAGCCTATGTTTTCACTAGAGCCTGTGTGAGTCACAAGCCAGAATGTTACATTTCAGTTTATGAAAGAAGGGGGTGTTCCTGTCTCCCCTCCTGGCATTTTTCAGTTCTTGCTCACCATAAAGATAGCAAAAGCAACACACATGCAACAGAACCCATTTCATTTTGCTGCCAATGTAATGTACCTTGCAATAAATGAAAAGAACCAGAAACGTTGAGGAATGAGCTAGCACTTCTGCAGATGTGTGGTTTGTCTCACACAGTGTGATGTGAAGAAGTGGAGCTCAAACCATTTCTTAAACGAACAGCCTGGCACAGTTGGAAAAGAAAGGTAGCGGCCATTCTTGAGTTTCCTCTCCCAGCATCTTAGCTATGCTGCTGCCTGCATTCAACTGACAATGCACATGCAATGTAACAGGAAGCCCAGCAGCACTTCCTGTTTGCAGGTGGCCTGCAAATGCATGAGCCACCATTTTGTTTCTAAAATTTACTACAGCAGGAGTTAGAAAAAGATAAATGAATTTTTATGTGCAGCAATCTAAATTCTGCAGCACCATCCCACTTGACATGCCGGCCTTCCCCTCTGCGGAAATTCCCTAATATCCAGCCTCTCAGGAAGCCAGAGGTGGTAATGCTGGGAGCTGTCTGTCTCAAAGCTGAAGATTTGGCTACAAGAAAGAGGGCTAGCTTTTACCAATTACATGGGCAGTAAGCAAACAATGGTCTGATGTTATGCTTAGCCTGGACCAACCCTTATGGATACGTGGGAAGCAGAAAGCATTCATAGTAGGGCAACAAGAAGGGACATAAAGGGGGCAGAAAGCACAAATAATGATACACTTAGAAGCACACGAAGAATAAGAAAGAAGGGAAATGGGACAGGAGAAAAATGAGGCAGAATTGAAGAATAGAAGAGAGGAACAAAGGTCACTTTGGGCAACAGGCAAAAGAGATTAAAAACAGCTATTGGAAAGAAGAAATTGCTGAAAGTGGGTATAGTGGGCATTAGTAAGGGTCAGAGCAGCAGAGAGGTGCGCAACAGGAAGGAGCAGACTAGAGGAAGGAAAAGGGAACAGCTGGCAGCAGTAAAACAAAGTGGGCTGCATGAAAGGGCAGAAAGAACGGAAAATGAATAGCCAGAAGAGGGTAAAATGGGCAGGAAAACAGAGAGCCCTCTAGCTCAGCCTGCGCTCCATCAGCCCTCTAGATACACAAGTAGATTCAGGGTTAAATTAGTAAGCTCCTAAAACGGAGGCTTCCTTTTCTAACTGTGAAACCACATCTCATCCAAAGACAAACTTTAGGTTTTACAGGGTGGAAGTGACTGCTTGTTTCCCTCTCACTTTTGGACCCAGGTTGAAACAAAAAAGCTCTTCTTTTTAGCTCCACCCTGTAGAGTCCAAAATAAATGGCTCTTGCCACCCTGCAGTGGCTCAGTGGTACCAACCTGGGTCCATGCCAGTCCGAACCTGAATGTAGAGGAAAGAGGTATGTGCTGGAGTGAAGCCGGTTGTGATTGAGCTGCTAATGTATATTATTTTTCGTCTAGTGATTCTCGGGCACAGGTTAGAAAGGTGTAATAATGAAAACACAGTTACTGAGACTCAGGTCATACAAATGGGTCACATGAATTCACGTGACTCAGTCCAAACTTTATTAGTGATACTGTACCACACAGTGATACACAACAATCTATTAATAAAACTGGATCCATGGAGTAACATAGGTCTCTGATGACCTAGCCAATGAATACATGAAAATATGTAGTCAATTCAACCTGACAGAACACATATACAGTATACGGACAGTAGTCAAGTATTAGAAAGGTTGGCATACCTCAGAGCCAAAAACTTACTGGAAACCTCTTGTACAATTCAAGATATCTACATTGTATTATACAGTAACATATATTCATTACGCGCGCACAAAGTGTATGCCGACTGCCCATTGGCTTAAAATTCCTGTATCGCCTGGATGGAACAGCCATTGATCTTGGCCAGAAGCCTTAGATATGTATTACCTTAGTGATATCATCAGCAGTTGTATAAAGGACACAAATGTGCACACCTAGTCTTGACCCAACTTCACGGTGTGCAGGATACAGCTACACTTGAAAGACAACAGTAACCATGTTTTTCCTCTTACTGTTAGGTTGTGCGTCACCAAATCTTAGCACAAGGTGTTGCTCGAGTCTGAAACATACAATTTACATATCGGGAAAAGGGCTACAAAGATCATTCACGCCAGTCTAGAAATTTCAAGATTTAGAATGGAACTTTGAATCAGTGTAATTGTCCTACAGACATGGATTTTCTAAAAAAAAGTTAACTTTTCTCCTATATAGTAAAACAGTAGCAGATAATTTGTGTCTGTCAACTTTCATTGACCTCGGGGGTTCTTCCTTCAGTGAATCAGACACAGCAAAAGAAAGAGGAGGAGAAAAGCCATTACATTCTTTTAGATGTTTTAAGTTGGGGTCACCTATCCACCTACATTTATTGGACCTGGGTTTCCATATATGTGATAAAAAGGACTTTATGGGTAAAGAACTATATGGGTAAGAAAACTAGAATAGATACTCACAAATACTTGAGTTTGAAACTCACCTCTGCTGAAGTTCCAGACCGCTCCATCCCCACACATGACCACAGCTTGTGGTGATCTGACTGCCTCCTTGCATCACTCATGGTGACTGGTCACACCCCTTCCATTCATTTTAATTGGACTAGGACAGGCACACCCCATTCATTGTAGTAAAAGGTAGTAGCCAGTCACTGTGACCGACACAAGGGGACAGACACTTGGGTTGCCTGGATGCAGGGACGAGATAGAGATGCTGATATATCAGCTGCGCGGGACTACTGGTGAGTATGCACTTTCTTACAGTATTTATGTCCAGACATGGACTTGACTTTTTTTATTTTGCTAGGGGTTTGCAGCTCTCATTTGTGTGATGTGTACAGCCCATTATTTTGGAATTCCCTGTTTAAAACAAAGACAGGGACCCATGCTTAAATACTCAATCATGCAAGCAGCAAACATCACAGGGGCAAAACTTTTAAAATGGTCATACACTCCCCACCACCGCATAGAAGTATGCACCAAAATACTTACCCTATTTGGACCCCATATTGCTCCTTCAGCAGCGGATAGGATTCATTACTGGCTTCAAGCAGTCTTGTGGTCACTCCTTGGGGCTACCAGACACACAGGATGCTAAAGGAGTGCAGATGGGTAGGCTTCTATCATTCAGCCATGTTCAGGATGCAAAAGCACAGAGGCCTTCAAGGCTGTAGGTTTTAGGTCTGGTCATTTGTCTCTGGCTGCTGTGGGTCCTCATCCACCATTATGAGTTACACAGTTTGCCCACGCCAAGCAAACATTAATTTTGAACTTTGAAGCGCCTTTACAGCATAAGTTACCTGCTCCCCATGGTGATAAACGTAGACACTCATTCGAGGCAGACCAACCTAGCAGAGGTGTTGTGGATCAGCTTCTATTGATATTTTGCTTTGTTTTGTTAAAAAGGCTCCCCTTTTTTGGTTTGTAAAACAGTTTATACCTGACCAGTGCAACTGATTAATGCGGTCCTATACCCATATGTTAACCACTTCCTCATTGGTGTATGGCTGGCAATCACTTGACTGCCGGTGACCAATCTGGATTTCCCTGTGGGCTTGCACATCAAACCTGAATGGTTTCTGTTGGTCACTTGAATAACGGCCATTTGGTGCCATACGCCATGAATGTGGAAGTGGTGACTTGACTATAGTGCCGCTTTAACTGGCAGGCTGGGCTATTGTTAGAGCACTGTGCTCTGCAGCTCCATACTCCAAACACTTGAGTTTGTGATGCAGCTCCAATTCAGGTCAATGGCAGATAAGAGGGAGAACCAGCAATTAAAGATTTGCTTAAGAGGTAGGAAGTACTTCTGAAGTTCTGAAGCAGCTGCCAATAGAATGCAGAATAACCCCGATCAATGTTGCATACGGGCACAGGTGACTTAAACAAGTGCCTAAAGTTGGGTAGAGGGGTAGGAGGTGACTTTAAGCAAATGGCTAGATCTGGTCTTTAATTTTACACCACTGAGTAAAAGTACATCAGTTAAATACACTTTAGCTATTAACATTACATCCCCATTTTATTCTGCTGATATTTCACAACTATTATAAATCTAACAGACCTGGTGTGCATTTCTTGAATATCCATAGCGAAAAATCTGCAAAAACTGCCTAAGCACACAACAGGCTGCTAACAAGTTCTCACTTCTAAGGAAGAACTGATTCTGATCTTTGGCTTGGATTTCCTTTAGAATGGTCTGGTCCAAGCTCACAAATCCTTATCTCAACTGTGTGTGCTTGGTGACGAAAAAAGAAAAAGGGTCATGTCCTGGGTGATATAAGAAAGGTTGAGTCTAAGATGATTTGGCCCAGCAAGAAGAGCAAGTTCAATCGTAATATGGCTAAACCATAAAATAATGAGTAATGGTCCCTAAAAGTAATGTGTATTTGACAACAGTTCCTTTCTTCATGCAACACTGATGACTGGAAAATTCATTAGTCATTCACTCTGATAGAAGCCACAGACCACATTCTTGCCGAGAAGACTCATTTTGAAGGCATCCATGCCAACATGTGAAGACGTAGGACGAATCTTGAACTATTTCTACAGGCTAAAAAGGCTTTGGAGCAGGTGGGGCAGATTTATGCTCAGTCTTCGAACTCCTACTTACAGATATTTATTATCCTGTTTAAATTCTTCTACAGGAAACTGGGCACAATCCCATGTGTAATTGCTAAGGGGAAGGGGATTGTTTTCAATGCTTTGGGGTTGGTTTCCTTCTGTTATGGGATCAAGGTCCTCCACTATATGAATAATCTGCCTTGTTGTGCATCACTAGCTTGTTGTCCACAAAGTAGAAACTGTCCGATTGGGTTTCATATGGATGGACGACCATTTCACGAACTAGAAGAGAATACAAAAAAGAAGGTTGTATTAATTAAAAGCCATAGCACATTTCAAGAGCCAAACAAGAAAAAGATTTATTTGCAGTAAATAGAGTGGCCATGCAGAGGGATGCAGAGTTCCTGTCCTGGCTTCTGAGGGGGTCTGTCTTTTTCTTTTCCTTCAGGGAAACCCCCCCGCCCCCCTGGCCTGGATACTCGCCGCTGTCTTTCGTCTCTCTCCCCCACCCTCTCTGACTTATGGTCGGGGGGGCGGGTGGTAGCGACGAGTGGTGTTTGTGGTGTATTTTGCTTGTACAGTGTTTTGCTTTGGTGTTTTTTATCCGCTGCGCCGCTTTGTACCGTGCTCCATGGCGGGTGGGGCTATAACCTGTTGCGTTTTTGCTTAGTCAATGGTCACATGGGCGCACTTTTTGCACTCTTCGGAGGGGGCGGGGCCGGGGGATGACGTGTATCGCATCGTTCCCCCGCGGCCGCCCCTCGAGGTACTTCTGCCGGCGCCATTTTGGATTAGCTGCGCGTCTGGTTTTCTCCCTTGGCTGCGGTGCTGTATCCTCCTGTGTCTCGCTTCATCCAGTGGTCTGAGGCTTGGTGATCCTGCAATTTCCTTGGTCCGTGAGTCTCCCTTGGGGTTTTTTTTTATTGGTCTTGTGGTGCATGTGCTGCAGGATGCTCATGTGTCGTTTTTACTTATGTCTTTCAGGTGGGATACCAGTGGGTTGTGGTTTCTCCCGGCTCTACTCCTTCCACCCCCTCATCCCCCCCTTTTACTGACTTCTGGGGGCATACCGTGGGAGGGCATCCCGGGTAGCTTTTGTATTAGCCTTTGCCCAGTGCTGGCCTATTGCGCTTGTGTTAATCACCATATGGAGGCTTCTGGGGATAGCGTGCTTGGGGGTCCTTCGGGGCAATCCCGGCTGTGTGCCATGTGTGGGGTATCCCCTGTGAGTGACAGTGTCAGGGTGTGCGTGGCGTGCGCTCAAAGTGTCCTTGCACTCCAAGCTGGTTTGCCTGCTTCGCTTCCCAGCTCTGCGCCCCCTTCGGAGTCGCCTACCGCCCCACTCCTGCAAATGGCCCCCACAGTCTGATCTGGCACTTTGTGTGGCCAACATTGAGAGGCAGCTTGCCAGGCCTGTTCCTAGGCAGGCCTCTGCAAGAAGCGGCACCTGACTTCCACTCACTCACGCTCCAACGAGGAGTATAAGGAGTTTGATGCCACTGGCATCATGGTATCCTGAGGACACTGATAATCTGCTGTCTCACATTTTTGAAATTTTGCACATTGCTCCCCCTGAGGTAGCTAAGGAGAAGCAGGGTGAGCTCTTTCGCCCTGATAAACAGCGTCTTGAGTTCCCTGAGCAGGGACATTTCACTACTATGGTGCTTAAGGAGGTGGACGCTCCCGTGCTAGGTCTGTCCAATACCTCGGTCATGCCTTCCCCTGACACTACCACTCTGAGGGACAGCGAGGACAGGCGCATGGATCAGCTGGCCTGCCATGCTTTTACTTGTGTGGGGGCTGGGCTGCGTCCGGTCTGTGCCGCTGCCATTACAGTTATTGCCCTTAAGAAACTGCTCAAGCGTCTATGTGATGGCGCTATGGCTGGTAGGAGGAGGGAGGATTATAGGGCCCTCTTGCTTTGCTCTGATTTTGTTGCATTTATCCTTACTGCCATGGACAATGCTGTGAGGCTGGGCAGTAGGGCCTCTGCACTTTTGGTGGCTATGCGCCGCTCGGTTTGGTTGCGACAGTGGGCAGCTGACGCTGCTGCTAAGAAGGCTCTCACTGGGCTCCCCTTTGCGAGGCTGCAGCTCTTCGGTGAGCGTCTTGATGTTTTAGCCAAGGATGGCAGACTGCCTCAGCATAGGAGGCAGCCCCGGCCTTTTTGGGGGCCCTCTGCCTCCTTCCCCTCCCTTCGTACTCCCTCTTCTCGGGTAGCCGCAGAGATTCTTGGGGCCGTGGCAGATCCTGTGGTTGTCCCGGTTTCTCCTGGGGTTCCAAGCCCAAACCCCCTCCCAAGGCCCCTCAGGCATGAGGGGCCGCCCTCACCCATTCGGGTGGGGGGACAGCTTCGGCTCTTTGCTCACGTCTGGATGCTCCACGTCTCAGACCAGTGGATTCAAGAGGTGGTGTCCTCCGGTTACAAGATTTACAAGAGTTTGCAGCCTGGCCGCCCCCAAGATTCATCAGATCCCGGTTGTCTTTAAACCCCCTGTCAGCTCAAGGGTTGCTTTCGGCGGTTCAATGCCTGCTGGAGTCAGGGGTCATTTGTCTGGTGCCCCCTCAAGAACAGGGTCAGGGGTTCTATTCCAATCTTTTCACGGTCCCCAAAAAGGCCGGCTCTCTGAGGCCCATCCTGGACTTGAAGGGCCTCAACAAGTTTGTCAGATTCAAGCATTTTCGCATGAAGACGCTACGCTCGGCTGTCAGTACCCTTCGCCCGGGCTTCATGTGTCTATCTTCCCAGGTCATCAGAGATTTCTAAGGTTCGCGCTGGAGGATCAGCATTACCAGATTGTAGCTTTACCCTTTGGTATCACCTCGGCGCCTCGGGTGTTCACCAAGGTGCTGGTGATGGCTCTGCTACGGAACCAGGGCATTCGCGTCCTTTCTTACCTGGACGACATCCTTATTGTGGCCCAGTCCTTTCATCAGGCCGAGCAGGACACCAGGGTGGTGACCTCCACTCTGGAGTCCTTCGGCTGGGTGATCAACTTTCCCAAGTCTTCACTGTCCCCGTCCTTGGTGAGGTCCTTTCTGGGCATGACTCTGGACACCTCTCAGGTCAAGGTGTTCTTTCCTCAGCAGAAGGTGGAGGGCCTTCAGAAGCAGGCACGGGCTCTGCTCTTGTGTCCTCATCCCTCTATCCGTCTGGGGATGCAGTTGGTGGGCCTGATGGTGTCCTGCTTCGAGGCGGTCCCCTTTGCTCAGTTTCACATGAGACCTCATCAGTTGCACCTCTTGTCAGTCTTGGATCGGGACCCTGTGTCCCTGGATCAGGAATTTGCTCTGTCTCCTCTGGCCAGACAGTCCCTTTCGTGGTGGCTGGACTCAAGGAACCTTCTGGTGGGCAGGACTTTCCTGCCCCCGTGCTGGGAGACGGTCACCACAGATGCCAGTCTGACAGGCTGGGGGGGCTTTTGGAAGTCTCTGCAGTTCCGGGGTCGGTGGGGCCCCCAGGAGGCCCATGCTCCCATCAATGTACTGGAACTGAGGGCCATCAGGTTGGTTCTTTCTCAGCTGACCACACACCTTCGGGGTCGGGCTGTTCAGATTCGCTCAGACAACCAGACGGCGGTTGCTTACATCAACCATCAGGGAGGGACTCTGAGCAAGCGAGCCCTCAAGGAAGTGTCCCTGATACTGTCTTGGGTGGAAGAGAATGTCCCCTGCATCTCGGCGGTTTACATTCCGGGGGGTGGAGAACCTGGAGGCAGACTTCAGGGGGATGTCTCGGCTGGAGGAATGGTCCCTCAACAACCAGGTGTTTCTCTCCCTGTGTCACCGCTGGGGTCAGCCGGATGTGGACCTGTTTGCGTCACATCACAATCACAAACTTCCCAAGTTTGTCTCCCTGTCACAGGATCCTCTGGCCTTCGCCATGGATGCACTGGCAATGCCTTGGACGGAGTTTCGGCTTCTCTATGTGTTCCCTCCGTTCCCTCTACTGGGCAGGGTCATGCGCAAGATAGCCCAGGAGGGGGTGCCAGCCATCCTGGTGGCCCCCTGTTGGCCAAGAAGGGTGTGGTTCGCAGACGTCGTGCAGTTGGCAGTAGATCAGTACGTCTTTCCCTAGGATCCAGATCTTCTCACTCAGGGGCAGCTACGCCATCCCAATTTACAAATGCTGCCTTTAACGGCTTGGCTGCTGAAACCTCCATCTTGATGCAAAAGGGGTTGCCTGCCTCTGTTGTGGATACCATGATTCGGGCTAGGAAGAAGTCCTTGTCCTTTATCTATTACAGGGTCTGGCATGCTTACATTGCCTGGTGTGAGTCCAAGTCTCATCCCTGTCGGGTTTTTTCCATCCCCAGGATTCTGGAATTTTTGCAACATGGTTTGGATTCCGGACTTCAACTGAGTACCCTCAAGGGCCATGTTTCAGCTCTGGCAATTTTTTTCCAAAGATCCTTTGCCAATCACCGGTTGGTTAAAACCTTTTTCCAGGGTGTTACTCATGTGCGTCCACCTCGTAAGCCTATGCTACCAGTCTTGGACTTGAATCTGGTGTTGTCTGCTCTGCAGGGTCCTCCCTTTGAGCCTATTCGTGGGGTTGCCTTGTCCATTCGGACTCTTAAGGTTGGCTATCACTTTTGTCAGGCGAGTTTCTGAACTGGCGGCGCTTTCCATCAAACCTCCTTATTTTGAGCGGCATCAGGATAAGGTGGTGTTTCGGCTTAAGCCGGATTTCTTGCCTAAGGTCGTGTCTGCCTTTCATCTCAATCAGGACATTGTGTTGCCTTCATTGTGTCCTAATCCTGCTAATTCCAAGGAGCGGACGCTGCATTCTTTGGATGTGGTCAGGGCTCTGAAGTTTTATTTGGTCGCTACTGAGCCTTTCAGGAAATCTGATGCTCTTTTTGTTCTCACTTCTGGACCTAGGAAGGGTTTGCCTCCGGCTAAATCCACTATCAGCAAGTGGATCCGTCAGGCGGTGGTACAAGCCTATTCTGCTAAGGGGAAGGAACCTCCCTTTAGAATTACTGCTCATTCCACTCGTGCTATTGGTGCTTCTTGGGCTTTTCAGCACCAAGCTTCTGTTGAACAAGTTTACAAGGCAGCTACTTGGTCTTCTGTTCAACATCAAGGTTGATGTTAAGGCCTCAGTGGATGCTGCTTTTGGCCGCAAGGTACTTCAGGCGGTAGTGACTTGCACTGCCGGCTGTTACTCATTGGGGATCCCACCCTACTTTTGGACACTGCTTTTGGATGTCCCAACTGTTATGAATACTGAAGCAGGCCATGCCATGCAATAAGAAAAAGACAATTCTGTGAGTACTCACCTGTAGAATTGTTTTTGTTCTTGCATGGCACGGCCTGCTTCACCCCACCCTTGTTATCGTTATTCTTGGTTGCCTCTTTATGGTGATTGTTCCAAGTTAATTGGGGTTTTTTACCTTTATTCTCTCCCGGCTTCTTGTCTCACTGCTTGTCTACGCTGGGGACTCTATGGTTAATCCCGTTTTTATAGGGGGCCGGGAGATGCCACAGCTCTTCTGCAGTACACTGCAGCACCTTGTGGCAGAATAACCCAACTGTTATGAATACTGAAGCAGGCCGTGCCATGCAAGAACAAAAACAATTCTACAGGTGAGTACTCAAAGAATTGTCTTTTCAGCATCCAAAATAAAATCATATTGCGTGTAAAATCCTCATTTCCCCCGGTTCCAACGGTACCACATATGTATTGGTAGACAACCTTTCTTGCCCAGGAAAACCCAATAAGAAACAGCGCTGTAGGGGATTTTCAGATAAAATAAAACTACTATGCGCACCTTGCAGTTTTTCAAGAAAAACAACCCTTTACATTTGAAATACGCCCATAAACTATATATTCTCTGGAAGTACACACCTCAAGCTTTCTAGGCGTACCAGGCTTGTTGGCATAAATCTTACGTGGCTGGCATTAGAAGGGTTAATTGTGTCAGTCTTATTTATTCTCTGCTGTGACCACAATGTCCATCCAACAGAAAGGCCAGGGGAGTCAAAGGGAACATGAGGCTAAGAAATATCATAAAATAATGACCACTGTTCAATCAAAACTGAAGATCCAGCTCACCACTGGCTGCCCAAACAGCTGAGTTCCTCTGCGCTTTTCAGCCAGGCAGTCCTCCAGTGAAGAAAAAGAAAGTATAGTAAATTGCTTCCCCTCTTATAATGAGTGGCATAAGCAATGTGAGGTGGCCTAACCCCATGCAGATGTTGTGGAATAACAAAGATTATTCACTCTTCAATTACATGGGGCGGCCATCTTGCCACACACCTGATATAGTCCTGCTTACACATGAGAATTAGAGGGGTGCTGTGCCAGCAGAAATTCACACCAAATTGAGAGAGATATATGCCTCAGAAACAAGAAGCTTGCCTGTCATTTGTAACACACACAAGCACTGAATAGACAGCTAATGTAGCAAAGGAAATCTGTGCGAGGGAAGCTGTAAAGTAAAACCTATGGTGGCAGCAGCAGCAAAAGCATTCAGTCAGAGGATACGATATGTTTAGAAGAAGTCAACAGCTAGCAAAGCAAAGATGAGTCATTACAGCTGAAGGGTTACTACTTCTGGCTAGAAATAAAAGAAGATTGCACAAATGAGGCAATTTTTGCAGAATCAGCTCCTTCATGTGTGTGCCAAGATGGCCGCTGCCATTAATGTTTAAGAGTGCAGAAGCTGTCGACTAATGCAATCATCTGCAGGGTGTTAATCCCTCTCAATAAGCTTATGTCACTGATTGGCACAGGAGGGCTTTAGGGGAGCAATTGAATAAGCTTTGATTGGAGGTTTGCTTTAAGCAAAGTCTGGCGCCCTTTTTATTTTATAAACCACAGTTGTTCTAATTGGCTGATATAGGCTTTTATGTGGCAGGTTTGCATATTCCTTTGAAAATGAAACTGATGGGACTTTGTAGTGCCATATCCAACAATGACTGATGTTGCCGAGCACCAAGGCACACGGTTAGCTCTCCTGCCATGTATTCCAGATACAGAGCTCCGCCTCATTCTCTAAAAACTCCCCATCAAGAGAGAGGCTTGCAGAGCAGCCCGGAAGTATGGCGTGTGCTCAGCTCTACTGGGTCACACTTGGGTAATAGAAGATTTCCTAGGCTAGAGCCAAGGTCACAACCTACATCACATTATACAGTATGGCACTATGGAGGACCATCAAAGAATACGGAACCGATGCACTCTGATGTTAAACATAAGGAATTAAAGATACTTACTTAGATCTTCTGAAAGCTGCGGAAATTCATAAATATGTTCGCATGTGTTTTTACTGCTTGGGATGCAGAAACCAAACTCAAAGTCAAAGCTTTTCAAAAGCTGGTCCCGGAAGTAATGTCTTTCAATCATTCTGAAGTTATTAATGGGCTTATCCCCCACTGTAAATTCAACCCTGTAAGAAAGAACAGAAGAATTGAAGAATCCAACACCCTACAGATTATAAAACAGTTAAGCCAACCAGTGTATGAGAAGGCCTTCAGATGTTCAGAGACATGGATTGTGACATTAAAATGGAAGTCCAGTGACCCGGGAAAAATACAATTCTGTGATTACTCACCTGTAGAATTAATATTATACGTATACAGCACGTCCTGTTCCAGAAGATATTCCTTACTCTTGGGTTATACATTCAGTAGATGGCGCTGGACTGCAGAGACAGAAAAGTGGCTCCTCCCGGCCCCATATATACCAGGGACCTCCCACAAAATCCCCAGTTTTGAAAAGCAGTTAAAATGAGACCTAGAGAACTATAACCATTATATAAAAATTGAACATAAGATCACCATAAAGAGCTAACTAAAAATAATGATAACAAGGGTGGGGTGGAACAGGACGTGCTGTATACGTATAATACCAATTCTACAGGTGGGTCATCACAGAATTGTATTATTCTAAGTAAACAGCACGTCCTGTTCCAGAAGATATTCCTTACTCTTGGGACATCCAATAGCAGTGTCCGTAAGGTAGGGTGGGATCCCCAAAAGTAACAGCAGACAGTTTAAACCACTGCCGCCTGCAGAACTTTGCGGCCAAAAGCAGCATCAGCTGAGGCCTTAACATCAACCTTGTAAAACTTAGAAAAAGTATGAACAGAAGACCAAGTGGCGGCCTTGCAAACTTGTTCAACAGAAGCTTGGTGCTGAAAAGCCCAAGAGGCACCAATAGCATGAGTAGAATGAGCAGTAAGGCGGAAGGGAGGCTCCTTCCCCTTAGCAGAGTAGGCTGTATAACAGCCTGACGGATCCACTTGCTGATAGTGGACTTAGCTGGAGCCAGACCCTTCTTAGGTCCAGACGGGAGCACAAAAAGAGCATCAGTCTTCCTGAAGGGTTCGGTAGCCAACATATAGAACTTCAGAGTCCTAACCACATCCAAAGAGTGTAAAACCCTCTCCTTAGAGTTACTAGGATTAGGACACAGAGAAGGCAAAACAATGTCCTGATTGAGATGAAAGGCAGAAACAACCTTATGCAGAAAATATGGCTTAAAACGAAACACCACCTTGTCCTGGTGTCTCTCAAAATAAGGAGGTTTGATGGAAAGCACTGTCAACTCAGAAACACGCCTAACAGCAGTGATAGCGACCAAAAAGACTACCTTAAGAATAAGAATGGACAAAGGGGCCCCCTGCAAGGGCTCAAACGGAGATCCCTGCAGGGCAGATAAGACCAAGTTCAAGTCCCAGACTGGTAACATAGGCTTACGTGGGGGACGCATGTGAGTAACCCCCTGGAAGAAGGTCTTGACCAGGGGATGCTGAGCAAAGGATCTTAGGAAAAAAATGGCCAAGGCAGAAACATGACCTTTCAAAGTACTGAGCTGACCCAGATCCAAACCATGTTGCAGAAACTCCAGAATCCTAGGAATAGAAAACACACGACAGGGAAGAGAGTTAGACTCACACCAGTCAATGTAAGTACGCCAAACCCTATAGTAGATGGAAGAAGAGGACCTTTTCCTAGCCCTGATCATGGTATTAACAACCGAGGCAGGCAGCCCCTTTTCCATCAAGTTTCAGGTCAGGTTTCAGCAGCCAGGCCATCAAAGCCAGCGTTTGTAAATTGGGGTGGCGTAGGTGCCCCCAAGTGAGCAGATCTGGAACCCAGGGCAGGGCGTACTGATCTACTGCCAGCTGCACGATGTCTGCGAACCAAAGTCTTCTTGGCCAACAGGGCCACCAGTATGGCTGGCACCCATTCCTGAGCTATCTTGCGCAGCACCCTGCCCAGCAGGGGAAACGGGGAAAACACATACAGGAGCTGAAAACTCGTCCAAGACATTGCCAAGGCATCCATGGCCAAGGCCAGAGGATCCTGGGACAGAGAGACAGACTGGTAGCTTGTGATTGTGACGGGACGCAAACAGATCCACATCCGGCTGACCCCAGCGGTGGCACAGGGAGCGAAACACCCTGCTGCTGAGGGACCACTCTCCCAGATAAGAGGTCCCCCTGCTCAGGGAGTCTGCCTCCAGATTCTCCACCTCCGGAATGTACACAGCTGAGATGCAGAGAACATTCACATCCGCCCAGGACAGTATCAGGGACACTTCCTTGAGGGCCCTCTTGCTCCGGGTCCTTCCCTGATGATTAATGTAGGCAACCGCCGTCTGGTTATCCGAGCGGACCTGAACAGCCCGACCCCGAAGGTGTGGGGTTAAGTGGGCGAGAACCAACCTGATCGCCCTCAACTCCAGAATGTTGATAGGGGTATGGGCCTCCTGAGGGCCCCACTGACCCTGGAATTTCAGGGACTTCCAAAAGCCCCCCAACCTGTCAGACTGGCATCCGTGGTGACAGTCTCCCAACAAGGGGCCAGAAAGGATCTGCCCCCCAGCAGGTTCCTGGAGTCCAGCCACCACAACAGAGACCGCCTTGGCCAGAGGGGACAGGACAAACACCTGATCCAAGGACACGGGGTCTCGATCCCATACTGACAAGAGGTGAAGCTGAAGAGGCCTCATGTGGAACTGAGCATATGGAACCGCCTCGAAGCAGGACACCATCAGGCCCACCAGCTGCATTTCCTGCCTGATGGACTGATGAGGACAAGACAGAAGGAGCTGAGCTTTCTCTTGAAGACTCTTCACCTTCTGCTGAGGAAGAAAGATCTTGACCTGAGATGAATCCAGAATCATGCCCAGAAAGGACTTCACCATGGAAGGAGACAGGGAAGATTTGGGGTGGTTGATCACCCAGCAAATGACTCCAGTGTGGACAACACCCGCTGAGTATCCAGGTCTGCCTGATGGAAGGACTGAGAAGCGATAAGCATGTCGTCCAAGTAGGGAAGAATGCGAATGTCCTGGGATCTCAGCAGAGCCATCACTCCTGCCAGCACCTTGGTGAATACCCTGGGAGCCGAGGTGAGACCGAAGGGCAAGGCCACGAATTGGTAGTGCTGATCCTCCAGAGCAAACCTGAGGAATCTCTGATGACCTGGAAAAATTGGTATGCAAGGTAAGCATCCTTGATGTCTACAGAGGTCATGAAGTCCCCTGGGTGTAAGAAATTCACAGCGGAGCGCAGAGTCTCCATGCGAAAGTGTCTGAATCTGACAAATTTGTTGAGGAGCTTTAAATCCAGGATAGGTCTGATGGACCCATCCTTTTTGGGAACAATGAAAAGATTGGAATAATAGCCTTTGCCCCTTTCCCTCAAGGGCACCCGGCAGATGACACCCAGTTCCAGAAGGCCTTGAACAGCCAGGGACAGACCCTGAGCTGACAGGGGGTTTTGAGCTAACTGGGATTTGATGAATCTTGGGGGGCGGCCAGGCTGCAAACTCTATCTTGTAACCGGAGGACACTACCTCCTGAATCCACCGGTCTGAGACATGACGCCTCCAGACATGAGCCAAGAGCCGAAGCCATCCCTCACCCAGATGGGTGAGGACTTAGGCTTGGGACCCCAGGAGGGGCCAGGGCGGCCACATCCTCTGCCCCTGCCCCAAAAATCTCTGCGGGCTCCAGCAAAGGAAGCTCCCCGTCCAATTCTGGAACCCCGGAAGGAAGGAAGAAAGGCACCTGAACCCCGAAAGGACCGAGGCTGCCTTCTATGCTGAGGTAACTTGCCTCCCTTAGCAAACAAGTTCAGACGTTCACCAAAGAGGCGCAGCCCCTTGAAGGGAAAACCAGTCAGAGCCTTCTTAGCAGCGTTGTCAGCTGCCCACTGGCGCAGCCAGACCGAGCAGCGTATCGCCACCAACAAGGCAGAAGCCCTGCCACACATTCTTATGGTATCATCCAAGGCAGAGAGAACATATGCAACAAATTCCTCACAACGCAGAAGAGCTCTATACTCTTCACTACCTGCATCATCAGGGGCCCCATCTAAGAGACCCCTGAGCAGGCTCTTAATAGCAATAGCCGTAATGGCAGAGGCACAGACTGGACGCAGCACGGTCCCCACACAGGCAAAGGCATGGCAAGCCAGCTGATCTATGCACCTGTCCTCCCCATCCCTCAGTGTAGTAGAGTCAGGGGAATGCATGACAGATGTGTTGGACAACCCCAGAACTGGTGCATTCACCTCGGGAGGACATGACCACCGTTTAACCATCTCAGCAGGAAAGGGATACCGCTTTGGCACCCAGGGGAGCCGGCTAGGCCGTTCCCACTCTTTGAGCACCAGATTATTAAAATGAGTTTGTTCAGGAAAGTCCAAGCGTGGTTTAACAGAATGAAACAGCTCCCCCTGCTGCAGCGGAGCCACGGCAGGAGGAGAGATACAGAGTACTTCAAAAATGTGAGATAAAAGCCTGTCAGTATCATCTGAAGCCCATGGGTCAGACCCAGAATCGGAACCATACACCCTAGATTGTTCCTTAGATGATTCTGAATCAGAAAATAATTCCCCCTCTTCCAGGGGGGTATAACCGGTAACATCAAAAAATTCCTCAGCCTCCATAGGAAAGAGGGAAACACCAGGTGATAAATTCCGCATCTTAGCAGAAGCCTTACGCGGGTCAGAGCCAGCAATATGTCTCTCAATGCTGGCCACCCGTGCAGCCAAATCAGGTTGAGACTCCCCACTGGTATGCACCTCACTAGGAGTCAGATGTAAGCACGGGGGGGGGGGGGGTAGGCGAGGCCAGAGGGAGCGCAGGCCCAGCCACCGGTAACCCAGACTGCAGCGCAAGCGTCTGCTGGGCGCAGGGTACACACACCCTGACATCATCACTTATAGGGAATGCCCCAAACGCCACACACAGCCGGGCTTGTCGAGCGAAGGGGAAGCAGCGGACCTAAGAGGAGCCTAACTGAGGGGACAGGGGGCAAGGGGCAAACGGCCGCGGGAGGGGCATCCCATAAGGCTCACCACAGGCCTGTACCGCCTACCCTTTGGTGGGGGACTGCGGTAGGAGCAGCGCTCCTTAGCACCTAGCAGCGGTGCTGCCTACCATCACCCGACCAGCGCAGCCTAAGCTGGGAGGCAGTGAAAAGGAACGGGTGGGAATAGTCCTACAGAGCCGCAGGCTAATAAGCCCCGCTCACCTGCGAGTAGAAAGAGCCATCTTCTAGTCATCACAGCCCAGACTGCAGAGAAGAACTGGGGATTTTGTGGGAGGTCCCTGGTATATATGGGGCCGGGAGGAGCCACTTTTCTGTCTCTGCAGTCCAGCGCCATCTACTGAATGTATAACCCAAGAGTAAGGAATATCTTTTGGAACAGGATGTGCTGTATACTTAGAATACCCCACCTGCCACCTACCTCATGCAGTGCTGTATGGGCCAAGTGGACCATAAGAATGGGTGGACAGGGATATTCAGAGCGGGGAAGTTTTTCTGTGCAGCAGATCCAAGATGGTAGTATCCAGATGCGGGATCGCTGGGTGAACCGTGCAGGATCCCAGGGGGAGGAAAGGAGTTTTCTTTTTATTGTACCACCCCCTTCTTCCTGCCTCAGCACCAGGACAGGATGGGGGGTTACCCTGTGACTGAACTTCTACATTAACACGCATTCTGGTATCTTTACAATGTAAGGTCAGGATTACAGTGGTGTGGAAACAGACACCGGTTGGAGCATAATGTACATCTCCCTCAAGGAGTTGATGGGAGGTACCAGCAGGGGCGGAACTTGAGAGGGCGCAGGGTGTGCGACCGCACCAGGGCCTCATCATTGTTGCTCCCCCACGTTATTTATAATATTCATGCTCAATAGGCATCTTTTAGATAAAGAAAGGGCCATTTAAAAGACATAAAAAAGTTTACTGTTTGAACCGTGAAAGGGCCCTGTTCCATTTAGTTACACCACTGGGAACCAGGTTAGAATAATTCATCTGTGGACAAGGAATTGACAAGGAGCATGATACAGAAATCCATTGCAGCTAAAAGCATCCATCTTCTTTCCCTAAAAAGGAGAATTATGTAGAATTGATGCCAGAGAATCCTGTGGATTTGCTGGTGCATAGGTGATACGAGCATAGGTTATTGAGCAACATTTTCTTCTTGAGATTTCACCATAACTAATGCTCAGAGAAAATGCTTACTTGCCCAATAAACTGGATGGGTGATATATATTTGCAGTCTTAAAAATATATATGTGTTGTGCAAGTCCATGAATGATCAGACACAGGCACACAGCCAGCTGCACATACATCCTCCTCCTGTGCCGATTCAATGTGGCAGAAGTAACGCAAAGTTTGTAACTAAACTGCTTTCATTTTAAATATAGAAGTAGAACTAAGCAGTAGCTAAAGGAGGATCGCTGGGGGTGTGCGAGTAGAGTTTTACTTTAACCCCTGCTTACTGTTTCCCTAGGAGTCAGCTGGATATCTGGTTTCTGCGTTTTGTCTTATCAGAATATAAGATACTGGAATGATGGGTTTTGGTTATTAATTGTGACGGCCTCAAGATTACTGATAGCTGCAAGATGAGTGGACAGTGTAGCCAGGCAGTGGGAAAAGCAAGCACGATGCTCGGCTGCATGGCTCGAGGCATCACCAGTAGGAAGAGGGAGGTTGTGATGCCGCTGGTAAGGCCACAGCTAGAATACTGTGTGCAGTTCTGGAGACCTTACCTGCAAAAAGACATTATTCAAATAGAACGTGTCCAAAGGCGGGCAACGAAAATGGTGGAAGGACTTAAACTTAAAACCAGGAGAGACTTAAAGAACTTAATTTGTACAGTTTGGAGGAAAGAAGGGAGAGGGGGGACATGATTGAGACCTTTAAATATGTGAAAGGATTGAATAAGGTTCAGGAGGGAAGTGTTTTTAAGAAGAAGCTTAATGATAGAACAAGGGGGCACAACCTGAAGCTAGTCGGGGGGAAGATCAGGAGCAATGTTAGAAAATATTATTTTACAGAAAGAGTAGTAGATGCTTGGAACAAACTTCCAGCAGAGGTAGTTGAAAAATCAACAGTCACTGAATTTAAACATGTCTGGGATAAGCACACATCTATCCTAAGATAAAGAGTACATACAGTATACACATAAGGGCAGACTAGATGGACCGTATGGTCTCCTTCTGCCGTCAACCTTCTATGTTTCTAAGATTAGTTCTACAATTTATGAAAACTTGCAAATCGCTTTATATGTGGCGTAAGACTCTTGAAAACCCTAAGAAAAAGTCATGTACCTGTGGTGGTTACCTCCCTTTTACAATATCATTAGATTCTACATGTACTCACTTGGTTTAAAGGGAACAGTCCAGGCAATGGCAATAATAATAATAAGGCAGCAAGCAGCTCACCTAAAGCCTGTCCCATGTGCCTCTCCTCCATTTCCTACAGTGATCTGTGAATGTTGTGACAGGCCCGCCAATTTGCCCCTCTAACCTCTTTAGGGTTAGTATCTAATATCTGTTTAAAGAGGAACATCTGGGAGGTTAAAACCCTCCAAAACTCACCAATCTGCTGCCTCCCCACCTCGCCGGGGGATCCATCTTCTGGGTCCCTCAGATTCCGGACAACCTTTCAATGGGCAGCGCCATGTTGCATTCCATCAGGCACTGCGAGCGGCCCCCAATCTCACGCCTGCGTAGTGCCCATGAATGGGATGCAATGGGGCTGCCGAGATCCAACGAGACTTCGCTCAGTGGCACAGGACTTTGAAGACAATGGCTAAAGCCTGTCACTAACAGACTGCTAAGCCGGCATGGAGGGCAGCGATCGAGTCCTGAAGCAGGCAGCGGTGACATCCAAGAGCTAAGTAGGGGCCAATGGGCGGGATTGACCCCTTTTTATTTTCGGTCCGAAGTTCCTCTTTAAAGCAAGGAGGAATAACCGTCCAAAGGATTTTCTAACACTGTCACATGAGCTCTATTATGTCCAAAAATACTGCACTGACATATAGAATAATGTAAAATATAGAACAGAGGTGCCAGTCCTGTAACCATTTACTTCCATCACCTAGGTGCAGCCTTTACACTCACCAAAAAAACCTCTCTCTATACCATTACCATAGCATCTATAGTATTTCTCTGCACCAGGAAAGAGTTGTGGTCCTATAACTGGCGGACCCTTGCTTTATGTTGGAATTCCCATGGCGCACAATGTACGCACTGAATTCTGGCCACTAGGTGGAACCATTTTGTTACTTTTCAAAGCAACTACATAAATGCAGCACCAAACCAGGCATCTTAAAGTGGAACAATCAGTAGGATTTTGACTATTCCAGTAATTGGTCCTCCACTGTGTGAAACCCCCCAGATCAACCACACCATTTACCTTTCTGCCATTCAAATGACTCATGTGCGAGTTCTCGACCAATCAGCGCTTTATGCTATCCGTACCAATACATGGCATAAATCGTTGGTTAGAATGGAGCTCCGGCATAGGGGCCTGGGGCAGCCGCATCTCTGGTTTCCCTGCGTGCCCCTACTCCCAGCTGGGAGCCAAGAGTACCTCTGCTGCAGCCCATAATCGCGAGGGACCAGCCGGAAGGTAAGTGATCACCGGCCACTGCAAGGGGTTCACACAGTGGGGCATCATGAATCGGGAACTTGATTGAATGGCTATAGAGTCTTTTAGACCCCAGGGCCGGGCCATGAGCGGCCGCGCATGCGCCGTAGGACCAGGAAGAATGAAGTTGTGCTCAGTGATCTGGGGGTTTCAGACAGCAGGGCACCCCCGATCTGGGTGCCCCGGGAGAAAGGGCCAAAACCCAGGATAGTCAAAATCCTGGGTTTTGGTCCACTTTAAGGAGTTAAGACAGGCAACCATATACAAGGGTATACATTAACCAAAGCACAACGGACAACATGAAAACACTGGCCACTTACGTTGCCCCAACTTGGCGAAGTCTAAGGAAAGCGGGTGTGAACTGGTACCTGACAAATCTACCTGCGTTGGGATCCACATCCTTTTTGTCGCCATGCTCCCGCTCTGAAACACAAGAAGAGAAGTCAGCTCATGCACTGGAAATATCTGAACATGATTTAAAGTGATACTGCAGGCAAAGGTAATTGTTACACCATTGCGTCGGGCTACATTTGAAGTATTTTTTTACTGTCTGCAATCTGTTGCTATTGGCAACGTACACCAAGATCTACAAGAAGAGAGAAGTGAGTGTTCTGTGTGTACAGAGCTCGCTTCTTTATTAGCAGTACACATTTGTGTCCCACATTTTATCTGCATACTGTTAGGCCTCCCGTTCCTAACTAGTAGTTTCTGGTCTCCCCCAGCCACGGCCAGGGCCTCTGCTCCCTTACAGCCACCATGCCCAACCTCTGGTTTTGAACAGTGACACTATTCAGGGGCCTCCAATTCACCTGTCCACTAGCTGCAGGAAACCACTAGAGGCTGATCGGTGGCAAGGACCAGAGAGCCATTGGCAACAGCAGAAGAGGCAGTGAGGACTGGAGGGACAGGGGACAGCAGTGGAGGATTTAGATACTGAACCTCACTACAGTTTAATGTGGAACAAAACCCAGGATTTTGACTATCCTGGGTTATGTTCGATACCCCTCTGTGTTAAACCCCCCAGATCGCCAATAATAATCTCTTCCCGGTCCAACAGCGCATGCGCGGGCTCACATCCAATCTGAGCCTTTTGCAGTGACTATGACATTTGGCAAACGGCTCTGATGTGCTGCAATGGAGAGCGCAAGCTGGCTCACCCGCGTCAAGCGTGCTCCTGTCCCAGTCTATCTGAATGGCTGGGGCCGGTGTGCGCGCACAACCTGAAAGTGTAGAGGATGTGCCCGCTTACGCTCCCCATGGAAAATAATCAGTACAGTTGGCCGAATGACATTGGCAAGGCATACGACTCTGACTGGGCCAGAGCCTTCGCATGCACCATTGACCTGGGAAAAGGTGAGCTATTATGGGCAACCTGGGGGGGGTGTCACACAGCAGAGCATCCCAAAGCAGAATGCCCCGAGGGAAGGCTATATAGGCATCAGCACTCGGCTTACCTGGGCAGGTGCCAGGGCCCAAGCACCTTAGGGGGGCTCACCTCATTCCCTGTACCCTGGGCAGCCCCTATGCAGGACACAGGGCTGTGCAGGAACGAGGACCGTCAGCCAGGGGCCTTTCATTCTTTCAAGTTCTTCTATTCTTTGTTTTTTCCTTCTATTTTTTGTTTCATCTGTTCTTTCTGCCATTCCTTTTCTATCTTTCTTCTTTACTTCAGTTATTTCTGTCAGTCCTTCTAGTCTCTCTTTCCTTCTAGCCTTTTTCTTTCTTTCTTTCTTTCATTTGTTCGTTCTGCCATTCCCTTTCTTTCTTTATATACTTCAGTTATTTCTGTCAGTCCTTCTAGTCTCTCTTTCCTTCTAGCCTTTTTCTTTCTTTCTTTCATTTGTTCATTCTGCCATTCCTTTTCTTTCTTTATATACTTCAGTTATTTTTGTCAGCCCTTCTAGTCTCTCTTTCCTTCTAGCCTTTTTTTTCTTTCCATGTATTCTTTGTTTCTTTCTTTCATTTGTTCATTCTGCCATTCCTTTTTTTTCTTTCTTCTATTTTGTTTGTCATTCTTTTTTTTCCTGTGAGTCTTTCTATTCTTGCTTTCGCGCTTTTTTTTTTATTCGCCATGCCTATTTTTTCATTTTTTAAGTCTTTCTCTCTGTTATTTATTCTGTTCCTTATTCCTTCGATACTTTTCCGATCTTTCTTCTCTTTTTTTTTTTATTTCTATTCTTTGGCAATAAATACCAAACATGCAACTCTATTATTACTGTGTATGTAGTGTCATACCAAACTGCAAGGGGCCCACTGAGACTCACCCAAGGGCCCTCAGAAACGTGGAGCCGGGCCAATATATATATATCTTGTGCTTCTGTTCTTCTCAGCTGGCTTTGGGGCATCTCACACATCAGCACAGTTCTTCACACTACTGTACTAAATAAACCTGATGCATCTTGCTATCACACCGACACACAGCATATCACTCACCAGATGCAGGGGGCTTTGTAATCTCAAACAGGACTGTTCCAGACTCCATGTCTCGGATCTTGAATCTTGTAAAATCTATCTTGTAAATGTTTTCTTCAGGAGAACATAAATAATCTGTAAAGAGATGAGCAATTTTGTTTTAGTTTCAAGAACATTTTTTTTTTTTAGCCAAGATGAACAGTCAGAAAATCTGCCGTCAAAAAATAAAACTATATAAAAAAAAAAATACAAGTAAGAGTGTAAGGGACACGTATGCTGTCTCTTCTCATTCTGATCAACCAAATAAAATTTGCTGACAAGGAGTCTTAAACATTTACATATTGAAAGGAAAACATTCCCCTTTTTGGTGCAATGCCTTATTGTTTTCCTCATTTGGGATATAAAATAAAACTGTTTGGTGTTGATTGTTCCCCCATACCTAAGATTTACTTTTTTCCAAGCTTCTTATACTTTTGTGGCTCTGTGTTGATAAAGTGGTTGGGGCTTCCCTGGCTTTGAGTAAAGCCCATAGTAAAGTTTCTGCCTACAAATCCCAGAATCCTTCTCCTGTAACAGGTGAGCTCATCAGCAGCTTTAGCAAGCAGTAATGACTCCCAGACGAGAACACTGTCTTTAGCTACTAGAACACAAGACTGTAATCTCATCTGAAAAGGCTGAATTAAAGCAGAAGGGGTTAAACCAGGGCTGATGAAGGAGGAAAATTAAAAGTAGTATTAATTTTATGAGCCCTCACATTCCCGAGTGTGGAGAGGGGTCTTCACCCCTCCCCTCATAGGAATGACCATCACTAAGAATGTTATGTCTGCTTAATGAGAAACAGATGTTCTTCATGTGTGAGCTATACCTTTCATATATGTGCTGTAAATGTTTGACATGTCCAATAGAAGTATGACATGTGGCCAGGCATCCAATCAGGATGGTCATTTAAGTTCCTTTGTCTAAGCCTGTATTTAAGCAAGCAGCAATATGGGGCATTCCGGGAGTTGGCTGCTAAGCCCCTGGTCGACGACAATAAACATTGACCTTCTTGAAGACTATTTGTGTCCCGAGTGGTTTTCTGCAACATAATTTTGGCTGGAATCTGAAAAAAGTTACCGTCTCCCGACTCCAGCATATAAAAAAAATCTCTTACTTATATCATTTCATAGGAAGCTTAGGAACATTAATCATAAATATTTCAAGTTCTTTTAATCAAAGGCCCTGGTTTATAACAATCAGTGATAAGCAGCAGCCGGGTCCCTTTTACTGTGTGTCTCCATGCTGCCCCAAAGCAGGGGTGCAGCTGTAATGAGGCCATGTGAGGCAGCCACCTAAGGTGTAGAGAGGGTGGCAATCTCTGGATCTATTATGTTTACTATCTCATTAAATTTCAGCAGAAATCAAGGGGATCATGTTTTTAGGTCAATCATTGGTGGCTCAGTGGCCTCGGCCCAGCCCCTGCACTCACTGGATTGCTCAATTGAGGAGTGGAGCTAAATGTCTTAGGAGCTCCTTTCTATACTTTAGGGGTTCACCCCTACGCCAAGGAGCTTTGTTACAATGGCTGAAACTTACAGGAATGTAAAGGTATCCGGCATCTTCATAATTACCAATGGCGGAGAGCCAGCGATTCCATTTTCCAGCACCAGTGGCCCCTCATGAAGGTGTCCATGGAGCCTTGTTTAGGATGTCACAATCCCACTCCATTCATTGCAATGCTGGGGTCATCCCAAAGTGGGTTCAGCGCAGCTGGCCTCGGCACACATTCTCCATTGCAATGAATGCAGAAGGAGTGTTGGAGACTTGAAGCTATATTGATGGACGCCATGTCTGCCCAGTGATGGAGGATGGAATTGCTTGTTCTCCCTCATTGGTGTCAAGTATGAAAATGCCTGCACTGCACAAAGGGGCTATGAGGGGAAAGGGCCTTTATTGTCTAGGCAGGAACTCTAAAGGAACATTCCAGGCAAAGGGATAAATTAGCCGGTTTTCTGCTCTCTCTCAATGCTGAATTTGAGGGGCTGCATCTTTTATTCAGTCTGCTTTATATTTCTTTATAAGACCTGGCGAACTCCCTTCCTTCTTGCTGGGTCTCCTCAGCAGCAGATGATGACTTATCATTGCATTTCTTAGGGTAACAGTCACCTCCAAATTGAATTCATTTTGGGGACTGAGAAATAGGAGTCAGTAGAAAGTTTAGCAGAAATTGCCAAGTACTGGTGAATGAAAGGTGCCACCGCTGAGGGCCAGCATAGGGCAAACAGAAAGCAGCCCATTTAACCTTTTGCTTGGAATGTCCCATTATGTTCATATATTCAAGCCATCTGATGTCGCCCCTGACCTGTTGAGGGGAAAGTGGGAGGGTTAAATAGAATGGTTGTGTAAAGGTAAATAGAGGCTCAGTAAGGATAAGAAGCTACATGGAAAGTGATATAGGGGGGCCATTGTCAAATAGAGGTGGTAGCAGTGGTTTGGAGGAACGTGGTAACGCCCCTGGGTGAAATCTCTGGCACCATAACAAGAGAAGAGTTTTTTTAATATATATAATTTTGTTTAGCATTGGTAGGTGTTTAGATGGGTTGAGTATTGGAAATGTAATTATGATTTGGGATTGATGGGGGGGGATGGGCTATAAATATGGGACCATTTATTCGGATAGGTAAGGCAATCATCATGTGTATTGGTAGCATATAGGGACTGTTAGATATAAATGTGGTAATGGGGTGGTGTGGTGGAAAAACATACGAAAATATATAGAGTTTGTGGAGACAGTGGGGACTCTGATTGGTGTAAAAAATCTGTGTTATGTTATTCAAAATGAAAAATTTGAAATTCTGAACTTACGCATTGTGGCCCACGACCAGTTTACAAATCGCTTATACAGTTCGCGCTCTTCAAAGTTATTTGCCATTAATTTGATTTTCAATACATAATCTTTATGTTCTATACAAGTAGCCGTATTGCTTATATAATGGTGAGAAAAGCCCCTTGTAATAATTTTACTACAGGAAATTTCTTACTTATTATTGGCCATTTAATAAGTCAGTGTCTCATAATATTGAAGAGTTGGGCTTGGCTTAACGACTTCACAGTCCTGGGCTAAACCTGTGAGCTCAGGAGTGTGGAGCATTGTGTCTGCTGGGTGCTGGATAAAGTAAACTGGTCCAAAAGACTTCTATACTTCTCAGCCTACGGTGTTCCCACAGCATAGGCGTGGCTGAAACCGAGCACGCTGATTGGCTTGCTCAGTCAATCAGCACGCTCGGCTCTGCTAGCGGCAAAGCAGCAGAACAAAGCCGACTGCAGCAGAGTGTGGCACATTATTGGTTTCTAGCTGTGGGCGTGCCCGTGCCACCCATTTAAAATGGCCTGCCGTGGGTACGAGCACAGTTAGAGATGAGCAGGGATGCATCTGCAGGACCAAGACACAGTGAGGGCTCCAGGAGTGGGTGAGTGGAACTAGCGATCTGGGGGTAAAAGACACCCTTCCCCAAAGCTCTGGCTCAATTTCTTCCAGCCTTGTTGACCTAGGGAAAGGAAAAAGCAGGCCTAGCAACTAATTCAGAATCATAACAGAAGTACTGTATTTGGAAATTCATTCCAGGTACATATAAACCATGATTCAGAGCCCCTTTTCACCCATTCTCCAGTGAGAATTCCCATTCTCGCCCATTTTCCCCCCTCATCTGATTCAGACGACAATTTTTTGAAATGAGAATTTTTGGGTGAAATATTTTCCTTTTGTGAGATTTTCGTTTGGTTGAGAGGCCTAATAAAAAAAATCATCCGAGTTTATGAGAATTTACACTGGCGAGTTTACTTTCTCACAAAAGCAGGTGCTTCCATGGAGGCTCTGAATCAACCCATAGTCTGGAAAAAAGGCTGTTGGAGGGATGGGAGCTATGATGCAAGACAACATCCAATATTTATATGCGACAAGTGTCCAATGTCTAGGTGTGACTGCTGAGTACTATAAGCACAACCGATGGAATTCACATTACCTTGATGACATGTAGGGTGAGCCACTGTTAGTTCTGCCAGTAAAGTATCCATGGTTATAGGCCTGTAAAGGAATACTAGCTCCTTCAGTGCCACCAGACTTCTAAAGTTGGATTTGTATAGGAAAGATTTAGAAAACCCCCAACCCAAGTAAACAGACTCACTGTCTGCTACATATTCCTGCCTTTTGTTAGTGTATTTTTGAGACAGCTTAATAACTTGATTGGTGCTCCAGAACCTGTGCACACAGCCTTAGCTCCCTCCCTAGTTCTTAAATGAAGGCTTCACCAATGTGATGCTTGAGTCTGATGGACCCATCAGTCATAGAGGGAGTTGGAGAGGAGGCGAGAGACTGCATGGCTTATCTAGAATGGAACCAGTTTTCCACTTTTTAGCTTTATAGCAACACAGAGCTGTATTACTGAACACAAGTTGTGCCATATGAGGGGTGCGATAACGCATGTAGAAATACATTCTTGGTTTGCCCAGATTTCCAGTTTAAACATAATTTAAATAAGTGAATATTTTTACAGGTTTCATGTTTACACATGCCAATTAAACTAAAATGATGTTACACAATTATGGAAAGCCATTAAACATTGCATCACTTCAGTGCATAACCTGTGTTGAATGACTAAACCCACACAAAGCTGCTTTGCTGCCTCATTAAATCATTGCTCCTGAAATAGAAACAGATTAAGAGTTGCTACAACTCCATAATGGTTTGTCAGCCCTTCCTCTAGAAACCCAGGTAATGTGCTTCCACCCCTATAGCTGAGGATTCATTTCATAGGCATCTACGGTTACGTCCATTATTCAACACGCAACACGCAACCAGAAAGGCAGGGACGCAAAAGGTTAAACTTCCACTTGTCAATTTCGACATGGTGAAAGAAGATGTAACATTATACAAGCACATAGTATAGACCGAGCACTCAGGGCATCACACTCTGATGGCAAGTTCCTATGTTGTTTTAGCAACCCAGACCTACATTTCCGGATTTTTGCATGCAGCTCTTTAACAGGGCTCGGCATAACTAGAATTTAGAAGTCTGCATGACCCTGTAGCTAGGATAAATTTGTTATCCTGACAATTGCAGTAAAGAAGATTAAGGGCCCTTAAAAGGATACAGCAGGCTAAGGCAACAGTTAGACCAGGGATGCACAACCTTTTTTTGGTCCAAGGGCCACACTGTCTTATTGGTTCACTTAAAGCGGGGTGCAATAAAGCGCAAGCTGTGAAAAAGCAGTTAACCTTGAAGCATTATATATATATATATACACACACACAAAGGTGGGCAGAGGTGCAGTGGTAAAAGGCGAACAAAGGTGAATAGAGGTAATACAGGAAGAGATACCGGTAAGTAGAGGTGAGATGGCAGAGGTAAGAGGCAGTGGGCAACAGTGCAGTGGTAAAAGGTGGGTAGAGGTGAGATACAGGATGAGGCGAGTAGAGGTGAGACAGAATGAGGTGAGAGGAGGTGAGTCAGGATGAGGTGAGATGAGCAGAATTGAGTAGAGGTAGGCAGAAGTAAGAGGATTAGAGTGGAAATCGGGCAAAGCTGAGAAAGGAAAGGTTGTGCAATGCCCTGTGAGTCTTCCACCTTCTGCAGTGGTAAAGGGGAAGTAGAGGTGATACAGGATGAGGGGAGAAGAGGTGAGACAGGAGGAGATGAGAGGAGGTGAGATGAGATGGCAGAGGTGAGAGGAGGTGGGAGAGGATGAGGTGAGATGAGCAGAATTGAGTAGAGGTAGGCAGAAGTGAGGAGATTGGAGGGGAGATCAGGCAACGCTGAGAAGGGAAAGGTTGTGTAATGCCCTGCGAGTCTTCCACCTTCTGTGTGCTGGCAACCCCCAATCTCTGCCGCCGCTTCCACCTATAGTCAGGCCCCCGTTTACCGGGACGCTCGATATGCCTCAGGTTGCCCCCAATTCTTAAAAGGATGCCAGCTTACGACGAAGATAGAAGGAACATGAGGGTATACTATGGCCAAGGTTTTACACAGGTGATCAGCCCAAATGTGTGTCTAAACACAGGGATGAGGCAGGAGAGTAGTCAAACATTAGCCGAAGGTCAAGCCAGATAGTCAGAGGTAACGCGGTATCCAAGAAGGTCAGGTGAAGTTCAAGGTTGGGCAGGCAAAAGGTCAGTTCCGGGAGCAAGCCGGGTCGATAACAAATATAGCATAGACAGAATAACACCCTGAGCAACACTTGCTATACCAATGAGGTCAACACTACACACTATTTAAAGGATGGCTGGTCAATGGGAACACTGAAGGGAAGAACTGTGTGATTGGTGACACTAGGATCCTGGGCGGGATTGGTGAACAGATCCCAGGGGCTGAACAGCCCTGACCAGTAAGGCCGTCCAGCCCCTGAAAAACTTAGCTGTGGATGAGGGCTGCACCTGTCTCCTAAGAGCCGCTCTGTTCAAAAGTAGGCCGTGCGCCTGCACTACTGCAGAGGGGCCAGGGAGGCGGCCAGTGATTGGTCATCGCTCCCTGCTCCAGGTCAGCCGGGGGAATGCAGCACCGGCCGGTTAGCGCTCATCGTGGGTGCCCGAGGCAGGTAAGCTCCTTACAGGTTGTGTTTGAAAGAGCTGGGGTGGGCAGGTTAGCATTGCAGGCAAGGTAAGCTCAATTCCACAGGGGTACTAGGAGCTGCAAATGAAGGCAGTGTGGGCCGCAGGTGACCCCCAGACTGCAGGTTGTGCATAACTGGATTCGACCATTTTGTTGGGCTACATTTGGAAATGTCCTAAACTGTTTTCATTTTTAAATTGAAGAAATAGTCGAGGTATCAAGGTTTACAGTTTCACCTTACAATGTTTTTCTGAAGCATGTGGCCATGGCCCTTGGAGCAGTGATGCTGCATAATAATCAACATGATGGGCGGCATCTGTAAGAGCCCAATATTATGCTTCAGACACCCTGGATGTGCTCCTCACTCCCTGTTGCTAGTGGTTAGAATCAGCTTATATACATCAGCAGAGTCCCATGATCAACAGTAAAGGAAGGCAGTGCATGCTCTATTGTCTTGTTTAAAAGTGGTTATTGTCACCTAATCACAATCACAGCCAGCTAATGGCAATTCAAATGCCAATTTATAGAGGCTGTGATTGAAACACTAATTAGGCACAGCTCTATATGTTAATTAAGGCTGAAGCACAAGGAGGGGAGAGGGGATCAAGGCTGAATAGAAAGATGGCTGCAGAATAACAGTGTGTTCATTTTTGCTGAGCTGACAAAAGCGGCGGACCTACAGACCACCAGTCGAGCACTATAATTGGTGGTCTATGGCAAAGGAATTCTGGGGGTTTCAACTACGCTTTGCCTTGTTTCTACTTCCAGGAGCAGATGTGTGCTGACAGGAAGGGAGATGGCAGCTATTAGGAGAGGAGCACAAGAATGATAGTTTATGCACTTTGCCTATAGAGTCACAAGTCCTTTGCTTGCCCCTTCCACCACCAGAGAAACACTTGATAGATGTAGTGGTACATCCAAGGAGTGGAAAGAAGATTCTTGTAGCTGGCTGACCTTGCCATGGCATCCAAAAGTGATTGGGTCAGCCCTACTGAAACTTGGACTTCATAGCTATGAAAAGAAGGGGGGGGGATAACTTTGCCAATAACCTTAATACGAGCAGGGTAACGTCCATGGCCCCAAGTGAAAGAAATATTTAAAACAGAAACACAAGAAACCAGAAACAGCAAAGCCACTTTGTCATTGGCCAAAGTAGTTTGCATGTACTGTACTTGCAGCAAGAACAATATATACTGTGTGTGTATGGCGACAAGAACCTGAGCATTTTGTGTTTGAGCCTCAAGTGTTCCCTTGATTTGTCATAGACAGATGGCTCCTTTTATCTGCACAGTCTATAAATTATGCATTCAGTTTGTGTTTTCTAAAAAGTGGCTTCTACATCATTTGACTTGCTGAGTGGGAAATCCTATCGCACCCTTTTAAAGCTTTAAAAAAGGAGATACAGTGTTTAAGAAGAATGAGTGGTGTCAAAAGCCACAACATGTTTAAAATACATAGTGGGTAAGGTCTAAAGTTTACTTCTGAAATGTTTGTTTCCATTGTTTCCAGAGGTTTCTTCTTTAGCAGACAGGCAGGCCTTATAGATTTGTTTTAATAATTATTTTTAGGCAACACCAAAATTCTCGGCACAAATTCACTTAACTAACATCTAACTTTCAGAACACCTAACTTATATTTTTATCTTTAACTGTTATATTTAAAAGAGGTTAAAACCTCCCTCAAACCTCACAGACTTGCTCCCCCCCCATCACGTTTTACCTTTGGGAAGTATTTACTCACCTCGCCAAGGGATCCATCATCTAGATCCCTCGGTTTCCGGACAAAGTTCTGACGGGTGGCTGCATCTTGCATCCCAAAAGGCACTGCGCACATGCAATGGGATGCAATGGGGCCGTCCGAAATCCCGCGAGACTTCGCTGATCGGCTTGGGACTAAACGTAACAGATGGCTAAGCGGGCATGGGGCCAGCGATCGTGCCCTGAAGCAGCCGGATGTCACCGCAGCAGCCGTGGCGACATCCAAAAGGTAATTAGGGGCCGATGGGGGAGGGGGAAAATTTACCTCTTTTTATTTTCAGTCCGATGTACCTCTTTAAATAATTTTATTGAGTTTTCAATAAAGCAAAACAGAATTCTGAATATAACATTAGAATATGCATTGTATGAATTGCAGATAGGTGACAAAAAAAAAAACAAAGGAAATACAAGCTTTTCTTACTGATTATCACCAAAATCCTAGATTAAAATATTTTTTCAATAGATTAGCATAGTATTAACCGTAAAACAAAACAAAAATATATCTAGATATCAGCCATTTAAATCAAAATAGAGATCATAACTTATAACCAAAAAAACAATAAATAAAAAGTACTAAGGAGAATATGGGGAATTACAGAGCCTAATTCACCCCCCCCAGGACTTCAAATGTCCCTAAGTTGCGAATCTTTATTACCGGTAAGTAAATTATTACTCAGCTCATCGTTGAAAATTATCCAATTTAATTTATCAATAAACAAATGAAGTTAGCAATGGTCAATTTAGCTGCCAAACAAGTATAAAAATAAATGTATTGGGAAATCTGGAAATCCCTCCAACAGGTTAATTTAAAGCAACCAATGACGATTTTTCCACCAATATCCGCATAACCTTGCTTGATTCCAAAGCTTTACCACCTTAGGGCATTTCCACCATATATGAAACATATCACCCACCTGTTCACAATTTCTGAAACATAAAGGAGATATATTAGGGTATATATTTGCCAACCTACCGGGGACCAAATGCCAATGAGTAAATACCTTCAGTGAAGTGTTGAGAAAACCTTTAGAACTACAAACCGCCCATTTAACCTAATCTTGAACTTAAAATGCTTGCTGTAAATGTTTTTCACACTTGATCATATAATCACGTTTGCCTTTTCATATGTGAAGTATTTATATAAAAAAGGTAGAAATACCACTTTTCCCTCCAAAACGAGTTAGGCATAGTAATATAAAACCGGACCAGCCTGGCACAATTGGAAAAGAAAGGCAGTGGCCATTGTGGAGCTTCCTTTCCCAGCATCTCAGCCATGCTGCTGTCTGGATTCAATGACATAACTGACAATGCATAGTAACAGGAAGCCCAACAGCACTTCCTGTTTGCAGGTGGCCTGAAAATGCACGAGCTGCCATTTTGTTTCTAAAATTCCATATACACCCACCAAACCAACGTATCAAAGTGCAGTCGAATCAAAAAGTGCAATGTGCATATGTGCAGCAATATGATGTGGGTGTACGGTATATGGGATTTTTTATAGGGAATGTTATTTATAAGACCCGAAGAACATATTAGGGGCTAATTTTATATTTATTATTATTTATTGAGATGTCCATATGCCTTGCTTTCTCGAGTATGTCTATATGTTTTTATGTGATTTTAACATGGTCTTGTGAGTCTAAATGTATAGTTTAATAAAATTGATTATTATTGATCAATTTATCGACCAAAAACAGGGGTTTTTGTTTTGTCTCTGGTTAGTGTGGAGCCGGGTGGACAGCACGCTAATTTTTTTGCTATTTAACCATAGTTCTGGTGCGGTGGGATTTGGAGTCACATAGTAGGTTTGCAAGTTTATTCTAATTGTTCTCGCCAATGGTTCCATTAACAACACAAATAATAATGGTGACAAAGGACAACAGTGTCAGGTACCCCTGTATATATTAATAGACTAGATTAATCCTTTTATTCTTATAATTGCATGAGGATCCATATGTAAACTTCTAAAAATATTTTGAAATGTAATTCCAAAAACTTGTCTTCCCAAAACGCGTCAATGCGTCAAATGCTTTATGTAAATATAATGGAGAGAATCATAGACCTTCTTGCTCCTCCTCGAAAAGTTTGAACTACAAAAATGAAATCGATTAAGAGAGGCTGAACGGAATCCTTATCAATGAAAAATTTACGAGCATCCTCAAAGACTCCTATTAGAAATTTCTAAAAATATGGAGCCCATGGGTGCAATATGCCTTCCCGCATCAAGGCTATGCCGTTACAGTGAGAGGTGACTCTTAATCAAGCCCCTTTGTCAAGGAGCTTGTCTAATACGAGTGGATGCGAGCGCGCTGGCGGCCGCATCCCCGGCTACCCTCTAACAGGGATAGCAGGGATGCGGCCGCGGCTCGCGCAGGCGCCGTAGGACCGGAAAAGAAGGTTACTTTTCGGGCGACCTGGGGGGTTTCACACAGCGGGGCACCCCGAGCGAGCATGCCTGCAATGGAGTCTCAGACTCCAGGGTGGGTTTTGGTCCTCTTTACTGCCAATATTTTAGTAAGAATCTTCAAGTCAGCATTTATCAGGAAAATGAGTCGATAATTATTACAATCTCCTGGATCTTTTCCTGCCTTTGGAAAGACACTAGTATGTGCTTTATTTAAATCTCCTAACCTCACTTCACAAGCTATTAAACCATGAAGCAAGGGGAAGTGATAGAATTTGTAGGAATGTCTTCTAATAAATGTTAGTATGTTAGTAAAACCATTGGGTTCAGGTGCCTTAAAGCAACTGAAGGTACTCACTCATTGAGTACTCACCTGTAGAATTGTTTTTACTATGCATGGCACGGCCTGCTTCAAGAAGTCCTTACATATGGGACATCCAATAGCAGTGTCCGTAAGGTAGGGTGGGATCCCCAAAAAGTAGTAGCAGCCAGTTCAAACCACCACCGCCTGAAGTACTTTGCGACCAAAGGCAGCATCAGCCGAGGCCTTAAAGTGGACCAACATCCAGGATTTTCACTATCCTGGGTGTTGGTCCACTTCCGCGGGGCACCCCGCTGTGTGAAACCCCCCAGAAAGCCCCTAAAATCTTACCTTATCGGCTTATCCGTCGCCGATGAGGTACGTTTTTAGGGGCTTTCTGGGGGGAGCTGATCGCTGATCTTATAGATTCCCGGGCCGATCAGGGGTGGGTGTTGGTCCACTTTAACATCAACCTTGTAAAACTTGGAAAAGGTATGAACAGAAGACCAAGTTGCGGCCTTACAAACTTGTTCAACAGAAGCTTGGTGCTGAAAAGCCCAAGAAACACCAATAGCACGAATGGAATGAGCAGTAACCCAGAAAGAAGGAACCTTACCTTTAGCAGAATAGGCCTTTACCACAGCCTCGCGAATCCACTTGCTGATAGTAGATTTAGCCGGAGGCAAGCCCTTCCTAGGTCCCGCAGAAAGAACAAAAAGAGCATCAGATTTCCTGAAAGACTCAGTAGCCACCAAGTAAAACTTCAGATCCCTGACAACATCCAGAGAATGCAGGGTCCGTTCCTTGGAATTAGCAGGGTTAGGACACAAGGAAGGTAAGACAATGTCCTGCTTGAGATGAAAAGCAGACACAACCTTGGGCAAGAAATCCGGCTTAAGCCTAAACACCACCTTATCCTGATGCTGCTAAAATAAGGAGGTTTAATGGAAAGTGCCGCCAGCTCAGAGACTCGCCTGACTGAAGTAATAGCCACCAAAAAGGCCACCTTAAGAGTCAGAATGGGTAACGCCTCCCCAGGGATAGGCTCAAAGGGAGGACCCTGCAGAGCAGACAACACCAGATTCAAGTCCCAAACCGGTACCATACGTTTACATGGCGGACGCACATGAGTAACTCCCTGGAAAAAAGTCTTAACCAGCTGGTGATTGGCAAAGGATCTTTGGAAAAAAATTGCCAGAGCTGACACCTGTCCCTTGAGGGTACTAAGTTAAAGGCCCGAATCCAAACCAAGTCGTAAAAATTCCAGAATCCTGGGGATAGAAAACACCCGACAAGGAAGAGACTTGCCAGACCCTATAGTAGATAAAGGATGAGGACTTCTTCCTAGCCTGAATCATGGTATCAACAACAGAGGCCAGCAACCCCTTATCCATCAAGATGGAGGTTTCAGCAGCCAAGCCATAAAAGCCAGCGTTTGTAAATTGGGATGGCGCAGCTGTCCCTGAGTGAGAAGTTCTGGATCCTTGGGCAAAACGTACCGATCTACTGCCAACTGCACGACGTCTGCTAACCACATCCTCCTTGGCCAACATGGGGCCACCAGAATGGCTGGTACCCCTTCCTGGGCTATCTTGCGCAGCACCCTGCCCAGCAGAGGAAAGGGAGGGAACACAGAGGAGCCGAAACTCCGTCCAAGGAATCGCTAGCGCATCCATGGCGAAGGCCAGAGGATCCTGCGACAGGGAGACAAATCTTGGAAGCTTGTGATTGTGGCGGGACGCAAACAGGTCCACATCCGGCTGACCCCAACGGTGACACAGGGAGTGAAATACCTTGATGTTGAGTGACCATTCCCCCAGCCGAGACGTCCCCCTGCTCAGGGAGTCTGCCTCCTGGTTCTCCACCCCCGGAATGTAGACCGCCGAGATGCAAGGGACATTTTCTTTCGCCCAAGACAGGATCAGGGACACTTCCTTGAGGGCTCGCTTGCTCCGAGTCCCTCCCTGATGATTGATGTAGGCAACCGCCGTCTGGTTGCCCGAGCGGATCTGAACAGCCCGACCCCGAAGGTGCGTGGTCAGCTGAGAAAGAACGAACCTGATCGCCCTCAGTTCCAGGACATTGATGGGAGCATGGGCCTCCTGGGGGCCCCACTGACCCTGGAACTTCAGAGACTTCCAAAAGCCCCCCCCAACCGGTCAGACTGGCATCTGTGGTGACAGTCTCCCAGCATGGGGGCAGAAAGTTCCTGCCCACTAGAAGGTTCCTTGAGTCCAGCCACCACGAGAGGGACTGTCTGGCCAGGTGGGACAGAGCAAAAACCCGGTGATATCGAACGGTAAAGCCACAAACTGGTAATGCTGATCCTCTAGAGGGAACCTCAGGAATCTCTGATGACCTGGAAAGATTGGCACATGAAGATAGGCATACTTGATGTCCACGGTGGTCATGAAGTCGCACGGGCGAAGGGTACTGACAGCCGGGCGTAGTGTCTCCATGCGAAAGTGCTTGAACCTGACAAACTTGTTGAGACCCTTCAGGTCCAGGATGGGCCTCAAAGACCTGTCCTTTTTGGGGACCGTGAAAAGATTGTAGTAGTACCCCTGACCCTGTTCTTGGGAAGCCACCAGGCAAATGACTCCTGACTCCAACAGGCGTTGAACTGCAAGACGCAAACCCTGAGCTGACAGAGGGTTTTGAGACATCAGGGATCTGAGGAATCTTGGGGGCAAGGAGCTGAAGCCGTCCCCCCACCCAGATGGGCGAGGGAGCCTTCTCATGCCTGAGGGGCCTTAGGAGGGGGTTTGGGCTTGGAACCCCAGGAGAGACCGGGACGACCATGGGATCTGCCACGGCCCCAAGAATCTATGCGGCTACCCGAGAAGAGGGAGCAACGACCTCCTCTGGAAGCACGAAAGGAGGGAAAGGAAGCGGAGGGCCCCCGAAAGTGTCCTACGCTTCCTACGCTGAGGTAACCTACCATCCTTGGCTAGAACATCCAGACGCTCCCCAAAGAGCCGTAGCCCCGCAAAAGGGAGCCCAGTGAGAGCCTTCTTAGCAGCAGTGTCAGCTGCCCACTGACGCAACCAAACAGAGCGGGGCATAGCCACCAAGAGGGCAGAGGCCCTACCACCCAGCCGGACCGCATCATCCATGGCAATAAGGACAAAGGCAACAAAATCAGAGCAAAGCAAGAGGGCCCTATAATCCTCCCTCCTCCTACCAGCCATAGCGCCATCAGTGAGACGCTTGAGCTTTTTCTTAAGGGCAATAGCTGTAATGGCAGCGGCGCAGACCGGACGCAGCCCAGCCCCCACAAATGTAAAAGCATGGCAGGCCAGCTGATCCATACGCCGGTCCGTGCTGTCCCGCAGTGTAGTAGTGTCAGGGGAAGGCATGACTGAGGTGTTGGACAGCCCTAGAATGGGAGCATCCACCTCAGGGGGACACGACCATTACTTGACCAGGTCAGCAAGAAAGAGATACCTCTTATCCAACCCTTTGGGCACCGCGGGCAATCTATTGGGACGTTCCCACTCCTTGAGCACCATATTAGAGAAATAGCCCAGCTCAGGGAACTCCAGACATTGTTTATCAGGACCTCTTAGCCACCTCAGTGGGGGCAATGTGCAAGATTTCAAAAATGTGAGACAACAGTCTATCAGTGTCATCAGGGAACCATGAGTCCACCCCAGACGCAGACCCAGATTCACTGTCGTAACCCTCCTGCTGGTCCCCAGAGAAGTCAGAGTCCTGGAAAAGCTCCCCCTCCTCTAGGGAGTAACAGCCACCAAGGGCATCAATTCCCTCATCCTCCTCAGCAAAGAGGGAGGGCGTGGGAGCCAGGTGCAGCTTCTTGCCAGAGGGCTTACCTGGACCAGGCCTGGCAAGCTGCCTTTCAATGTGGGCCCCACGAAGTGCCAGATCAGATTGTGACCCCCTCACTGGGGGCTAAATGCAGGCGCGGGGGGGGGGGCGGTTGGCGATACTGTAGGGAGCGTAAAACTCGGAAGAGAAGCGCTTAGCCCAGCCTGGGCCGCAATGATAACTTGGGTGCACGGCACGCACACCGCGGCACTATCACTCAAAGGGGATGCCCCGCACATGGCACACAGCCTGGATTGCCCCGAAGGACCCCCGAGCATGCTATCCCCAGAAGCCTCCATATGGTGATTAACACAGGCGCAATAGGCCAGCACAGGGTAAGAGCTAATAAAAAGTCACCCGGGATGCCCCCCCACAAGCCAGTAAGGGGGAGATGATGGGGGGGTAAGGAGCAGACCGGGAGAAACCACAATCCACAGTTGTCCCACCTGAAAGACATAAGTCAAATGCACATAAGCATCCCGCAGCACATGCCCCAAGGAAACAAAACCCCCAAAGGGGACTCATGGACCAAGGAGACCGAAGGATCACCAAGCCGCAGACCACGGGAGGAAGCGACACAGGAAACTTTGACCGCCGCAGCCCAGGAAGAAAGAGGGGCCCCAGATGTGCAGCAGGCTCAAAATGGCGCCGGCAGAAGAACCTCGAGGGGCGGGCCGCGAGGGGACAACGCAATACGCGTCATCCCCCGGCCCGCCCCCCGAAGAGTGCGAAAGCAGCGCTCATGTGACCGCGCCGGCGCCATCACACTCCCAAAAACGCCTCACAGCCATAGCCGGGGAGGGGGGGGGGGGAAGAGGAGAGCGAGCAGGCAGCAGCAGGAGCCGGGCCAGGGTGGGGGGGGGGGAGCCCAGAAACCAAACAAGGCAAAACAAGGGGTATAACCAAAACACAGTCCCCAAAAACACTCACCCCCTCAGAAGCTAGGACAGGAACTCCGCATTCCTCATCATTGTGGTACAGGGTCTGCGGCTTGGAGCAGCGCTCCTTGAGCACCTGAGCCTAGTGCTCCTCTATCCTCACCCGATCCGTCAGCTGAGGCTGGGAGGCACAGAGGGTCCGGAAGCGGGTGGAAATAGACTTGCAGGGCCACAGGCTTGGTTGCCCCGCTCACCTGCGCAATAGAGAGCCATCTTCTATCTTCGCAGTACCACTGCAGAGCAAAAACTGGGGAGGTCTATTGGTGATTCTGTTTTTATATGGTGCCGGGAGGAGCCACAACTCTTCTGCAGTACACTGCGCCACCTTGTGGCAGAATATCCCATATGTAAGGATATATTGAAAAAATGTATCTGCTTTAGATTTTTCAAAAGGAGTAGGATCAGCATATACATTGTTAAAAATTCATCTAGCAGCCTAACTGGATTACTAGTATAATTCACTCAAGATGCAGTCTGCAGTGGCCCATGCAGGGTTGCCCCGTTCTCTTCATCCTGGGGGTCTTCAGGACTCGTCTGGTGTGTTCTGAAGCCAGCGACCCTGCCATCGGCATCTGGCCCCCCTGCTTCAGGCAGCCTGGAAAAATGACCTGCAGGCCATGGAGAAGGCTCCATGTCCTGGGGAAAATAATTATGTACACGCATCTCTCCTGGGCAAAACCGCTCTGCAACTGCATCTGTCCTGGGCAAAATAATTTAGTGGCTGCATCCGTACTGGGCAAAGTAATTTAGCAATTTAAGTAATTTAGCATCTGCATCTGACCTGGGCAAAATAATTTTGTGGCCTGTCTGCATCTGTCCTGGCTGAAATATTTCTGTGTCTGTAACCATACATATGAATGGTTAAGCGTCCTTTAGAGGCACCCATGATGTTGATGGGGCCTTCTGTAAAAATGAGACACCCCTGCAATAGAGTGTTGCAACGAATGGAGGTGGCTGCGCATATGCACATTGATTACAGGAGAGCTGGGACCACAACCTACAGTGAGTGCCCAAAGAATTCCAGGGCGTACAATCGACCAGCCAGGACCTGCTGCGGGGGGGGGGGGGGGGGAGCACAATCATCATAATGGCACTGCATTTGGCTGTCCCCGGTCTCTGATGCTTCTGATGGTTCACAATGTGGGTGTGAGCCTACCTGGGGGAAGACAGTGGTTCCAGGGATTTCATTTGGGGGGACAACAACATATCAGCAGATGCACATACAAGACCATACATGTGTCTGGGAAAGTGCACCTGCAGGTGCGCCCACATGTGTTTACTTGTGCATGTTTGTCTGGAAGTGCATGTGGGAGTGTGTGCATGGGCATGGGAGTGCATTGTACCTGGGAGTGCTGGTCTAAGCTCCAATGCCACCTAGCAACAGGGGGAAAGGAAGAAGCACAGTCAGGATGTCTGAAGCAAGTTCTGTGAAACTTACAGACCCTGCCCATTATGCAGCATCACACATCCCAGGGCCTGGCCCACTTGCCTCAGAATAAATATCACAAAATCTGTAAACTGATATCTCGCCCATTTCTTCTTCAATTTAAAAATGGAAAACAGTTTAGGACATTGTCAAATGGCTCGACACAATGGTGTAACAATTACCTTTGCCTGCAGCAGCATTTTAATAGTTCAAAAGTGGGACCCCTCCCCCAAGTGACTCTGTGTGTCATGTTAAGGGGAGGGACATGAAGGGTATTTCCTGGGGAATAAATTAAAGTTTCACTCTCAGAAGCCTTCTTCATTGATAAAAACTATGCTGACATTGTTTTTTTTTTTTATTACAAAAAACATGTGGGAGTGTGTTTTGTACTTTTTACACCTGCTCAGGCAAGTAGAAAGTATGTTCAATATATTGTACAGCACAGTACTAGGACGTTATACAATAGCACGTTTTTCAAGCGTACGTTTTGCATTTTTGTGTATTTTATTTGCAAATGTGTTTTGCTTAGCGAAAAAAAATACTTAAAAAAAAAGTAAGCTCAATGGCAGGCAAGAGCTGGAAAGTCTTGTTCTAGTCCCACTATAGACGATTGCTGCTCAGCCAAAGACTCCTACACAAAGCAGCTCGTGGGAGCCCATTAAAAAGAAGGTTTTAATTTACACTGAAAGTGGAAAGCTGCTTTAAAGTGGACCAAAACACAGGATTTTAATTATCCTGGGTTTTGGTCCTTTCCCTCGGGCACCCCGATTAGGGGTGCCCCGTTGTGTGAAACCCCCCAGATTGCCGAGCCCGACTCACCTCTTCCCGGTCCTATGGCGCATGCATGGTCACTAGTCCAATCAGCGCGCTCAGAGCCGCTGACGTCACATTGTCTAAGGCTTCGTCTATGGCCAGTGTACAGCATACATTTGATATGTATTTGTACTGTTATGATTTAATTTAAAATTATTGTAAAAAAATTGCCGCAGTTACAACAACCAGCATTAAAGCGGACCTTCACCCTGAATAAGAGCATATCTTGTGTTTCCCACACCCTGTACATACAGATTGCCCACATTAAAAATCATCCTACCTGCATCTACTGCATGTTATGAGCCTTTAAACATCCAAGATGGTGGCTCATGGAGCATCAGGCAGCCTGCAAACAGGAAGTGTCTTCTGACTGTGCCGCTCTGCATTCTGGGATTTCTGTCCTTTTCCTGTCCCAAGATCTGATCTGTCTGTACAAAGCACAGCTAAACCCCACCCCCTGGTCTGTATCCCGCTCTCCTCTCCTCAGTATGTGATGCTTCTGAGCCAAGATGGCGGCACCCGTATCCTAGAGTCCCGAACAGATTTGCAGCCCAGTGAGGAAAAGAATAATGAGTGACTAAAAACTTAAAATATATTAATTTTAGATGCTCGTTTTTTAAGGGTTTTCATCAAATTATGCCGAAAGTCCGGTTTAAGTTTAACAGTTAAAATAACTCTCTATTATGCATAATAATGGTAAGCACAGGGTAGCACATTATAACAATAACCATTATAAAAATAGAATGGGGGCGTAACGACTAAGCATATGGGTTAAGCACAAGTGCATACGGAAATTATAGTGGGGAGTAATACTTATAAAAATGTATTTTCCGATTTTTAAATGATGAACATAGATGAAACCTAGAGATTTCTTCCAGTGTCATCCTCTCTATTTCCCTGTGGCATTCTTCCCCTTTCGGTTGACCTTATTAAAAGGTGGAACCCTGGAATCCTCACCAAAACACTCAAGTCTGGGTGTCTGATTGGGCCAAGAGAAGAAGACATAAAAGCAGAAGGGGGCCATAGTTAGAATCCTGCTGTAGAAGGTCTCCAAAGTTTGCCCCTTCTATCCACTTTCCAATGACCACACACAAATGTGGCTGCACCCCCATGCACCCCAGCATGAGTAAGTCCGGCAAGCCACAGTAGTTGTGCTGGGAGTTCTGGGGGGCAAAGACACCCATGCAAATGAATATGTGCATAGTCGTGAAGAAATGGATTTGAAAGCCAGGCTAAACTTTGGAGACCTGCATCTACAGAGTGTGCAGGAAAGGAGGAGGGACACATGGGGCAGGCTTCAGATTAATTCCCTACAAAAGGTTTGCAAGGGTAGGGCTCTTTTTTTTCTTTTTCTCCTATTGCCTGCTGTTTTCATAACAATTGCTTTGAATTTTTTAGCATCTAATTTTTAAGCCTCTGTAATGTATGTTTTTACTTTGTCTGTAATTATACCTTGTACAGCACTAAGGAAGCAGATGGTGCTTTATAAAATAACCAATAAAAAGAATACTGTCTTATTATTGTATGGTCATCACCTGGAATGTGCTTTGAAACTGGACCTACACTATCTGCGGTACTGAAAGATAACCCAAAAAACTCCCATTCAGCTCAGGTCTGAATCCCCCCCCCCCCCAAAAAAAATAATTTAAAAAATGCTCTCCCCTGCAGAAGATTCCGGCAGTCCACTGGTCATAAACCTCCCGGTTTCCGAGAATGGGTCTCCTGGGGCCCTTGCGCGTTCCCAACGGCCAGGGAGCTTTGGCTGTGGTCCTAAGAATGCTGAGGCATATACTGGCGTCACCCCTCAATCTCGGAATCCAGGAGGTTTCCGAGTGGTGGACTGGTCGGGAGTTGCTGCAGGGGAGAGAATTAAAAGTGTCTGTGTGCTTTTTTATTTGAGTTTACAGTCAACCGACTTACATGTATACAAATCTTAGAATTCAGATTAATGCTTTTATTTCTGTTTAGAACTCGAACTAGGTTTAAAGTGGACCAAAACCCAGGATTTTGACCATCCTGGGTTTTGGTTCTTTCCCCTGGGGTACCCCACTACGTGAAACCCCCCAGATCGCCCGAGGAAACTCACCTCATCCCGGTCCTACGACACATGCACAGCCGCTCGTCCAATCAGCTCACTCGGAGCCGCTGAGCTATGCACGTCTGAGCGACGTCTTAGCAGAGCAGCTCCGAACGCACTGGCAGCTGCATCCCCTGCTTCCCTCAAACAGATAGCGGGCACGCTCCCTGCCAGAGTGATACCGGGGATGCGGGCGCAGCCCGTGCATGCGCCGCTGGACCAGGAAGTAAGGTAAGTGTAACGGGCGGCCTTGGGGGAATTCACACAGCTGGGCATCCCGATTTTGGATGCCCCGGGGGGGGGGGGGGGAATCGATCCTGCTGGGTTTTGGCCCACTTTAAAACGGCTGGCCTTAGAATCAAAAAATACCATTTTGTGAATACTCACCTGTAAAATGGGTATTATAAGTATGTCACACACCCCACTTCAAACATTAATAATTACACTAGGGTTAACGCACCGCTAGGTGGCAGCATTGCAGAGAACTCTCCAAAAACTTCAACAGGCCCCTCCCGGTCTATACATACCTGGTACCTCCCAAGAACCTCCCAGTATTAGAACAGCAGTAAGACAAGGTACCAGAACCAAACAATGTAACCCTCAACGTAAAGAACCAAACTTCACCAAATAGAGAGCCAGGATACCAAAAAGGGCGGGTGAAGTGGGGTGTGTGACATACTTATAATACCCATTTTACAGGTGAGTATTCACAAAATGGTATTATTCTAAGTATGTCACACACCCCACTTCAAACATTAATAATTACACTAGGGACATCCAACAGCAGTGTCCAGAAAAGGGTGGGTATCCGAATCAGGCAAGAACGCAGAAAAAACTCAGACCACTGCAGCCTGCAAAACCTTGCGGCCAAAAACAGCATCCGCTGAAGCCCGCACATCAACCTTATAGAACTTAGAAAAAGTATGAACAGAAGACCAAGTTGCAGCCTTACACACTTGTTCAACCGAAGCCTGGTGCTGAAAAGCCCAGGACGCACCAACCGCACGAGTAGAATGAGCAGTAACTCGGAAAGGAGGAGCCTTCCCCTTAGCCGAATAATCACCAACAATGGCCTGACGAATCCATTTGCTAATGGAGGACTTGGCCGGAGCCAAACCCTTCCTAGGCCCACAGGGCACAACGAAAAAGGCATCAGTCTTACGAAAAGAAGACGTAGCACGTAGATAGTACCTGACACAACGTACAACATCCAAGCAGTGCAAAGCACTCTCCTTGGCATTCTTAGGCTTAGGACACAAAGAAGGAAGAACAATGTCCTGGTTAAGATGAAACGCAGAGACCACCTTAGGGAGAAAATCTGACTTGTAACGAAAAACCACTTTGTCCTGATGATCCTCAAAATAAGGAGCCTGAATAGACAAAGCTGCCAGCTCTGAAACACGCCGGACCGAAGTGATGGCCACCAGAAAGGCAACCTTCTGAGTAAGAATGGACAAAGCAACATCCCGCAAAGGCTCAAAAGGAGGAGCCTTAAGAGCAGAAAGAACCAAATTCAAATCCCACACTGGGAGCAAAGGCTTCCTAGGAGGCCGCACATGCGAAACCCCCTGGAAAAAGGTCTTGACCAAGGAATGACTAGCAAAAGATTTCTGGAAAAAAATAGACAAAGCAGAAACCTGCCCCTTCAAGGTACTCAGCTGAAGACCGGAGTCCAGCCCCGACTGAAGAAACTCCAAAATCCTAGACACAGAAAAGACCCGGCAAGGCAAAGACCTAGCCTCACACCAATCAATATAAGATCTCCAATACCTGTAATAGATGGAAGAAGAAGATCTCTTCCTGGCACTAATAAGAGTCTGAATGACCGCATCCGAAAGACCCTCCTCCTTTAAGATGGAGGTTTCAGCAGCCAAGCCGTCAAAGCCAGCGTTTGTAAACTGGGGTAACATAGTTGACCCTGAGTGAGAAGATCTGGCCGAAGAGGCAGATCGAACTGATCTACGGCCAGACGAACGATGTCCGCGAACCACACCCGCCTTGGCCACCTTGGAGCCACGAGAATGGCGGGAACTCCCTCCAGAACCAACTTTCGCAGAACCCTGCCTAGCATGGGAATCGGAGGAAACAGATAAAGAAACCCCAGGTCCCTCCAGCTCAGGGTCATGGCATCCACCGCCAGAGCCAGAGGGTCCCGGGACACAAAGGACGGAAGCTTGTGACGAGAGGCAAACAGATCCACCTCCGGCGTCCCCCACCGGAGACAAAGTGACCGAAACACCTGGGGATGGAGAGACCACTCCCCCCGACGGGACGCACACCGGCTCAGAAAATCCGCCTCTGTGTTTTCCACTCCCGGAATGTAAACTGCCGAGATGCAAGGGACATGAGTCTCCGCCCAGACCAAAATCAGAGACACCTCCCTGTGGGCACCCAGACTGCGAGTCCCTCCTTGGTGATTGATGTAAGCAACCGCCGTCTGATTGTCTGAGCGAACCTGAACTGGCAGACCTTGTAACTGATGCGTCAAGCGAGACAGAACCAACCTGATGGCTCGCAATTCCAGAACATTGATGGGCAAGTGGGCCTCCTGAGGGTCCCACTGCCCCTGAAACCGAAGATCCTTCCAAAAACCTCCCCAGCCTGACAAACTGGCATCCGTGGTGACAGTTTCCCAAAGCGGAGTCAGAAACGACCTGCCCTTCAGAAGGTTGTCCGAGACCAACCACCACAGAAGGGACTGCCGAACCCGAGGGGACAACCGGAAGGACCGATCCAACGACCCCGGACACCGGTTCCAAGACGCCAAAAGATGAAGTTGAAGAGTCCTCGTATGAAACTGAGCAAAGGGAACTGCCTCGAACGAGGCCACCATCAACCCCACCAGTCTCATCCCCAGACGAATGGACGGATGAGGATGGGAGAGGAGCAGCTGGACCAATTCCTGAATCAACAGAACCTTGGCCTGAGGAAGAAACACTCTGTGCTGGCAGGAGTCCAACGACATCCCCAGAAAAGTCACCACCCTGGCCGGAACCAGCGAGGACTTGGGGTAATTGATCACCCAGCCGAACCTCTCCAACATAGACACCACCGTGCTGGTGTCCCCCTCTGCTTGACTGAAGGAAGGAGCCATGATGAGAAGATCGTCCAGGTAAGGCACAATGCGAATCCCCTGAGCTCTGAGCAGGGCCATCACCCCCGCCAACACCTTGGTGAACACTCTCGGAGCAGAGGTGAGACCGAATGGAAGAGCCACAAACTGAAAATGCCGATCCCCCACCACGAAACGGAGGAACCGCTGATGAGCAGGAAAGATCGGCACGTGCAGATAAGCATCCTTGATGTCTATGGACGTCATAAAGTCCCCCTGCCGAAGCGAACCGATCGCAGACCGCAGGGTTTCCATGCGAAACTTCCGAGGACGAATAAACCTGTTGAGAAACTTCAAATCCAGAATAGGACGGAAGGACCCATCCTTTTTGGGGACCGTGAAGAGATTGGAGTAAAACCCGCGCCCCACCTCTGAAGGAGGAACCGGGCAAATGACAGCTAAATTTAGAAGATTCCTTACTGCCGCCAGGAGCCCCTGCGCGGCCAAAGGATCCAAAGACACCCGAGACCTGAAGAACCTTGGAGGAGGACGGGACTCGAACTCCAACTTGTAACCGGCCGAAACCACCTCCCAGATCCATCTGTCTGGGACCTCCTGGTCCCACACCCGGGAGAAAAGTTGCAACCGTCCCCCCACCCGAACGGGTGAGGGCGCCCCCTCATTGCTGGGTGGGCTTGGCAGCCGGCTTGGGCTTGGCACCCCAGACGCGAGTGGGGCGGCCACGGCCTCTGCCCATATTCCAACTGGCGCCCCTGGGGGCCGAGGAGCCCGCTCCACTACCGGCGCCGACTCCCCGAAAGGACGGATTGAACGAGACCATCCCCCGAAAGGAACGGCGAAATTTCTTGCGCTGAGGTAATTTACCTCCCTTGGCAACAGAATCCAGCCTCTCAAAAAGCCTCAAACCCAAAAAGGGCAGAGCCGTGAGCGACCTTTTAGAATTAAAATCGGCCGTCCACTGTCTCAACCACACACAGCGCCGGATAGCCACCAGCAAGGCAGTAGCCCTGCCACACATCAACATAGCATCCTCCTGAGCGGCCAGGATAAAAGACAAAAAGGCATCGCAGCGCTTAAGCCCAAGGGACTCATCACTGGTGGGCTCGAGATCCACCCCCATGTCCCTGACAATAGACCTGACAGCAAAAGTCAAAAGAGCCGAGGCACAAACAGGCCTTAACACGGAACCCGCACATACAAAACCATGACGGGCAAGCTGATCAACCCGGCGATCCTCGCCGTCCCTGAGCGAAGTCGTGTCAGGGGAATGCACAACCGCCGTGTTGGACAGTCCCAGGACCGGAGTATCTACCTCAGGGGGAACAGACCAACGCTTCAACAATTCCGCCGGAAAGGGATACTTCCTATCCCAGCTAGACGGCACCCCAACAAGACGAGTAGGTTGCTCCCATTGCTTGAAAACAATTTCTTCAAAATGCTGTTGGCTGGGAAACTCCAGACGCTGCTTGGACACCCCAAAAAGCTGACCCTTGGGCCTAGGAGCAACCACCGGAGGCTCTAAATCCAAAACCTCAAACATCTGGCTCAGAATGGTAGAGGAATCGAGAGGGAGGCCATCAGCCTGATCCCCCTCAGAACCCAGCAACTGCTGAACATCAGAATCTTCTTCCTCAATGAGCTCACCTTCTTCACGGGGACGATCCGACCAATCCAGATCTCCCACCACTTCCTCATCTGAATCCGGCGGGGGCGGAGACAGATGCTTCCGCTTAGCTGAAACCTTCTGAGCGGCTATAGCAGAAAACTGCTTCTCAAGGCTGGACAAGCGGGCACATACATCAGACTGCGAATCCCCGCCCAGGACAACGTATAAGCGAGGGGGAGAGGGAGATGGCGCAGCCGAAGAAGTGCTAGGCACCGGAGTACTGGACTGCCGTGCAATGTTCTGCTGTGCACAAGGAATACACAAAATGACATCATCTCCCTGGAGCGGAGTCCCACAACCCCCGCACACCTTGGATTGTCCCGAAGAACCATTCCCGGTATCTGTGGCAGCCTCCATGTGGTGAAATTTATGGTATTCGCAGAACCCAGGGATTTATGCGGTACGCGACCCGGGATGCCCCTTAATAACCTAACACTTGTCTAAGGATAGTCACAAGATCCTGACCCAGGGGAATAGCATAAGACCCTTATATAAATAAATTATATATATATATATATATATATATATATATATATATATATTGCAATGAAAAAACACCCCCCACGAGCCAGGTATATATGATCGGGAGAGCCCTGCCAGACGGGATCCCAGGATCTGAAAGACACAAAGGGAGAGGGACAGACGTCAATCCAGCACCATATACCAAAATCCACATAACATACAAAACCCCCCTTACACCACCCCCCCCTCATTAACCAGAGCACAGGAAATGGTTAATACCAACCAGCACCATAAAGAGGCGCCGGAGCGAGGAGGAAGGAGAAGGAGGAGGAGAGGACAATCCGAGGGGCCATCGCAAGAAAAACCAAAAACGCCTACCTGAGAGGGAGAGAGAAAACCGCGCAGCCAGGCAACGCAGAAGATGGCGGCCCGCACACAGTGCAGTGAGGGAGGAAGAGACAAGCTCCGGGAGCGCGGGAGCCGAGAAGGCCCCGCCCCTCCGGGACATCCAATCCGTGCGCGGCCCGCCGGCGGGGACCGCATTCAGACTTCAATGACGGGACCGGCGGAGCCACCCGCCGGCTCCCAGTGCGCACCATACACAGACCCACACACTGATAACCAGTTCCCCCCTGAGCAGCCGGACAAGCAGGCTGCAAGCGCCGGGCACGGCGCTCAGCCACCGGCGGGACCGCGGCGCAGCGCGCCGCGAGGCCCCGCCCCCCCGGCTCCTGAGGGGAGAGAAAGACACACAGACAGAGGGACAGAGGCAGGCAAAACTTACAGTGAAGTCAGTCAAAGTAAAAATCACAAAAGGACTCACAATGCAGAGCGCAGCAGCACACTCACACAGCATGTCACCGGCACAGCACGTCACCGTCCCAAGCGCGCCCCACACCCCGGAAAGTGACACAATATCCCAGGGCTAGGCACATCCTGACCGCTAACCTCCTATAAAATGGGGCATCCCACATCCGGATCACCACTCCGGGAATCCCGCTATGCCCCGCAATGAAGGGTCGAGCGGAGGAGCTAATCTCCTAGGCACCAATGGTGCCGGCTACCTTTTTGCCCGGCCTACAGCCGAAGCTGGGAGGCTGCCGTTAAATAGAATACTTTCAAACAAAAGCCGGGCAGAAATAGACCACGGGGGGGGGGGCCGGGGGGATACCCCGGCTACCTGCAAGCAGGAGACTTCTTTCTTCTGTCTTGTCGCCACCTTGCAGAGAACAACACTGGGAGGTTCTTGGGAGGTACCAGGTATGTATAGACCGGGAGGGGCCTGTTGAAGTTTTTGGAGAGTTCTCTGCAATGCTGCCACCTAGCGGTGCGTTAACCCTAGTGTAATTATTAATGTTTGAAGTGGGGTGTGTGACATACTTAGAATAGACTCCAGAGCTGGCCACTAGCCTACTCCCGGGGCATCCAAAATCCTGATGCTGTGTGAAACCCCCTGGGCTGCCCTGTAACTGTGGTGTGCTCCTGTGTCCAGCCATTCAGATAGGCTAGGACAGGTGTGCTCCCCAGACTACGGGAAAAGTGGGGGGATGTGGCCAGTGGGCAGGTCACATTAGCCGGCATTTTTTAGATCAGCCAATCGGTGATCTCAAAAATGCCTGTGTTGGGGAAAAAACATGTGTCACTGAGCCGGCTGCATAACCCAAGGTACACAGGCTTTGACGCAAGCTTTTGGGCGGCTTTAAAAGTATACTGTAGGCAAATAAACACCCCAGGCAGGTGGGACATATTACACCTCTTCACTTGGTCCCCAAATGTGTCCCCTTCCACGATGCCTACTATACAAGCTCTGTCTAATTACAGTTTCATTTCAATCAGATTTTCAGATACATGCTCCTAAGCAGGGGTCTCATTGTGCAGAAAGCTGCCTTGGGCTTGAGTTGATATCATTCTGTTTTGCTCACATTTGGTTTAAAGTCTTCAATGAATGCATGGGTAGTGGTGCCAATTGGTTGCTTTAGTCACCCAGGCTTCAGGGTGTAGGCATATGCCTGTAAATGAAGGAAGGGACAAGATAAGGAGATTTCTGTTCAGCTGCCAAGCTTTCAGGACGTGTCATAATCCGATTTAAAGTCGAGACTGAGCGAGTGGAAAAGGAAGCCTGATAACACCACTTCTTTGAAAAGCTTTAGTGTCAGTGTATTAGGCCATGCTGGGTGCCCTGGAGTCTCCCAAATTATATAGCTGCCAGCAGCTAACATAAGTTAGAGTAAGCCTAATGCTAGGTGTAAGAAGCCATTTTACCCAGCCAGCTAGACGCACAGTGACAGCTGCTTGGGACAATTTAACCAGTGATTCTTTTTTCCAGCAGCCATTACTCAGTCCTTAAATTCCTCAGAGCAACATCGTCATGTTTACTTGCAACTGGGTTAATTATTAAATGTTTTCCTACAGAATGTCTCTTCTGCATGCACCATAGCAACAGCGCAGGCCCCTACCAAGGCAATATCTGTTGCTATGGTAACACTGTCAGTGCATCACTGAATGGAAAAAGATAGGCTGCTGCTTCTCCTCACTACACAGTTCAGGCATGCAGCCCTCAGGAAGACCTCTCTGGGAAAAAAAAAAAAACACATTCAGCATAATAAGATGAAAACAAAAGATGTACATTTTTGCATATGCGTTATTACCCCTACATGAGAATTAATTTATAAAGAAAATAAATGACAATTTTGTAAAATGATTTTTCTAAATAGCGGAGGGGAAACGGGAAAGGAAATGTGTAGAGTATATGTGACCTAACATTTAAAGGTGTGACAGTGGCAACTCGTGGGGCTAATCAGGGCTGTATTTTTAGATCATGCTGTCTTAGGCACATGGGAATTAGGATTCCCCTTTGTAAAAGGCTCCTCTTGCATTTGAAAAAAAAAAAATGCAACCCCAATGCACTGATTGTATCTACAAAATACCCACAGGGGCAATTTTGCCCAAGCAATTAAACAACACAAAATTACCTTTACTAAAGAAGGCCTGAATCTAGGTACGTACGTGGCCAAACATCACCCTCTAAATTTGGCAATTCATGTCTATTGTCCACATCATGCATCATGCAGCCATTCAAACATATAAAAAGGTACCAATGAAGAGAATTTCAACATGGCAGTGTTTGTTGGTTACAGTTCTGTCTAATAATGTTAATTTTAATTATGGTATTGCAAAAGAAGAACCATCCATCTGTAGGAATAAATGAAGGCAACCAGACTTGCTGTTTTATTTTGCAGTGGTTTTGCTAATCATCCAAACGGCTTTTGTAATTTAGTCGGACTTGTTCCGGAATCTAGTAGCATGTGGGCAGGAATTTTCCACAGCCGGAAACAAGAACACGACCCCGATCCAGACAGCAGCCAGTCACAGCAATGCATTTTCGTCCGAGGATCGAGGATAATGTAATAAAGGATTTTCGGACGTAGGGGGATATGTGACGGGGAATCCAGCAATCTGGATGCCCACTCAAGCCTGCTTCAATGCAGCCAGACCCACACCCGTTAGCGAGGAAATGGGTTTGGGTCTGCTTTAAACAGTAGCTCTAATCCATACCGACCAATGTCTACAATAAAAAGGATTGAGGTAAAGTGTTGATTGAATTCAAAAAATAAAATAGTCCTATTGACTCCTTCAGATCCACAATGACCTGGATGAATAAGAACCTCCACATACATGCTCAATACATACCATAATTTTAAGCAGTCTAAAATCTTTATGAATTAATTTTTATGGCCAAAGAGCTGCACAAGTCTAAGTTTGCTATGCACAACTGCAAATGTAGCCTCAAATGAGCAGAAAGTGTATAGGTATTTAGGGCTTACTAATGCTTTACCAACTGGCAGTGTGGCCAGCTAAGCATTACAAAATGTCAGCTGAATTCCATTTTCTTACCTCCATAAATAATAACCACTGTAAACAGCGATGGAGAAATAACAGTCCGGAACTGTTTGTCATTGCATGGGCCAAGCCTTCTAATTTTAATGAATAGAAAGCCTTATGCGACAGTATACAATGACATTTGATGGATTGTATGCTTCCCGAATTTGTGACTACAGTTATGGAGGGCGCATTTTCATGTTTTCAGGAAACAGTTTGCTGTAAGAGTAGGGAACAGAAGCTCAACCTTTACACCTTTGATTTAAATTGGAAGGCTGACTAAGCAAAGACCCATCACGCAATTTTAATGGCAGACCTTATTGATGCTCTGATGCCTTGTGTTATTCTGTGCTGCCATGTTCCAAAAATATAGTGGAAAGCCGTCATGTTAAGCAGAGTACACAACAACTTTACAACTATTTGCCTACGTTATGGCGCCAACAAGTCTGCATAAAAGAGACATTGTATAAGGCACAGTTAAAAAGACAAAATACAGTGTATCTGAGCCAGTTTATAATGAAGGTGTATTATCAGGAACACAGGTCTGATTACTAGGGAACATAATTTAAACAAGTTGCTCCTAACAAAATGGGCTTGTTTGTTCAGATAATACAGCCCCATTTATTCTGTCATCTGCAGTCTATGCAAAACAAAGTTTTACTTCTAAAAACTACAAGAAGATCAGAGGCTGTTCTCAGAAACTCAGCAAAGAATGTAAAAAATGTTCACTCTTCAGATCCAAATATTAAATACCACAAGGAAATGCCAAAAGGATGCTACATGTGAGGAGGTGGACAAACAGAAACTAGACACCAACGTCTTCTGCTTAACTCCACGTTACCATTCTCAAAAGCAAGCAACCTACTTCAGATGGCACGCTCACCTTTTTGAAACTTTTGCTGCTGATGACAAGGACATTCCCATTTAGAATTGTGGAGCAGATATCTCAGTGCAGAGGGCCCAGCTCATTTCAACTTGGAATAGGCTCCCTAGCACATTAAATAATCAGGAGAGATGCAAACAAGTGCTGCAATGTGGGATGGATGTCTTCTAGGGTTGCTATACTCTATGTAGGCCATGAGCAAAAATTGCTCCTTAGAAAGCACTTTGCATTCATGTAAATTGGCGTGTGTGGCACCTGCGAGATGGACTGGCAAAAGGAGTGGCTATAGGCAAATCCGTAAGATCCTGCCAAACCCTGTCAATTTCCGCAGCTAGCTTCACCTTTAGCCAAGCCCCGTTTGCCGGGACATTTTAAACGCCTCATCGGACACGGTTGCCCCCAGGACTTGTTAGCTCAAAGCATGTAAACTCAAGGGGGTGAAGACAGATGAACCGAAGGTAAGACTGGGTGAAATCAGGTAGCCGAGGTATACACGGATTACAGTTCTTGTAATAGCAACTCTGAGGGAGAATACAGGTAAGGTCACACCAAGGGTCAAACCAGGAGATCAGAGAGTTTGACGGCACCAGAGATTAGACGGGTACGAAGTCATAGTTCAGGCAGAGGTTGGTACAGGAGGCAGTCAGGAATAGTCAGGCTAGCAAGGTCGTCAACGGATAAACAAAACTGGAGGCTCAGGAATATCACACCCAGCTAAACCGGAGTCTGCCACAGATGCAGCTGCCGGGCGGAAGGAGTCCCGGCCAGCCATCTGAGCCCACGTCACAGGACCGGGCGGGAAGTAAGTATGCCGTGACAGATCCAAGATGGTGCCTGCCTTGTCACACCTAGAGGGGGAGGATGACCTTGAGGTCTTTGTTCTTATGGGGAGGATTCTTCCTCTTACATACAAAGCACGTAGTGCAAGTTCAACCAGTATTGAGAGAGAAGATCCAGGCAAATGGTGGACAGATAGCTGCGGATTACAAGACAAAGTTTGCGACATTTAGGATTGTGTCTCTGGACAATTCAAATCACTTCCCAACACAGACACAAAGTTAAGTCCCTCAAGCTCTGTATGAACTTTTTTTGTGATAGATCGAAAGACTAGAAGAACAAGGCTGCCTGAAATGATAGCAAATATGACAGGGACTGTCATCTCTTTGCTGAAGACTCCAGAGAGGTCACTAATGCCTTACCTTTTAATTTTTTATTAAACCATTTAAACATGTATGGGATAGAAGAATATTCCTTTAAACAGCTTACTTTACTTTAAAACGACAATTAACGGCAATAATCAAGGGACAAGCTGAGCCGAGCTGAGTCACAAATACAAGCCCTTCACTAAAGCCTAAGCACAGAATATCTTTAGAAGAGCCCCCAAACACTGCAAATGGATGAAAAGACAAGGAAGCAATAACTTGCACTCTTCTGATTCGCACACAAGCACATTTTTATGGCTATAGCCATAGTTTTTCATTGTTGAACATAGTTGTATAGCAGTGTTCCCCAACCCTCTCCTCGAGAGCCACCAACGGTTCATGTTTTGCAGGTCTCCACTCAGATGAAGCCATTAGTGCAGCAGCAGCAGCAGCGATATAGAGCCGTCTTTGTGGAGATCCACAAAACATGACCTGTTGGTGGCTCTCGAGAAGAGGGTTGTGGACATGCTGCCATATAGAATTGGTTACTACCACTCCATGAGCCCTTTAGAAACTGTTCAAAATGAACAATGAACAAGTGTCCCCAGATTCTACCTTTCTTTCTTCATTATTGCAAGGTGCTTTTTGTTAAAGCGATCAAAGCCCAATTTTGGGTGATACACTCCCTGCACCTTGCAGTCCATCCGCGATAAAAAATAAGGGTTTTCTGCCGCTAAAGCCGCGCCCCGCGACTGATTGGCCAACCTCAAGCCTTGCATTCAGGTAGGATGGGCGTGCACACAGCTACACGGAAGCTGGGGATGCTGCGGTCACCAATTACAGCTTCCTGTGAGCTGCCAGAAAGGAGAGTTTACCGGCAACCCCGGGGGTTTCACACAGTGGGGAATCACGCTATAGGATGCCCCTGGGGGCCCCAGAACACAGCCCTGGAATCTCTGCTTTAAACCTCATTAGGCATATAGTGCACAAAGGGCCTCTGAGGACAGTTTGTAATGTTCCATCCTCACTGTGACCAGTGCCAACAGATGCAGAGGTGCTGCACACTTTTCAGCATGCTTGGGCATCATTGGTATTGCCATATGTATGAAACCAGGTTGATCACAAATGTATGTTTTTTTACCTAAAAGAATAGGGGTACAATTCAGCACCAGGTGCAAAAAGTACACTTTAGGCAAAATATAAATATAAGCGTAGTAGTGCTGAATCACTTCTTAGGTAGACAAAGAATGGCACTACAGAGTATATAAAAAAACTTTTTACAATTGGTGCTGAAACCAATGAGTGTTTTTAACACCAGATGCAAAAAGTGTGCTCCTATTTTTTGGGGTGTAAAAAAATGCCATATACTTTCACTGTCTACCTAGGGGGGCAATCCAGCACCACTGCACTGCATTTATTTTTCACCTAAAGTGTACTTTTTACTACAAAGTGTACTCTTTGCAGGTGGTGCCCACTGACTAAAACATAGCTACTTGAGCAGCTAGATAAGTTTAAATATTTATTTCTATGGTTATTTTAGTTGTAAACGCCCTTTCTACCAACAAATTCTATGTTTGAACCACCCCATTATAAATGCAGATGTATTTATTATAAATCTTTTTCATACTCCAATCCAGAAGGTGCCACCGTGACCCGATGTCCGAAAGACAATGATGGAGATGTGTTTTTGCCCCCCTACAAACCATAACATACTTGGACTCTAACCAAGAAAGCATGCAGACAGTTTAAAGACATCCAACACCATCTAATTTACAGCACTGTCATCCTGGCAGTGTACATATAATTGTATATAGCTCCTATTGTATAGTTACATACTGTATAATTATTGAATGCATACCCCACCCACTACCCTTTTTATGACTTAGCTCACATGACTCACAAACTTTGGACACACTGCCCTGAACATTTCACTGCTAGTCAGAATTGTATGGTGGTGTATGCAATGAAAGTACCTTTACAGTGGACCAAAACCCATGGAAATTGGGCGACCTGATTATCTCCCCCTCAGGGCACCCAGAATCGGGATGCCCCGCTGTGTGAAACCCCCCAGGTCGCCCAGTATACTCACCTTCAGCCCTGGCCCAAAGGTGCATGCGTGAGCAGCGTAGCATCCCCGTATTCCTTTAGCAGGGCGCATGTTTGTACAAGGCATTTGTGAAAGGACAGTGCAGACACACATCATGTTAGAGAGTAGCAGGAATGCAGCGTTGGCGCGCTTGGCGAGACGCGACTCCTTAGACGAGTTAAGACGAGAACGAGTCAGGCATGCTGATTGAACGGGAGGTGCTCTCTAGGACCGGGGAAAGGTGAGTCAATTTAGGCGACCTGGGGGGTTTTAAACAGAGGGGCATCCCTGATCGGGGACCAAAGAACCAAAACCCAGGATAGTAAAAATGCAGGATATTCAAAATGTTAATGTGTAGAGACACAAAAAATGATGTCCTCTTTCCACCCATTTATTTATATTGTCACAAAAGATAAAGTGAATTTGGGTAGCCAACATTAAAGGGTAATTCAATGGCGTTTTTTAAAGTTCCCATCATCGTGTGCCAAAATGATGTCTTCAGTGTACTGAGCTTATCTGTTATTTTTATCTTTTCCATTTGTTTGGAACTTATAAAAGAAAACCATTTTCCCTAGTAACACTGTGTTTACCTTAGCATGTAAATCAACTGATGTGTTTAAAGTGGAACAAAACTCACGTCTATCGGCCCAGGAATCTTATCAATTTCCTCCCCCCGGGGCACCCCGCTGTGTGAAAACCCCCCAGGTCGCCCCATACATGCATGCGTGAACCGCGGCGGCTATCCCTCTAGCAGGGTGCGTGCCCGTGCCAGGCATCTGTGAATGGCCGGCTCGGGCACACTCCCTGTTAGAGGGAAGCGGGGAATGCGGCAGCCAGCGTACTTTGAGCCTCTGGCCTTAGACAAAGGCTTATATGTTGTGACATCAGTGGCTCCGAGCACGGTGATTGGACGAGCAGCTATGCATGCGCTGTAGGACCGGGAGGGGGCGAGTTGGCATTGGCAGTCTGGGGCGGTTTCACACAGCGAGGCTCCCCTGATAGGGGTGCCCCAGGGGAAAGAACTAAAACCCAGGATTTTGACGATTTTGACTTAAACCGGACCTTCACCACGATTTATTGAAAAGCCCAAACCCTTAGAAAAAGATTCCACAGCATATAAAATTAATATATTTTAAGTTTTTAGTCACTTACTAATTATTCTTTCCCCCACTGGGCTGCAACTCTGTTCAGGACTTTAGGATACGGGCGCTGCCATCTTGACTCAGAAGCATCACTCTTACTGAGGAGAGGAGAGTGGAATAAAGTACAGGGGGGCGGGTTATAGCTGTGCTTTGCTCAGACAGAGCAGAGCTGGGGTCAGGAAAAGGTCAGCAATCCCAGAATGCAGAGCAGCACAGTCAGAAGGCACTTCCTGTTTGCAGGCTGCCTGATGTCCCATGAGCCGTCATCTTGAATGTTGAAAGGCTCATAACATGCAACAGATGCAGGTAGTATGATTTTTAATGTGAGCAATCTGTATGTACAGGGTGTGGGAAACATATAAGATATGCTCTTATTCAGAGTGAAGGACCGCTTTAAGGTACAGATCAGAGATTTCCTGACTCTGGCTTGCGATTCATCCGATTGGCTAAGGCAGAGATGACAGGTTTATGCCCTTGTGCTGTAATTCAGCTTCTTCATCTAGGGATCATAATCTTGAGAGTTATTGGCGTTCTAAACTGGGGAGGGCATTACTGCTGCTTGATTTAGCCAAAGCTGCAGATTAACTCACCTGTTAAAGAGGAAGTGGGGATCAATGAGCTACGCTGAAATTATACAAACTAGATCACTTGAAAATATTGGCTCCTGATATATTGGATTTTCCTGGTTTTAACCCTTTAAGTGCCAGCCTACCTGGAGTTTTTAATCACCCTTTGGTGCTAGACTATTTTGCACTATTATGCGCTCACCAATGTTCAAATGTGATTTTTGAGGGGATTTCCCAGGAAAATTATAAATTGGTTTTTTTAGCAGAGTCTGGGCTTTAACATGAAATGTCTTGTTTGTCATTTTTTAGGTGTATTCTCAATATTTTTGGGTGAAATATGTGCAAAAAAAAAAAATCGATTTTTTTTACAATTTGTAGTGTTTTTTTGTAATAAAAAATGTAAGTTTGTCAATAAAATCTTATTGTGTGTGAAATCCCAATTTCTCCCGGTTACAGCGATACCACATATTTATAGGTAGACACCCTTTCCTGCCCAGGAGACTCCCCCAAACTGAAACAGAGCTTTAGGGGATTTTCAGATAAAATACAACTATGCTATGCGCTATGCGCACCTTGCAGTTTTTCCAGAAAAACAACCCTTTACATTTGAAATAACAAACTATATATTCGCTGGAAGTACACACCTCAAGCTTTCTAGGTTTACCAGGCTTGTTGATGTGGCCATAGTTTTTTGGAAGTAATCCCTCAATGTATTCTTTGGTTGCTAAGAGTTTCCCTAAAAAAAGGATAAAAAAAAGCAGAATCAAAGCCACATTTTCCTAAAAAAAACTATATACAAACAAGAAAAAACAAGTTTCATCTGAAAAAGCAACATCCCCCAAACAGAACGATACCCAACATGCATAGCTATTGTCAAGGGAAGAGTTGCCAAACACCCCAAAGTAAAGCATGTGCGTAACAGTAATTTTACTTGAAAATGTCAGCTCTGCAGACAAAGTGCGCACCTTGCAATTTTTCAACCAAAAGGTGTTTTTTATTCAGCATTTTTATACATTTTTTAGGGAAACCCTGCGCAACCAAAGAATTATTTGAGGCATTCATTCCAGAAAGATGAGCCCACTACAACAAGCTGAGTACACTTAGAAAGCTTAACATGTGTACTTTCAGGGAATATATGGTTTATGGGGGATATTCCAAATGTAAAGGGTTGTTTTCCTAAAATATAAATATACAAACAAGAAAAAACAAGCTAAGTCTGAAAGTGCAAGGTCCCCCGAACAGAACAATACCCAACATGCATAGCTACTTTTAACCCTTTTAATTGTCAGCCTACTTGAGATTTTGTCACCCTCTGTTGACAGATCATTTTTCCCCATTTTGCGCCATTTTTGCTGGAATTTTCAGGAAAATTATATATATATATTTTTTTTTGGCAGCAGAGTTTAGGCTTTAACATGAAATGTCTTGTTTGTAAATTTTATTTTGTTTTTTACAATATTATTAAGTTAAAAAAAAAAAAACAACATTTTTTTTTAGAAAATTGACTCCTTTATTTTAAATAAAAAATTTATTTTATTAAGGAAAACCATATTGCATGTGAAAGCCCCATTTCTACCGATTAGAACGGTACCACATATTTATCGGTAGCCCCCTGTTCCTGCCCAAGAGACCCCCCCAAACTGAAACAAGTACTTTATAACATTTACAAATAAAATACAACTACCATCCACACTACAAAGGGTTAAATCGAGAAAAAATGACAGAGTCCCCCCTCCCGAGGGGGGGGGGGGGGGCATTTCTTTTATTGATTTTTAAGAGTTAAAAACCCTTAAAAATCCCCCAAAAAATTGACATGGGGTCCCCCTTACCCAAAGTAACCAGCCCGGGACCAGCTATGCAGGGCTTGTAGAAGCAGGGCACAGGGGCCAGCTTTTGTGGCTCCTGGCCCTGCAGGCTACAAGCCCGCATAGCCCGTGGCCACGGGCTCTTCTGTCCCCCCCTGGGCTTTGGGGAGGCAGTTAATGGGGGTGCCGGGGGTTAATGGCAAGTCACCCGCTAGTCACAGGTGACTTGCCATCCCCCCATCCTTGTGAACTGGTATAGGGGTCATGGACCCCTTACCAGTTCACAAGGGGCTAAATGTAAAAAAAAAAAAAAAACACAGACACACACAAAGAGAAAAAAATATTTTAATAATTTTTTTTTTTTTTTTTATACTTACCTCCCATCCATCCTGGAGCACTGTGTCCTTCGGCGATCACTGGCTTCTGCTCACCTGCTGGAAGCCTTTTATAGCTGCTGGATGACAGAACACAAAGGGTTAATTAAAAAAAAATGACATAGGGTCCCCCTTACCCAAAGTAACCAGCCCGGGACCAGCTATGCAGGGCTTGTAGAAACAGGGCACAGGGGCCAGATTTTGTGGCCCCTGGCCCTGCAGGCTACAAGCCCGCATAGCCCGTGGCTCTTCTGCCCCCCCCGGGCTTTGGGGGGGGGCAGGTAATGGGGGTGCCGGGGGTTAATGGCAAGTCACCCACTAGTCGCAGGTGACCTGCCATCCCCCAATCCTTGTGAACTGGTATCGGGCCCCCCCCTGAAGACACAGGACAAGGGGGGGGGATCGGATGCCCCCCCCCAGGAAAAGGGGACCCCCAGCTACACATGGATACCAGAGGTAAGTGTTTTTTCTATTTTTTAACTATTGGGGGAAATGCCAGGCACGTAGTTTCTACGTGCTTGCCAGTTAAGGGTAGGAGAAGCAACCACGTAGAAACTACGTGCTTGGCATTTAAAGGGTTATAGAGAAACAATAATATACAATTTAATATGCTGGGTTATGTTCCTGGGGCATCCCGATTTGGGATGTCCCGCTAGGTGAAATCCCTGCTATCGCCCAATTTACTCACTTCGCAGGCAGAGCAGCTTAGTAAAAGCAGAATGGTGCACCAGCTGCTGGGGGGGGGGGGGGGGGCGCCCCTTCAGAAATGTCTGGTACAGGGAAGCCCTGGGAGCACCGAAGTGGTGGGTATACTGGGAGATCTGGAGAATTTTACTAAATCAATGTATAATAGAATTTCTGTCCGTACAAGGCCTATTTCTAAAGGAAGTAAGCTTCACGTGACTCTGCAGGCTTTTCTAGTTAGACCTGTGTGGAGGCAGCAGCAGTGTCTTTTTTTTTACAGCTAAAACAGACCTAAACCTTGGGATTAGCTAGAGGGGAACCAAAAACACCTTCACCCACCAGCCCCCTGAATCATCACAGTCGCCTCTTCCAGCACCATGTCGTGTGCTCGGTGGACCAGAAGCAGGAGCAATGAACTGCCACAGCAGCAAATACAAATAGCACAATATCTCAGCTTTACTAAGCACAAATAAACATCATTGACTGCCAGCCTTAAACCAGACCTTCTGCATAATTTAATGAAAAGCCCAAACCCTTAAAAAATTATTCCCCAGCATATGTTTTTAGACACTTACATATTATGTTTTCACCCACTGGGCTGCAACTCGAAACGGGCGCCTCAGAAGCATGACATATGGAGAAGAGTGCAAGGGGCGGGTTACAGCAGAGCAGAGCTAGGGTCAGGAAAAGGACAGCAATCCCAGAATGCACAGCCAGAAGACACTTCCTATCTGCAGGCAACCTGAGACTCTATGGGCCGCCATCTTGAATGTTTAAAGTTTTAGATGCAGACAGGATGATTTTTAATGTGGGCAATCTGTATGTACAGGGTGGGGGAAACATATAAGATTTGCTCCTTTTTAGGGTAAAGTCCCAGTTTAAATATCTGAAAAGAGCAAACCAGAGGGAGACTTTGCCCACAATTGTAGCGTGGTGGTAACTGAAATCTCATCATAAAACCTAAGCTACGACCTACTCAAGCCAAAGATTAATTTAAGATTAAAAAAAAAACGTGTGAACACGATAATCCTCAAATTAATCCAGTTGTGTCATTCTGAAAGAGCTGTAGGGGGTAGGAATAGGCTGGAGGTAGAACGTGTGCATGAATCCCTGCTAATCACATCCAAAGCTTCAGATCAAAGGATGGCATTACACATCCTGGTCAGACAGTACTTTATATAATTCAGGCTAGTCCTAAATAAAGATGAACAGCCGAAGACTGAATTCTATAAAGTAAAGTGCATAGTAGAAAGAATAAGTATTTTACTATGCATTATTTACTTGAAGAGGAACACCACACAGGAATTTCCCATGCGGTCGGTGTTCTTCTGAGACAGAGCACCCCGAATTGGGATGCCCCGCGTTGTGTTGATCCTCACGGATCGTGCAGGGAACTCACCTTCCAGCCATTCTCACAATGAAGGTGTGGGCGTAACAGAGTGGCCCGCTCAGCCAATCAGTGCACTCGGTTTTGCTAAAGAGCTGAATGAAGCAAGCTGCATTCCCGCTGGGGTCTCGCTGCTGGCATGCCCGCCATTCAGAAAGGCTGCACCGCTAGAGGTAAGCAGGGATGTGGGCATGGAGAGTGCTCCAGGTGCAGGTAAGTGCAATGGGCAATCCGGGGGGTCACATAATTTGAGATGCCCCGGGGAGTGGGCCTCGGATGGCCCTCTTTTGGACTTTCACAAAAATAAATGTCCCAATGATAAAACTGTATAAATATATAAATATGTTGGATGGCGGGAGGAGAGGTCACTTATACACCCGGGATCAACAAATATACCGCCAGACTTGTTTCTTTTAATGGATGGAAGAGTAATCTGTGGGGGGTCAGAACCTGCCCCCCCCCAATACTTTCAAACCTGTCACCCCAGGATTTTATTCCTACCAGGAGAAGAAAACCACAAGGTGGCGAAAGTTTTATACAGTTTGGGTGTATGAGTGATCCCTCTCATTAGCCGACGTGTTTGGATTGTTAATATTTCACAATACACCCAACATTAATATTTATATTATTTTGCTCTGCCAGACAAAAGGTTTTGACTAATAAGCATCTGATTACTTCAGAATAAAGCAATCAAATGAGTCACTTACTTTCCAGCTTAATTAATATGACTAATAAAAATAAAACGATACATCTGTGTTGTCTGTCCCACTGTCACCAAAGACAATCCTGTGAGTACTCACCTGTAGAATTGCTTTTACCATGCATGGCACGGCCTGCTTCATGAAGTCATTACATCTGGGTTATTCCTCCACAAGGTGGCGCAGTGTACTGCAGAAGAGTTGTGGCTCCTCCCGGTACCATATAAAAACGGAATCACCATAGACTTATCCAGTGTTGACAAGCAGTTATTCAAGAAACCGGGAGATAATAAAGGTAAAAAAAAGGTAACAAACCCCAACTAACTTGGAACAATCACCATAAAGAGGCAACCAAGAATAACGATAACAAGGGTGGGGTGAAGCAGGCCGTGCCATGCATAGTAAAAGCAATTCTACAGGTGAGTACTCACAGAATTGTCTTTTTCACATTGCATGGCACGGCCAGCTTCATGAAGTCATTACATCTGGACGTATGCTTCTGGGAACAGCCGCACTCTTACCTGAGGCGCAGTATTTTTGCGTGGGTGCTCGGTCCGCGGAGACGCCGCATAAACCAAGTTCATTAGTAAAGGACCAGCACTCCAAAAGTTCATTAAGTAAGGGTGTATTCAATGCATTCCATACATATCACAGCGGTGGAAGTGAGCCGGCGTTTCGGGGTGCGCAGAGGCCCCCTTCATCAGGACCCACCACATGCAAAACAGGAGAACCATTGCATGTGGTGGGTCCTGATGAAGGGGGCCTCTGCGCACCCCGAAACGTCGGCTCACTTCCACCGCTGTGATATGTATGGAATGCATTGAATACAACCTTATTTAATGAACTTTTGGAGTGCTGGTCCTTTACTAATGAACTTTGTCATTACATCTGGGACTTCCAAAAGCATTGTCCATAAAGTAGGGTGGGATCCCAAAAGATTAACAACAGGCAGTTCAAACCACTACCGCCTGAAGTACCTTCTGGCCAAAAGCAGCATCAGCTGAGGCCTTAACATCAACCTTGTAAAACTTGAAAAAGTATGAACAGAAGACCAAGTTGCGGCCTTACAAACTTGTTCAACAGAAGCTTGGTGCTGAAAAGCCCAAGAGGCACCAATAGCACGAGTGGAATGAGCAGTAACCCTGAAAGGAGGAACCTTCCCCCTGGCAGAATAGGCCTGCTCCACCGCCTGACGGATCCACTTGCTGATAGGAGGCAAACCCTTCCTAGGTCCAGCAGGAAGAACAAAAAGAACGTCAGACTTCCTGGCAACCAAATTAAACTTCAGAGCCCTGACAACATCCAAACAGTGAAGGGTCCGCTCCTTGGAATTAGCAGGGTTAGGACACAAAGAAGGCAAAACAATGTCCTGATTGAGATGAAAAGCAGACACAACCTTAGGCAAGAAATCCGGCTTAAAGCGGACCTTCACTCTAAATAAGAGTCTATCTTATATGTTTCCCACACCCTGTACATACAGATTGCTCACATTAAAAATCATCCTACCTGCATCTACTGCATTTTATAAGCCTTTAAACATCCAAGATGGCGGCTTATGGAAGCTGCCATTTTTGCAGGCAGCCTGCAAACAGGAAGTGCCTGCAAACAGGAAGTGACTGTGCTGCTCTGCATTCTGGGACTGCTGACCTTTCCCTGACCCCAGCTCTGCTCTGTCTGAGCAAAGCACAGCTATAACCCGCCCCCCTGTACCTTATCCCACTCTCCTCTCCTCAGTAAGTGTGATGCTTCTGAGTCAAGATGGCGGCGCCCGTATACTAAATTCCCGAACAGAGTTGCAGGCCAGTGGGGGAAAGTATAATAAATTAGTGACTAAACATGTAAAATATATTAATTTTAGATGCTGAGGAATTGTTTTTTAAGAGTTTGGGCTTTTCATTAAATCAGGGTGAAGGTCCGGTTTAAGCCGAAACACCACCTTATCCTCATGCCTTTCAAAATAAGGAGGTTTGAGGGAAAGTGTCGCCCGCTCAGAAACTCGCCTGACAGAAGTAATGTCCACCAAAAGGCCACCTTAAGAGTCAGAATGGGCAAGGCAGCCCCACGGATAGGCTCAAAGGGAGGACCCTGCAGAGCAGACAACACCAGATTCAGGTCCCAAACTGGTAACATAGGCTTATGTGGTGGATGCACATAAGTAACTCCCTGGAAAAAAGTCTTAACCAACCGGTGATTGGCAAAGGATCTTTAAAAAAAATTGCTAGAGCTGACACCTGTCCCTTAAGGGTACTAAGTTGAAAGCCCGAATCCAAACCATGTTGCAAAAATTCCAGAATCCTGGGGATAGAAAACACCCGACAAGGAAGAGACCTGGACTCACACCAGGCAATGTAAGCATGCCAGATCCTGTAGTAGATAAAGGACGAGGACTTCTTCCTAGCCCTAATCATGGTATCAGCAACAGAGGCCGGCAACTCCTTATCCATCAAGATGGAGGTTTCAGCAGCCAAGCCGTTAAAGCCAGCGTTTGTAAATTGGGATGGCACAGTTGTCCCTGAGTGAGAAGATCTGGATCCTTGAGCAGGGCATACCGATCTACTGCCAACTGCACGACGTCTGCGAACCACACCCTCCTTGGCCAACAGGGGGCCACCAGAATGGCTGGTACCCCTCCTGGAATATCTTGCGCAGCACCCTGCCCAGCAGAGGGAATGGAGGGAACACATAGAGGAGCCGAAACTCCATCCAAGGCATTGCTAGGGCATCCGTGGCAAAGGGCAGAGGGTCCTGTGACAGGGAGACAAACCTGGGAAGCTTGTGATTGTGGCGGGGCGCAAACAGGTCCACATCCGGCTGACCCCAGCGGTGACACAGGGAGTGAAATACCGTGTTGCTGAGGGACCATTCCCCCAGCCGAGACGTCCCCTGCTCAGGGAGTCTGCCTCCTGGTTCTCCCCCCCCAGAATGTAAACCGCCGAGATGCAGGGGACATTCTCTTCCGCCCAAGACAGAATCAGGGACACTTTCTTGAGGGCTCGCTTGCTCCGAGTCCCTCCCTGATGATTGATGTAGGCAACCACAGTCTGGTTGTCCGAGCGGATCTGAACAGCTCGACCCCGAAGGTGTGTGGTCAGCTGAGACAGAACCAACCTGATCGCCCTCAGTTCCAGGACATTGATGGGAGCATGGGCTCCTGAGAGCCCCACCGACCCTGGAACTTCAGAGACTTCCAAAAGCCCCCCCAACCGGTCAGACTGGCATCTGTGGTGACAGTCTTCCAGCATGGGGGCAGAAAGGTCCTTCCCACTAGAAGATTCCCTGAGTCCAGCCACCACGAGAGGGACCGTCTGGCCAGGGGGGGCAGAGCAAACTTCTGATCCAGGGACACAGGGTCCCGATTCCAAACTGACAGGTGCAACTGAAGAGGTCTCATGTGAAACTGATCAAAGACCGCCTCGAAGCAGGACACCATCAGGCCCACCAACTGCATCCCTTGCCGGATGGAAAGATGGGGACACAAGAGCAAAGCCTGTGTCTGCTTCTGAAGGCCCTCCACCATCTGCTGAGGCAGGAATACCTTGACCTGAGAGGTATCCAGAGTCATGCCCAAAAAGGACCTCACCAAAGACAGAGACAGTGAAGACTTGGGATAGTTGATCACCCAGCCGAAGGACTCAAGAGTGGAGGTCACCACCAGCGTATCCTTCTCGGCCTGATGAAGAGACTGAGCCGCAATCAGAATTGAGGAAGGATGCGAATGCCCTGATTCCGCAGCAGAGCCATCACACCCGCCAGCACCTTGGTGAACACCCGAGGGGCCGAGGTGATACCGAATGGTAAGGCCACAAACTGGTAATGCTGATCCTCTAGAGCGAACCTGAGAAAGATTGGCACTTGAAGGTAGGCATCCTTGATGTACACTGAGGTCATGAAGTCACTTGGGCACAGGGTACTAACCGCCGAGCGTAGAGCCTCCATGCGAAAATGCTTGAACCTGACAAACTTGTTGGGACCCTTCAAGTCCAGGATGGACCTCAGGGACCCGTCCTTTTTGGGAGTAGAACCCTCGACCCCGTTCCTGGGCCGGCACCAGGCAAATAACTCCTGACTCCAACAGACGTTGAACCGCAAGGCTCAAACCCTGAGCTGACAAAGGGTTTTGAGACATCTGGGATCTGATGAATCTTGGGGGCGGCCAGGCCGCAAAATCTTGTAACCGGAGGACACCACCTCCTGAATCCACCGGTCTGAGACGCGGAGCTTCCAGACGTGAGCAAAGAGCCGAAGCCGTCCCCCCACCCGGATGCGTGCGGGTGCCTCCTCATGCCTGAGGGGTTTTGGGGGAAGGTTTGCGGGTACCCGAGAAGAGGGTCCCACGACCTCCTCTGGGAGCACAAAAGGAGGGGAGGGAAGAGGAGGGCCCCCGAAAAGGCCAAGGCTGCCTCCTACGTTCAGGCAGCCTACCATCCTTGGCTAAAACATCCAGATGCTCACCAAAGAGCCGCAGCCCCGTAAAGGGGAGCCCAGTGAGAGCCTTCTTAGCGGCAGCATCAGCCGCCCACTGACGCAGCCAAACAGAGCGGCGCATAGCCACCAAAAGGACAGATGTCCTACTACACATCCGTATCGCATCATCCATGGCAGTAAGGAAAAAGGCAACAAAATCAGAGCAAGGCAAAAGGGACCTATAATCCTCCCCCCTGTTACCAGCCGTAGCGCCCTCCAGGAGACGCTTGAGCTGTTTAAGGGCAATAGCTGTAATGGCATCAGCACAGACCGGGCGCAGCCCAGCCCCCACACAAGTAAAAGCATGGCAGGCCAGCTGATCCATGCGCCGGTCCTCGCTGTCCCGCAGTGTAGTAGTGTCAGGGGAAGGCATGACCGAGGTGTTGGACAGCCCTAGCACGGGAGCATCCACCTCAGGGGGACACGACCATCGCTTGACCAGGTCAGCAGGAAAGGGATACCTCCTATCCCACACATCTACTAGGACGTTCCCATTCCTGTTGCACCATATTAGTGAAATGGCCCTGCTCAGGGAAATCCAGACGTTGTTTATCAGGGCAAAAAAGCTCACCCTGCTTCCTCTTAGCCACCTCAGGGGGGACAATGTGCAAGATTTAAAAAATATAAGCTAACAGGTTATCAGTGTCCTTAGGGAACCATGAATCCTCCTCCCTAGACGCAGACCCAGGGTCACTGCCATAACCCTCCTGCTGGTCCCCAGAGGAGTCAGAGTCCTGAAAGAGTTCCCCCTCCTCTATGGGGTAAAGGCCAACAAAAGAATCAGGTCCCTCATCCTCCTCAGGAAAAGAGGGATGTCACGGGAGCTAGGTGCCGCTTCTTGCCAGAGGCCTTACGTGGAACAGGCCTGGCAAGCTGCCTTTCAATACTGGCCACACGCAGTGCCAGATCAGACTGTGACCCCCCCGCTAGTATCCCCCTCACTGGGGGCTCACTGGGCGCAGGGGGGGGTAGGCGATGTCGAAGGGGGCGCAGAGCTGGGAAGCGAAGCGGGCAGCCCAGCCTGGAGCGCAAGATACCTTGGGCTCACGGCACGCACACCGTGACACTGTTACTCACACATGGAACACAGCCGGGATTGGCCCGAAGGACCCCCAATCACGCTATCCCCAGAAGCCTCCATATGGTGATTTAAGAAAGGCGCAATAGGCCAGTGTAAAGGCTAACAAGAGCCACCCGGGATGCCCCCCCAAGGGATGCCCCCAGAAGCCAGTAAGGGAAGATGAGGGATGGTAAGGGGTAGGACCAGGAGAAACTACAACCCACAGTTGTCCCGCCTGAAAGACATAAATAAAGACACAAGTATCCCGCAGCACATGCCCCAAAGAGACCAAAAACCCCCAAAGGGGACTCACGGACAAAGTAGGGCAAGGACACCAACCGCCAGACCACAGGAGGAAGCGTCAACAGACAAGGATCACCGCCGCAGCTCCGGGATGAGAAGGGCCCTAAACGTGATACGCGTCATCCAACAGCCGCCCCAGAAGAGCGCAAAAAACGGCGCTTACGTGATCTCACCGGCGTCATCACAGTAGAGAAAAAAAACGCCTCACAAATATAGCGCCGCCCGGCGCGGAGCGTAGAAAAACAGTTAAAACACAGTAAAAAACAGATTGAAGACACAGCAAAAACCACCCAGGCCGTGCCATGCAATGAGAAAAACATGGCTATGGCCTAAATCCAGATCCAAGCAATAGTAATAAGACAGCAAGGATCTCACCTCCATTTCTTGCTGTAGATGCTTGTAGCAAATTTTGCAACTACTTATGTTTTTTTTTCCATGACCTCTCCAATCAGCTTCTTCAGCCACGCATATTAATTTGCAGTTGAAGTTGTTGAATGTGAGCATGGTCACACTTGCAATTGCCGCAAGGCACCCCCTGCATCTTTGTAAGGCCGTGCTCAGCCATGCCAGCCATTTAGTTATGGCGCTCAGCTCTAGCTCTGGAGGCATGCCCGCATCAGCCATTCAGAAATGCCTGGTGCGGGTATGCATCTAAGCTACAGATGTTGCGGCAAGGTGAATGTACCGTGTAATCCCTGGGTATAGGCACAGTGAGGTATTTGGGGTGTGCCATAAAGAGGGACACCGACGGCCTAAGAGTCATTGACTTTAGGGAGGTGGTTATTTCCCTTAAACACAAAAAGAGCAGGTACTGTTGTGGTAGTATCAAAAACCACGCTCGCACATTTGGGTGCTCAAAAGGGGATTTATGTGGGAATTGTCCAGTAAAATATAAAATGTGTCACTATTCCCACTTTGGTCACTAGATGGGGGTATAAGACCACCAAGAGAGAAGCAGAATTTTATTTAAGCTCAAAATGATTGCTCAGAGCCCTTTAGGATGAGCCAGGTGGCCGAATACATTTGAGGAACAGGAAACTTCTAACATTGGTTCGGAGCTTTTCAGAGGGAAAACCTCAGGCTACAATGTATTGGGCTGAAGTTTGATAAAGGGAAGCTAGAGGGACAAACTGAGAGATCGCCCATAACTATGCTAAGGGGAAGATTGGTGTAGCTTCCTGCGTAAGACATCTGGCAGCGCTACTACAGAGATGAGGCCTGAGTGCAGTTGGAAGCAAGTAGGAGGATGTGGCTGTAGTGAAGCAGAGCCGCGCTGAGTTGCAGAGTGAAAGTGAGAAAACTGAGGTGCAGGTAGTCCACGCAGAGTGGAGAGGTGACGGGAAGAAGCCCAGGGGGGTCCTGGTGTTGGATGTGAAAGAGGAGGCACCCCTTAGAAGAAGAGAGGATCCAAAAGGAACCGACAGTGCACGAGGAGGAAGCCACTGTGCCTGAGACTCTGGTAAGCTGCCCTGCAGCGATTTCTGGGTAGGGGAGAAGCCCTTGTGTTGGGGAACGGTCCGGGCTCAGATGCTATGGAGTAGAGGTTCCCCCTATGTTTTACTCACTGGCAGCCGCTCTGCTGACATCAGGCAATCCCACATCCCAGTTTGGGATGGTTTCCACCAAAAGGTGGTCCTCAGTTCAAAGGCCTACATTTTATTGGGAAATACAATACTGCCTAGCCCCTATGCCGAAATGCTCCAACAAGCAAGTGTACCTGTGTTCTAAGCTTTATGGACACAAGACATTCTTATGCAGCCATTGTTCCTGTATCTGTTTTTTTACAAAGCGATGCAAGTTTATTTGGCCTGTGAACTGTGTATTCGACCATGATGTGGATTAAAGCATTGCATTCTTTTAATGACCCTGCAATAATAAAACAAGATGATGCTTTCACCCGTCCTGTTTGCCGTTGAGTGTCTGGAGTGCCTGGAGGATTTTAGACTCTGGAGAGGAGAATCAAGGGTTATTAATCTTCTAAACTATCTATGCTCCCATAGCAGGGAGGCCTCTAAAGGGCTCTGAGACCAGCGGTCCACCGGGGGATTTCCTGGAAACCTGGGCCTTCAGTTACCAAATCCAGCAATCCCACATTCATTCATCACAACGGCCTCGATTCAGAACCGATTTGAGATTGCAATCTCACAGGTTCCCCCTCCTTCTTCCCAGCCCAGGGCCGGAAAATGCTTACAGAGCCACTCTGGAGCATCTTTTTATACCGAGAGGCGTGGTCTCTCTGGGATCACTCCCAAGTGACTTACATTTCACAGGAGGGGAGGGGCATGGAGGGGGGTTTCCTGAGGAAACTCCCCTCTGGTGATGTATGTAGTCATGTGGGGGAAATCCCAGAAAGGCTCGGCCTCTCAGTATAAAAGGCCACTGATTCCCTCGCTGGTGAGGGGGAAAGAAGGGGGACCTTTCCCCATCCATTCTCTAGGTGTTGGCGCCCGGCATCAGTAGAGACTTACCAGGCGTCACCCCTATTCTACTCAAAATGTTCATCCAAGAAGCTAGTGAGGCTCCTAAAGTATAAAAAGATTTCACTGTCTTTGTTCCTGTGCCCTGTTTTTAGGCCCAGGAGCCATATTTTATTGTTGAATGCCCATGTCGAGCATTACCCTGCAGCCTGAAAACAACATTTTCATTAAATTTTCAGACTTGCACAAGGAATAACAATTTGTACATTTGTCCTTTAAAAGACAGAACATAATAAAAATGTATACACACAGACATTTAGCTTCTGAGAAGATTATATAAACGAGATTCTAGATGCTTTCACGCTGTTCTCATGGTATTTGTGCTAATCCTGTAATTTGCAATCTGGCTGTCAGAAGTATTGGCGCAAGTAAAATTGGTTGTGCACAGCCAGTTCCTCCATCTGACATGTCATCAAAGGCCTCGGGCAACAATAAGACCTAATTCACACAGTGTCTCTGAAACCCACTTTGCAAGAGCTGCAGTCAGGTAAAGGCTTTTAAGTGCCATCAGCAGAGGGATAAACCAGGCCAGACAATGAGAAAAGCAGAGCAAAAATGACTTGCTTGGCACAGCAGTTTACTAGAAACCTAATCAAAGCCAGAAGATAACACTGAATGTGTGTGTTTACAGCACTCTAAATCTTAAAATGGAAGGCTGCTCCAGTAAAATACTCCCTTCCCCAGACATGCCTGCTCGTTGTGGGATCTTCCCATTGGGGAAGCTAAAAGTGGACCAAAAGCAATGAGCTAATACCCCCTCCCCCATGGCATCAAGAATTGGGATGCCCCGCTGAGTGAAACCCCCAGGTTGCCCAGTAAACCCACCTTCTCCCCTGATCCAACAGCGCATGCGCGAGCAGCAGCCGCAGCCTGCAGCACCTTTTAATCATTTATGAATGGCCCGCGCGGGCACACTCCCGGTTATAGGGTAGTGGGGATGCGGCTGTCAGCATGCTCAGCTAGGGTCTTAGATGTGTTGATGTGAGCGGATGCGAGTGCGCTGATTGGACGAGAGGCTGCCCATGCGATGTAGGACCGGGGAAATGCAAGTGAGACTGTGTGAAACCCCCAAGGTCACCCAGCAGGGGGTAAGGACAGAGTGGATAGTGGGATAGTCGAAATCCAGGGTTATGGTCCACTTTAAAGCAGCAGTTCAGCCTTTAGCACAGTTGGGACGAACTGCTGATTTAAAGCGGACCAACACCCTCCGTGGCAAGGGTGTTGGTGGCCACCAGCACTGTCGCTGAATGACAGTTGGGAGGAGGGCATCCAGAAGACTGGAGTCCCCCCAGCACATAACCCCACAGGACACCCGCAAATCTCACCTTAACCTCCACGGCTGGAATGTCACTGCCGGTCAGCCAGTTGCGGCATTGGTTTTCCCGATGGGGGACAGAGAGAAAAGTGAGATTTACGGGCGGCCTGGAGGGTTATGTGGATGCCCCCCCTCCAGCCTGTCATATAGCGGTGGTGCTGGAGGGTGTTGCCCCATTGTCCCAAAGGCCTTGTCTTTGTTTTGGATTTCTCCCACAGACCTCAGATCAGAAACGCCATAGGAATACGAGACTCCCATGCAAAAGGTTAAAACAAATAATGATTGGCTTACATTGGCAAGCGTTCCCCCAGCACCAGTATTTGTAAGGTGACATACACAATATTTTAGCATGGTGGACAAATTACCAGTACTCCCAAGAGGTTTTTTTTACTCTGCAGCTGGCCTAAGTGTGTGGGGTTGCTTGCTAAAACAATTACATGGGGTAAATGGGAGGAGGTTTGTAATTTTATATTAAATTATATTTGTTTGTAGCATGGACAGAGGACAGAGTGGTTGCTTTTCAGACTTGGTCTGCTGAAGCTTGGTGGCCTCGTGGAGGGAGAAGTCACATGGAAAGGGGAACATCTAGTCTGTGCTCTCTTTACAGGGACCATCAGAGTGAACAAACAGGGCATCATATTTCCGGGGTGCTTTACACAGGCCAATGTCCTGACAGGCATGGGAGGAAGACTTTAGTCAAATGACAAGGCTGCCAACACATGACCAGCCTTAACGATGTAACAGGCAAATAATAAGAAAAAAAAAAAAGAAGCTATAACTCGCCATTGCTTCTAGTACAGGGCAGCAGCGGTCACCTGAAAGGCTGGATCCATGTCCCTCGGGACCGGGATAAAGCGAGTTGGCTGCGGCAATCTGGGGAGGGGGTTTTCACACAGATCGGTGCCCTTGGGGAAAGGACCAAAATCCAGGATAGTCAAAATCTTGGGGTTTGGTCCACTTTAGACAGAAAGGCCCACAAACAACAGCAACTGAAAATTGCTGCAGTGAAGGACTGGTAGAAAATTAAAAAGGAGGAAATACAGCGTCTGGTGATATCCATGAGTTCAAGACTTCAGGAAGTCATTGGCAGCAAAGGATTTTCAACCAAGTATTAGATATTAACATTTTATTTGAAATTATTTACTATGCCCAATTACTTTTGAGCCCCTAAAATGAAGGAATGGTGTTTTTAAAAATGGTTTAGTGTCTCACACTTTTATGAAATCTTTTTGTTCCATCCACTGAATGAATGCAGAGTCTGAACTTCAACTGCACCTGAATTGTTTTGTTCAAAATTCATTGTGGTAATGTAGATGTAATGTAAAATGTTGTTTATGGACCTAACTGTATATGACAAGACAATCCTGGCACTCTGTACTGCACTGGTGCCCCTTAGTAAAGTGTGCTGCAATGGTGGGGTTGTCTACCGCTGACACAAGGATCCTAAACAAAGCATGTGGAGGGAAAGGAAAATCCTTTAACTCTTCTGTTGTCTGTTGAGTTAGTACGGGAACCCTCAGCCAGATTACAGAGGGTAATCCCTTAATCTTCTAGGCACCATGCCCCACATAACAGCAGGGCACTACCTGAGGATTGGAGCAAGGCATTATCCTTCCTTGTCTGCAAGCTGTTGCTCTAACAGGGTCTCTCTCATAAATCTTAGAGCCAAGTCACTAAAACAAAACTGTAATCAACTGGAAAACAAATACAAAAAAGCATCAAGCAAAAAAAAAAAAAAAGCCATCCGTTACAGGCCACTAAAAGTAACCTCAAACCAGGAGCAATTACATCTTGTTGACATGAAAGGGAGGCATCAACAAAATGCTGACCGCGTCCTCACTGCACTGGGGAAAGCTGAATAATCCTCTTCCCTTTTATCTATGGTAATGATAAAAGCATCATTGCCATGGCAACATAGTACACATTCCCAACGTTTGCTACAATTATCAGCCACTACATACTGTAGAAAAGAGGGAAAGTAGTACAACAATCAATGGTAAATTTGTTTCCCTTATTCTCAAATTCAGAAGCAATAGGTGAAAAAGCAACAGAAACTCGGAATCTGTGGTTGTTGCTGTATCATCAAGTAGCATAAGGGCTACCAACTTTTTTCATCATGTTTCAATTAAAGGCAGAACAAAACCCACGATATGAACTATCCCGAGTTTCGTTCTGTGCCCCGGGGAATCCCAAATTGGGATGCCCCACTGAGTGACCCCCCCCCCCCAATAATGCCCTGTAAGACTTGCCTTTTCCCGGTCCATTGGCTGCATGCCAGAGCCATTTGCCGTGACTATGGCATTCGGCTCGGATTTTCTTCAATGGGGAGCGCAAAACCAGCTGCACCCCCAGCAGTACATGCGCTCTCTCCCCAGTATATCTCAATGGCTGGGACAGGAGTGTGCAGACAGCCATGAAGATGCAGGGGATGTGGCCGCTTGCGCTCCCCATTGCAAACAATCAGAGCTGTTTGCCAAAAGACATAGGTAAGGCAAACAGATTGTACGAGGGCCAATGCATGCGCAGTTGAACCAGGGAAAAGGTAGAGCCTACACCGCTATGTAATGATCAGCTTCTTGTCCCCCAGCCATGATGAGGCCCAGCATTGCAAAGGGGCTTTGGGGGGGGGGGGGGGCTAGGATGAGCAGTGACAGTAGCCTGTGCAGTAGTTACCCTTTAAAAGACAGTGTAGGTCCATTTGTAACAGACTAAACTGGAACATGACATCATCAGCTGTCTAGCAAATTATAATATCCTGCTGGCCGCAGTCTCGTTTGACATGGCTGGCATTAGGATATAGGTGTGATCAAACAAAATGTGATGTTGCCTGGGAGTCCACAGAGACGCACACACCGGCAGCAGTCTCTGGTGACACTGGAGGCGGTGGATGCAAACATCACGCTGCAGGTACGGGAGAAAAACAAAACGCACCCAGAACGTCATTTACCTGCTTGTTTCCAATGAATCAGTGGAATAAGACAGGTGGTGTTTCAGGAGCTGATGCTATATTGGATCATGGCTCTAGAGGGTAAGGTTAGTATAGCTTATTATTCTATTTTTAGCATATCCTCTAAGGACCCCCCCCCTCTTTGCAACTTTGTGCCAGGGGAGGTCCTGTTCCACAGGAACACTAGATTATCTTACCCCTTATACCATCAGTAAAACCTTGCATTACAGAAATACTCACCTTTCCACCCAAAGAGCTACACAAATAGAAAGGTGCGAGAGGCATCCAGATTGCTGGTGCCCCCACAAACCCCAGCTTTGCTAACAGTAACGTGCACAGCCACTGACGGGCCTGATAGGCTGCTGGCGGTCATGTGACACATGGAAAGTAGCATGTATCTGCAGCCCCTGTTGCCTCATTAAAGAGGAACAACATCCAGGTTTTCACTCCTCTTCAGCGGAGCATCCCGTTTTGCGATGCCCCACTGTGTGAAAACCCACTGATTGCATGTAAAAACTCACCTTCCCTCACCATTCAGTGTGCACCATTTTTTCTATGCTTAGCGGACGTGATGTCAGATCAAATAGGAAAGATTAATGGCGTGCGCACTGCTGGCCACACTCCTGCGTAACTGCAACAGCATTCCAGAATCTGTCAGGGTACAGTATATATAGATTATAGCAGGGATGAGGCTGTGGCCTGCACATGCGTCGTGGGATCACTGGTGAGAGTATACTGGGCGATCACAGGGGTTTCACACAGTGGTGCTGTTGTTCCAGGGAGATCATTGTTCATCTTTAAAGCAGAACTTCAGTTAAAATTGACCCCCCCCCCCCCCCCGCCTTGCCATCCTACTCTGGATTTCAAAGTATAAAACCCTCGCTGTATCTAGGCACCTGTGCCGCTCCAGATCTTGGGCGCCGCCATCTTGCATGAAAGATGCAGAGCCGCATTCCCATGGTTCCATGCGCGTCCCCGTCTATTCATGTGAGACCTGGTGGACTGCATGGGGCGTCTGGTTAAGGGAAAGGTTTTTTTTTTTTTTTATTTGTAACCCCACCAATCCTGCCTCAGCGCCAGGGTAGGATGGCAGGGCAGGGGGGTCAATTTCAACTGAAGTTTCCCCTTTAAAGTGGATCAACAGCATTTTCACTATCCTGGTGATAGGTCTTTGCCCTTGGGGCATCCCGACCTCGGAAACCCCCTAGATCAGCCAAAACTCACCTTTCTGCGCTTTACTAATGCACAACATAAGGTGCTGTTTTGGAGAAAGTGTTGAAAAGGAAAGTGGCTGAACCCCCAGGCTCCCTGCGGTCTGCTGTGTGTCCCTGTCCCAACCTATGTGAAAGGCTGAAAGCATGAGCTGCAGGAAGACTGGGGATGCGGCAGTGGCCTGAGAACATGGCGTGGGAGTGCCAGCGAGTATGAGCGTGTGCAGGGAGTTCATACAGTGGGGCCTCCCGAATTGGGATGCCCAAGGGTGACTAAATCTAGTCTAAAAGACCCTCAATGCCTGTAATTCAGCCAACAGGTCCACTTTAAGGTGAAGCCCAGGCATTTTTGACTCCTTAACCCGATAGGCATCTCAAATTCATATGAGGTGATTGTTAAGAGACCCGATAGCATTTTTTACTTTATGCCAGCTTTACCCTCTCCATCACCCAGAAAACATGAGTGCAGGTTTAAGACCAACACCCAGGATTTTGACTATCCTGGGTCTTGGTCCACTTCGGTGGGGTGCCCCACTGTGTGAAACCCCCCCGAACCCCCCGAACAACTCATCTCTCCCCGCGCCGACGGACAAGCCGCGGACAAGCGGCTCCTCCGCCGCCGCCTCCCGCGCGTCCCTCTTGACGCGTGCGTGCCCGCGCCGGCCATTCACAGGCACGCGCACGTCTAGAGGGGCGCGAGGGCCGCCGCCGAAGATAAGGTAGGAGTTTGGGGTGTTTGGGGAGGTTTCACCCCGCGGGACATCCCGATCTCGGATGTCCCGCGGGGAGGGAGGTGATCGGCCCGGGAATCTTATAGATTCCCGGGCCGATCACCCGAGGGTGTTGGTCCACTTTAAGCAGACCTACACTATATAAAGTACTGAAGCCTAGCTCTTGGGGACAAGCTTTTAACCTGGCGCTTCAAATACCCCTCATGTTGGCTTCCTCCTGCATCAGAGTGAACAATACTTACCTTGTCTCAGCAGGGTTTCTGTCCAGGGAGTGACTGCAAGCCACAGCACACAATGTAGCGACCGGAACATCCTACTGAAGTAGGTTCCAGCAGCCACCTTATATACTGTGCTCCCATGGGCACAGCTGGGAAGAGTTTAATATCGCTAACTCAGGGGTTCTTCAAAGAGGAGGTAAAGTCAAATCAGCCAGTGCTTAACACTTCTGCATTAATTGTATATCTGCCAGTTACTAGATTGTTGGGGACCAAACGGATTTGCACATCAAAGCTGACTGGTTGCTGGCGGTCACATTGTTGCCTGTCATACAAGTGAATGAGGAAGTGGTGACACGACTTTACTTCCTCTTTAAGATGCCATTTAAGTGCACCAAAACCCACTGCGATCGGCCCAGGAATCTTATCAATTCCGTCCCCCTGGGCATCCAAAAATCAGGAACTGGGGGGTTTCACGCAGCGGGGCATCCACGATCAGAGTGCCCCAGGGGAAAGGACCAAAACCCAGGTTAGTCAAAATCCTGGGTTTTGGTCCACTTTAACCTTCACCTTCCCTGGGCCAGACTGCTTGGGAAGGGTGGTGGTCTACTCTAAGCAGCGTTTAACAATACTGCGCTGTATGTGTTGGCAAATTTAAAAAAATAACAAAAACAAAAAAATGTCCACTGCACTTCATACAATCTTACCTAAATTATGAATATTAGAGTCTTAGGGCTTTGAGAGGAGAGAGACATTAAAAAAACACTTTAAAAAGGTACTCCTTTTGGCAAGACTGTACAATCTGAGTGATCAGCATTTAAAACAGAACAAAACCCACGGCCACTGGTCCTGGATTTTAAAAGACTCCAGGGCTGGCAGCTGGTCTTCCCCTGGGACATCCTAAATCGGGTTCATCTCTGGGCTGAGGCATGCTCCTGCGCCCAGCCATTCATATGAGCATGGGACGGGATTGCACCCACGTCTAAGGGGAAGTGGGGAAGTGGCCGCTCACTATTGCTGCATCTAAACAGTATTGCCGATCATTATTATGCAAAGTATACGGCACTGACTGAATGTCTGCACAGGTGCTGTGGGACTGGAGAAAAGTATGTTTTTACAGTGTGTATGACACTCCATACATGGCAATACAGTTGCATACTGCCAAAGAGTAGAATAAAAAAAAAATAGGAGCAATATCAAATTATAGAAGAAATAGCAGGAATGACAGAAAGAAAGAGAAGTAAAGAACAAAATATTAGAGGACATGATCAAAAGGAAAGCAAGAAAGAAAGCAAGAAAGCAAGAAAGAAAGAAATTGAATAAAAAAAGGAAAGAAATATATAAAAACTAAATAAAAAGAAACAAAAAAGAATACAAGCATAGAATGAATGGCAGAAACAAAGAAGTAATGGCACAAAAAAGAGGGATTAGGGAAAAAAAGAAGAAATGGAAGGAAAGAAATAAAGAAAGAATAGAAGGACTGGCAATGATTGAAGAAATGACAGAAAGAAAGAAAATGCATTGCAGAACAAACAGATAAAAGGAACAAAGAATAAATGTAAAGAAAAAGACTTGAAGGAAAAAAAACAAACAACAAAAAGTGACTGACAGAAATAGAAATAAAGAAGAAAGAAAGAAAGAGTGACAGAAAGAAAGAAAGACTCACCTAATGGCCCCCTGGCGGACAGTCATTAGTCCTAGTTACTACAGGGCCCTGCATCGTGCATAGGGGTTGCCCAGGAAAGAGTTAATTAGGTAAGCCCTCCAAGGGTTCAGCCCCCCCTACCCAGGTATGCCTAGTGCCAAAGGCAAACCCAGGATAGTAAGAATCCTAGGTTTTGTCCTGCTTTAAAAACTGACCTTGCCCCCTCAAAAAAAAAAACAAAAACAAAAAAAAACGTTGTGCTTGTGAGGGTCCTGGTCCACTAAGACCCTAAACATTGCTAACCCACCACCTCCACTGCTGGTAAGCCCGGAATGACAAAAATACCTTTTTCTCAGGGCTCGGTCAAACATTAGACCATGTTTGGGTCTGCTTTAAGTACATTAACTCTGGACACCCTACAATTTAGTTGCACACATTTGATGCAATAATGTCACATGTAATTATATAAAGCCCAGATGATACTCCAATACAGAACAGTACAACTACAATGGCCTGAGAGGTAATATAAATGCAATAGCTCTGTGGAATAGGTAAGCAATATGTGTACACTATACCTGAAACACAAACGAATACAAATGTAAAACAACTAAAATCTATTTGGAATAAGAAGAATAAGTAACGTAAAAAGAAAGCTCAACCTCCAGGGTAAGACTGGCTAACTGTGACCCCAAGAAGCAATGACTGGAGGCCAGTTGCCAGTCTTTGGGGGTCCCCAAGCTTTTACACTACCAGTCCCAGCATGCATGGCGAGCATAAGGGGTAGAAGTTTGAGCAGTGCCAAGTGCAAAGCATGCTGGGACTTGTAGTAGAGCAGCTGACAGCTCAGCTAGTGCTAGGTGCAACAGGTGTCAATGAGGAGGGGAATGGCCGGGGATGCAGGGGATGGAGCACTGACCGCTGGTGATCTTCTGCAGCAGCAGCACATCGTCCGGGGTGATGTGAGTCTTCCGGAGCAGCTGCTCCTCCACCTGCCCCCCGCTGTGCTTCACCTTCATGGCGCCCTCCTGCCTCCTGCTGCCGGGGAAGGTGTCAGTGCCCAGAGAGGAAGAGCTCATTCTCCGCTACAGAGACCGACACGGCGCCGGGAGCAAGTGCAGCCGGAGATTGACAGTGTGCGCCGCTGCTGAGGATAACAAGGAGGAGGAGGGACCCAACGGCCTGCCCGCCCGCCCGACTCACTAATAATCCCGGCTGTGGGCATTAAACGCAAACACCGAGGCGCCCGCCCGCATCGGAAATGGGCAGCACAGATAATAACATAGTAACCACCGGAGACCAACTGCACCGAGGAACTAATGCCGTGACGTCATGCTCGCCTCTCATTGGCCGAGGAGGCAGAACAATGGCGCCTCTTTCTGTCACACACTCGCTTATAAGGCCAAAGCGTTTAGCGCAGAGGACAGCATAGGCTCAGCGGGCGCGGCCTATCAACAGTGCAATCAGGCAATGCATCCAAGCTGAACCACAACCCTACCCACCATGCTGACCCACAACCCTACCCACCATGCTGACCCACAACCCGGCCTAACATGCTGAGCTGACCCACAACCCGGCCTAACATGCTGACCCACAACCCTACCCACCATGCTGACCCACAACCCCACCCACCATGCTGACCCACAACCCTACCCACCATGCTGACCCACAACCCGGCCTAACATGCTGACCCACAACCCGGCCTAACATGCTGACCCACAACTCTACCCACCATGCTGACCCACAACCCCACCCACCATGCTGACCCACAACCCTACCCACCATGCTGACCCACAACCCGGCCTAACATGCTGACCCACAACCCGGCCTAACATGCTGACCCACAACCCGGCCTAACATGCTGACCCACAACCCCACCCACCATGCTGACCCACAACCCGGCCTAACATGCTGACCCACAACCCCACCCACCATGCTGACCCACAACCCTACCCACCATGCTGACCCACAACCCTACCTACCATGCTGACCCACAACCCGGCCTAACATGCTGACCCACAACCCTACCCACCATGCTGACCCACAACCCGGCCTACCATGCTGACCCACAACCCTACCTACCATGCTGACCCACAACCCGGCCTAACATGCTGACCCACAACCCGGCCTAACATGCTGACCCACAACCCGGCCTAACATGCTGAGCTGACCCACAACCCGGCCTAACATGCTGACCCACAACCCTACCCACCATGCTGACCCACAACTCTACCCACCATGCTGACCCACAACCCCACCCACCATGCTGACCCACAACCCTACCCACCATGCTGACCCACAACCCGGCCTAACATGCTGACCCACAACCCGGCCTAACATGCTGACCCACAACCCGGTCTAACATGCTGACCCACAACCCTACCCACCATGCTGACCCACAACCCTACCCACCATGCTGACCCACAACCCGGCCTAACATGCTGACCCACAACCCGGCCTAACATGCTGACCCACAACCCGGCCTAACATGCTGACCCACAACCCCACCCACCATGCTGACCCACAACCCGGCCTAACATGCTGACCCACAACCCCACCCACCATGCTGACCCACAACCCGGCCTAACATGCTGACCCACAACCCCACCCACCATGCTGACCCACAACCCTACCCACCATGCTGACCCACAACCCTACCTACCATGCTGACCCACAACCCGGCCTAACATGCTGACCCACAACCCTACCCACCATGCTGACCCACAACCCGGCCTAACATGCTGACCCACAACCCTACCTACCATGCTGACCCACAACCCGGCCTAACATGCTGACCCACAACCCTACCCACCATGCTGACCCACAACCCGGCCTAACATGCTGACCCACAACCCTACCCACCATGCTGACCCACAACCCCACCCACCATGCTGACCCACAACCCTACCCACCATGCTGACCCACAACCCGGCCTAACATGCTGACCCACAACCCTACCCACCATGCTGACCCACAACCCCACCCACCATGCTGACCCACAACCCTACCCACCATGCTGACCCACAACCCTACCCACCATGCTGACCCACAACCCTACCCACCATGCTGACCCACAACCCGGCCTAACATGCTGACCCACAACCCTACCTACCATGCTGACCCACAACCCCACCCACCATGCTGACCCACAACCCTACCCACCATGCTGACCTACAACCCCACCCACCATGCTGACCCACAACCCGGCCTAACATGCTGACCCACAACCCTACCCACCATGCTGACCTACAACCCGGCCTAACATGCTGACCCACAACCCTACCTACCATGCTGACCCACAACCCTACCCACCATGCTGACCTACAACCCGGCCTAACATGCTGACCCACAACCCTACCTACCATGCTGACCCACAACCCCACCCACCATGCTGACCCACAACCCTACCCACCATGCTGACCCACAACCCGGCCTAACATGCTGACCCACAACCCAACTACCATGCTGACCCACAACCCGACCTACCATGCTGACCCACAACCCGACCTACCATGCTGACCCACAACCCCACCCACCATGCTGACCCACAACCCCACCCACCATGCTGACCCACAACCCTACCTACTATACTGACCCACAACCCCTCCTACTATGCTGACCCACAGCCCTACCCACCATGCTGACCCACAACCCTACCCACCATGCTGACCCACAACCCCACCCACCATGCTGACCCACAACCCGGTCTAACATGCTGACCCACAACCCAACTACCATGCTGACCCACAACCCCACCCACCATGCTGACCCACAACCCTACCCACCATGCTGACCCACAACCCCACCCACCATGCTGACCCACAACCCGGTCTAACATGCTGACCCACAACCCAACTACCATGCTGACCCACAACCCTACCCACCATGCTGACCCACAACCCCACCCACCATGCTGACCCACAACCCGACCTACCATGCTGACCCACAACCCCACCCACCATGCTGACCCACAACCCGGCCTAACATGCTGACCCACAACCCACCATGCTGACCCACAGCCCTACCTACCATGCTGACCCACAACCCCACGCACCATGCTGACCCACAACCCTACCCACCATGCTGACCCACAACCCCACCTACTATACTGACCCACAACCCTACCTACCATGCTGACCCACAACCCTACCTACCATGCTGACCCACAACCCTACCTACTATACTGACCCACAACCCTACCTACCATGCTGACCCACAACCCTACCTACCATGCTGACCCACAACCCTACCTACTATACTGACCCACAACCCCTCCTACTATGCTGACCCACAGCCCTACCCACCATGCTGACCCACAACCCTACCCACCATGCTGACCCACAACCCAACTACCATGCTGACCCACAACCCCACCTACCATGCTGACCCACAACCCAACCCACCATGCTGACCCACAACCCCACCCACCATGCTGACCCACAACCCGGCCTAACATGCTGACCCACAACCCCACCCACCATGCTGACCCACAACCCTACCCACCATGCTGACCCACAACCCTACCTACCATGCTGACCCACAACCCGGCCTAACATGCTGACCCACAACCCTACCCACCATGCTGACCCACAACCCGGCCTAACATGCTGACCCACAACCCTACCTACCATGCTGACCCACAACCCGGCCTAACATGCTGACCCACAACCCGGCCTAACATGCTGACCCACAACCCTACCCACCATGCTGACCCACAACCCGGCCTAACATGCTGACCCACAACCCTACCCACCATGCTGACCCACAACCCCACCCACCATGCTGACCCACAACCCTACCCACCATGCTGACCCACAACCCGGCCTAACATGCTGACCCACAACCCTACCCACCATGCTGACCCACAACCCCACCCACCATGCTGACCCACAACCCTACCCACCATGCTGACCCACAACCCGGCCTAACATGCTGACCCACAACCCTACCTACCATGCTGACCCACAACCCGGCCTAACATGCTGACCCACAACCCTACCTACCATGCTGACCCACAACCCTACCCACCATGCTGACCCACAACCCTACCCACCATGCTGACCCACAACCCCACCCACCATGCTGACCCACAACCCTACCCACCATGCTGACCCACAACCCGGCCTAACATGCTGACCCACAACCCTACCTACCATGCTGACCCACAACCCTACCCACCATGCTGACCCACAACCCTACCCACCATGCTGACCCACAACCCGGCCTAACATGCTGACCCACAACCCTACCCACCATGCTGACCCACAACCCGGCCTAACATGCTGACCCACAACCCTACCCACCATGCTGACCCACAACCCCACCCACCATGCTGACCCACAACCCTACCCACCATGCTGACCCACAACCCGGCCTAACATGCTGACCCACAACCCTACCTACCATGCTGACCCACAACCCGGCCTAACATGCTGACCCACAACCCTACCTACCATGCTGACCCACAACCCCACCCACCATGCTGACCCACAACCCCACCCACCATGCTGACCCACAACCCGGCCTAACATGCTGACCCACAACCCTACCCACCATGCTGACCCACAACCCTACCCACCATGCTGACCTACAACCCGGCCTAACATGCTGACCCACAACCCTACCTACCATGCTGACCCACAACCCTACCCACCATGCTGACCCACAACCCTACCCACCATGCTGACCCACAACCCGGCCTAACATGCTGACCCACAACCCAACTACCATGCTGACCCACAACCCGACCTACCATGCTGACCCACAACCCCACCCACCATGCTGACCCACAACCCCACCCACCATGCTGACCCACAACCCTACCTACTATACTGACCCACAACCCCTCCTACTATGCTGACCCACAGCCCTACCCACCATGCTGACCCACAACCCCACCCACCATGCTGACCCACAACCCGGTCTAACATGCTGACCCACAACCCAACTACCATGCTGACCCACAACCCCACCCACCATGCTGACCCACAACCCCACCCACCATGCTGACCCACAACCCGGTCTAACATGCTGACCCACAACCCAACTACCATGCTGACCCACAACCCCACCCACCATGCTGACCCACAACCCTACCCACCATGCTGACCCACAACCCTACCCACCATGCTGACCCACAACCCCACCCACCATGCTGACCCACAACCCGACCTACCATGCTGACCCACAACCCCACGCACCATGCTGACCCACAACCCTACCCACCATGCTGACCCACAACCCCACCTACTATACTGACCCACAACCCTACCTACCATGCTGACCCACAACCCTACCTACCATGCTGACCCACAACCCTACCTACTATACTGACCCACAACCCTACCTACCATGCTGACCCACAACCCTACCTACCATGCTGACCCACAACCCTACCTACTATACTGACCCACAACCCCTCCTACTATGCTGACCCACAGCCCTACCCACCATGCTGACCCACAACCCAACTACCATGCTGACCCACAACCCTACCCACCATGCTGACCCACAACCCAACTACCATGCTGACCCACAACCCCACCTACCATGCTGACCCACAACCCAACCCACCATGCTGACCCACAACCCCACCCACCATGCTGACCCACAACCCCACCCACCATGCTGACCCACAACCCAACCCACCATGCTGACCCACAACCCCACCCACCATGCTGACCCACAACCCCACCCACCATGCTGACCCACAACCCAACTACCATACTGACCCACAACCCTACCCACCATGCTGACCCACAACCCAACCCACCATGCTGACCCACAACCCAACCCACCATGCTGACCCACAACCCCACCCACCATGCTGACCCACAACCCAACCCACCATGCTGACCCACAACCCAACCCACCATGCTGACCCACAACCCAACCCACCATGCTGACCCACAACCCAACCCACCATGCTGACCCACAACCCAACCCACCATGCTGACCCACAACCCCACCCACCATGCTGACCCACAACCCAACTACCATACTGACCCACAACCCTACCCACCATGCTGACCCACAACCCAACCCACCATGCTGACCCACAACCCTACCCACCATGCTGACCCACAACCCAACCCACCATGCTGACCCACAACCCCACCCACCATGCTGACCCACAACCCAACTACCATACTGACCCACAACCCTACCCACCATGCTGACCCACAACCCAACCCACCATGCTGACCCACAACCCTACCCACCATGCTGACCCACAACCCAACCCAACATGCTGGAGCCACAACCCCACTTACCATGCTGGAGCCACTTCCTTGCTGTGCCTCCCTGCGATCCACGACCCTTTCATGCTGACCTACAATCTCTCTATGCTGATAATAACCCTTCCATTGCTGACCCACAACCATTCTGTGACTCGATGTAACCCACAACCCTTTCATGCTGACTCACAACCCTTCCATGCTGACCTGTAATCTCTCTGTGCCTGGCCCTTCCGGGCTGACCTAAAATCTCTCTATGCTGATAATAGCCCTTCCATTGCTGACCCACAACCATTCTGTGTCTCCGTGTAACCAACAAGCCTTTTGTGACTCCATGTAACCCACACACCTTCTATGCCCATTCACAGCCCTTTCATGCTGACCAGCAACCCTTTGTGCTGACCCACAGCCCTTCTGTGCCTCCCTGCAACCCACAACCCTTCTGCTCATCATACAGCAGTTTTTGAGATCAGTAAATCGGCGATCCCAAAAGTTGCACAGGGCATGGAAAAAAATGGTTTTATTTGAAAACTGGGCTACTGCCGAGCCAGCAGGTACTCTGGCCGGTGGGGTGGGGAGAAAGGGTTTGAGCACCAAAATGGGGTTTGCTCTGATTTAAGCCTTTGGTAAAGTTTTATGAAGACTGAAACTGAAAAAAAAAACCTGGCTCCCACGACGAGGTAAATAATACCGGCCACATCCCCAGCATCTCTGGGCTGAGGCTCCATTCTGATAGGCTGGGGGCAGCAGACTGTAAGTCAGATGGTATGGTGAAGGTATAAGGCGCGGGCTCAAGCTCAACATGCAATCAATTCTGGCACCTGCGCCCAGGCGGCTGGGATGTGATCCAACGGACAGGTAAGTTGATAATTGCCGAAGTTGGACCCATCAGCTGCAGAGGACAAATGGAAAGTACCCTCTTGTTATTAAATGGGTGGTCATTCCCTCTAATCTGGAATGAATTAATTGTGGATGTGTGCGCTTCCTATCAGGCCAATTCATGCCCATGAGTAAAGTAATTTGCGCACAATTTTCGGGAGTAAAAATAGTTTACTCCCATTTTTTCCCTTCCGATTCAGCCAAGCCTTTTTTTGGGCACAAGATTTAAGAGTCTGGGTAAATTTAAGAGTCTATTTACGTGTGATTCGGGGGGTTGTGCGCAAAAGTAAAAAGTGTGCGCAAATGTCTTTTTTTCAAGCAGCATTTTACTCCAGGCAAAAGCAGGAGGAAAATGCCAACTTCACTAACGCACATATTTTTTCTTTATTGCTTATTCGCTATTTTCTACAATTTTGAGAACAAAAAATGGAAGATAGTTATAAAAGTTTCATACATAAAAAGCACAGAGCTATAAGTGAATTACAATATAAGTCCTCTTTAAAGTTCCTCCAACTTTTCTTCAAATCAATAAAGTGACTTTTCAATCTTTTCTTGCGTTATCCCACCACCAAAAGTATGCTCTTACCAGAGATGGTCTGATCAAACACTAAATAAAAATGTCATAGGGGACACTCTCCAAACGTTTCCACAGCGACAGATATGATTCCACCGTTAGATGTATATGTGTGACCAACAAATATCCAAAGACACCACAAGAGAGTATCAGGTTCAGTTGGAAGACCCACTAGAGAAGGGTTTTACAAGCGGTATCCTTTTATTCGATGCCGTAATGAAGGCCTTTTCCTATGGCACTCGCTGCTTCTTCACATCAAAAGCTCAATCCACTCGCAGGCACTTTGCCGTTCGGCACAAACCAAAATCCTCTGCGCTTGACAGATTCCGGGATGATGATGGGGCAGCGGACACACGCGAGTACCTGGCGGCTGAGGAGAACACCAGAGAACCGCTGTGAGGAGAGAGCGGAGCGCAGCCCGAGGAGAGCGCTGCCACCAGCCGCCAGGTACTCGTGTGTGTCCGCTGCCCCATCATCATCCCGGAATCTGTCAAGCGCAGAGGATAAAGATATCCTGAAAATTTTGGTTTGTGCCGAACGCAAAGTGCCTGCGAGTGGATTGAGCTTTTGATGTGAAGAAGCCGCGAGTGCCATAGGAAAAGGCCTTCATTAAAGTGGACCAACACCCAGGGGGGATCGGCCCGGGAATCTATAAGATTCCCGGACCGATCAGATCCCTCCCCGTGGGGCATCCGAAATCGGGATGTCCCGCGGGGAGGAACCCCCCAGGAGGCCCACAATCCTTACCTTACCGGCGATCCAACGGTGCGTCTTGCGCTTCCCTCTAGCAGGGCGCGCTCCCGCGCCGGCCGTTTTGTGAATGGCCGGCGCAGGCGCGCTCCCTGTTAGAGGGAAGCGAGAGACGCAGCCAATGACGCAGCCAATGAGCGCTGTCATTGGCCGGACGAGGTCACGTGGGAGCGGGGAGAGGTGAGTTTTTGCGGCGATCGGGGGGGTTTCACACAGCGGGGCACCCCCGATCGGGGTGCCCACCCTAAGTGGACCAACACCCAGGATAGTCAAAATCCTGGGTGTTGGTCCACTTTAAGGCATCGAATAAAAGGATACCGCTTGTAAAACCCTTCTCTAGTGGGTCTTCCAACAGAACCTGATACTCTCTTGTGGGGTCTTTGGATACCGCTTGTAAAGCCCTTCTCTAATAAATCCTCCAACTGAACCTGATAGTCTCTTGTGGGGTCTTTGGATATTTGTTGGTCGCACATATACATCTAATGGTGGAATCATATCTGTCGCTGTGGAAACGTTTGGAGAGTGTCCCCTATGACCTTTTAATTTAGCGTTTGATCAGACCATCGCTGGTAAGAGCATACTTTTGGTGGTGGGATAACGCAAGAAAAGATTGAAAAGTCACTTTATTGATTTGAAGAAAAGTTGTAGGAACTTTAAAGAGGACTTATATTGTAATTCACTTATAGCTCTGTGCTTTTTATGTATGGGATTGTATTTTGAACTTATTGGTGAGATATAGGTTATGCACATGTAGCTTGTTTCTTCTTTAAATTTAACACTGTACACAAATTTGGAGCGCGGTATTTCTATATTTATTTTTTAGTTATAAAAGTTTACAAACTTGATATTGTTTAAAGCAACAAGCCCAAAAAAAGTAGAAAAATATGTAAGTAACGCAACTGTTAAACTGGACCTTCAGCATGATTTAATGAAAAGACCAAACCCTTAAAAAAACTATTCCCCAGCATCTAAAATTAATATATTTTACATTATTAGTCACTTATTATTCTTCCCCCCCCCCCCCCCCCCCCCGGGCTGCAACTCTCTTCAGGACTCAAGGATACAGGCGACGCCTTCTTGACTAAGAAGCATCAAACATACTGAGGAGAGGAGAGCGGGATAATGTGCAAGGGGGGGGCTGGATTATAGCACTGCTTTGCACAGACAGATCAGAGCTGGGGTCAGGAAAAGGTCAGCAATCCCAGAATGCAGAGCGACACAGTCAGAAGCCATTTCCTGTTTGCAGGCTGGCTGATGCTCCATGAGCCGCCATCTTGGATGTTTAAAGGCTCATAACATGCAGTAGATGCAGGTGGGATGTGAGCAAGCTGTATGTACAAGGTGTGGGAAACATAAGATATGCTCCGCTTTAAGCACTGATACACTCCAGCAAAAACACAGGAGGGAAGGGTACAGAGAAAATCTGGGACAAAACATTGGAAAACAACACTGGATGGCAACTGGAATCACGTGCACAGGGCAAACACTATAGATTGGAGAATAGAAATTCACCTATAACAGTAGCTGGAGAGAATTCTTGAGTAAAGATGGGGGGGGGGGGGGGCATGGGGGCAAAATGCACAAGGAGGACGGCCCTTTCTGTATAAAAAGAGCTGCATCTGAAACGCAATGCGAAAGTTTTGGCGCATAGACATGAAGTGACCTATATGTCTTGATTTATGTCTTTAACGTTTAATTATGACATAGTGGTCACTTTAAAAAGCATAAATAAAAATGTATATTAAAGAAATGTAAGCATAAAAATAAATCATGGAAATTGAAGTACTTATTTACAAAAAAAAAAAGCAAGCGTCCTGCAAAATATCACACTGAACATTTCTTGCACCGGGTCCATTGGGAGACAATTTATGAAAGCTGGAGCAGAATCTGGACCATTGTGTCCACGGTCAATAGTTTTTATTTTCCAGAATTAGAAGAATTTTGCTCTCAAGTCTGCGCGTGTTGCACATCATTACTGTGGTTGTTTGCATGGGTGTGAAATATAGTATGAAGTCAACTAATTAAAAGCAAAACAAAACAAGTTTAGTTAACAAGCTATAACACGCCTTAGTATTTGGGATTTGTTGCAATGAGCATTAATAATTCATACACCACTAATGTGGGCTGCTAATTAAATGTAACTACATTACCATAGCGATAAGAGCTTTTGTGGAGTGGGGGTAGGGAAGTGACCATCTTTCTTCAAGCTAAGAAAAATATACGGTAATATGCTGCAAAAAAACAACACAAGCTGTAGCATCCCCCACAAGCCGGCAGCAGCTGTGCGCTCCCGCCCCAGCCTATCTGAATGGGTGGGGTGAGAGCGCTCTATCCATTAAAACCCGTTTGCCGAATGACACAGTCAAGGCAGGCGGCTCTCATTGGACAAGACCCTGCACATGGACTGGGTAATGGTAATTTCTGGTGCCCTGGGGGGTTGACACAGTGGGGCATCCCGATGCCCTGGGGGAAGCCAGTGGCTCGCCACAAGTGGGTTTTGTTCTGCACTAAAGCAGTGTTGGGCCACACTGTGACAGTCTCAGCGGGGCATCTCAATTGCTGGAGCCCCCTGGCATAAACCCCAGCAATTCTTACCAGAATCTCTATCCTCCCTGCGAATGGCCATCAGTGGTCACATGGGCTGTGGTCACATTATCTCCCCCTGGATGCTCCCCTGAGACAATACAGCCCCACACCCATAATGTTGGAAATGGGTGTAACCACTTTAATGAGGAACATCGGACCAAAAATAAAAAGGGGTCAAACCCCCCCTATCGGCCCCTACTTACCTTTTGAATGTCGCTGCTGCCTGCTACGGCGACATCCGGCTGCTTCAGGGCTCGATCGCTGCCCCTCGTGCCGGCTTAGCTGTCTGTTAGTGACAGCACGTGCTCCTCAAAGTCCTGCACCGCTCAATGAAGTCTCGCAGGATTTCAGCTGGCCCCATTGCATCTCATTCATGGGCATTGTGCAGGTGCGAGATTGCGGGCCGCATGCAGTGCACGATGGGATGCAAGATGTCACCGCCCGTCAGAAGGTTGGCCAAAATCCGAGGGACCCAAAATATGGATCCCGGTGAATATTTAGTGCCCAAAGGTAAAACCGGAGGGGGGGGGGCAGCCGATTGGTGAGGTTTTAACCTTCCCCGATGTTACTCTTTAAAGCAAAACAAATCCTCGGGATTTGACTTTTTTTTTTTCCATTTTCTCAGAGCATCCTAAATTGGGATGCCCCACTGTGTGAAACCCCCCAAGATGCTGCTATTTACTCACCTCTTCCTCGTTCCAACAGAGCATACCCAGATTATTTTAGCCCTCTATATTAAGGAGGACCAAACCCTGCAAATCAGGCTGGGCATCCTAAATTGGCATGCTTCGAAGTGTGAAACCTCCTGGTATCACTGTATAGTCAACTTGTTCTGTGTTCTCCCTGGCCGCAATCAGAGCTGCAGCAGTATCCCTGCTCTGTGTGCCCAGTAAAGCACTCTGCTCTTTACCACAGATCAAATATGAACTCACCTGGCCCCAGAATTAAGTGTGTTCCCGTGGCACTCAAGTGTGTGAGGCTGCACAGATCCAGTGCCAAAGCAGTAGTACAGCTGGGAGCACCAGAAGAACACGCCTGATGCCAGTTTATTTTTTATTTTAACTTCCTGCACTAAGTGCTCGAGGAGGAAGCCAAGTTGCAAATTGTCTTTGTTGTTTCTTTGGGAATCATAGTTAAGTGGTTTTCGACTTGTATGCGTCTTTTTACTGACTGGGTAGCTCTAATCATTCAGGCCAGAATTCTCTTGTTGGACGGTGTACATACCTTTGCTCTATGGGTGAACTGCCACCCAACTAGTCAAGGATCCTGCACCCAATGTGTAATATAGTACAAAAATAGTAATAATTGTTTAGAGCTTGTCTGGTTAACAAAACAACCAAACCTTGGAAAGCCAGGCAAAACAAAACGTTACTCCTTCTTCTCATTGTATAAACAGCTGTCATTGCCTTTTCCTTGGCATACCTATAGTTGACCGGCATTAAAACTGGGTAGGCATTTTTCAAGAATTAAATCAGAATTGAAATGATGGATGGTAGATCAAGGATTAAAGTGATATTAAAGGCAAAGTCAATTGTTACACCATTGTGCTGAGCTACATTTGGCACCTAAATTGTTTTCTGTTTTTAAATTGAAGAAGAAATGCACGAGATATCAAGGTTTACATTTTCACCTCATGATTGCTATTCTGAAAAAAGTGGGCATGTCCCTTGGATCTGTGATGCTGCATGTAATGGGTGTTGTCTGTAAGATTCCCAGAATTTGCCACAGACACCCTCACTATGCTTTTCCCCTCTCCCCATGTTGTTAGGCGACATTGGAGCCTAGACCAGCACTCCCAGACACACAAGGCTGCAACCACAATTGTACATGCACGCACTCCCAAAGCCCATGTACGTATTCCCAAAGCGCACACACGCACTCCCAAGCATGCATGCACACACTCCCAAAGCACATGCATGCCCTCCCAAAGCACGTGTGCACTCCCAAACACATGCACACACTCCTTTACCAGCATCCCAAATGGTCTGGTTGTGGCACAGGGCAGCTCATGGTTCTGGGGAAGCAGAGCCCCCCCACTCAATACAGCAGACACGGATGAAGAGGGGAGTATTGCAGCCCACTCCTTCTTTCCTCTTAGATACTAGCAGTTTCTTGAACAAAATTAGGGATCTAGGTGAGATTCCAGTAGAGAGCTTTGTCTGCAGTATGGATGTGTGCAGTTTGTACTCATCCATACCTCATAATAAAGGGATTGAAGTAATTCACAAGGTGCTGGGAGACTATGTCTCACTAGAATTCAGAGATTGGTGTATGAGACTAATGACAATGGTATTGACTAAGAATAACAGCAGGGCACAGCGATGGGGTCCAATGTGGCCCCATCCTATGGCGGTCTGTTAATGGCCAGCTTTGAGGATTAGTTTGTTTATTCCCATCCAGACTTTGATTAAGGGGATTCTATGGTTGAGATACATAGATGATGTATTCTTCAATTGGCAGGGGGAGGAGTTATGTCTCTTGAAGTTTAAAGATGACCTAGACAGAGCCCTACCATCTATCTCGTTTACCCTTGAATACAGCCAGACTACGGTACATTTCTTGGATGTGCAGGTGACTCTGATACAAGGTTTCATTACAACTAACTGAGCCACATACTTGAGATCGGATAGTTTTCACCATCCTTCACTGAAAAAAAGGACTACCCTATAGCCAGGTGATTAGACTTAGGAGAATTACCAGCAGTGATGAGATGTTTATTGAAAGGGTAGGCAAAGTGATGGATGGCTTTAAGAAGAGGGGTTACGATGCCCATACACTTAAGAGGAAGTTTTTAGAGAACCCTAGCAAAAAGATACATAGTAACATAGTATGTAAGGCAGAATAAAGTCTTTAGTCCATCCAGTTCAGCCTGTATCTCCTTCCAGTGGTCCAGCAGCCATAGCTGGAAATGTTATTACAATCAAGGAAGGCATCCAGGCCACTTTTAAACGGTTTAACTGTATCCTTCATAACTACCTCTGGCAGCAAGTTCCATAGCCTCACTGCTGTTGCAGAGAAGTATCCCCTCCTATGTTGGTGGAGACCCCCCCCCCCCCCGGGATATAAATAGATTGTGGGACAGATCTTTGTTTAGGCACTAAATATATTTATACTTAGTTATTAGATCACCCCTCAGGCGTCTCTTTTCCAAACTAAATAAACCTAACTTTGACAATTGTTCAGGTTACTCTAACTTGTACAGGGGTAAAATGATGCTCTGGTCATGGTCACCTATGCCCCTCTTAATGCACCCCATGATCCTGTTTGCTTTGGCAGCTGCTTCCTGGCACTGATTGCTACAGAAGAACACGCCTGATGCCAGTTTATTTTTTATTTTAACTTCCTGCACTAAGTGCTCGAGGAGGAAGCCAAGTTGCAAATTGTCTTTGTTGTTTCTTTGGGAATCATAGTTAAGTGGTTTTCGACTTGTATGCGTCTTTTTACTGACTGGGTAGCTCTAATCAGCCAGGCCAGAATTCTCTTGTTGGACGGTGTACATACCTTTGCTCTATGGGTGAACTGCCACCCAACTAGTCAAGGATCCTGCACCCAATGTGTAATATAGTACAAAAATAGTAATAATTGTTTAGAGCTTGTCTGGTTAACAAAACAACCAAACCTTGGAAAGCCAGGCAAAACAAAACGTTACTCCTTCTTCTCATTGTATAAACAGCTGTCATTGCCTTTTCCTTGGCATACCTATAGTTGACTGGCATTAAAACTGGGTAGGCATTTTTCAAGAATTAAATCAGAATTGAAATGATGGATGGTAGATCAAGGATTAAAGTGATATTAAAGGCAAAGTCAATTGTTACACCATTGTGCTAAACTACATTTGGCACCTAAATTGTTTTCTGTTTTTAAATTGAAGAAGAAATGCACGAGATATCAAGGTTTACATTTTCACCTCATGATTGCTATTTTGAAAAAAGTGGGCATGTCCCTTGGATCTGTGATGCTGCATGTAATGGGTGTTGTCTGTAAGATTCCCAGAATTTGCCACAGACACCCTCACTATGCTTTTCCCCTCTCCCCATGTTGTTAGGCGACATTGGAGCCTAGACCAGCACTCCCAGACACACAAGGCTGCAACCACAATTGTACATGCACGCACTCCCAAAGCCCATGTACGTATTCCCAAAGCGCACACACGCACTCCCAAGCATGCATGCACACACTCCCAAAGCACATGCATGCCCTCCCAAAGCACGTGTGCACTCCCAAACACATGCACACACTCCTTTACCAGCATCCCAAATGGTCTGGTTGTGGCACGGGGCAGCTCATGGTTCTGGGGAAGCAGAGCCCCCCCACTCAATACAGCAGACACGGATGAAGAGGGGAGTATTGCAGCCCACTCCTTCTTTCCTCTTAGATACTAGCAGTTTCTTGAACAAAATTAGGGATCTAGGTGAGATTCCAGTAGAGAGCTTTGTCTGCAGTATGGATGTGTGCAGTTTGTACTCATCCATACCTCATAATAAAGGGATTGAAGTAATTCACAAGGTGCTGGGAGACTATTGGGTTGATTCAAAGAAACATGTAACAGCTTGGATTTTGGTGCCGATCATCCTATTTTTCACGTCCGCTCGTGCGCTCGTATGAACTTGCGAGTGATTCTATAAGCAAATACGTTTCTATCCTAAAATATACGTCCGTTCGTATGGCAGTTCGGGAATCAGACCTATGTCAGTTTCCATCCTGAATTTTCCGTTTCATTTCTCAGGTTGCAACATTGGTTTTGCCCTTTTTCCTTTTTTGTCTGGACGTAAATCCTTCTGATCTTGCGGCCGCGCACTAAAAACTTAGCTCATTAAAGTGCATTCTAAATATTTGGTCTTATTTTTCTTTATTTCATTCATTTTGTAGAAACCAACTATTAATGAATGCATTTGCATAATAAAATCTTACTTTGTTTAATTTTTAGTTAACTTGCATTTTTTACTTGTTGATGTAATTTTAATATTTTGGCTTCAAATGGTACAACTTAAATTTTTGGTGTGTGGTTACCCACACCCTCTACATACAGATTGCTCTCAAATATTAAAAAACACCCAGCAACTTCTGCATGTTATGAGTCTAGAAACAGCCAAGATGGCGGCTCAGGTATTCTCGGGCAGCCTGCAAACAGAAAGGGCCTTGTGACTGTCCGTGCCCCCAGCTCTGGGGGCAAAATACAGCAGTAACCCACATCCTGCACTTTATCCCGCTCTCCTCTCCTCAGTAAGTGTGATGCATCTGACCAAAGATGTGCTTAAATAATTAAACAAAGCAAAGGTAAACAACTACACCAATAAATGCTATCTAAAAATATTATTCTAGTACATCAATTTAAAAATAAATAACAAAGGACATAAGTTTCTTAAATTAACGCAAATATATTGCCAAATAAAGGTTTACATGCAAAGGACAAATTAAGGTCCACATTAAAATGCTTTTATAAGGCATACATGAAATGTATTAAATCAGGCATGCATTGCCATACAATTAATGGCCTCGGCCATGCTGATACATGCAGTTCATTGGAGCTCAAGACGCGCAGACTCCTCCACATAGCCAAAAAACCTGTTCACGAACAGCAATCCGGCTGCTAAAAGGTGTCGGCTGTGGCTTTCTTTTAAAACGCGTTTAGAGGTTTCTCTGAATCACACCTAAACACATCCGAGTATCCTAAGTTTTACGTTTTGATCGTAAGTTTTAGGATTTGATCCTAAGTTTTACGTTTTGATCCTAAAATTTACGAACGAACTGCCGCTGATCGTAAGAGCATATACGCATACGTACGTAGGCTCGTGCGAGTCGGGAATGGCCAAAAAAACAGGAAAAAATGACTAACACCCACCCAAACTTACGATTCTCGATACGAAATCAATTAACTTTTGCTCTTTGAATCGAGGGGTATGTCTCACTAGAATTCAGAGATTGGTGTATGAGACTAATGACAATGGTATTGACTAAGAATAACAGCAGGGCACAGCGATGGGGTCCAATGTGGCCCCATCCTATGGCGGTCTGTTAATGGCCAGCTTTGAGGATTAGTTTGTTTATTCCCATCCAGACTTTGATTAAGGGGATTCTATGGTTGAGATACATAGATGATGTATTCTTCAATTGGCAGGGGGAGGAGTTATGTCTCTTGAAGTTTAAAGATGACCTAGACAGAGCCCTACCATCTATCTCGTTTACCCTTGAATACAGCCAGACTACGGTACATTTCTTGGATGTGCAGGTGACTCTGATACAAGGTTTCATTACAACTAACTGAGCCACATACTTGAGATCGGATAGTTTTCACCATCCTTCACTGAAAAAAAGGACTACCCTATAGCCAGGTGATTAGACTTAGGAGAATTACCAGCAGTGATGAGATGTTTATTGAAAGGGTAGGCAAAGTGATGGATGGCTTTAAGAAGAGGGGTTACGATGCCCATACACTTAAAGCGGACCTTCACTCTAAATAAGAGTCTATCTTATATGTTTCCCACACCCTGTACATACAGATTGCTCACATTAAAAATCATACTACCTGCATCTACTGCATTTTATAAGCCTTTAAACATCCAAGATGGCGGCTTATGGAAGCTGCCATTTTTGCAGGCAGCCTGCAAACAGGAAGTGCCTGCAAACAGGAAGTGACTGTGCTGCTCTGCATTCTGGGACTGCTGACCTTTCCCTGACCCCAGCTCTGCTCTGTCTGAGCAAAGCACAGCTATAACCCGCCCCCCTGTACCTTATCCCACTCTCCTCTCCTCAGTAAGTGTGATGCTTCTGAGTCAAGATGGCGGCGCCCGTATCCTAAATTCCCGAACAGAGTTGCAGCCCAGCGGGGGAAAGTATAATAAATTAGTGACTAAACATGTAAAATATATTAATTTTAGATGCTGAGGAATTGTTTTTTAAGAGTTTGGGCTTTTCATTAAATCATGGTGAAGGTCCGGTTTAAGAGGAAGTTTTTAGAGAACCCTAGCAAAAAGATACATAGTAACATAGTATGTAAGGCAGAATAAAGTCTTTAGTCCATCCAGTTCAGCCTGTATCTCCTTCCAGTGGTCCAACAGCCATAGCTGGAAATGTTATTACAATCAAGGAAGGCATCCAGGCCACTTTTAAACGCTTTAACTGTATCCTTCATAACTACCTCTGGCAGCAAGTTCCATAGCCTCACTGCTGTTGCAGAGAAGTATCCCCTCCTATGTTGGTGGAGACCCCCCCCCCCCCCCCCGGGATATAAATAGATTGTGGGACAGATCTTTGTTTAGGCACTAAATATATTTATACTTAGTTATTAGATCACCCCTCAGGCGTCTCTTTTCCAAACTAAATAAACCTAACTTTGACAATTGTTCAGGTTACTCTAACTTGTACAGGGGTAAAATGATGCTCTGGTCATGGTCACCTATGCCCCTCTTAATGCACCCCATGATCCTGTTTGCTTTGGCAGCTGCTTCCTGGCACTGATTGCTACAGTTAATTAAATTGTTAACTAAAACCCCTAGGTCCTCTTCCATTGTAGTTTTACCAAGCATTTCTTTATTCAGTGTGTAATCATGGCACAAAGTTATCCTTCCCATGTGCATAACTATACATTTAACTGTGTTAAACTTCATTTGCGATTTAACTGCTCATGCTTCTAATTCATTTACATCTGTTTGTAGCTGCCTGCTGTCCTCTTTTGTGGTAATTACTTTACACAGCTTAGTATTATCTGCAAAGATTGAGACACAGATGTTAAACTTACCGGGCTGTAGTTAGCAGGTTCCCCCTTAAACCCCTTTTTGAATATTGGCAAGATGCTGTATTGGGCAAGGCAGCACCGCTCTGTGTGTCTCCCGCCCTGGGGAGTATCTAGGTCGGCTGGCGCAGAGCAGCTTCCTCTCCCTCCGCTACGTATGTCAGCAGGGGTGCGTCAGACTCCTGCAGCGCCATTCTTTGTTCCACGCAATAGGTTTACAGGCGGGGGGGGGGGTATCCTCTGGCATGAGCAGAGCAGTGGGGGAGGCAGTGTTTCTTCACCCCCGCTGCGAGTGGGGGAGACATCGGGCGCATCAGTGCTCCTCTGTGTGTCCCCCCGCTGCAGGGAGTCTCTAGGTTGGGCTGAGAGTGGCTTCCTCTCCATCTGCCAATGGCAGCGGCGCATGGAGGGGGGAGGCATCGGGCGCCTGCAGCGCCATTTCTGGCTCCCCGAGATGGGGATGGGTTGGGACTCAGGGGTCTTCTACCCGCAACTCCTGCTCCTGGGGGGGAGCTATCAGTGCTGAGAGAGAGCGCTGTTAGGAGGAGGATGGGCAGGTAAGCGGGAGGGAGGGGTTAGCTCCATTCAAGCCAGAGGGGGCGTGGTTCCTTTATGGATTGGTGGACCACATCGGTGAAGTGTGGCCGGAGTCCCGAGTGAGGAAGTGGATTTCCTCATTCATGGGGCTGAGCTGAAAAGAATAACAGCGCTGGAGGAACTTTTGCCAGAGTAAGCTGCTGTTTATTATATTTTTACTTTTGCCTTTAAAATCTTTTTAAATGTTTGGACTTTTGAAAATGGAATTTCAAACTTAGCCTGCACAACAATGAAGGGCTACATTGTAGGGGTAAGGCCTAGACTCAAACCGTCCTGGCATAGCTGATTGAGGGGACAGATGTACAGTATCTCACAAAGGTGAGTACACCCCTCAAAATAACTTAACACACAGTCATTAAAGTGTACCAAAACCTCACTCGCATCCGTTTTTGGCTGTGCACGGTCACGCCTGCTGTAACTGAATGGCTGTGCATGGCCGCACACAGACGAAGGATGCAAGTGATACCACATGCTGCTCGTGAGTGCGGCTGAGATTCCATTCAGTTTCTCCAGCCACACATTAAAGTTGGGAATGCCCGGCGCGGGCATGCTCCCTGTTAGAGGGTAGCAGGGGATGCGTCCGCCAGCTAGCTCGGAGCCGCTGGCCTTAGACAAAGGCTTAGACCACGTAACGTCAGCGGTTCCGAGCGCGCTGATTGGACAAGGGGCCGCCCCATAGGATCAGGAAGGGGTGAGTTGGCTGTGGTGATCTGGGGGGTTTCGCGCAACAGGGCACCCCCTGGGTTATTGGGGAAAGGACCAAAACCCAGAATAGTCAAAATCCTGGCTTTTGGTCCACTTTATTATGCGCAGCTTGTGAAGCTGAATGGACAAGAGCTGTGCCCTGCTCCTTGGGCTTGAACAGCAGGCGTTCTGGGGGGCTTCACACAGCGGGGCATCCCAAATTGTGGTGTCTAAACTGTCTAAACTCCTGGCAAAAAATGAGTTGTTGCTCTACATAAAGATGACCTAAGCTATAAGAAGGAGGCCAGCACCCCGAGACTGAGATGCAGCATGGTGGCCAAGACCATACAGCGGTTTAATGCACATGCTCCATGTCAAATTCAGAGGTTGTCATTTGTAAGGGGGATCCACATGTAAATTAAATATTTCATTATGGGTACGAGATAATGGGGGTGTGAGTAGTAACAGTGCCTAGAGCAGCATGGAAGTGTGTACAGACCCCTTTCAGCCCTCAAAATAATTATATAGAGTTTGTACCGATACCCTGGTCCCCAAAATGAATATTTAAAGTGTGCACTGGTCTCCTTGTTATCTGCCCACAATACAAAGTCATATGCATTGAGTGTGTGGATTCCCCCGCAGGCGCGCACCTTAGCCCACATCCCTGTGGGCAGGGCCGGCATCAGCACCCGGCAAGGCAGGGCGCTGCAGGGGGCCCCCACCCTCTGGGGGGCCCACTGACAGGGCTGGCCTTTGGGGTTTGCAACGGCGCTTGACCAGTGGCGGACTGGGAGGGCACTGCTACAGCTGGTGCCTACATCTCCTCGAATGGCAGGATTCCAGGGGAGGAAGTGCTGGGTTTTGCTCTGCTTTTAAGTTGCCCACCCAGCTGATTTCCTATCCCTGGAGCATCCCAATCTGTGTGAGACCCCCTGGGATCGCTGGCATACCCACTATGCAAGTAATTCCACCCCTGAGTTTTGGTCTACAGGGGCATCTCAATTTGAGATGCCCGTTTGTGAAAGAACCCCCCTGGTTTGGCCATTAACTCAAACTGGCAACTGGCGATCCCACAGTGCATTCACCAGTTCCAGGAAAGTAATGAACAAAGGGGAGGGGGTCACGCACAGGGGTATCCAAAATCAGGAGCATGTAGATTCGTTTAGACTCCAAGGTCAGGTTTAAGGGGGTTTGGTACGCTTCAAAGTAGACCAAAACTAGAGTTTTGGTCCAAATAGCATGGCCCTTAGGGGGCATCCAGATTTGGGACGTCCCTTAGTGATGTGACGTGACTCTTCTCCACAAAGAGGCCCACTGAGGCCATGCCGCCCAAGGGCCCACATAAACCTGGAGCCGGCCCTTCCTGTGGGGCCAGGACAAAGATGAGTTTTGTGGCAACCTGGGGGGGTCACACAGCAGGGCAACCTGATTTGGGATGCCCCAGGATTAGATGCTCTGGGTTTTGTTCAGCTTTAAAGAGCCAGTCAAGTCAAAATAACTCTTGTGGTTCATAGGAGCAGCTATGATGGATTTACTGCACCATTGTCTTCTATTGATTGGAGAAGGAAGTACTTTGTATTATATATCTCAATGGAAGTCAATTCAGAAATTTGCTGTAACATTACAAAAACTTTGGAAAAAAATTTCCAAAAGTGAGGGGAGTGAGGATGATCAGACCCCTGCAATGGACCAAATAAGAAGGGATCAATTTATTAATGGAATAAGAAACCCTGCTCTGAAAAGGTCCTTAAGAGATATGGTCAGGGCTGATGAGGATGTAGAATTTGATCGCATATTAGTGGAAGCATTAGATCGAAATTGAGATGAGGGAAATATGAATCTCTATTGGACTCAACCAATACAAACCAAAGAAAAGGCGGAGGACTACAGGGAAGCAAAACGGGAAGAAACAAAAGTTTTGACAGATGCTATAAAAAGTTTAGGGGAAAGCCTAACTACTGTTTTAAAAAAAGAATTAGCCCCATTAAAAGAGGCCGTTATGAGTAAAGGGGCGGGAGGACAGGGATATAGAAGAGCAGAATATGACTCTCAAGGACCTGACCAACGTCGATGTTGGAGGTGTGGTCAACCTGGACATCTAGCAAGACAATGGGGTCGATTCAAAGAAACATGTAACAGCTTTGATTTTGGTGCCGATCATCCTATTTTTCCCGTACGCTCGTGCGCTCGTATGAACTTGCGAGTGATTCTATAAGCAAATACGTTTCTATCCTAAAATTTACGTCCGTTCGTATGGCAGTTCGCGAATCAGACCTATGTCAGTTTCCATCCTGAATTTTCCGTTTCATTTCTCAGGCTGCAACATTGGTTTTGCCCTTTTTCCTTTTTTGTCTGGACGTAAATCCTTCTGATCTTGCGGCTGCGCACTACAAACTTACCTCATTAAAGTGCATTCTAAATATTTGGTCTTTTATTTTTCTTTATTTCATTCATTTTGTAGTAACCAACCATTAATGAATGCATTTGCATAAGTAAATCTTACTTTGTTTAATTTTTAGTTAACTTGCATTTTTTACTTGTGGATTTAATTTTAATATTTTGGCTTCAAATGGTACAACTTTAAATTTTTTGTGTGGTTACCCACACCCTCTACATACAGATTTGCTCTCAAAAATTATAAAACACCCAGCAACTTCTGCATGTTATGAGCCTAGAAACAGCCAAGATGGCGGGTCAGGTATTCTCGGGCAGCCTGCAAACAGAAAGGGCCTTGTGGCTGTGTTGCTCTGCATTCTTTGATTTCTGACCTTTCTGTGCCCCCAGCTCTGCTGTGTCTGTGCAAAATACAGCAGTAACCCACATCCTGCACTTTATCCCGCTCTCCTCTCCTCAGTAAGTGTGATGCATCTGACCAAAGATGAGCTAAAATAATTAAACAAAGCAAAGGTAAACAACTACACCAATAAATTCAAATTAAAAATATTATTCTAGTACATCAATTTAAAAATAAATAACAAAGGACATAAGTTTCTTTAATTAACGCAAATATATGGATGTATTGCAAAATAAAGGTTTACATGCAAAGGACTAATTAAGGTCCACATTAAAATGCTTTTATAAGGCATACATGAAATGTATTGAATCAGGTATGCATTGCCATACAATTTATGGCCTCGGCCATGCTGATACATGCAGTTCATTGGAGCTCAAGACGCGCAGACTCCTCCACATAGCCAAAAAACCTGTTCAAGAACAGCAATCCGACTGCTAAAAGGTGTCGGAAGTGGCTTTCTTTTAAAACGTATTTAGAGGTTGGAAAACTGCTCTCTGAATCACACCTAAACACATCCGATTATCCTAAGTTTTAGGTTTTGATCCTAAGTTTTAGGATTTGATCCTAAGTTTTAGGTTTTGATCCTAAGTTTTAGGTTTTGATCATAAGTTTTAGGATTTGATCCTACAATTTAGGAACGAACTTCCGATGATCGTAAGAGCATATACGAAATCGTACGTAGGCTCGTGCGAGTCGGAAATGGCCAAAAAAACAGGAAAAAATGACAAACACCCACCCAAACTTAGGATTCTAGATCCGAAATCAATTAACTTTTGCTCTTTGAATCGAGGGGAATGTTCAGGAGGTTCTGTTTCCGGGTCATCGGGGTCTGGTATTCCTCACCCTCGACCTTTAAACTAGAGCATCCTACAGCTGAGGGGCAAGCTGTAGGAGGCGATGATACTAAGAGGTATTTCCGGCGGTAGTGGGCAATTGCCCAGTGATAATTTTAATTAATAATGAAACCTATCTTCAGATCGCTGCCAACCTGGATAAATTGGATGAGATTGACATTAAGTTAAAGGCTGCCAATGACCAACCTTTACCCATACTGGGGGTGACTTGGGTGGACATCAAACTTTTTGATAAAATGATTGGTCAAAAAGGGTTGATCGTCACACAAAACACTGTATTGCCATCTACTCCAGTAATATTGGGAATGAATGTTCTTCGGGAACTGGATGGTCTAATGTTTAATGAATTTGGACCAGCATATTGGTCCCAAATCTCTGAAAAATGAAATGATCAAAAATGGTTGCTCAAGTTGAAAAGAGTATGTAGCATACATTACACCTTGTGTAAAAACAGAGGGAGGGTGGGAGTTATAAGCACACCCCCTAAGAAAAAAATAGTCCTCCCCCCTAGAAAGGAGATAATCATACCCTTGAGGTTGGGGGGGGGGGTCATTGTAGAGTCCAAGGTATCCCTGTGTTAGTGGAACCAATCAGAGAATTTGGAGTGAATGGGGAATGGTTGGTAGGGCGTACTCTCCCCCATGTCACACAAGGGGTAGTTTCTGTCAGACTCATCAATCTAGGACCGATACCCATAACATTGCCCCGCCATTTCTTGATAGCTGAAGTACATGCAGAGTCCACTGTTAATTCTGTCCTAGAGAAACCCCATCAGAAAAAACATGCTGAAATTTCCATTACCGCACAGCTTGGGGAGTTATGGACACAGTTGGGGTTGGGTGATTCATGTTTTACCCTAACAGAAGATGACATGGGACATACTTCAGCTATTGAACATCATATAGTCACAACTGAGGACAAACCAAGTCGTGAACGCTATAGAAATATTCTCCCAGCACTTTATCAAGAAGTAAATGACATATTGGATAAAATGATAGGAGGAGTGGTGAGACCAAGTCAGAGTCCTTGGGCTTCTCCAATCTGGTCCCAAAAAAAAATGGACAACTCTGGTTCTGTGTAGATTATAGAAAATTAAACGCTTTGACATTAAAAGATGCGTATCCCTTGCCACGAGTGGAGGAATCATTGGCGGAATTAAGAAAAGCTACCTTATATACTACCCTGGATTTAGCCTGCGGATATTGGCAAGTGCTTATTAGAGAGCAAGATAAACCAAAGACAGCGTTCATTACACCCATGGGACTGAATGAGTTTACCCGGATGCCATTCGGACTATCAAATGCCCCCAGTACTTTCCAAAGACTCATGGAACGATGTCTGGGAGATTTAAACTTTCAAACCGTTCTCATCTACCTGGATGATGTGATAATTTTTTCTAGAAATTTCCAGGAACATTTAGAACATATTGAACAGGTATTACAAAGAATTATTGCATTTAGACTCAAACTGGCAAATGCAAATTCGCTCAACAGCAAATCAAATATCTCGGGCATATAGTTGCAGAATCGGGAATAGCACCCAACCCAGAAAACATGGAGGCCGTTAAAGATTGGCCTCGGCCAAATACTGTGAAGGAAGTAAGAGGTTTCCTGGGACTAGTTGGCTACTACAGGCGGTAATATCAAAGGATTTGCTCAAAGTGCAGAACCTCTCTATCGACTACTTAAAGGTAAACCGCAAGGTAAAATCAAACATCCAATCTGTATGGTAAGAGGAACAGGAAAAAAGTTTAAATGAACTAAAGCAAAAACTTTTAGAGGCTCCAGTTTTGGGATACGCTGATTACAGTAAGCCATTTATATTACAAACTCATGGCAGTCTCCAGGGATTAGGTGCAATTCTGGCACAGAAACAAGAAGAAAGAGAGAGAGTCATTGCGTATGCCAGTCGCTCTCTCAGACCGACTGAAAGGAATCCTAGTAACTACAGTTCATTTCGTCTCGAACTCCTAGCAATTGTATGGGCGGTAACTGAAAAATTTTGTGAATATCTAACCGGGGGTCGAGCGGATATCATTACTGATAACCCTTTACTATACCTCAATACTGCTAAGCTGGGAGCCCTTGAACAGAGGTGGGAAGCTTGATTGGCCTCATTTGATTATCATATTCACTATAGGCCAGGACAGGACAATCATACCAATGCTGACGCCCTATCTCGCTTCCCCTTGGGGAAACTGGACACTGATTCCGATCAGATGTTAGAAGAAGTGGAAATTCCTCCCTTACGAGTTTGCCCATTGGAAATCAGAGAAGAAGAGATTGAGGAGGTTCAGATAAATGCTACAACTGCAGAAATATGTGACAAAGGGGAATGGCAGAAATGGCAGTCTGAAGACTCAGATTTGTTGAAAATTTTGACTCACCTTCAAATTGGTGATAAACTCTCTTACCGGGAAAGAAAACTGTTGGCTGATAGAGGAAGAGCCATTTGTCGACAATTGGACAAATTGTTCATCAAGGATGGAGTTCTGTATTGCCGTGCATGGGAAAATGGAGAAGAGCGATGTGTTTGGCAGTTTGTAGTGCCAATTGAAATGGTGGAAGGTATTAGTTCAATTCTACACCAAATGGGTGGTCACTTCCAAGGTGATAAATTGGAGGCTCTGGGAAGAAGGTACTTTTATTTCCTACGGATGAGGGAGCACCTAGACCAAGCATGTGAAAGTTGTAAAGAATGCAATATTCATAAGGCCAAGAACATCACACCCAACCTATGACTATAGTGGCTAATGAGCCTTTTGACCTGTTGACCGTGGACTTTATCAAGATTGCCGAATCCTCTTCCGGACATCAATTTGCTATGGTCTGTGTAGACCATTTTACAAAATTTGCAATAGTGATACCCACTCATGATCAAACAGCCCATACCACGGCTTGTCTACTATGGAAAAATGTATTCAGACCTTATGGCTGCCCACGTAGACTACTTTCTGATCAAGGCGCTAATTTCGAAGCACAAATAATTAAGGAACTGTGCCAGCTTCATGGAATTCGTAAAGTACATACTAGTCCCTACCATTCTCAGGGAAATGGGGTTTGTGAAAGATTTAATTGAACCCTGTTGGAATTAATCAGAACCCTGGGAAATGAAAAGCTTGAACAATGGCCTGCACATATCGATGATGTGGTTTGGATTTATAACCATATGTTACACTCATCCACAGGATTTACACCATACTACTTAATGTTTGGGCGACCAGGAAGATTACCCCTGGAGTTCGTGTTGGGAACCCAAGAAGTGGTTGAACCTAGAGCTACTGATCAATGGGTGAAGGAACCTAGGCGGCGTTTATTACGAAGTAAAGAAATTGCCCATCAAAGGTTACAAGCCGAGGAAAATCCTACCCAGAAGTGCCCATTACTGGAAACTGGAGACAGAGTGTTAGTCCGTCGGACCTTTGGAGGAAGAAAAAATAAACTTGTTGCAAAATGGGAAACTGATCCTTATGTTGTAATAAAGCAGCCTTTTCCTAGTTTGCCTGTGTACGACGTGAAAAGAGAAGATAGGAAGGGATCAGAACGGCGGTTATATCGGAACTTGCTTAGACCATGTTGATTTATAATGACTTCCGAAGAAGAGCTGGTAAAGACGTCTGTGGATAGTCCCAACAAAAACAATTGGTTAGACCCAAGGAAAGGGAACTAAATTTAACAGAGGAACAGGTAGAAGAAATAGAACTGGGAGTGGAGCCCTCATCCCTCATAGGAGACCCCCAAGGACATTTTCCCCAACAGATTGAGGAGGAAAGGGGGGGAGCGAGGGATTCTGAAATAGAAGCTAGATATCCAAAAAGAGATACTAGAGGGCAGCTTCCACAATACTTGGAAAATTATCAATTATAGGCAGAGGACTGCTAATAAAAAAAAGGGGGAAATGTGTAACCGACATATAACAAACCTCTGCTAGGAGGCTTCTGGAAAACTCTTCTGTGTGTGTGTGGGCGGGGCCAGCCATGAGAGAGAGGCTGGTGAGGTCATTCCTGCAGGCTATAAAAGGCACAGCACAGCTCTGAGGGAGTAGAGTCAGTGAGGTGGGTCAAAGGGAGCACTTCTGTGTCTGTATGTCTTTCTGAGCCTCATAAATTATAGGGCCACAGTGAAGTTTTTGGTTGAAATTAACACTCTCCTTATTTACCTCACTGCTGAACTGTGTGAGCGGTTGGAGGACGCCCTTGGTAATTTTATTTAGGAGAGTTTTTGAGACCGTGACCACTTGAAGAAAGAAATATCCGGAAAATATTTAAAGAAACAGCATCATTTTAGTAAGATAAGTGAACTTTTCTCAGTTCCCCTCACTATTTACAGCATAGTTACAAATTTAGAGCATCATCTATCTGAGGTTTATTATATAGAGTTAATCTTACATTTTAAATAGATTGTGTATGTATTGATAGATTGTTTGAATTACACAGAGCATACAGCATGTGTCTTAAAGTTGTCCAAATAGCCATATATGATAAAGTGACCTAGACACAAGTTTATCCTTTGTCTGAGATATTCTCCCCCTCCCCCATATTCTTCAAGTATAAATTACATACCTCCCAACTTCTGAAAATGTGAAAGCGGGACAAGCAATGCCCCCGACCACACCCCTGTCACGCCTCGACCACACCCCCGTCACACCCCGACCACACCCCTGTCACGCCCCGGCCACACCCCCGTCACGCCCCGGCCACACCCCTGCCACGCTCTCCAGCTCCAGCAATGTCGGCTGTCTTCACCCCTGCATGCGTAAGTTTTTTTATCCCCAACCCAGCATACCGCCCACCCACCCCCGTGCGCCCGCCCCCCTCTCTCACCCCACACGCCAGGAAGTTAGTATCTTCACGCCGGCGTCGTTGCGGCCCTGGGCACACTGCCATGGCGCAGGGCGTCCCGGGACATTTGTTAATGTTCCGGGACCGCGGGATTCTTTGCGAAAATCGGGACAATCCCGGGAAATTCGGGACAGTTGGGAGGCATGAAATTATACTAGATTCTTCTACAGTCATTTATTGCCTTAATCCAGTGGCTATATACACCAACTATTGTGCTCAATGCTTTGCCTAATATTCAACTGTTAAATTCTAAATTGGTTCTTATTTATCCAGTGTGGTGTGTTTTATTCCATTATTCAGACTACCCCACACTACAGCTGCTCCCATAAACCAGAAGATATAATTAGACTAGACTGGCCCTTTAATGCTACCTGAAGCAGCAGGGTTAGGTTAGCCTGGTGATATACATAGGGTCTGCCAGCAGCTACACCCTTCTTATCGCAGCAGGCTTCATAATTCACGGCAAGCAGGAAGTATATTTGTTTTGTCTCCATCGGTGCTGCCATTTTGCCGGAGACCTAATGCTTCAAAGCATATCATTTGGGCTTCAGGAAAATGTCCGCTACCGCACAATTTACCACACACAGATGAAGACACAGAATAGCGCGAGCGAGGGGCGCTCTGTGATTGGCTGCTGTCCCTCCAAGCGTCTGCACAGCCGGTTTGACAAGTAGGAAGGAAGATGGTGGCCCCCGTGACGGCGTTCTCCGCGGTGGGTGAGTGCGGTCGGGGCGGGCGAGTTCGGGCTCTCCTCATGTCAGCAGTAGGGTGTGATGTGCTTTGTATTGTATGTTACAGAGGCCTCCCGCGGGAAGCGAGCCGCCCTCTCCATCGCTGTGGTGGCCGCCGTGCTCGGGCTGCCCCTCTGGTGGAAGACGACCGAGACCTACCGAGCCGCCCTGCCCTACTCCCACATCCGCCAGCTGGCGCAGCTGCAGGTAGCAACATGGCGGCCTCCTGTGTGGAGATCCGCTGCTGGGATCACAGCGCCCCCTGCAGTCTGCACATTGTATTGCTGTATTGTATAAAGGAGGGTGCAGTAAGTCTGTGGGCTCCTTATAATGCTGCGGGGGAAATCTGAAAATCAGGCAGGAATGCTCACCAGGGTGCAAGTGTTATCAGCAAAATTGCTGTGGTCATGGCCACTCAACAAAACATACTGGTCACCAGGGAACCCAGATGCAACTGCGGGTACACTGAGGGACTGACCACACAACAAAACAAACAAAAGGTGTACTCCTCGTTGGTCCCCAGCAGCTGATTTGTCTTATTTAAACCGGACCTTCACCATGATTTATTGAAAAGGCCAAACCCTTAAAAAACGATTCCCCAGCATCTAAAGTTAATATATTTTTAAGTTTTTAGTCACTTATTATTTCCCCCACTGGGCTGCAACTCTGTTCAGGACTTTAGGATACGGGCGCCGCCATCTTGACTCAGAAGCATCACACTTACTGAGGAGAGGAGAGTGGGATAAAGTACAGGGGGCGGGGTTAAAGCTGTGCTTTGCTCAGACAGAGCAGAGCTGGGGTCAGGAAAAGGTCAGCAATCCCAGAATGCAGAGCAGCACAGTCAGAAGGCACTTCCTGTTTGCAGGCTGCCTGATGTTCCATGAGCCGCCATCTTGGATGTCTAAAGGCTCATAACATGCGGTAGATGCAGGTAGGGTGATTTTTAATGTGAGCAATCTGTATGTACAGGGTGTGGGAAACAGAGTGAAGGATCGCTTTCACTCCCTCTCCATTCGCTGCAATGGAGTGGGTGTGTCAGGTCTTGCACGCCTCCATTGCAGTGAATTGAGAGGACGTGGCCACGCCCTTGTGACTAATGGTGGAGGGGCGCCACCCCAGCACAGAGGACTTGAGTTTGGGTAGATTGCTGGAGTAAGGCTGATTTTCCCCCCTCACAGTACTGCTCACTTTTTGACAATTGGCGTCATGTGAATCACTGACATGCTGCTAGTTGATGCTTAAAGTGGACCAAAAGCAGCCCTGGAATATATAAGACTCCATGGCCTCCTGATTCCCTCTCCCTGGCGCATCCAGATTTGGGATTCCCCACTGTGTAACCCCCCATGAGTCCCCTGTAAAGCTTATCCTATGGCACATGCACGAGCCATGCTCACCGCCAGCTATACCTCTGCTAGGCATTTGTGAATGACCGGTGGGGGCAGTGGGGTTGCAGCCACCGGTGCGCTTTGTTTCTTTCGGCTACACATGAAGGATGGCATATGCTTGCGGGTATGCACCTATGGATATAATCCTGAACGGAGTATATGGCAAAACTGGGGGGGTTACACAGGAAGTTATCCCAGATTGGAATGCCCCAGGGGTAGGAAAGTGGTCGTCCTTAGAGACTTTCTCTCCGCTTTAAAGAGGAACATCCCAGATCCACTCCTTGGGGCATCCTTAGTTGGGATGCTCCGCTGTGTAAAACCCCTCCAGAAGCCCTGTTTCACTCGCCTTATCCTGGAGCCCTCGCCACGTCTCTGCCCCAGCGGCCACATCCCATCTCGCCTATAGCTGCAAGCGCACTCGTGCCCGGCCTTTCTGAGTCGGCAGCGCGGCTAGGAGGTGAGTGGGGGATGCGGCCAGTGGCGCACTCGGCTGCCTTTGCCATGGCAAAGCCAAATGAAAGAGAGCACGCTGATCAGTTGAAGGGCCTGAATCTGAATGCCCTGGGGGGAGGGAATCGGGCAGCCCTGGAGTCTAATAGATTCCAGGGCTGCTTGGTCAGCTAGTAATACATTTTGTAACCATTAAGCAACACACTGTGAGGCAAACACTATAGCTATCCAGTGGTGCTGTACATGTAGCTATTTCATTAGAGATTTGTTATTGCCAGCGTTGTTCTCTTGAAGTCTTTGGGGGGGGGGGGATTTCTCAGAGATGGGTAAAAATGGCTTTTTTACTCTTTCAGCTCCAGCTCACTGTGCCCATTGAGGTGGTGTTTTCTAAGGGAGTGCTGACCAGCGAGCAGCAGAGAAGATTACCAGCGTCAAACCTCGATGAGAAGGAGACTGTGCTGAATGGTAACTCTGCAGTCATTGGGGGATGTCAGGCTGCCCTTAAAGGGGAACAACAAAAGACCAGGGAGGCTGATTTTGTTATTCCCTAGGGCATCCTGATTTGGGATGCCCTGCTGTGTGAAAGAGCTCGCCTGGTATACTCATGTAACTGCGATCTCACACGGCAACCCCACTATACTATAGCTGAGGTGCATACACATGGCAGCCATTTCCTTAATGGCTGACACGCGTACATGGAAAAGGTGAGGAGTAGGGCCAGCGGCACATGCAACATCATCTTTAAAGTCATATAACAGCCAAACTGCTGATCGATGCTAGTCCAGCGATCGCCAACTCACCTGACTGCTGAATCCAAGTCCACTCTTCTCATCCAATCCACGGCTCAAACATGGTTGTTGTGAATGATAGCTGGTCAGCCTGCCATCAGTCACAGGAGAGCTGCCACTCCCTCTCCATTCATTCCCATGGAGGGGGTGTGCTGATGCTTGACACACCCCTCCATTGTAGTGAATGGAGAGAGCGTGGCCAATGGCAGGGGTTGGGGGCAGGAGCTGGCACAGAAGCGCTGGTGAATAGCGTTCAGGTGAGGGCTGTGGCACAGGCACAGAAGTTGCAGATCGCTGGACTAGCACCGATTATATAGAACGTCAAATGTCTGTTAGGCAAAGTATGAGAAAAGGATCATCAATTAGCCAAATGACTATTTGCATAGATTTTTCTAGCCGATAGGATTCCACACCTGCTGTGGCGAAGTACTGTATGAAGCACGCACTCTTTGCTGCAACAGTCTCTTGGCATTGCTTAGCATGTCTAAAGCTCTGTTCGCACCTCTTTCTCTGGATTGCAACGCAATTCTAGATAGGATAGTTCCCACATCTGCGCTGCGTTACGCGACATTAAAAAATTGTTGCAGGCACCTTTTTCAGTGCAAGTAATAACAGCGCAGGTCAATAGAAGTCTATAGCAATGCTAGCGCGTATAGAGCAGTGTGCCTGTGTTGCGCTTGCATTGGATTTGCCTTGACATAGAATAAACCACTTTCTTATTATGCAAAAAATGTTTTTCTTTTAAAAAATGCAATGCAAACTCATCAAAAGCGCAACATTTGATGTGATACAAAGCAGCTCTGGCATACTTACAAAACACCTGCTCTTAACGCAACGTAGAGATTTGAAAGGTGACTTGCAATTGCAAGAGCTGTCATCACAATACCCCACCCTGAAGGACTTTTGTGGAACGGTTGCAATTGCCCCACATGTGAAAGAGTCTATAGGTTACTAGTATGGGCACAAGGTCTGTGGGGCAATCTGGGCAGAAGCTGAAGATAGAACAGGTCTCACCCAATCCTCTGTGCAGTAGTGTGACTGGGCAAGGCCATGGCTGCCATGCAAAGCCCCCCGCTGACATCAGGGGAGGATTGCTGCGATCAGGTGATCTGTTTTTATTTTTTAAAGCCCAAATCTTGCTTAGAACAGAAGGCGAGGGGGGTGGCTGTATGGTTACAAAAAGCTTGTACTTCCTCTTTATGCTCCAGTGGGGTGGTATAGAGAGGTTGTCAGTTACCACTTGTAAAAAGACACAGAACAGCCATCTGAAATATTTGATATTCATTTCCATTTGAAGCAGTTTTACTTGTGGGTCAAATGGGTAAAGTATAGATGGCAGCAAATCGGGTTGAGGTACAGGTCATTGTGCAGCCTTGTCGAGTACCATCGGATAGGAACACGAATCCCAGCAGTGCTAGCTCATACCGCTAGTTGGAAACCTGTGCTCTATCTAGAACAGGGGGACTAAACCAGTACTTGTAAAGGTCCATATACAGGTATCCGGGGAGAGGCAAAGGTCCCGGCGCGGGGGGGGGGGGGGGGGGGTTGTGGGGGTGGATAGTTAGAAATCCGTGCACTGGGGGGGGGGGGGGCTATTCCACAGGCAAAACTAAAAAAGGCTGGAATGAATGGGGCAGAGCTGGGGGAGGCAGGAATTTGTGGGGATGGGATTGATGGTTCAAAGCTGGGGGGACATGAATAGATGGGAATGAGCTGGGGGGACGAGATGGTGGGACAGGGATAGATGGGGCTAAGCTGGGGCAGCGGAACAGGATTGGATGAGGCAAAAAGCTAGAGAAATAGTTTGTGTGTATCTTGCAATGCCACTTCCCGTCCGTGCAGTACTTCATATTGCAATGCTAGGTACCATTCGAGACACTGGCAGAGAGACTAAGCGCGATCAAGTCAAGGGGGCAGCGCTGAGCTCAGCAACACAGAAGCAACTGAGTGCACAGCTGTCAGGGCAGGGGTCCGGAAATCTGGAGCCAAGATCCGCATTCGGACCCCGGTCCACCAGTTGAGTACCACTGATCTAGATAATAGTGGAACTCATGGGAACGGAGCACTCCACAGATTTTCTGCATGGTTTTCTAAAAGCGCAAGACGTCTTGAATTAGTGAAAAAAAACTCTGTAAATCTTCTTTTTCTGTGATCCTGACTTGTTTGTAAGAGATACAGTGGGTGATGTGTGTTTCTCTCCAGCTCATACCAGTTTTAATTGCCGCTATGAGTTCAAGTACAGAAGAACGAGTGCTGATGAAGATGAAGTTCTCCTTCTGCAGAGTTTACAAGGTACAAAGTGAATTTTGAGCAGAGGCGTTAACCAAAATGGTCGTGGGTCTTAGAGCAGACTCTCCTTATTATATCTGTTTTAAGTAGGGCCCAGATCCGTAATCATAAGGAGCAAGGATGCAGGGACTAACTAATGCAGGAATTCACATGAGGTGGTAGTTAAGGTCCTTTGACCATAAGTGCTACTGCAGGCAAAGATAATTGTTATAAACAGATATAAGACACGGAGCAATAAGAACACAAATGATTGTGATCGCAAAAACAGTCTTTAAAATAATTCTTAAGGAGGTATCCCACGGTGCATGCACATTCACAAATCAGGGTCTTGCCACACGTGCCCGCCACCTCCACTCCTATACGCTTACCAGATTAAAGAAATTGAAAAGCCTTAAAGCAATTTCAGCCACTGAAGAATTCCATACAATTCGATGCTTCAATCTGTAGTATATATATTCCTCCCAAACGTTTGCAGGATCCAATCATAAATTTAAAAAAGCACAACGAAATCTAGTGCAACCCCATCGAGATTTCTTTAAAATCAATTTAATGAATAAAAATGCACTCACATTTCATTGAAGTACATGCGCCTGTATATAGATGTAGGTTAAGAGGGAGTCCTTTATCCCCTTATTCCATACGATCGTCAGTGTGGGCGCCAAATTTGAAGCAAGTATCAAATCCTCCTTTGATAAAGTTGCGCACGCAACGAAACGCGTTAGGAGACGGCAGCTATAGGACTTCAAGGCAGTTCTCAACTTGCTTCAAATTTGGCAAGACCCTGATTTGTGAATGTGCATGCACCGTGGGATACCTCCTTAAGAATTATTTTAAAGACTGTTTTTGTGATCACAATCATTTGTGTTCTTATTGCTCCGTGTCTTATATCTGTTTATTGCTGTGAGACTTTCCTTTGGATGAAAAGTTTGGCACGTTGTAGCAAATTTAAGCAAACATTGGAGAGAATATGTTATATGTAGATTTTATGGTATAAAATTTTAGCGCGGTGTTATATTTTATATTTTAAAGATAATTGTTACATTGTCGCATCGGGCTGCATTTGACAAGGTGCTAAACTGTTTTCTGTTTTTAAATTGAAGCAGAAATGTCTGAGATATTGAGGTTTACAGGTTCATCCAACAACATTCTCTTTTTCATCCCGTCCATCAATCAGCTCAGCAGAGCGGGACAGGATTGCTGGTTCCTCCCTCGTCCCGGCCCTTTTCTGCCTCCTTCTCCAGATTCATCACATTGCTCTCAACGCAGGGAGCTGATTATTATGCAGCATCACAGATCCAAGGCCCACTTTTTTCAGGAGAAAAATCATAAGCTGAACCTGTAATTCCCGATATCTCGGCCATTTCTTCTTCAATTTAAAAATGGAAAACCGTTTTGGACAGAGCCAAATGTAGCATGACGCAATGGTGTAACAATTACCTTTGCCTGCAGTAGCACTTTAAGGAACTAGTAATGTCATGTTTTATTATCAAGTTGATTATAGCTTCCGGTTGAGGTTAGGTTTGTGGATTCATAATCGGGGTGTGCAAAGTAATGGCTCATGCAGAAGCAGGCCAAAATGTCTATACCCTCAAAGGCAATATGGACACTACTACACAGCAGTGTCTAGTCCCGAAGCAGATGGAAAACGGGTCCTGGAGACAGCGAGTAACCCAAACAGGGAACTGAAGAATGGCATTAGATGTGCTTTGCAATCCCAAATATGAGAAAACATTTTTATAATGATTTTTTCCTTAGCACAATGCAGCACCATGTTTAGCTTTGCTAAAAGAAAATAATCTTTATAAAATGTTTATTCTCACAGAAAAACGTGAGGCGAAAAAAATTCTCATGCTACTGAATCTGCTCTAATGTGAGAATATAGTTCTTTGATATTGTAAGCGTATTTAATGATAGATCCATCAGGCTTTTCAGTCTATCCCCCTGTATGTAAAAGTGGGAATCCTTACTTTTTTACTGGGAATACTGTATATGATTGATTTATTTTTGGAACGTTTTGGGGGCCATTGATACAGACCCCTTTTAAGCCTTGGCTAGCAGGACATACCAGTAATTAAAAAAAAAAAAAGTACCTTATACTCATTAGGGCACCTGTGCTCATATCTGAATAGAAAATTAACCTTTGTATTCAAAATATTTGCCTTTTCTTTTGCAGAAGCAGATTCTACTCTCCAGCAGTTCACTAAAGGAATCCCAGGCTCTCTATCACTATATATTTTACCTGAAAACTCACAACTTTTTCCCCAGGTACACTTTTTTTTTTATTTTCTTTTGTCTACAGTAGCCTCATTTCCTAATCCAGGTATCATTAAACCGGAGCACCAACAAAATGGGTGTTGTCCCCTGAATCCGGCATTCCGATTGCTGGTACCTTCCGCCCAAATTTTTTTTTGTTTTTTTATAAATGACTTCCCTGGTGAATCTAACCTCCTCGACTGGCCACCAGGTCATATTGTTGCCGGTTGCCAGATACACAGGGGAAACCTGCAGACCGCGTGTCTGGGATGGCCTATCACAGGGCATTACAGCGCAGGAGGCACCAGCAATCGGGATGCCCCGATGAAGATGAGTGTTGTTCTGGTTTAAATGTTAATGGCATTGTTTTGACTGTAATGCCAGAAACATGCGAAATGCTGGCTTGTAGTTGGTGAGATTTCTTTTAGAATTTAGAACTCACTCCTATGGAGGTCAGGCAGCATTAAAGCCCCTTGGTAAGCACTTTCAGTTTCACATCTGTGCATTGTGGAACAAGCAATTCCCAATGAGCAGCTGTGGACATTCTGTGGTGACTGACGTCTCCTTTATCCCATCCTCAGCTACTCATCTTACTCTGCCTTCACTTGCATCGATTTATGAATGAATTGATGTGTCCACCAGGCAGACGTGGGATTTAGATGCTGCACCCAGGAGGACTGTGGGATATATAGACCTGCCGGGTGCAGGTGGAGGTAAAGGCATCACGAGCTTTGGCAGCCACCTGACATGTAAGGGAGCATTAGTCATTGATAAGCAAGCAGCAGTTTACCTAGAGATCAATTACTTTTGTTTTTTAATGTTCAAAATCTTACCTTCTTTTTTGGCTATAGGATAATTTTATGTTGTCGCCTTCTATCCTCAGCCGAGTGCCTGTGGTTCTTTTTTTACTAAAGCATTACTAAAGCATTTGCATAATTATAAAAACATGAACACGAAGCTGTAGGATGTCTGTATGGCAGCTATATGCTAATTCATTCAGTTACAAGCTAAACACAATGGCAGTTAGGTTGAAGTGCTCCCCAATGCTGAGCTGTGTGTACTGTAACTGAATGTATTGTCGCTGGAAGAAATCATGGGGGGAGGGGCTTATTGGCCAGGGAGCAATATGGCCGACTGCATCTAGTTCGTGTTGTTTTGAATATTGGGCGGAATTCTTGGTAAAGAGAAAAAACAAAAGGCTGTTTTGGGGTACCCGGCTGGGGATAGAAGGTGACAACATCAACTTCCTTGCTGGGTAAAGGATCACTTTGAAAATGAATATTGAAAAAAAAATGGCGTTTGAACTGCTTTTAAGTGTGTTTTATATATTACAGGGTGTCAGTGTCTACATAGGAAAACATAGAAGAGCATTGGTTAAACTGACATTATCACCATCGCTGTCCGCAGAAGAAATCCGCCGTATACTGTACAGTCAATTAGAGCACATAGTGCACACTATGTCTGTAACAGAGGAGGCTGTCACAGCTTCACTGTCTGATAGAATCCCCAGCGGCCGATTCAATAAAGAGGACTTTGAGAGCAGCAGAAAGGCTTTCAAGTCCAGCACAGGTAAAGACTGTACTGTTTTATTTGTGAGCACGTGTGTACGATTGGTGTTCAATAAGTTATCTACCTGAATCTAAAAATATTTACTGGGAAGTATGTACATTTCCAATGTAGTCCAACTTGACTTCAACACACTTATTCCACTTCACTTCAAGTTTTATGATGCCCGCAGAATTGGAGACTTCTTACTGCTGCAGGAACCCTGTTGTTTCCTCTTTGACTGCATTGTTATCAGGAAATCTCTTCACACAGAATTTATTTCAGGTTATGAAAGAGAAAATAATCATTTGGTGCCTGATCTGGTTTAATGGTTAAGATCCATGAAGCCACATTCCATTATAGCGGGTGATTTGTGAGACCTGTGAGCTGGCACATTCTTGTGAAGCCGCAACACACCATGATATGTCTCTTTGATTGCATCACGTAATGCCTACATTGTTGATGCATAGGTGTCTCCAGTAATTGTCTTGTGTGGCATGAATTCTTATAATAAAACACCTTCTGTAGCACTAAAAAAACTGTTGCAATGACCTTTCCAGCTGAAGGCTTCACACAAAATTGCTTTACAGTTGATGTGCCCTTGTGTTTCAATTGCATGAACTCTTCTTTGGTCTCAGGAGCAAGGGGATGTTTTTTTTACCTGTAACAATATTAGAATAGAAGTCTTCTGGATTTTCTCTAAGCTTGCCTAATTTCTTTGGCCTTTTCTGTTCAGGTGTCATTCGTGGCATTCATCAGGAACTGATCTTTGATACTACAAAATGTGCCAACTAAAATCTCTAATACATGAGCTATAACACGGACTCCAAATTTGTAGCCTCCACTTTCCTTCACATTTCTTCTGCAGATGCTTCAACAGGTTGCCTTCAGAGAGGGGCATCTTAAATTTATTCCACACCCCATTTACACAGCTTGGCTCAAATTCCTGCCTTTCCTGAGATGTGATAATAATATATATAATATATATATATATATATATTAGCATCTATGTTGTAGGGTCTAATCCATTAATGCAGACCACCACTCAAGAAGATACAGTTCAGTAATTTGCTCCGCTAAAGCCCCTCTCTGACTATCAGTGGCGTATGTTGGTTTTACCCCATGCAGATGTTCTGGAATGGCAGTGCTTCTAGAATTACATGGGAGCGGCCATCTTTGATCGCACCTGAGCGTGCTGCACATGAGCATGAGTGGGCACAATGCAGTTGAGCTGGGAGCTTCCTTATATCGCTATGTGATATTGTTTCTCCACACAGGGCATGTCTGTCTCGAGCTTGCGATTTTGCTATAAGTAGCTCTTAGAGAGAGATTTACCTCAGAAAAGGGATAAGCATGTCTGTCATGTTACACATTCACACACTGATCACCAGCTGCTGGAGGGGATGAATGTAACTATATACCAATGTTGGTCAATGGCCTTGGCTTCCACGGAGCATTGCAAGAGTTGTTTACAATGGTGATACAATGTTTTAAGAGAGTGCCCAGGCATTACAGCTGATGTCTTTACTTCTGACTAGAAATAAAGCATTATTTAGGAGATTTAGGGTAATCTTGACTGTAGGATTAGGTTTTTCAGAAGCAGGGCTGTCGAAATAGTGGCTAGATGGCGACTCCCATGCAATTCAGTAGCATTGAATCTGCCTGCTATTCCACAACATCTGCATAGGGGTAAGCCCTCTCGAATAGTGTACATAACTGATTGCGAGAGAGGGGGTTTAGAGAAGCAATTTACTAAATATTGATTTTTTTTTTTTTTTGACTGGAGGTCCACTTTAAGTTTTAACAAAGCACCCTAAGATTTCAGTCTTTTGGTGCTGTGCTGACGTGATGTGAAAGGCATGACCCTTTTGCCTCTTTATGTAGCCATTGTGTTTCCTCTAAAATGTGACTGTCCTTTCAATTCCAGGCTATGAAATCACATTCACCCTCCTTAACCCCGACCCAAAAGCTCATGACTTGAATTGGAACATAAGCTCTGCTGCAGAGCATTATATCCAGCCATTCCTGGACAAGCTGCATCTCGTGGCCAATTTCTCTGTTGAATCTCAGGTTAGTCCCTTATGCAAGCTACACCCTTGTTATCCTGTCGCATTAGACTGTTTTTGTAATTGCAGGTCTATGAGCACATTAAAGGGGACCTAGAAACCTACATACTCACCCCCCCAATGTAAAAAATGACTTATTACTTACTTATTATCCCTAATTGGTGTGGCTGTGCAAAAGCGGGCAAGGCAATTGCACTGGCTCATTTATCGGCACAAGCCGGGGCTTCTCCGTCCTACTTTATGGAGGAGAAACCTGTTCCATAGGGTGTATGTCCATTTTAAAGTCTCCAGAATGATGTAATGCTCTCGTCTTCCTATGTCATTCACTAATGTCTAGTGTCTGATTGCAGGAAAAACATTAGTTGGTTGGCCAGCAAATATTGTTTGATACTGGCTGGTGTGTCCCTTCGTGCTCTGCTTCCATATAGTGAAGACCAATATTTCTGCTGTCGTTTCGATATGATTGCTTAGTTAGCCTTGTTTCTGCATTTGCATTGTAGGGCTGATTCGGCAGCATGAGAATCTTTTTTTTTTTTTTTTTTTCTCGTTTTGTGAGAATTTTTTTCTTTTTTCCCTTAGTGCAATGCAGCACAATTTTTGGCTGCGCACATTATTTACACATTTGCACAGCTAACAATTATGCTGCACTGCACATTTCTAAAAAAAATAATTCTCACAAAAAATGTGAGGAGAAAAAATTCTCATGGTGCCGAATTAGCCCTGTGATGGCGTAGAAACAAGGCTCATGTGTCCAGCTGAAAGATCAGAGGAGACAAAGCTGCAAAATGTGCTGGAATACACTAGAAATAAGGGCCCTGTTCTTGCAAGTTTACAATCTCTAAAGTGTGAAAACAAAGAAAAAAAATTCATCTCTTCCCGACGAAACACCTGATCCCATATGGCGTGTGCTGAAGTCCTGGCTTCTGCCATTGCATAGTTTTTGGGCACAAATTTGTAACCCAGTCATTGGGTGACAATTGTCACTCATTATCTCCTGGGCTCGAACGCTGGAGCTGCAGGAAATGTTCCAATACAGCAACTGAGTTCTAATTTGAATATTAACTTCTGAACTGTAGGAGTATGCTCATGGGGGGGCTGTTAGAAGGGGCCTAAAGTCATGGGCCAGCCAATTGGCAGCCACCAGCTTACCAGCTTTCTTTGGACCAGTGCCGCAATCTAGGAGTTCCATATGGTTTAGCGGTTCGACTCCTGGTATGAGAAGCTGCTAACATTTTGAGGGGCAGTTGTGGAGTGGAGGAAGTGATCCTGTGACCAGAGGGGTGGCAGGTTACATTTCTGGGCAGGAAATAACTGAAGTACTCTTAAGCAAGGCACCTACCTTTCTTGTGTTTATCTCCCTGCACAGACGGGTTAAATGCAGAAAAGAAAGTTCTAATGGCCATATATGTCAAACACCAAAAACCTGGTCATCAGATCAGCCCCACAGGGAAGAATAGGTGTTTTAGTTTATGGACTTGGACACTTTAGGGTACTTCCTATCTTTTTTTTTTTTTTTTTTTCTTTTCCTTTTGTCTATCATTGCACTAAGAATTGTTAATGCCTTTGTTCTAGATTTTATACTATGCAGTCCTTGGGGTCCATCCTCGTTTTGACAAGTCTTCTTCAAGCTATGTTCTGAATGCACACAACCTTCCCCATGTGATCAACCCTGTAGAGGCAAGACTTGGTAAGAAAATAAAAATATTTTATTATGTAATATGAACCAAACAAAACCTTTCCATTCTATATGAAATCAAAACCAAAGCACCCTCACAGTAGGTTGAATAGCATATCTTTATGGTTCTAGTGGATTTATGAAATGGGCAAAAGGTCCATGGTGCCTGGGGGGAACAAGGAAAAAGTGATAAACTGATGCTTCTGGTGGGAGGCGGGGGGGGGGGATACCTCTATGCACCTGGACCAACACCAGTTTGGTCAAAAATGAATGTTGGTCCTCTATAAAATTTTAAAGACTATAGGACCCCCCCCTCCTCCTCAAGGTGGCTGTCCATATTAATAAATACATTTGTACCATAATGCTTGTGTTACATTGTTTTTCAACTAGCATTGTGTCTATTCAGGCTCCAGTGCGGCTTCTCTGTTCCCTGTGCTGAACTTCTTGCTGTATGTCCCAGAGTTTTCCCACTCCCCCCTCTACATCCAGGACAAAGATGGCAAAAGAGTGCCTACTAATGCATTTCACAGCCCCCGCTGGGGTGGCATCATGGTGAGTAAAACATCTATTGACACATTTTTGTTATGCCTCATAGACCTCTTTATATGAAACCCCCACAAACTCTCATTCACACATTACAGAAGAAATATTATGGCTATCTGCGATGTAAAATGCCAATGCTTTTTTTTTCTTCATTTAGAAACATTCTATTGGCTCCAAAATCCTTTTACTTGTCTCAGCCTGTACCGCTGATACAGGGGGAGGCAACACCCCATAAGGCAAAATATAGTATTCTAAGTATGTCACACACCCCGCTTCAAGATAATCATTACATGTGGGTAGTATGGTCTGAAGAGGGCGATTTGCAGAGATGATTGGAGGAAAGAAAGCCCCTCCCAGTCCATAAATACCTGGGACCTCCCACTCATTACCCAGTTTTCCATCTCTGCAGACGGCGAGCAAGTCAGAAGATGATGTCTCCTCCTTGCACAGGGGGATTTCAGGTAGCCGGGTTTATTCCCGGCCCGCTTTTCTCTCTATTTCCACCCGGTTATGTTTTTTATAAGTCCCAATACACATGCCTCCCAGTCTAGGCTGTATCCCGGGTGAGGGTAGAATGGCACTTTTAGTGCTCTGGAGCCATGCTCCACCGTGAGACCCTGTACCAGAGGGTAGGCGGTTATCCGGCTGGTGACCCCGGTTTGGGATGCCCTGTCCCTTGGCCCCCCTTTCCTGATGCCCTTCTCCTGTGGTGGTGGGGATAAAATGTCGGGGGCCACCTTTTTTACCTCAGAGTTAGGATTTATTTATTGTGCATTGTTTCACTGCTACTGGCGCCAGAGCTGAGGAGAACTTTTCTCCTCAGAAGTTGTAGTTGGGGGGTGGGGCCGGCTGTTGGCGCTGGCTTGTCCCCCTGGCTTTACTGTTTTTTGTTGCGGTGACTACCGCAATGGCCGCGGCGCGGTTATTTGCGCTGGCGGTTCCATTAATCTTGTGAGGGGAGATCTCCCCTCACGCGCTGGCCACAGTGGGCGGGGCCGGGCGATTGCGCATCGCCGCGGCCCGCACCCATTACATCCCTGGGGTCTTTGTGGTTACCGGCGCCGCGGCTGCTGTTCTTGCCATGGCGCCGGTATATGTGTGCGCTATAGTGTTTTTCTGAGGTAATTTACCTCACACATTTTGCCATTAGGGGCGCAGACCCACTGCGGAGCCCGCTTTCCGCTCTGTAAGGGGGCGGAGCTACGCATATCGCGTGCTCAGCGCTGGCCACGCCCACAGGCTCCTCTCTGCCTCTGTGAGCTGCGTGTGTGGTGGACGCCATTTACCTCACGCAGGAAGGCACAGTGAGTGGCCCTATGGGATATATATATATATATATATATATATATATATATATATATAATATATATATATATATAATATATATATATATATATATATATATAATATATATATTATTTACTTATATGTAACCCTTTATATCCGGCAGTCTTTCAGGTAGAACGCCTTAGGTTTTAAGGGGTCTTCTTCCGGTCCTTGGGTCCCTGGGTTAAATTCCATGTTAAAATCCTCCCACTTGGGACAATTATAAGGGCATCCCGGGTTGCTTACTAGCGTAATTCCCTCGGTCATTGCGACTACATATAAGTTCACCGTATGGAGGCATCCCCAGATACCGGGCTCCCCTCGGGGCAATCCCGGAAGTCCATGGGCTGTGGGGTATCCCTAACAGGGGATGACGTATTTCTATGTATACTATGTGCACAGCAGACTATTACACGTCAGTCAGAACCCCAGACGTCTGGGTCAGCACCGCCGGCATCATCCCCTTCCCACCCCGTCTTGGCCCGTGTCCCGTGTGACGTTGTCACGGGTGGGCAGTCGCAATCTGGTGTGTGTGCTAGATTGACTAATATTGAAAAATGTATTTCTTCTGCGGTTGCCAAGAAGGCTCCAGCTAAGAGAAAGCATTTGTCACCGGTCCCACCGACATTTGAATATGACGATGAGGATCGCCTGGATTGGTCAGATTACTCCCCTCTGGAGGAAGGGGAGCTATTTGATGAATCGGATTATTCGGACGACCAGCTATTCGTTGGTGCGGACTCTGAGAAGGGGTCAGGGAGTTCTTTGGATACTCCTAACGTCCTTGCTCAGATGTTTGAGGTTCTGGCTATTTCTCCTCCAGAGGTTGCTCCTCATCAACAAGGGGAGTTTTATGAGGAATCCAAGCCGCGCTTGGAATTCCCTAATCAAAGGCATTTTGATAAGATTATTTCTAAGGAATGGGAGAGGCCGGCTCAGCTCCCAGGCATTCTTCAGAGTTGGGATAAAAGATATCCTTTCCTTTCGGACACGGTTAAGCGCTGGACGTCCCCCCCTGAGGTGGATGCACCAATTCTGGGGTTATCCAATTCAGCCGTTTTTGAATAACCCCGATTGCTCTTCTCTTAAAGATGGAGGGGATAAACGAATTGGCCAGATGGCTTGTCATGGTTTCGCCAGTATTGGGGCAGCCATACGGCCCTTTTTGCGCTTCATCTCTGCTGGTGGTGGCTACCAGGTCGGTGGTCAGAGACTTGTTGTCATCTTCCGGTTTGCACCCGGACAGTGACGAATTTCTGGGACTTAAACGTTGTGAGTTATTCTTGTCTTTCATGTTAGCCGCCTTGGAGAGCTTCTGCTCTGATGGTGACTATAAGGCGTTCAGTTTGGTTGCGCCAGTGGGTGGCCGACTTTGGGCCAAAAAAGTCGCTGACGTCTCTCCCATTCGTGGGGCTATGGCTTTTTGGAGAAAAATTGGATTCAGTAGCTAAGGGGGGTAAGTTACCTCAACGCAAGAAGCAACGACGTCCCTTTCGCGGGGCGGCTTCTTTCAATCATTCCTTTCGCGGATCCAGAGCAGGAAGAGGTTTCGCCTTCCCTTCCACTAGAGGAGATTCCTGGAATAGGGGCAGAGGACATGCCCACTCAGGATACAACTGGGGTTCATAACCCAAAACCTGCGAACAAGCCTGCTCAGCAATGAGGGGGCGCCCTCACCCGTGCGGGTGGGGGGACAGCTGCGACACTTCTCTCTGATCTGGATTCGGGAGGTTTCGGACAAACGGATCCGGGAAGTCGTGTCTTCCGGCTACAAGTTGGAGTTCGAGTCCCGTCCTCCTCCGCTTTTCTTCAGGTCTAGGGTGCCCCCGGACGCACCTGGCGCACAGGGGCTTCGGGAGGCGCTTTTCAAGTCTTCTGGAGATATAGGTCATCTCGCCAGTGCCCCTATCAGATCAGGGTCGGGGATTTTACTCAAATCTGTTCACGGTCCCCAAAAAGGATGGCTCTATCCGGCCCATCCTGGATCTGAAGATCCTCAACAGGTTTATCAGGCTGCGAAAATTTTGCATGGAATCGCGTCGTTCAGCTATCCGCGCTCTCCGTCAGGGGGACTTCATGACGTCCATAGACGTCAAGGACGCTTTCCTCCATGTTCCGATTTTTTTTCCCGCGCACCAGAGATTCCTCAGGTTTGTGGTGGAAGATCGGCACTTTCAGTTTGTAGCTCTTCCTTTTGACTCACCACAGCTCCAAGGGTTTTTCACCAAGGTGCTCGCTGGGGTGATGGCTCTTCTTAGAGCGCAGGGAATTCGCATAGTGCCATATCTGGACGATCTCCTCATCATGGCATCATCATTCAGCCAAGCGGAATTGGACAACAGGACGGTAATATCCACTCTGGAGAGGTTCTGCTGGGTGATCAACTATCCCAAGTCCTCCTTTTACCCGTCCAGGATAGTATCCTTTCTGGGAATGTCTCTGGATACAGATCAGGCCAGAGTGTTCCTTCTTCAATCCAAGGTTCTTTTGATTCAGGAATTGATTCGGTCGCTCATGTCCATTCCTTGTCCGACCATTCGACTAGGAATGAGACTGGTGGGGTTGATGGTGGCCTCCTTCGAGGCAGTCCCCTTTGCCCAGTTTCACACGAGGACGCTACAACTCCATCTATTGTCTGTCTGGGACAGATCTCCTCTGTCGCTGGATCAATTCTTTCTGATGTCTCGCCGACCACTCAGGTGGTGGCTGAACTCAACCAATCTGTTGAAGGGCAGGTCTTTTCAGACTCCTCGTTGGGAGGTGGTCACCACGGATGCCAGCCTCTCAGGATGGGGGGGCTTCTGGAATGATCTGCAATTTCAGGGGTTGTGGGGACCCCTGGAAGCCCACGAGCCTATCAACATTCTGGAATTGAGAGCCATCAGAATGGTTCTTTTTCGTCTGACTCATCTCCTGCAGGGCTTGCCGGTCCAGGTTCGGTCGGACAATCGGACGGCGGTTGCCTACATCAATCACCAGGGAGGGACTCGCAGCAGGAGTGCCCTCAGGGAAGTGTCATTGATTCTGGACTGGGCGGAGAGCCACGTCCCGTGCATCTCGGCAGTTCACATTCCGGGAGTAGAGAACTCGGAGGCGGACTCTCTGAATAGGTGGTCAGCCCGCAAGGGGGAGTGGCCTCTCAGTCCCAAGGTGTTTCGTTCAATTTGTCTCAGGTGGGGTTCACCGATGGTGGACCTCTTTGCCTCCCGTCACAATCACAAACTTCTGGCATCTGTGTCTCTGGCGAAGGATCCGCTAGCCTTCGCGACGGACGCCGTGTCCCTGAACTGGAGGGATCTGGGGTTTCTGTATCTGTTCCCTCCGTTTCCCATGGTAGCCAGAGTAGTGCGCAAGCTGGCTCTGGAAGGAGCGTCAGCAATTCTGGCGGCTCCAAGGTGGCCAAGACAGGTTTGGTTCGCAGACGTGGTAAGGTTAGCAGAAGATCAGTTCGTTCTGCCCCTGCTGCCGGATCTGCACACACAGGGTCATCTACGTTGCCCCAATTTACCAACGCTGGCTTTGACAGCGTGGCTGCGGAAACCTCCATCTTGAAGGAGGAAGGTCTTTAGGAAGAGGTTTTCTTCTTCCGTTTACTATAGGACTTGGAGGTCTTATATTGATTGGTGTGAGACTAGGGCTTTCCCTTGCAGGGAATTCTCTATTTCTAGAATCCTGGAGTTCCTGCAACATGGTTTGGATCTAGGGCTCCAACTTAATACTCTGAAGGGGCAGGTGTCTGCCCTGGCGGTGTTTTTCCAAAGATCTTTTGCGCTTCATCCGCTGGTTAAGACCTTTTTCCAGGGGGTTACGCACGTGCGGCCCCCTAGGAAGGCTCTGATTCCGGTTTGGGATTTGAATTTGGTTCTTTCTGCTCTTCAGGGTCCTCCCTTTGAGCCCTTGCATGATATTGCCTTGTCTTCCCTTACTCAGAAGGTGGCCTTTTTGGTAGCTATCACTTCTGTTCGGCGTGTTTCTAAGTTGGCGGCTCTGTCCATTCAGGTCCCGTATTTTGAAAGACATCAGGACAAGGTGGTTTTCCGTTTTAACCCGGATTTCCTTCCTAAGGTGGTTTCTGCCTTTTCACTTAAACCAAGACATTGTTTTGCCCTCTCTGTGTCCTAATCCCAGTAATGAAAAGGAGAGGGTCCTGCATTCCCTGGATGTGGTTCGAGTTGTGAAGTACTATTTGGTGGTAACGTCTGCCTTTCGTAAGACTGATGCCTTCTTTGTGGTACCCTCTGGGCCCAAGAAAGGTTTTGGCGCCCGCTAAGTCTTCCATCAGTAAGTGGATTCGTCAGGCCATTGTCGGGGCCTTTTCTGCTAAGGGGAGAAATCCTCCCCTTCGTGTTACAGCTCATTCTACTCGTGCGGTTGGGGCTTCCTGGGCTTTTCAGCACCAGGCCTCTGTTGAGCAAGTTTGCAAGGCCGCTACCTGGTCTTCTGTTCACACTTTTTCAAAGTTTTTACAAGGGTGATGTTTGGGCCTCAGCGGATGCTGTTTTTGGCCGCAAAGTTCTGCAGGCTGCAGTAGTTTAAGTTGTGCTTTATGCCTTGTTTTGGATCCCCACCCTTTATGGACACTGCTTTTGGATGTCCCACATGTAATGATTATCTTGAAGCGGGGTGTGTGACATACTTAGAATAATACCATTTTGTGAATACTCACCTTGTAAAATGGGTATTATAAGTATGTCACACACCCCGCTTCAACCCGCCCTTTTGTATTCTGGATCCTTTATATGGTGAACTTTGCGTTGTTATGACTAATATTTGGCTCTTCCTGGTCCCTTACCTTACTGCTTTCTTTATACTGGGTAATGAGTGGGAGGTCCCAGGTATTTATGGACTGGGAGGGGCTTTCTTTCCTCCAATCATCTCTGCAAATCGCCCTCTTCAGACCATACTACCCACATGTAATGATTATCTTGAAGCGGGGTGTGTGACATACTTATAATACCCATTTTACAAGGTGAGTATTCACAAAATGGTATTTTTCCATATTTTAGGGGAAGACTTCTTGCTGCCTCCAGATAATAAATCCCTGGATGAGCGCTCTAATTCCAGTGATCTTTCAGCCATTGTAAGAAATGTTATTACACTCAAGAAAGTCGTTTGGACACCTTGAATCTTATTTTACCCTATTGCAGGGTAACATCCTTCCTGTAGTCTTAGTAAGTTGCCCCCATGTTAGTCAATCATTGGACAAATATATTCACCTGAACAGAAACCTGAATTGTGACAATCTTTCTCTTAGTCCATTTATTAATTTTGTCACCCACCTTTGAAAGCGATCCTATACCCTGTGCTGTGGCTGCAACCCTCCCCCTCTCACAGAGGCAAGTAATTCATGGTTTTGGCTTGTTATGTAGATCTATGCCCCTGATGAAGTACCCCATGATCCAGTTTCACTCAGCTGCTGTCTGCCATTGGCTAATGCAGTTTAAAGCGGACCTTCAGCATCATTTAATGAAAAGCTCAAACCCTTAAAGAACTATTCCCCAGCATCTAAAATTAATATATTTCACATTTTTAGTCACTTTTTATTCTTTCCCTCACTGGGCTGCAACTCGCTCCATGATACAGGCGCCGCCATCTTGGCTTAGTAGCATCACATACTGAGGAGAGGGGTCAAAAGTGCAGGGGGGGCGGGGTTATAGCTGTGCTTTGCACAAACAGAGCAGAGCTGGGGTCAGAAAAAGGTCAGCAATCCCAGAAAGCAGAGCGGCACAATCGGAAGACACTTCCTGTTTGCAGGCAGCCTGTAGCTCCATGGGCCACCATCTTGGATGTTTAAAGTCTCAGAAAATGCAGTAGATGCAGGTAGGATAATATGTACAGCGAGAGGGAAACATATAAGATAGACTCTTATTTAAGGTGAAGGTCCGGTTTAAGCAGACTTATGGACAAAAAATGACTAAGCCATTTTATAAAGGGTCTGAGGAGGCATAAACCACTCCTCCATGCAGCGCCGCCGTCTTCATATTAGATTAAGGAAAACAAGAGGTTCTGTTAGTCTGGCAAAACAAGGTGTTGCCTGGGGCTTAATTTCCACTGTAGAAAACTCCTCTTCCATTGCAATGCATGGTGTAGGGGTGTGGAATGAAGGCTTCCTTGCACCCTGGCATACGAGGTTGCTGGAGCTGGAGGACAGAATGCCTTGCTCCCCATCTTCTATAAGTATGACCGTGCCGGCGCTGGAAGGAGGAGCTGAAAAGGAACACTGGACCTGCACAGAAGAGGGACAAGAGTGCCTTTTTTTTCCATGTCTGGGCTATCCCTTCAAATCGCCCTTGAAGCATCCTTATATGGGCTGCTTCTACAGCTGGATCCTTGGTAATCTAAATTTCCATAGCTTTGTATGGCAACGGGTAGAGATAGCTGAAAACTCCAATGAAAAATATCTCCTGGTGAAGAAGATGCGCTGCTGGATGTGTGCAGCTGTTATCTGTATCCCATTGGAATGGGGCTCTGCTTGGAAAAGGTGAATATCTATCTAATGTGGGTCTCGCTGTTGGCATGAGAGGGTAGGTCAGCTTAGTTTGGTGTCCTTGTGAATTGTTATACACAAATCCTTCATCTTATTTTAGGTCTATAATGTGAATTATGGAAACACAGATGAATTGGAACTTCCAGTATATGTTGACATTGACATGATATCTGTCATGGAGGTATTCCTCACACAGTTACGGTAAGTGTCCTCTTGTCCTCTCTGTATAATAGATTTTGCTTTAAACTTGGTGTTTGAAAAGGCAAACGAAAAAAAACTGCAGCTTACCTTGCCAAACATTCCTCCAGCGCTGTCATTTTTTTCTGGTCTGTGCCCTAAATGAGGAAATCCCCTTCCTCTGGCCACACCCTGCCGATGCGGTCCACTAATTATCTTACTCATACTCACATGTGTCATGGCCCTCCCAGCCTTTTTATGTGGCCCTCTGACTGGTATCAGACAGTAGTGGCTAGACTGTCACCACAAGGTGTTCAGCATCGGCAGCATGTCTTCCAGCAATGCACTGGTAAGCTACATTCCACGGTGGAGCACAGTACTGCGTCTAATCCCAGGTGTGGGGCCTAAAAAGCAGCTGCTATGCACCTTATCAACGTTTTGTAGGCGGAGAGATTAGTGTCTGCAACTGTTCTGTGACTCTGTGCAACCAGCTCTCACCAAACAAGGCCTTACCCACCCAACTTATTATCACAGCAGAGGGTGCTACATCTGCTGCTAACTATCGACAGGTAGGGTGGGAAATAATTATTGTAGGGCATCTCTCCTAGCTGAAATAATTGTGTCTGCATCTGTCCTGGGCAGGATAATACGACCTCTGCATCTGTTCTAAGCAGAATAATTCAGTGTCTGTGTAAAATCATTCTGTGTCTGTAATCATACATTAGAATAGTCATATTTTTTCTTATCGGTTGTTAAAGTGGACCAAAACCCACCCTGGAGTCTAATACTGTGCATGGGGCACTCCCCCCCCCCCCCCCCCCCCCAGCTGGATGCCCAGCTGTGTAAAAACCCCCAGGTCACCCAGTAAACTCACCTTCTCCCCAATCCAACGACACATGAGCGAGCAGTGGCCACTCACCCACGGATGAACCACCTACGGCCCCTGCATGAGCCCTGGAGGGAAGCCGCCGCAGTCTGCGCTGAACCACCACTTCTATCCCTCCGGTCTGCCTGCTCAGCGACCTACAGTATCTGCAAGATCTCCGACCAGCCTGACCACCGATCTGCAAGGTCTCCGACCAGCCTGACCACCGATCTGCAAGGTCTCCGACCAGCCTGACCACCGATCTGCAAGGTCTCCGACCAGCCTGCCTGCCTACCCTCCAGGTCTCCCAGCAGCCTGCCCACCTACCCTGTTTGGCGGTGCGCATAGACATGTTTAGGAGTGTGTCAGATCTCCAATGTCACCTAGCAACAGGGGGAGAGGGGAGAAGCACAGCCAGGGTATCTGTATCAAGTTCTGGGAATCTTACAGAGCCAAGGGCCATGCCCACTTGCTTCAGAAGAGAAATCATAAGGTGAACCTGTAAACCTCAATATCTCTGCCATTTCTTCTTTAATTAAAAAATGGAAAACAGACCATTGTGACAGCCTACATTTGCCAGTGTCCTAAACTAACATTTTTCCTTTGCCTTTAAATATGACTTTAAAGTGGATCTGTTAGGAAGATTCAGCAGGTGCATGCAGCAACAGATGAATGGAGGCAATAGATTGGTCAGACTTGTACAAAAATGGGAAGAAATTTATATTTACTAATATAGTGCAGCCTCATTTGAAATAAAAGCAAAATAAATATATATATATTTTGTGAAAAAGCAGATTTGGTGAAGGACCTGCAACGTTTTCTCATATGTTTTGCTATGCGTTATGCTGCATGTTGTTACTTTACACAAGGCATACAAAATGCAGGAAGATGACAGAAGTCAAGTTTTAAAAGGGAACCCAAACTCTATTTACATGTTTACATTTTCTGTGGTGCCTGCAAACGGCAGCATTTTTCATTCCATAAGATGCACCACACCCAAAGCCTCCCCTGGCTTGTACCCGTCACCTGACCACCCTAACCTCCACTGACTTGCACTCCTCACCTGACCAGCCTCTACTTCGCTGGCTTGCACCCCTTATCTGTCCACCTTTTCCTTTTGCTGACTTGCACCCCTCACCTATCCAACTTTCCCATCGCTGGCTTGCACCCCTCACCTGTCCACCTTTCCCTTTGGCTGCCCCGCACCCCTCACCTAATTCACCTCCCCTCCACTTACATAAACCTCCCCTATCCTACTTCCAACCTGCACTCCCTATCCCTACGCTGGACTGCACCTCACCTAACTGCCCCCCCAGTCATTGGAGGTACACTCACTTCCCCTCCCCACTCGCCCAACCTTGGGGGAGTAGTGTATTCTGTGTTTAATCCCCCCCCACCAAAAGAAAAAAAGGTACTCACCTTTTATACCCCACAGCAGCTCCTAACTGGTCCATTTGGTTCAAAATATTTTTGGGTCTTTTTCTTATGTCTGTTTGCAATATTTGTTAATGGTTGTATTACAAACTGCATTAAATATGTATATATTCTATCCTTAGGATGCTCTTGGGTGTCTCAAAGGTCTATGTGCCTGACAGCTATCTCCTAGAAAGCCCAGGAAATGATGGCTTGACTGACTGGGAGCTGGATAAACTTCTCTGGACACGGGCTGTGGAAAACATTGCCACAGTCACCACCACACTGACCTCATTGGCTCAACTTTTGGATCAGATTGGAAACATTGTGATTAATGACAATGTGGCGTCAGAGGTAAGTCAACAAGGGGTGGGTGAAGGCTTTGGTTCAGTGCTTGCATATGGCCCCTGAGCTACAATAAGGGCAGCCAGTGCCTCTGAGGCTAACTGCAATTTAATGACAGATCCATAATCTCTACAGTCACTGAATTTGTAATTGAAAATAAACCCTCTACATATGTGTCAGAGGGTTAAATTCAGAAGGTATTTCCTTGGCTACAAGAGAGATACATTTATTCATATTTGTAGCTATATAATTCCAGTATGAATTTCAGACTGTTCCATATGTGCGCCTGATGGTTTTTGAAGGTGTTACTGTAGGCCTCTTATTTTGAGAGTGGCGAATCTTACCCAAGGTGCAAAAGCAAGCATTTTTAGTGGACCTTCACCCAAAAATTATAGAAGGACCCCTTACTCCTACAATCCTGATTTGGAATGCCCCATCGCACAGTACTCAAGTCCGCCCTCAACCTGACCACCAGTGGACAATGGGGTTCACAGGGCTGAAAGGTGCACCGTGCATGCAAATTTGAACAGTGAACACAACTGTTCACTAGTGGTCATATGGGCCACCTGAGTAGGAACTTCCTTCTTTGGCTAGAGGTCTTCTTTAAAATTCAGGTGCAAGCCAACAACTATTGTGCAAAACTTGTAATCAGATGAGGAAATCCTTTCAGATGATGGGGGTAAGGCATTTACTACTCCTTTTTGTTGTGTTGTGTTGAGGGCTACCAATGCCAAATAACCCCCTTCTATAATACAGTTTGAGGCCAACTTATGACCCTGATGTAAAAGGGCAAATTTACAGGCTTTGTGTGTGACTGCCTCTCGCTATTGGAGCTGATTGCCTAGACTCTTTTCAATATTATGTAGAGTCGCTGTTGTCTTAAAGTGATTGGCAAGTCAAAAGTTAAAAAATAAATATCAGTAGCTTAGCTTGCATTGAGTCCCTCCAGTGCTCTCCTTCCTCCTATGTCTGTGTCTTAGTGAGGAAATCACTTCCTCATTCAGTTTTTAGTCTCCACCCCCTGATCTGGTCCTTCAATCAACCTTCAGTGGACCAAGAACGGAAACACCCAGACGTCCTGATTGGTTGCCTTTCTCTGCAGCTATGAAACTCTGCCCTCCTCTCTGGTCTCGCTATGTGCTGGCAGACTGGAGACGCTCTTAGCCTGCAGCATCTCTCACTCTTTGTCTGGTCACACTGTGCTGGCAGTAGTAACTGGAGGCAAAACAATGCACTTATTTATTTTTTTACTATGATGTATGTAAAGCACACAGTGTGCTTACATCACGTCGCTGTAGCCACACCCACTGTTTCTCTCCAATGCTCTAATACTTACAAAGGAACTACAGGGACTTTTTGAAAACAGATTGAAGTTTGGGGACAGTGCAACATGTAGCCAGAGACAACAATCAGGTGCTCGCCTTTAGTATGAACCAAGGTTGAGTGGAGAGGTAAATACAGTTCAGGGGAGAAGTATTTACAATGGCAACTTTTTTTTATTTTTAAAGGTTTTTATTTTCATACGAGTTTTCTAATACAGACATACCGCAGGTACCAGACATTTACAAAGCTATCCCTAAGAGATAAACAACAACCATTCGTACAACTATTTATACCTCTTCTTGGCTAGTATCAGGATTGGTAAGCCGCTAGATCTCCCTTTATGGGTTTGGAGGGCGAAGGAAAAGACCCATCTTGTGTCACTACCCTGCCTCAGAAGCCAATTCTATGCAACCTATGATGTTTTTTTTATGGTTATGAGCTGTTTTTATAACTAAATGAGGCACAAAGGTGCTTTATTTAGCTTAATCTGTATATTAGGACCATTTGACACCACTGCAGTTAGAGCCATGAATGTAAGATATCCTCATGCCTAAATTATGGGAGGTAAAAGCCTTATCCCTAACATCTTCATTGTTCATCTTTTGTAGGTGTACAATGCTGTGTCATCTGTTGAAATAGCACTGTCAGAACTGGAGGCGGGAAGGCTGGAGAATGCTTTTAAAGCAAGCAAAGAAGCCATTACTTCCTCCGAGAAGGCTTTCTTTGACCCGTCACTGCTTCACCTCTTGTATTTTCCAGATGATCAGAAGTTTGCTATTTACATTCCTCTTTTCTTACCCATGGCTGTCCCTATTGTTTTATCGCTGCTGAAGATAGCCAAGGAACACAGGTCCAGCAAGAAGGAGGCCACCAAAACAGACTGAGGCCACCATTTCCTCCACTTGCCTTGCACTAGAACCTTTGGGGGCAGAAGAGCACTATGAACGTGTATTTATTACCTGCGCTGGCTCTGTGATATGTGGCCTAAGAAATAATGGGAGATGTAGGCTGTGTCTATCCTGACCACTCGTCCTGCTACATGTAATATAAATATACTGTTGGCAGCCAGCATGTTTTACCTCGAAACTTGCTGCATGTGAGGTACCTTTATTTTATTTATATCCAAATAAGAGGCATACAAAATGTGAATCTCAGGGTATAAAACATGTAAATAAGCTTTGGTCTTACTGTTATGCCTTTCTAAACCGGAAGCAGGCTCAATAGCTAGAGCTATTCATGAAACTGGCACCCATTAATTACCGTCTTTTATATTACCACTACTTTTTAGTCCTCTCCTTTTATTATTGTGTATTGTCACCACATATTCACCTGTGCAAAAACCCCAAGGTCACCCGGAAACTCGCCTTCTTTCCTGGTGCAACAGAGGCCGCATCCCGCTATCCCTTTTGTGAATGACTGGCACGGGCACACTCCCTGTTAAAGGCCACCAGCGCGCTCGGATTCACTCGCCTTAGACAAGCTCTTGGACAAAGGGGCAGGAGCTAATCTGAGCATGCTGACTGGATAAGAGGTTGCACATGTGCCGTAGGACCAGGGAAGGGTGAGTGCCATCGGGGTGATCTGGGGGGTTTCACAGCACGGGGCATCCCTGATCGGGGCGCTCCGGGGGCAAGCACCAAAACCCAGGATAGTCTAAATCCTTGGTTTTGGTCCACTTTAAACAAATAATCTTAGTTTCAAATCGTTCCCCTGCGATTGGCCAGGAAATTACCAGCAGGCAGATATTCAGGCGGATCTGCAAATTTGTAGAGGGAGCGATTTGAAAATGTTTTTGTTTTAGTGGGTGTTACGGGGGTGCACCGGAATTCTAGATGCCCTCCCCCCTGTGGGGGACACCCTTTATGTTAAGGCAGCATTGGGATGTCTGGAATGCTGGGAAGACAGCGTGCCAATCACAAAAGGAGTTTGTCATTATTAGGCTTTCGGTTTACATAAAGAATTACATTAACGGTTACTATGACGACAATATGTTGAATTTTTTTTTCTAGGATTGAGGAGAACAACCTGGTTTGCAAATGAAAGAATAAAGTCAGGAAACATGTATTGTTGTTTTTTTATTCCCCCCTTGCCCCCTGATGTGTGGTCACAGTTTCGATGCTGCTCATATGGGTGCTTGTCCCACTCTATTGTGCCATGTACAGGTAGACAAGCTTTCGGGGGTTCTGATGAAGGGGGAGCAAGCCCCAAAAGCTAGTCTACCTTGACACATAGTGGCGTGTGGCCCTTCATAAGTCATACAGTAACCTTTTTCCTGACATTTTAACTCATCTGGATACAGGTCGACAACTAAAGATTGGAGAATGGTGCTTTCTTTTTCTGTACATCATGCCATGTGAGCACACATTGATGGGGCCGGGTTCAGTCACTACCTCTTTCATCCCCTGTAGTTTTACCCCTGTTGGCACTGCAAAATAAAGTGAGACCAGAACCCAGTTGAACAGCAGGTTGGTATCCACTTTTTCTTTTGATGTAATTTTATGTATTGAATTCATTCTGCTCCCCGTTAGCCCTCCTCTTGCCCTGTCCTTTGGGCTGCTATCTCGCCCATCAGTAGTTATACCAAGCCATGGCCATGTCCTGTAGCTCATCCCCACCATTCATAGCACAGCCTCTAGACTTAACCTTAAGTTCATTAACCTTAAACCAGACAAACAGCCATTTTACAAATCGACGTCGGTCCACTCCAGGGTCCGACCCTCAGTTAACCCCATGCAAGCCCCCTAAATCTTACCTGAAACCCTATTGAAATGCAGCTGCATGATTAGGCAGCAGGAGTCATGAGTCTGGGTCTGGTCAAGTGAAAGGGAAGTACATTTTCATGTAAGATTTAAGAGGTTGATTGAGGGTGGGACCCTGGCAATTGGGACGCTCCTCAGAGTGAACTACCACCCCAGACCCCCAAGGTTAAACCCCTGTGCCAATCTGCATCCAACCCTGATATGTTTCTCTGTGCCCTATCACTTGGTATGCGCCGCTCTGCACCCAATCTTGATGCGCTTTATCCTAAATTTTGGTATGCACCTAATTACATTCCACATCTGTGTCTGAACTTTTGGTATGCACCCCCTGCACTGATTTGTGATGATCTCCTTTGTGTTTAAAAATTTGGTACCCACCAATCTTGGTCCGTTCCTCTGCATCCAATTGAGATGTCCTCTCTGCGTCCGAACTTTATGCTTTTTTTGTTTGTGTTTTTTTTTATCTTTGCCTACCTACCTTTTCTTCCTCAATTATAGAATGATAAATGGTTAAAGAGGAACATCGGAGGTGGTTAAAACCTAAACCTCACCGATCTGCTGCCCCCCCCCCTCCGGTTTTACCTTTGGGCGGTATTTACTCACCTCGCCGGGGGATCCATCTTCTGGGTCCCTCAGTTTCCGGGTGACCTTCTGACAGGCGGGGCCATCTTGCATCCCATCAGGCACTGCGCGTGGCCCCTGATCTCGTGCCTGCGCAGTGCCCATGAATGGTTTGCAATGGGGCCACCCGAAATTCCTCAAGACTTTGCTGTGCTGCAAGATTGCCATGGGACATTGACCAGCACCAGTGCTTGTTATTGTCAGGCGGCTAAACGCACAGTGGGGTGAAGACGAGCCCTGATGTCGCCACAGCAGGCAGCTGTGCTGCTTAATGTTTTTGAAGTCAACATATCACTGGTCTAATGATTCTCTCAGCTGCAATGACAAAGCTTACAAGGGAAACTTTGGGATATCTATGAATTTATTACTGGGCCCATATAGTTGTCGGGTGGGGGGCTGCCCACCACCTATCAGGGCCCCCCCTCGGGGCCACAGTTTGTGTGATCTAGTAGTAGTTGCTTAGTTTGAGAAACCTAGGACTGCTCACATGAAGCGTGCTGCTGTGTGTACTGTAAAATGTTTGCATGCAGTTTACAGCGCCGGCACCTCAGCATTTACATACTGGGGGTTATTTAAGAAACGCTAATGCCATGTAGTGCCATGTAGCATCGAGGGGGCGCTGGGCGCAGTATGCGAAAACCATATATATGTAAGTCAATCTGGTGAGCTCCTCTAATAGCGCCATGTAGCGTCGCATGTATCACTAACGGTGGCTCAGTGTAAAGCGCCGGCGCTGTGTGTTCTGCAGCATCTGTTTCTCAGTAGCCCTCTGTTAGCTTAATGTTAGGCCATGAAACACAGCACAGGTGGTGCAGCCGAGGGTTGAGGTGGCAAAATCGTAAGTAGATGCAGGTGCGACTCTGCTCCAATCGGCTTCTTTGGCTGTGCATATTAATGTGTGGCTAAAGAAACTGAACACGCTATTTGTGTGCACCACCCTCTACATCCCTCAATAGCTGGGTATTCCCACAATGTCTGATAAGATTGGCAGACCACACCCCAGCTCTCCAGGGCTGCATGTGGCCCCTGGAGGTATCAATGTTGTAAACGGTAGTGGGACATTTTACTAAGTCTTTCTGAAACAATTCCGCAAGGAGGAGCCCTTTTTAACTTATGAACTGATAAGTTCCTAACTAAAGACAAAAGAAACATGACAGAATGTCTGATAGCAAACTTAGATTTTATTTTTTTTTTAGCAAAGAGAGAGAAAGATTGCAGAAATGTATTATGTGCTTATTAAAAAACATTTTGTATTAGATTTTATAACAATATTTCTTTACTGTATTAAGATCAGTTTAAAAAAGGAAACTTAATGATATATAAGAATATAGTATATACTTATCAACTATATTGTGCTTTGTAGAGTCCCTCCATACAGGAATCCACAAAAAAGTCTGAAAATCCATGAAAACAAAATATTAAGTGCCCATGGTGTTCGTAAATTCAGATTATTTTAAGCTGAGAGAGCTGATTGCTGAGTGCACTGACATTTATTGTACTGGGCTTAATAGTATTTTATACTAATAATTCCCAGACTTATTTGAAATATATTTTTGAGTGCTTCAGTATACAAAGGATTCATTGTTATCATTAAAGATGTAGATATGTTTTATACAGATTAATACAGACAATATTAAAAAAATAAAATAATTTCTTACTTTATTAACAACTTTTAAAGCAAAAACCTTATTTCTCTGCCAGTATCACACAAAAGCTGTACAATGAGAGGATCCTAAGACTTATGGCTGCTTATTACATATCGGAAGGCTAATGTTAAACATGGGAAAGGTTAATCAGGAGCAGGGCATGAGAAAGTTATGGGCAACTACCACAACTCTCCGGCTGGTTTCAGACCAACGTGACTTTGGGGCATGTGCGTTTTGGGCAAGTGCCCTGCATTTGCCTGTGAAATGCTGCCCAAAGTAATCTATGGGTGCGTTCACGTTTTGGCCGGTTGTGGAGCGCTCAGCCAAAGCATTGCCACTACCAGCTGTATATAGAGGACGTGGTTCTAACACCCCATGTGTGTAGAGAGCGCAAGCGCGGGGCATGATCTAAACAACTGATGTAAATGTCATTGCTTAAGGCTTGTTTTATATTCAAATCACTAGTGTGAACGCAATTTGCAAGCAATACCAATTGCCATTCAGTTGAGTGTGATAGCAAGGGCTGATGCTGCAAAATTGCAGCTGCGATCACCCCTGCACTTACCCCACAGACAGGTAAAAGGGCCCATAGGTTACTATGGGCTGCACCTTTACTGTGACCTCACCCTGGCCTTATAAATACCCAGGCTTCTCTAACCTTTTCCCAAGACACATCAGCTCTGGGTTCTTCTAAGCAGCTTCCTAACACTCTGAAAAGGAAAATGGTTAAGGCCCGCAAAGCAGGAGAAGGCTAAAGAATATCACAAAGCGGTTTCAGGTTTCCATTCCCTCACTTGGAAATGTAATCTAGAAATGGCAGTTAACAAGAACAATGAAGGTCAAGAGAAGGTCTGGAACAATTTCAGAGACAGCTGCTTCTAGGATTGCTAGCAAATAAGGGATTTGGCATTTAGCATTGGGACGGATCAATCATGCTTTGGGGGTTAAGTTGCAGACACAATGTCACTGGGAACATTTTTTGGGTATAGGGAATAGTGCATTAAAGAAATTCTAATTATGGAAGCAAACATAACAGCCACTATATAAAAAAAGAGAATGGCTACCTCATAATCCACAAAGATTATCTCAAATGGAGCAAGCTAAAGGTTTTACTATCCTAAAATCATTTAAGACTATGGATAGACCTCCATAGCAGCTCATGCATGACCATCCAGGAGTCTCACAGACCTGGATCCTTTTGCAAGGAAGAATGGATGAACGTTCCTCAAACAAGACTTAATTAGAAAAAAAGCATTTACAAGATGTGATACTTGCCAATGGGAGTGTTACTAGATAACCATTCAGGGTGTCCAACGTTTTATGTCGGCTCATTTTTATTTGTTTAATATTTTTTTTTTTTAATATAAAGGATGAAAAAGCATTTCATTGCCTAAAATACAAGGAGAAGGAAATTGGCAATCTTTAACCCTCTGCTGTTTGTAGATCATTACATCTTAAATTTGCTTAAAGTTTAAAGTAACAGTCATTTTGACTGCAAATGTACCCTTTTATCGTTATAGTCAGATATGTTTATTTCTTTTTTGGTGGAGCACTTCTATTGCTCGATACCATTTATTAGCCTCCCATAGTTTAAATGCAGATTAGTAATTGATAGAATCCGCCGATACTATAGCTAGAACCATGATGGTGACATGGTGGTCAAAGAACATCACTAGAGCAGAAAGATAGTCCTCCACCTATTCGTGAATAGCTCAATTGCTATTGTATATTCATCCACTAATGTATTGTAAATTCATAACATTGGTAAATATATTCCTAACATTATATTTATCCTAACGTTATCATCTTGTGAAATCCAAATGGGCTTTTTATAATACTGCACCAATATAGTAAAATGACAACAATTGATTTGGCAGGTTAAACAAAGAAAAACACATTTTTACATGAAATAATGACAGTACAAATAAAAGTGCAATGAGAAAAATCACCAAAAAGCAATAGGCTAGCTGAGCAATAGGTTAAGCAACATCTGCTTTATGAAAGTCATGCCTATTCACATAAGGTACTTGTAGCAATCCTTGCTTGCTCATAACTGAAATGTTTCTCGAATGTTCATTGTGTACAATAGGATACTGAAATTTCCATTATTTGACTTTTCATCATCATCTATTTCTTGTGTGTGACACACTTTAGCAAATTCCATCGTTTATTGTGTATCATGTGACCTTAATCATCATCCTTTTGTCCAGTCTCCTCCTCCTTAGCATTTTCAAATAATACGTGTGACCAAGGATACATTTGTTTCTTTTCACCTTCTTCTTTTTTCCAAAGCCTTTAATGAAATATCAGTGATTTGGCAACGTTTAAGTCCGAGGAGTATAGTAGACACAGCAGTGATCGCATGTGTAGACTTTGTACTAAGCAGTAAGAACTTATTTGGAACTTAAACCAGACCAAGAGCCTGGCACAGTTGGAAAAAATACCTCAAACTCACTTGCCCCATCTGCACTCATGATACTGAAGCATTGTCAGCACTTGCATTTATTCATGCATCCACTCAATCCTGAAACACCACCTTACAGATTTTCTAGTGGTAGCGGATATTTTGGAGCTTCCTCTCCCAGCACCTCTGCCATGCTGCTGCCTGGATTCAACTGACAATACACAGTAACAGGAAACCCAGCAGCACTTCTTGTTTGTATGCCATTTTGTTTTTAAACATTTCATGTGCTGCAATATGAATTGCCCTAGGGAGGGATGCATATGAGCACTGTTGTGTTGGCCAGGGGTTAACCCATTTTTGACTGTTGGTCCGCTTTTAGAGCCTCAAACAGCTAAAATCATGTTTTCATTTTGGGTGGGAGTGGGTCAATCTAATGTCCTTTTCCTGTCTGTTACTCCATTGGAAAACTTCAGCCTTTCATACAGTTTGATCACTGGAGACAACATACAACATTTTTAGAAGATAAATCATGGGTTTTATCAAAATTGAAAGGCATTGTTCAGCATGTAAATTGGATTTTTTTGGGTACATGAACTTCCTGCTGGACCACTGCATACAGAAAGCGAGGCTTTATCTCCTGATAACGGGGCAATTAAAATATCTAATTGGGTTCATCCCTTTTATCACTTTATCCAATACTAAAACATAGTTTTATTGAAACCTATTTTAGGAAATTATTTACAGTCTATACATTTTAACCTGTTTTAGCCACTCAGACCTGTGGGTAAAGAAAGGAAACGCAAGGGCGGAAGAGTCCAAAAAACATAAATACTAAATATACAAGGTGCAAAACATAAACAGCTATTAAATTAATTTTTGTATTAATAGAATAAAAATAATCATTCTGAATGATAATATTTTAGCTTAAACTAGACTATCTTATAGCATTTAAAGTTTTGCAGTTGTCCTCACATCATCACAGATGCTATAGGAAGACGGGTTAGCACAACCAAATGTACAGTATATAGTAACGACATATGCTTCTCAAAGCAAGTGTCTTCAATATGTGTTCCCATTGATAAGACTACCACCATGGTAGACTATGCAGACATTGTTAAGGAACTGTTGTGCCAAAGCTCTTCAACCTTTGCCTTCCTGTCTCTGAACATAGATTAGGACCTAGATGGGACATCCTAGGCATTCTTCATTATTTAGGTATCGTAATTGCACATAACAGGAACTTGTGTTACCCGACCTTGTCCCCGATGCCCCCCATATGCTTACTGCACCATAGGATCCAGAAACGAAAGGAGTATCAGGGTTTCACACAGCAGGATCCCACATCAGGACGCCCAAATTAAGGTGTTGGTTCTCTTTAAAGGTATACTCAACAGGGTTAATGGGGGCAGAGATTACATCATGTTACTGATCACCAGAACAGCAGAGATTAATCGACTTTCTATAGGATCCTGTGATCAAAAGTTCTGTCCCTTTTCATAGCTGCTTACATTCCCTGTTTCCCTTAGGAACAAGAGTAAGGCAGCATTTGATACAGGTTTGATACAAGGAAAGAAGTCTGTAGGTAATTACCTGCCAGAACTCAGAGAATTAATCTATAAAGTACCTTGCATTATATAACACTTGCAATGGACCATTACTAAATAAACCAAAACATTTGGAAACCAGGTTTATAGCACCGCTATTATACACTGGGCATCAATACTACCTCCAAAGAACTCCACTGCCATTGTATTATACAGTGTGATTGTACCCAGCCTCCTTTGTGCCTGGCTTTATCCACCATATGGACTGCTGTGGCGGTAGTTATGCCAATGCATTTTCTCATTTTTTTGTGCTTGAATTTATGTTTTTTAGTAGGCAAAGCTGAAAATTCAAAATTAATAATCAGGTCAGTTTAGACTATGGCAACATGTTTGGATCCGGAACTGCTGATATAGGAAGAAACCGCATTGTCCATCTCCATGAAAGAGGAATACACAGATGTCAAATGGATGCTGCCTAATCCCATATGGGAGTTACTGTGCGGAGAGCTAATGTCATTGTTGTTGCTTTCGCAATTGACATTGTGCAGGAAGTACTGTGGTGCAGGAGGGGTTGGTGAAGGAGATATAAGATTAATTGGATGATTAATTGGATCCAGATTAAGACTGTCATCCTTAAGCTCCTCCCAAAGATGTCCTGTCAAGACAAAAAAAAAACTGAATGAAATGTCATGTGTAGACTTATGATGGCAGAACAATGCAGTGCAAGGGATGATTCCAGGTTTGGTGCTGGAAATTCAAGGTTAAGGTAATACCATTTATTTTGGTGCTGAAAGCATTGGAAGGCGCTGTCATTTTTTAATTTGGGAATAGTCCTTTTATTTCAGCCACAGGAAATCCTAAAATGAATGGCTACCCAAATAGTTTTTTATGTTCCAGATAGTTTTTAACTGGTGGTTGTCAGTACTTTTGTTTTCAGGCTTTGTTCTGTGCCAGTTCTCTGGCTGCATAAACCTGTCTCTTTCCTGTCTCTAAGTCTGAGGCTGTCCACCAATGTAACAGTATGCTGCTGGACATTCTCTGAGCAATTTGCTCATTTGTATATCCCTCTGCTGGACTGAGCAGTGTCAGACTTTTCCTGCACTGGCTGTTGCTACTCATTTCTGTCTAAGCTTATAAGCTAAGTGTATACAATGATATAACACTGCCCAGGGTTGTATTTGGTGTTCATGGTGCCCTAGGCACTTTAATTGCCTGCACCCCCGTTTTTTATGTTAGGTCACGGTTCATGTAAAAGAATTGTGGTGAGGGAGAGCGTGCTATGGGTTAGATGCAGAGTATGTGTGTGGAGGGGGAGAGAGTACTATGGATTAGATGCAGAGTATGTGTATGGGGGAGGGAGAGGGCACAAGGGGACAAATGCAGAGGAGCAGGCAGGCATGTTCCATCAGCATTCTGACATACAGGAGTCACATGACCACAGCAGTGGAGGGGAGATGCTCTGGCCTGTGTTCAACCGATTGCACCTCCCCCAACAAATGCACTCTGCATCCTTTTGCGGCTGGGGGTGATTGTTAGGAGGCATTAATGTTCCAGCTATGGGAGTTTTAATTCTTTTCTTTACTACAGTAGTAGCGCCCTAGGCACAAGCCTAGGGTGACCTAATGGAAAATACAGCCCTGTCCCTGCCATCCATCTTCCCATCGCAATTTAAACTAAATCCTAGTCTTCAGCTATGAATCCCTGCAGATCTTGAGTAGAATTCATTGGTGGCCAAAGCTCTCGGATACAGGATCAAGACAAACTTTACACCCATATAGTAAAATCAAATTAGTCTTTTCTCATTAGTACGTTATTCCTGTCCCTATTTTCCACATTGTATTTGGCAACTGTACACCATGTCCTACACGGAGAGGGGATTGAAAGCACAGAATGCTGCTGCTATGGGGTAAGGGAGATTGCAGGAAGGGAAAACTGCTTCCATAAAGCACACATTAGCCAACATAAGAAATTATTTTGGCACACAAAAATATACACTATACACAAAAATGCCATTGAAACTGGACTTACACTTTTATGTAATTTTCAGTACAGATTATCTCAGACTGGAAAACAGACTGGATAACAGACTGGCAAGTGACTGACTGTATAGAGTTGGGGTGCAGATCTAGTTTTCAGCTCTAGGTGCTCTGATTTTAAACATGAAAAAATGGGAACCTTAGGAGCTATAGTGCAATCTTGTTATTTATTTATCTGCCCAGCTATTACTTTAATGCTAATATTTTACTGAATGAAACTGCAGAACTCAAAAACAACATACTCAAAGCAAGGTCCATAATAAAATGTTTTACAGAGTCTTATGTAGAAGAACCAGACACTGCAAACCAAAACCCAACAAACACCCATGTGATGAAATTGAATGGCAACTATGTACAAGACCTTTTCTTTCCATAACCCTACTTTAGCTCCTAAAGCGTACCAAAGTTTTTTTTTTATCCTCTGTACCCTGAAGCATGGGGGCATCCCAATTTGGGATACTATGATGCGCACACCTGGCAGGGAAGGCCAGTATTGTATATTCCTATGGCATTACTGCCAGCAACCAGTCAGGGAGCATTGTGATGAGCACACCCCGCCAGTAAATCTGAATAGTTGCCGATGGTCACATGAGTGGCAGCTGCATTGTGGTCTGCGAAGAGGAGAATCCCAAATCTGCAGGCTACCAAGGACCAACAAACTTTTTTTACACGGTTGGTGGTCATTAAATATATTTTTTTTACAGTTTTCAGATACAGAAATGTATGTTTTATAGATTATTATTAGTAAATAAGATCATACCTTGAAGTTCAAAGTCTGTAAGTGAGGGATTAAGAGCGTCAATGTCAGTGCTTAGCTCTCCCTCTATCAGATGATCCCTCATGGTCCTTGTTGGGGAATGCTCTGCCATCTTCATATTGTGAAGAGGAGGGGTGTGTGCTGGTATTGGAGAATCCTGTGGATTAATGGGCTGATTGTTTAGCTCACCCTGGTGATCTGATGAAGAGAAATAGTTTTGCGACATGCTATGGCGCTGCCGCTGCTGAAGCATTGCTGGAGAGATCTGGGGGTAGTCGTGCTGTAGTGAGTTGTAGCATGGCAGCTGCTTTTTGGCATGCATAGATTCTGAGATATTATGCATGGATTGCAGGGTTGTGGGTAAGGAAGAATGCATGTTCTGTTCATGTGTCTGCATAGACAGTTGTATTGGTGCAGATGTGTTCAAAATATTTGAAGCATTGCATGCCAGCAATGTGGATCTTAGCTTCTCGGTTCTCTCGCCTATCAGCTTATCAAGGTCCTCTGTAAAAAAAAAAGTAATAAATACATAAATATATGTCTCCTTCTATCAATATATCCTTCCAGCATATATTTACAGTATAGGAACACACCACGCCAAAAGAGAGGTGGAGTAAATAGAATAGGCAAGACCAGTCTGATTGACACATGAGGTCCTGTTGGTCTATTGTGCATACCTCCCAAGTGTCCCTGATTTGGAGGGACTGTCCCTAGTTGTTCTTATTTGTCCCTCTTTGAGGTGTAACATGCAGATCTGCAGCAATAAATTATGAATTTGCCTATTCAAAGTGTGTCTATCGTAACTGTTACAATGTATCTCCTATCCATCAATTAATGAGGGGGTGGTGTGGCTTCATTTAACAACTGTCCCTCTTTCCCACCCTGAAAAGTTGGAAGGTATGCCTTATGCCCACTATCACTGGTGATGAGAGGACATTTGGGACATCCTTGGGATTCAATCTTGGCACCCGTTTTTTTTACCTTGTGCTACCCACATTGCACCCCATGTAGCTCCATTCACAACCCAACACTTGCTATAGGCCACTGTCAAAGAGTGTGGGATGAACAAAAACTGTCTTTAAATAATTTAATTTTCTGTGAATGAACAAACTGGGTGTTGTGCAATATGTTCACTATAGTGAATGGTTGTCGTACTGTGATGCCCAGCGGGACACCAGCCTTCTGTAAGAAGACAACCCCCAATCTCCACCGCCGCTTCTGCCTATAGTCAAGCCCCAGTTTGCCGGGACGCTAGGTACGCCTTACTGGACACGATTGCCCCCAGGTCTTAATAGGCGCAAAGGAAGACTGCTTACGGTGAAGGCCGATGAACCACAAGGGTATCCCGAAGCCGAGGTCGTTCACGGGTAGTCAGTCTGGAAGGTGCGTCAGAGTACAGGGATGAGACAGGTGAGTAGTCAGGGGAAGCCAAAGGGTCAACCCGGGAGGTCAGAGATCGCAGGGTATCCAGAGGGGCAGGCAGGTTCGAGGTCAGACAAAGCAGAGGTCGGTACAGGCAGCGGACAGGGATGGTCGATCAAGCCGGGTCGGAAAACAGATAATAACTAATGGAATCACACCCTCATCACAAGCGACTATCACGGGCACTGAGTACTGGGCTGACTCCATATTTATTGAGGAATTGACCAGTGGCCACCCTGGGGGGGAGTGTATGTGCTGATTGGTGTAACTTACCACACTGTGAGTGATTGGACACACTATCCAGGGGCTGGTCAGTCTTGGCAGCAAGGCTGATCAGCCCCTGATTCCCATCAGGTGTGGAGGACTCTGTGCTGCCTGCCACTTGCAGCGCAGCGCCTCCTCGTGGCGAAATTTACAGACTGCGGGGCTAGCGGCTGCACAGCTAGAGAGGGGCGGGGGAGGCTGTCAAAGTGACGCGGACGCGCTCAGTAGCAGGAGAAACGCGCCGAGCGCCGCGTCGGCCCAGCAGACACTCGCCGCGGGCCACCTGCCAGAGGTAAGTCCCTTACACGTACCAGGTTTTGCCATGCTTTTCCTCACAGTCACAGGGTCCTTCCTCTTCCACTTCTGCAGTTCTTCCTGCATCTTGTCAATCTTGGCAGGGTTCAGGGCCCACAAACATCCTTTTCGAGACGAACTTCCAGTTTTGTTCTCCACTTTTTCAAAACATTTGTTAAGTGACAGGTTGTGACGCACAGAATTCTTCCATCCATCTGGCGCTGTCTAAAAGTGCAAGAGATATTTGTAAGTTTTCTATGTACGTTAAACTGGCCTGCACATAGAAGATTAAATTAAAATCCAAGTTCAATCAAAGCATTTAATTTAGTTTTTGTCCATAGTGCATAGGGAGCAGAGGGGTGGCAGAAGCACACAATCACATTATGAGCATTACTTAAGAAGAATCAGTGACACACAGCGGCCACGGGGGGGGGGGCTATGAACCCGAAATTTGCAGCATCATGCTCGCTCACCCCTAACCCTAATAATTTATGCCTTGTAAAAAGGATTGCAAAAATGCAGAATGTACTGTAATCTTCTATTGACCCTCCCATCAAAGATGTCAAAAGTCATCCATCATTTTCATAGTGTCGCCTATGTCTTCTTTTATACCATAATAACACACAATTTTGATGTTTATGGAATAGTTTCCTCCCCAAATAATTATGCAACACTTGTATTCATAGTAATGGATTGTTAATCTCTAGGAAGGGCTAGGATTTACAGTGTAGACAATGAATTGTAGTAATAAAAAAGGAAATAAAAATACAGTAGACACATTGCAGCAATTTTCCTGAATTATCTGTAAAGAATCAACTAAACCTGGCTAAACATTTGTATTTTCATTTTTTTTACTGTAATACTAAATCCCCATACCCCCTTGGTATTACCCTGTGTGGTTTTTATAGTTATTATGTTTCTTTTGTTAGATCATAGACTGCACCAGTCCCTCTAAAGATGCCTACATGGTGAAACACGTTGGGGAAAACAGTCTAATAATGTTCCAAGGGTAAAGTTACATTGTCACTGGTTACAATTTACAGTGCTCTACACACTGTTCTATTTTTAATGTGATGCTGTAACATCTCTCCAGTTTGTCAATATGAAAGTACTATATATTAATGATTATTTTATATCACACAACCCTGTTAAACACTATTGGGATGTATGTGAAATATAATACAAGTGTCAATTCACATTCTCCAGCAAACATACCTATTATGACCAGATAGCTTCAGGCGCTTGCTTTTATGCCTAAACTAGTTGTCGACAAAAGGTGAATATTGTTTTTTTGGTAAATCTAAAGGGTCTACACAAAGGGAAGAATATACGTCATGTTAGATTGACTGTAAGAGTGACATGTAGGTGGCTTTACCTTAAAATAAGGAAAGTGCTCAGTCATAAAGTTGTAAATCTCGCTCACAGGAAGGCTTCCAGTTTTACTGCTCTTCAGTGCCATGAATATTAGAATGCTGTTGAAATAAAAAAATGCCAGTTATGGAATTGCCTAATACCTGCAAAGTTACTGAGAAACAATAAATATAATAGCTGTGCAATCTATTAGTCATTATGTTATATGTAGGCATGGTTGGCCTTTAGGATGCACAGATGGAGCAGCTGGACAGGGTGCCATTATCCTAGGGTGCGCTGATGGGGTACGACTTTCTTTTTTAATAGATGAGGGCAGTTTGGTCAAGGTGGGCAATAGGGCACCACCTGCTCAGCAATTTTTCTAGGGGTTGGGGTCCGTTGAAGGCCATACATTATGTTATGTCTTGGGGGGGGGGGGGTGCCATCCGGCACAAGGGAACATAGGCCAGTTCTGTATTTAGGTAGAACAAATAGACATATCATTTATGATTGGGTACATTCTGCAATTTTTGGAGAGGCATATTTTTTAGAAACGTTTTCACTCAACACACAATAAAGATGAAAACATTTTTTACTTCTAATTTTTCTTCTAATTATTTAAGAACCCCTTTTCTCGTATTGGTGATAATTCTACAGGTGAGGGGCAGATTTCTTCAAATGCAGTAGATATTTTTGTAAATAACAACAGCCTATGGGAAATATAAAGCGGACCAACCCCCCATGCCCACCCCCTTTGTGCAGTGCCGTTTTTTGTTGTTTTTGGTCATTTTTGATGACTGTTGGTCCATTTTAAACCAGACCAACAACCTGGCACAGTTAAAAAACAACTCCCCAACCCACTCAAAGCTAATATGCCACCTCACCTCATCGGTTTTCCCCTGGTAGCGATGAGGCTGCCAGCGCAATTGGAGCCGCTTGCCTTAGACACCGTCTTAGATGGTGTGACGTCAGCGGCTCTAAGAGCGCTGGCCGAGTGGCCGCGCATGCGTCGTAGGACCGGGAAGAGGTGAGTTTCTTTGGGCGATCTGGGGGGTTTCACACAGCGGGGCACCCGAGATCGGGGTGCCCCAGGGGAAAGGACCAAAACCCAGGATAGTCAAAATCCTGGGTTTTGGTCCACTTTAACAGACATAACCCCACAATGCACAGCGGCAGGGAACCCAGCAGCACTTCCTCTTTGCAGGTGCCACAAAACAGTAAATTGATGTTTATGTGCAACAATCAGATTTATCCTCGGAGGGATATATATGAGCACATATATATAAGCACTGTTTCTTGTAGGGTGTTGGTACGCTTTAGGAGTTTCCATCGGTGAATAGAATGGTGTCATTTTCTATCTTGCAGTACTAGAAATATAACCAGTTCTTTTTTTCATTATTCCATTTTTCTTTTAGCTTCAGGGGAAAATTTTAGGAATCTATAAGACCTATTTAAAGGTATAACAGCTTTGATCTCTCAGGGCACACATTTTTTTAATTGAAATCAGTCAGTATTTCAGGGATTATTATTTGAAGTCCAGGCCTAGAGGCTCCTTCACACTTTGTGTTTCTACCAAATTGCAACTTAATTTCAAAGCAGTCCCACCAGGCTATCCTCTAAATATCTCTCTGGCCATACTAATGCCTGGGGAGGCAGAAGAGGTAAGTGTGTGTTTTTTTTTGCTACGTTTGCTTGGCCAGAACCTTTAAATATACTTGTACACTTAGCCTACAGATTAAAAAATAAAAACTATTGTAGCACTTTCTTATATTCTGGATTGTTATACTCTATTAATAGGATTGGCTAACAATTAGTTGCCCACTTGTCCTTGCTGCTCATACAGTATATGTAAAAGGGCAGTTATAATAATATATTATAGGGGGCTACCGGTCCCGGAAATGTCCAGAAATGTCCCCCGTAGCACTTCAGTACAAAAAAACTCACCAGATGCCAAGATCAAGTCCAGCAGCATCTACGAACTTACCAGCTAGTATAGGGGACCAAGGGCTGCCCTCTACATAAGTCACAGTGACTTGCTATACAACAAATAGAGTGAATTAAGTGGCTCCATAAGGAGACTGACCAGTCGATCTTTAAAATCAGTTGCCTGGTATATTAACGGATGCAGTGTCAGTCCCACACTGTCTCTTCAGTGCTAAACAATAGGGAGATTTCATTGATCTCTTTGCTGCCTCCTTCACCCCCCCTGATCATGACCACAAATGGAAGACTGAGGCGCATGTCAAGTTGATACCCCCTTTCTTACTGGTAGGCTAGAATGGAGCCTTCCACATTCTAATCAATCTGTTTGCTGCCCCTGCACCTCCCCCTGATCCTGACCACAAATCAAAGCCCGAGGCTCATGTCAAGTTGATACCCTCTTTCTTACTGGTAGGCTAGAATGGAGCCTTCCACACCATTAACAATCCCCTGCACCTCCCCCTGATCCTGACACAAATAGAAGCCTGAGGCCCGTGTCAGGCCCCTGTCTTACTGGTAGGCAAGAATGGAGCCCTCCACACTGTCACTCAAGCCCAACTCACTCCAAAGCAAAGCATATAGTGTGCTTGCATCAATCAGCCACACCCATCAAAAAGGACACCACAACATGGGATGAAAAGGTATTTTATAATTACTCTGGCAAAAAATGAGGACTTTGCCATGCACAGCTATACACAATAGTAATACTTTTGAGTGTGCCTGGACAATGGCATTATGTCACTGTGACTGACGCAGAGGAGCAGACATTGGTCTGAGCATGAACCATCATCAATTTTAATTAAATCACCACCTAGTCAACTGCAGGGCTAATATCATACAACTCAATGGACTCAGGGGCACCTTTGAGGGCCTTCATCACCAAAACCTGAAACATGTATAGCTTATTAGTGGCATCCCAAGAGCACACACAGATAATACAGTCTGGCATAATGTTTCTGTGCATGGTCCCAGAATATAAGCCACTGATACTTGCATGTGTGAGGTGGGTCCCCAGAGTCACTTCTACTGGTGGACCCCTGTCATGATCGCACTCTATCAGCCCAGCCAAGACGCTAGAGAGAGTGTGATGGTGCAAGGGTTAAAGCCACCAGACCCCTGGGTATTCACTACTAATCCCAGCAAGTCACCAAATTAACCCTTTGATAAACGTGTTTCACCAGAGCTTCCTTCAGAAAGGTGAGCTCATATATTTAGAGATCAAAGGCCAGAGCTGATTAATGAAACATTTAATCTGATAAAAAGGTATCACAGTGCTAGATGTAATATACAGAAACAAATGACATACAAGTACAAAAATACATAAAAGAGTACAGCAAAGATCAGTTCAGCAAATAAAAAGAAAGTCCTCACAGTATAATGACGTAGCAGTCCTTGTGAGTGAGTATCCAGTTGTTGCTTAAGGTCTTATGTCCAGCTTTTGCCACAGGCTTGTGTCAGAGGCTTCTGCCTTCGGTTTCTGACTTAGAATGTCCTTAGCATTCGGTTTTATTAGCTAAATTTAGGAGGGAAAAGCTTCATCCCCCCTCCCCTCTGACCCCACCTGGTGAGGGCATCTCTCTCCCAGGTCTCTTATCTGAGTTCTGGTTTTATGGTGGGTCCAGCCAAAGCACATCCTGCTACTTCAAAGGCTTTTGACTTAAAAGAAGGAAGTGCCACAAACAGAACCCCCCATAAAGCAGGAATACACAAAACACAGTCTGGTGACCCCTCACCCAGGTCTTGGACTATACATTATACAATCATAATACATATGGTTATTCTATAATCAGGTCTTAGGCCTGACACCTCCCCCTTAAGATGAGGACAGAGAGATCTAGCCTCTCCAGGCTGATAGATCTGTCTCCATTAACTGTCTATTTCCCCCCCCCACCCCGTATCAACATGGTGGGTGGCTACAGTAGTTCGCCCTGGCTTCCCAGTAAAGGTGGCACTAAAGGGGCCTAATACCTGCTTTAGCTGCCTCTTCCTTTCATCTGAGAGCTGTGGATTGATCTGCACATCCTGAAGGAATCCCTGGCTCTTACCTTCCCCCACTAGGCCCAGTAAGTGATCACTACCCAGCCCATCCTCTGGTGCACTGCACACACTGAGTACCACCTCCTCAGGGTCATAGTAGGCCTTTAACATATTAATGTGATACTCCCTCTGCCTCTTCTCATCAGAGGCTACTACGTATGTGGTTGGTTCTGGGCGCTGTAAAATGGTGAAAGGACCCTCCCAGGCAGCCTAATGGGGTTTAGAACCATTAGCCACCTCATAGACTCGGTTCCTTGCATTGTGGTCATACCAGTACTTCTGCCTAGGCTGTGCTGCTCTGAGGTTGTCGTGTACTAGCCCAGTCAATTCCTGCATCCTGTCCCTAAACTTTAGAACATACTCCACCACAGAAGTCTCACGGTACCTGGTTGCATAATCCACCACAGTAAGAATAAATTGTTTCCCTGTGCTGCTAGGTATAGCTAGAGGTCCCACAATATCCACTGCCACTCGTTCAAAGGGTACAGATATGACTGGTAGGGGCACTAGGGGAACATGAGTAACATCCCTGGACTTACCCACCCACATTTTCCTCCACCCTCCTCTGCTTTGGCTTGCGAGTCACACAACTTTCCCCTTGCATCACCATCCCTTCATTTTACAGCTGCAGCTGTGGCACACTGCTGACGTGTAACCACTGCCACCATTGGTATGCCTCCCTGGGGTTTACCTTTCTCCCCCTTAGTACTGAACATAACAATGTTACAGGCATCATACACATGCACATCACTCCTTCCGTCCTCCTTCTCCTCAGCCATCTCAGGCTCACAGGATGGGGACATATCACTCACTGGTCCCTCATCCTTACATGTCACCAGGGGCACACCAACCCCTCCCCCTAGCCCATCTCCACTAGGTTTTGACATGGGCAATTTATTGGCATTACATTTTACAATACACCCCACTTCACCTTTGGAAGACATAACTGGTTCAGTCACAGGTAAACATTTATCAGCCCCCTGCACTCCCTCCTAGTTATAACATTTCACAGTGTCCCCCAAAGTGTCGTACAGTACCTCAGAACGATTGGGGCTGTCTCCTAGCCCCTCTGGTGTGCAGAGTCCTCCAGTGTCCTCCAGAGCATAATGGCAGAGCATCCGACCCAAATCATGCCCCAGCAGAACATTACCAGGGATGTCCTCAGAGACCCCCACCTCCCACAAACCTTTGCCTGTACACCAATCCAGGTACACATGGGCCATGGGCACAGCAGGTCGCACACCTCCAATTCCTTTTAAAGCCATGGTTTTTCCAGGGATGATGTCCTCGGTATCCACCACTTCAGGCCGCACTAAGGTAAAGGAGGCCCTCGAATCACGTAGACCCACGGTCACCCGGTCATACACAGTTACGCTCTGCATCTCCACAGTTCCGGACACCAGAAAAACGGCTGGGTGTCCTCCAACTGCCGGTGAATTATTTTTGTTGGGGCAAGTGGCACTCGGGTGCCCAATCTTGTTGCATCTGTAACATCGGCGGGTGTCCCCCTGACCCAATGTGGTTCCTTTTGCTTTTGGTGTGGATGGCAGGAATCTCCCAGTTAGCCTAGTAGCACTCTGTGGGTGTGCAGCTCCCTTCCAGGTATTTGATCCAGCTTGTGCAGAACCACGCTTCAATGTTGGTGCACGGTTATTAGCAAAGTCATCTCCTAGTTCTGCTGCTTCGGCGACTGTCTTGGGCTTTCGGTCCAAAATCCACTCTCTGGCTTCAAAGCTCCTTGTTTGGAGGAACTGATCCAATCCAGGACCATTAAGTCCTCCAGGGCCTCATAAGTGGTGACTTGTAGGCCCCCAGTCCATTGCCTGAATGCAGTCCTTAGCTGACCTGCATGTTCAGTGCAGCTCTCTGTGGCGCTTTGTTGTAAAGTCCGAAACTTCTTCGAATAGGCCTCCAGAGTCAGATTAGAACTTTTCAGATGGAAGAGAAGCAAACACATCCAGAGATTTCCCTCGCAGCCGTGGGGTTAGATATCGCCCCCACTGTTCCCTAGGAGGATGGAACTGCCGGCAAACCTTTTCAAATCCTCTCAAGAACACGTTCAATTCTCCATCTTTCTCCATCATGGGGAAATGTTCCAAGCGGGGTTTGTGGTCACCTTCACCCTGCACATCACTGTGTGCAGATAAAGCGTCCCTTCTCAGCCTCAGAACCTCCAGTTCATGTCTACGCTGAGCCTCTCTTTCTGCAGCCTCTCTCTCAGCAGCTCGTGCCTGGGCCTCTCTTTCTGCAGCTCGTGCCTGGGCCTCTCTTTCTACAGTTTGGTACTGGAGAGGCAACTGAAGTTTAATATTAGCATCCACATCCCCAAGGTGTTGTAAAGCAGTCCGCATATAAGAGTCTAAGGCCTCATGTGGAGTACTGTCCTGATGGGGAGTAATGTGGTGTCCCTCAGTCCCAGCTGTAGGACTTAGCCTCACGTCACTCAGCTCTGCTGCACGGGCATCATACTCCACAAGATCAGCAATAAGTTTCTCCTTGTTCTTTCCCACTGTAGAGATTTCTTTTTCTTGGCACATTAGCTCCAGTGCGGGCTTGGACTGCTTGCGATATGCCTCCATATTTCCGATATGAAGCACAGGAAGTAAAACAATAGATGGGGAGGACAGAACTGTCTTGCACTCTTTTTGGTATGTCGTTTAGATCAGCACTGAGCTCTGTCTTTGGAATTTACACACAATAAGATGTATGCAATTTCTTTTAGTTCTAAGATTTTCGGGTAAAATCCAGCAAGCACTAAAAATCTCTAAATAAATCCCGACGCTGCCACCATTTGTCACGATCGCACTCTATAAGCCCAGCCAAGACGCTAGAGAGAGTGTGCTGGTGCAAGGGTTATAGCCACCAGACTCCTGGGTATTCACTACTAGTCCCAGCAAGTCACCAAATTAACCCTTTGATAAACGTGTTTCACCAGAGCTTCCTTAAGAAAGGTGAGCTTATATATTTAGAGATCAAAGGCCAGAGCTGATTAATTAAACATTTAATCTGATAACAAGGTATCACAGTGATAGATGTAATATACAGAAACAAATGACATACAAGTACAAAAATACATAAAAGAGTACAGCAAGATCAGTTCAGCAAATAAAAAGAAGGTCCTTACAGTATAATGGTGTCGCAGTCCTTGTGAGTGAGTATCCAGTTGTTGCTTAAGGTCTTATGTCCAGCTTTTGCTGCAGGCTTGTGTCAGAGGCTTCTGCCTTCGGTTTCTGACTTAGAATGTCCTTAGCATTAGGTTTTATTAGCTAAATTTAGGAGGGAAAAGATTCATACCCCCTCCCCCTGACCCCACCTGGTGAGGGCATCTCTCTCCCAGGTCTCTTATCTGAGTTCTGGTTTTATAGTGGGTCCAGCCACAGCACATCCTGCTACTTCAAAGGCTTTTGACTTAAAAGAAGGAAGTACCACAAGCAGAACCCCCCATAAAGCTGGAATACACAAAACACAGTCTGGTGACCCCTCACCCAGGTCTTGGACTATACATTATACAATTATAATACATATGGTTATTCTATAATCAGGCCTTGGGCCTGACAACCCCAGAAACCCAGTCCAATGCTAGTTTCAGAAAGCATAATGTAGTCTTCATTCAGCCCTACCATGGGGCAGTGTTCCCGTTATCAGTTTATTTACGCCAAGTACATTATACACATGAAATGTGTGCTCATTTAGAGATAAAAGAACAAGTAAAAAATGAAAACATGTCGTTGGTAAGTAAAAGTTAATGGGTGGAAATTTAGATGCATTTTACCCTTCTTCATCAAATCCTTTTTTATATATCTTTCTAGTCAGAAATGCATTTATATTTATCCAGATTAAAGTTTAGATTCTTATGAGATCTCTTGGACAATAATTTAGGATGATAGAGGAATTTGCCCACAGGTGCATATTTGCAACGCCTCAGCTTGACAGTGAAATTTATTTCTGTTAAAAGTGACTTTTACAAATTCAGTATTACATTTGTTTATGGACAGAGGCTTTACCGACCAGTGATTGCGCTTCTCAAGTGCCTTGTGTAGGGGTGTGAATTATCAATATGGCAAAAGAAAGGAACATCAGATTCAGATTCAGTGTCATCTTTGCAGACAACATCTAAAATTTCTATATTTCTAATTCACTATAATAGTGGGCAAGAACCAAATAAAGAAACCGTGCACACGAACTGAGGGTGACTAATGGTAAGTGTTACAGGTTGACGGGACTACACAACTACTGTTAGGAAAGTTATTTGGACAGTAAATCAGTAAATAGTTAATCCATGGATTACAATGGAAGATAGTGATAGAATTAGACCAACACCCTTACAAGAAACAGAGCTTGAATGACCCCCCTCCCCATCCAGGGCAATTCATATTGCTGCACATATTTACCTTTTTATGACTCCTGCCATGCTTTTCCCCCCTCTCTGGCATCCTATGAACCTGCCAGTGGCCTGAAAAGAGGGAAGAGAAGTGCTGCTGGGTTTCCTGTCGTTGTGCATTGTGGATTATGTTGGTTAAATCCTGGCATCAGCACGGCTAGGATGCTGGAAAAGGAAGCCTCCCAGGTCCCACAAGATGGCTGTGACCAGGAGAAAATTGTTGAGGCAGCATTTCAGCTTTCAGTGGGTGCAGGAGAAAATGTAAGTGATGACAATGATTCAGTATCATGTATGCAGATGGGGCAAGTGATTTTTGGATAATTTTTTCTCCAACTGTGCAAGGCTGTTGGTCTAGTTTAAGACACTAGAGGGCAGAAGAGAGAGAGATCACACCCTATAGAGTACAATGGGCATCTATGTAAAAGTAAGTAAAAGATTACTATGATTTTAGAGGAAATGCCTGACACATAGGAAAACAGCCGGGGCCAGACTGATCTAACAGTGGTTACAATCATGACACATGGCGCACAAGGGTAACCGTATGTGAGCTACATGAATGGGAGTGGTCCTGGGAGAGCAGTAGTTACAGTGAATAGTTTTCAAGGGTAACCCTGCCCTAGTTCTAAGTTCTACAATCGTGGTCCATGGAAGGGGCAACCTGTTCAATGTTAGAGAGGAGTCAGAAAGACAGCAGGAAGACAGCCAAATTAAGACAGGGGAGACGGGAAGCTTCTATGACTGGGACAAGGCCCTGGATACCTCACTTAAAGTGGACCAACACCCAGGATTTTGACTATCCTGGGTTTTGGTCCACTTCGGCGGGGCACCCCGATCGGGGGTGCCCCGCTGTGTGAAACCCCCCAGAAAGCCCCAAAATCTTACCTGTCCCCGCTCCCACGTGACTGGACGGTCCAATCCCCGCCAACGTCCAGGCGGGGATCAGGAATGTCCAAGCGGCTGCCGCCGCCGCCGCCTCCCTCGCGTCACTTTCGGCGCGCGCGCGCGCGCGCCCCCGCCGGCCATTCGCAGACGGCCGGCGCGGGCGCGCGCACGCCTACAGGGGCGCGAGGGAGGCGGCGGCGGCCGGCCGCCGCCGAAGATCAGGTAAGCGATTTGGGGTGTCTGGGGGGGTTTCACCCCGCGGGACATCCCGATCTCGGATGTCCCGCGGGGTGGGAGGTGATCGGCCTGGGAATCTTATAGATTTCCGGGCCGATCACCTCTCGGTGTTGGTCCACTTTAAGGGAGTAAAGCCAGCAATGCCCAATGCTGGCTAAAGCAGAGCTGAAGAGCTAGGAAGCTGTATGTGAAATTGTGTTGCAACCTGCTAAGGTGTATACTGAATCCTGAAGAATAAAACTGCTTTTTGTTTTACAACTCCTTTCTAGAGTCGTCTCAAGAAGATCTGCAAAGAGTGAATGTACCTCATCCAAACCTCACCCACACCACAACTCCCAAATTGCCACCTGTGTACCCTAGGTCCAAATGACACCCTGGACCCTCAAACCTCCCCCACTGGCCCAGCAGACGGACCTGTTACATGAAAATATTAAAGACAACTTCCGCAGACTGTAACCGTGTGTTGAAGTTCAGGTTCAGTCACAGGGTGAGCAAGGTATCAATGGAGGGTAGATACCAAGAAACTCCAAGTATTGCAGATTACCTGCAGGCAGGAGGAGGCAGGACTGGCTGATATGATGGACAAGACACTACGGCTGGACAAGAAACTGGGGTCAGGCAGAGATAGGACCAGTAGGTGCTTGAAGGGTACAAGTATTTGAAGGGACAGTCCAGGCACGTAAAACAAAAAATGTATAAAAAAGTCCCTGCAGCTGCTCCGTATTGCTGAGATTGAGTACCCGGCCATCCAAGTGGCAGTCTCCATTCAAGAACCAGCTGCAGGGGAGTGTCTGCCCCTCAACATCAGTCAGGTGAGTTACTCAAGCACGTCCACTCAACTCACTACAATGGGGGGGGGCAAGTCTATTTTGTGGAGAGAGGGGGCAACTTGCCAGCCATCAATCTCAGCACTCAGTAAGTTTTAACTCACCGAAGCAGGGCAGAGTAGTATCATTCGACAAAACTTGAGTGTACCTTTTTTATTTTACTTACCCAGACAGGGTCTGGGAAATTGCCTGACAGATTTTTGGGGGGTGTAATATCATATAGTTAAAAAAAGATAACATTTATTAACAATGTTTAAAGCGTATGTCAGCCTAAACAAAAAAAAAAATCTTTACCTGATCACACAGTCTCACATGCTGAATCTTCAATGCTCCTCTGCTGTGAGTTCTCATGCACCCCCCACCATCCAGTCATAAGGGAGCAGGCTATGAACCCCCCCAAGTGTGTCCACTCCCCTTGTCCACCAATAACATGCTTATTAGTGTGCTTGGAGCTGCTTCTGAGTGTGAGCAAAATGGTGAAGATTCAGCCTACGGGCCTGTTAAGGTTCGAGTCTGTGGCAGGTCTGGAAAGTCTAACCATTTTTTTAGTGTAGGCCACATTTGCTCAACCTGTGGCCCTCTGAGCCATCTGATGTGGCCATTGGCTTGTTTTGGGGGAAGTGAAAGGGGTAAATAGAACTGGTAGTTAAATAAAGGTACAGTAAGGATGGGTGATTGTACACAGAGATACATAGGAGGAGAGCATTGGCAAATAGAGGTGACAGGGGTGGCTTGGAGGAACATAGTGACATTGCATTGTACACCACCACCCCTGGGATTTTGGATGCCCTTGTGTGTAAGACCCCCAAGACCAGCTCTTAACTCACCTTGATCCATGCTCCCATGGCAATGAGATCTGAATTGTACTAATTTTTGGATGCCTCCAGTAGGCCACTCCCTGCTGCTGTGTGTAACCACCGCCAGCATTTCTGAATGTGTGCATCTGCTAGAGGAGAGCCAGGGCCGACACCGGAAGCCCATGCATACACCGTGGGATCGAATCCTGAATTAAGTATACAAGTGACCAGCGGAGTTTACACATCTGGCCATCCCTAATTTGAATGCACCAGCAAACAGCTGTAACCCCAGCTGTAATCCCAGTGCTCGAACTAGAAGCTGAGTGTGGGCTTTATTTCCAGCTTCTTGGTAGAGCTGTACAGCTAGAATGAGATAGTTACCCAGTACCTGCAAAGCAATCAATCTGAAAGTTGCACAGTGGGGATTATTTTTGTAATTGCTCAAATTAGCCTTAAAGTGGACCAACCTGGGTTTTGGTCCACTTAACAGGGGCATCCAAATTTAGACTCCAGGGCTAGTTTTGGTCCACTTTAGTGCTAGTTGGGTCCTCAGTCATTGGAGGTTCTCTTTAAACTAGGTCCAAGGCTGTCTCCAGGGGAGAAAGTGACAAGGGTGCGAAACTTCCTAAATCATTGAGAGAGATGACTTTTACCCATACCTCCCAAGTGTCCCTGATTTGGAAGGACTGTCCCTCTTTTGAGTGCTTGTCTCTCTGACCCTTGTTGTTCTCCTCTGTCCCTCTTTGAAGTTTAACATGCACATCTGCATCAATAAATGATCCGTTTGCATATTCAAAGTGTTTATATTGTTGTAACTGTTACAACCTATCTCCTAGCCATCCCTGAATGGGGGGGTGTGGCTAAATTTAATAATTGTCCCTCTTTCCCACTTTAAATAGTTGGGAGGTAAGCTGTTACCTGTAGGAATAGATTGGCTTGGGGTAGAGAGGCTGTTGGGGCTCCATTCCAGCTTGCGGTGCAATCCTTTGGTAAGGATAGTGTGATGCAGAAATGTATGTAACAGGATAGCTCCCACCTGCAGAATACTAAAACAAAAAAAGGAAATGTCAGTAATAGAAATCGGTTACAGAGAACATTAAGCAAAGAACCAGGATGGCAGACATCATTTGCTATAGCTGCTGTGAGGAATAGAACGGACATACGATATCCCTTCTCTGATGCCCATGTTTTCTGTCACAAAGGGGCGTAGTCAAATGCACTCTGATGGGGGAAAAACACAGGAAACACCAGCTTCACTGTGCCTCCACAGGGGACCTCGGCTTAAACCGGACCTTCAGCATAATTTCATGAAAAGCCCAAAGCCTTAAAAAACTATTCCCCAGCATCTAAAATATAATATATTTTACGTTTCTAGTCACTTAGGTATTATTCTTTCCTCCCCTGGGCAGCAACTCTTTTCAGGACTCTAGGATACGGGCACCACCATCTTGCTTCAGAAGCATCACATACTGAGGAGAGGAAAGGAGAGGGGCGGGGAGAGCAGGGGAGCAGGGTTATAGCTGTGCTTTGCTCAGACAGAGCAGAGCTAGGGTCAGGAAAAGAACATCAATCCTAGAATGCAGAGCGGCACAGTCAGAAGACATTTCCTGAGACTTCAGAAAATGCAGTAGATGCCGGTATGATGACTTTTAATGTGGACAATCTGTATGTACAGGGTGCGGGAAACATATAAGACTCTTATTTAGGGTGAAGGTCCAGTTTAACTCCAAGATATATATATTAAAAAACAAATGAAATACATTTTAATGCTACTGTAGTGAAAGTCTTAGTTGCAGAATATGCCATAACGTCCTTCCTAAACTGAATCACAACTTATATTAAAGAAAAATAGGTGCTTTCCTAGAACACAAAGTATTTACACAGCACCCAACACAAGGAATAATAGAATTACTTATCACTCCTTGCAGTGGGTGGAGCCATGCAAATAATCTCTTTACGTCTCAGAGCCATTCAAGGCACCCAGAAGCAGCGGGGAGGCTGATTCATCATTAGCGGCAGGTAGCGACAGATGAGCGTCTGTAGCAGGCATTTTCAGAGCGCCCGCTAGTAGTCGCAGTGCTCGGCCGTGAGTCGCTACTTTATAGCGGCTCAGTCGCTGTTCAGTAATGTTGAATACGTTGTGAGGAGTCGCTATTTGACCAGTACAGCGCTGCATGGGAGCGCATGTTAGCGACTGCTCATAGCGGCCGATATTTGTTTGAAGCCCAAAGCGCAGGAGGCGGTGTGTTTAAAGTGTGTTTTCAAGCATCTATCAACTAGTAACAAAGCGAAAACATATGGAATTACATTGTAGCAACATTGTAACATGAACACTTTAATGCCAGACCTGTAATGTCATTTCTGAGGAAATATATAAAAAATGAAAAAATTATGAAAAAACTGCTTTTTCAATGCCAGAAGAGGTCACAGAATTATTTGTGATTTTTTTGAAAAAAAAAAAAACACGTTTAAAGAGAAGAAAAGGATCGTCCATTGAAATGTATGGGAGAGCGCCAGGTAGCGAGAGGTCATACCTGGCGCTGTGCAAGGCTGTACGCTGGCGCTGTTCGCTGAGGCTGGGAAAATGATGAATCAGATGCTACATGGCGCTATCCCAGTCGCTAAACAGATTCTGCTTGATAAATGTGTAATTGCGTGCCGTGTCGGCGTTGACCAGTCGCCATCTGTCGCTACCTCTCATTAACCAGGCGCTACCTGACGCTATCCCTTCTTAAATAAGGGCCTGAGTGTGCAATTCTGAGGATTAGCTTTAAATGTACACAGCCAAACACTTTCCACTAGTGGAAAAATCCCTGCTACTCAATTCTCACCTGTGACAGGGAACTGAGTCGGAAGGTCTGCAATCAAACCCAACCCCTGCTGAGGACCTTCCAGAGCCACACAGCTTCAAAGCATAAGTCCAGATAGAAAAACAGAAAGTAGACAACAGAAGGAAACCATATAGTCCATCTAGTCTGCCCTAGCTTTGGTGCCAGTACTTTTTTAAAGAATTATGAGCCTGTGGTGCATATTACTCATGGATTAATCACATATTCAGGATCAGGAGGTCCGGACACATTCATTTCCACCATTCTGGCAGGTACAGGGACCCTAAGAACCCAGAGGGGAGGGTGGAGTGTCCGACCTGTGAATAAAGTTCGGAGGGCTTAGCCTTGTCTTGTCTTCCCAGTGGAACATGCAACTATTCAAATGTGGGGCTGGAGAAGCTGATTGTAGAAGAGCCGTGTCTGTGTCTGTTGGATAGATAAATGACGTGGGCGACTGGTGGGGTTTCATGCAGCAGGACATCCCAAATGGGGAGAACCAAAATCTGTGATAGTGAAAATGTCTGGGTTTTGGTCCATTTTAATCATTGAACAAAGCTCCAATATCTCACTTTCATTTAGACCTACACTGTAATGCACTTGCCATCCTGACACTTCCAGCGCTTTTATCAGACTTAAAGTCAAACTTCAAGCATTAAAAAACACTATACTCACCTTTCATCCCGCACAGGCTATTGCTGCTAGTCGGGAGCTAAAACACTTACCAAAACGCCCAATCCAGGTCCCACACTGGGCGCTGCTATCTGCACCGCCACCGAATTGTCACATTTGTAACACTCTGCAGAGGGGGCTATGGTGCGCCCACCCCCTGTCACAGGAAAGACTGCATGCTCCTCCCTATTCACTTCATTGTAGAGGGGTGTGTCATAGGCCCTTATTTATGAAGGAATAGCGGCAGGTAGGGACTGGTGAGCGGCCGGTAATGACGGGCCCTGCCACGAGAACGCCGGCTCCCCACCACAATCACACATTTATCAAGCCAATCCTGCTTAGCGACTGAGATAGCGCCATATAGCGACTCATTCATCATTATTCCAGCCTCAGCCCACAGCGCCGGCGTCCGAACTTGAACAGCGACAGGTATGACCTCTCGCTACCTGGCGCGCTCCAATGCATTTCAATGGAACAATCTTTAAATATTAATAATTAATTGTTATTAATGTTTTTTGTTTTTTTTAAATGTGAAAAATTCTGTGATCACTTCTGCCATTTTAGATAATTTTTTTAAGGGAAAAAAATTAAAAAAAAATTGTACAGAATTGATATTACAGGTCTGATATTAATGTATTCATATTACTAAATTAATTAAAATTAAATTAAAATGGTGGTTTAGGAGTTAAAAAACTACTTTTAACACATCGCCTCCAGCGCTCAGGGGTTTAAACATGCATTTCACAGCGCGAGAATTTTTTGAGCGTGATTTTTTGATGAATATGGTGGAAGCCGGTTGCTCTGACCAGTCGCTATCATGCGCTCCCATACAGCGCGGAACCTGTCAAATAGCGACTAGTAACCTTGTATTGAACATTTAGCCACACCGACTGAGTCGCTGTCAACAACCGAACAACGGCCAAGAACAGCGACTACTAGCGGGCGCTGTGAAAATACCGCTACAGTCGCTCAACTGTCGCTACATGTCGCTATTAATAAATCAGCCTCCCCGTTCCTGTGACGAGCAGGCGGGGTGCGGTGTAGTCTCCTCTGTACAGCGTTCTGAATGTGACAATGCGTGAAGGTGCAGGCAGCAGCGTATGACTTTAACTGCTATTGGATCACATGTTCAGATGCGTCTTAACCTGCCCAGGCAAGCTCAGCTCTCTAACTCTGACCCAGCATACTGGGGTAGATATTTTGCTGACCAACGTATTTGTGGGCTGACTGATGTAGTGTTGGCAAATGCATCTTAAAAATTATTATTAATATAGCTTTTTTTTTTATAAAGCGCCATTGTATGCCGTGCCACTTTATGCACCTTAAAGGGCCAGCCTATTCAAGTGAAGTGGGGGAGGCTGCACGGCGTGGGGGCAACATGCAGCCTGGGAAAGATGGCGCAGTGATCAGGCAGGCTCCGTGGATTAGAGCCGAGGTAAGTGTTTGTATTTTATTTAACCTCTGCCTCTCTGCTTTAGCACTAGGTGAAGGTGGCAGGGTGGGGGGTGGTTTCAAAATGGCCAGTCTGGCTGAACAGGCCATTTAATGCCAGAGCCCTCACCTTTATATGAATACAAAAACAAAAAGTTGATTTAAAGTGAACTAAAACCCAGGGGTTTTCACTATCCCAGGTTTTGGCCCATATCCCTAGGGCATCCCGATTTAAAACCTTGTCTGCCATCCCGAATATATATACAGTAGCTCAATGCCATCTGATTTCTTTGTCTGCATATTTATATGATCAGCTAAAGAACCTGAATGAGAGCTTAGCCGCATAGTGATCGACGCAGGAAACCTCTGCATCCCACTATGGCTGTGCATGGCCATGGCAGCCATTCCGTTCCGGCGGTCACTATTATATACAGGCCGAGAAGGATCATGGGTTTGCAAATGACTGACAGGGTTTCAGCGGGGAATCCCAAATCAGGCTACTCCTGGGGTCTGTATTTAACTGGACCTAGCGTCTTATAGATGCTATACCAGGTTTTGGTCCGCTTTAAGTCGTCTCAAGGATAGAAATCAGCTCAGAATTACAATCTAAATGTATGTTATTAACGCTGGACAATACCACATAAGGTGTCAGTGATGTTAAACAGGTTGCAGTATGTGAACACTTAGAGCAGACATTAATATGTCCACACCACAGAGGATGGCTGCAGGAGAACAGCAATTTATCTTATTCATTTAGGAAAAGACAAGGGCTGATGTGCACCTGGAAACTCAGAAATTCACATAGTAAGACTAGTCTCACATTTTTGATACAAAGTATGTTGACATATTAACTTCCTGGTCTAATGTCGGCTATATGATTTAGCTTAAACTAGACCTACACCCTTACAAGAAACTGCTCATAAGCCTCCGTCCCCAGGGCAATTCTGCCTCTCTCCCCAGGGCAGTTCTGCCTCCCTCCCCGGGGCAATTCTGCCTCCGTCCCTAGGCGATTGCTGCACATAAAGATTCATTTAACTCTTTCTAACTCCTGCTGTCGTCAGTTTTACAAACAAAATGGCATCCCATGGAGCTGCAGGCGGTCTGCAAAGAGGAAGGGCTGCTAGGTGCATTGTGGGGGTTATGTCTTTTGAATCCAGGCAGCACAGTTGGGATGCTGGAAAAATGGCCTCTACCAGGAGATTGGAGAGGCGGCATTTAAGCTTTGAGTGGATACATGTGCAAATGTAAAAGCTGACAATGATTCAGTATCATGCATACAGATGGAGCAAGTGATTTTTTTTCTATGCAAGACTGTTGGCCTGGTTTAAAGAGGAACAAAGCCAAAGATTTTGGATTCTGTTACTTCAGCCAGGGGCATCCCATATTGGGATGCCAGGCTTTCTCTATCCCACTGGATCACCTGAAAACTCACCTTTCTTTTATTACCACAGCACATGTGCGGGTCTCTCACCCGATCAGAGGCTCGTGTTTCATTCAGGTGAATGCAGCGTGTGTTTCCTGCAGAATCCCTACTCAACTCTGGGGAAGGGGGTGGACAGCTTGATCCCTTTAGAGTCCAGCAGGCTGAGTCTGGTGTTGACAAGTAAACTTCCAGGCTGGCCTCGCTGCATGTCCCTGCTGCCAGTTACAAAGAGACCGGCTCCCTCATTGATTGGTAGTTGGTGGGCTTCCACTGTGTTCGGGCCCTGGTGCACACATTCAATGGGGCCTTTAATTTTAACTCGGTTGGATACAAATAGTCAATTAAAACAGCCGAAATGATTGGTGCTTATTTTTTTCTGTACATAATACCATAAGAGCATACATCTGTTAAATATGGTACATATAGAAGTCACATTGTTGGGACACCCTGACCTTTGGGCCCTGGTATGGTCGCAGCCGCTGCACCTCCTATAGTTACACCCCTGGGAGTGTGCACCGGTGCAGACATTACATGGAGCCTAGCTCATAGCCATTTTTCCTAGTCACATTCAGCCCCCGGGGTGCAAATGTGCAACTGAAATGGATACACAAAACAACTAAACATGGAAACAAGTGATAAAAGTGGCTGTTCCTTTCTGGACGTGATGCCATGTGAGCACAAACTGGAGAAATAAGGTGGCGAAGCAACAGTGGTGAGACCCCCTGACCTCATGGGGCCCAATGTGATTGCTTGCTCTACACTCCCTGGCAGTAAACACGCAGGTGAAATGGAACGTGCGCTAAACTTTAGGATTGATAGTGCCCCAATGAGACTGACTCAGCCCAAAGGACTATGGGACTATGGATTATTTAAGAACCGATAACGCCAGGTAGTGCCACGTAGTGGCAGGTAGCGCCAGGTGATCTGATGAGCGCCTCTAATAGCGTCATGTAGTGCCACTTGTATTACTAGCGTCGGCTCAGCATATAGCGCCGGTACTTGGGGTTCAGCAGCGCCATGTTGCACCTGTCGCTCAGTAGCGCTCTCCCATACATTTCAATGGGCTTTCATTTGGTTGTGTTTAAATAGCCTGTTGCCAAAGTAAAAAGTACATTTTTGGCTCAAATCATTGTGTGTCCTCTCCTGCCCTTTTATAGGTTTTTTTGTTTTAATTTTTTTTTATGCAGAATTGTATGTGCAGGTCTGACATTGCAGTGTCCTTGTCACAGTGTTAAAACAATGTCATTCCATATGTTTTTGCTCTGGTGCTGGTGTTTGAGGTGTTGAGAAACAGACTTTTATCACACAGCTTTTGAACACAGTTTTAGAGCGCCGACGCTGGTTGAGTGTAGTTTTATCTTGAATAAGGGCTTCAGCGCCGAGTGCCGGCGCACTTAACTGGCACTATCTATCGCTCGCTGCAGCATTGTCCTGTTGTTAGATGTAGCGTAGAATCTTGGGCGCTTTGACCTTGGGACACCACCTAGCGTTCTCAATTGCCTCTGCAGTGAATTAGGGAGAGTGCTTCTACAGAGTCCTGCACACATCACATTTATTACTGCTGGATGGGATACTACAGTGCCACTTGTCTGCCCGCTACGCTAGGTTAGAGCTCCTGACACCCACTTGCAGCATCTACGGTCACTCTAAGCGCCGCTACACAGACGCTCACATGGCACTATGTGGCGCTAGTGTTAAATCAGGTAAGTGATGATTTTTTTAATTAGACAGGACAGTACTTTTAATGATGCGAGACAAAAAGCACTTTCAAAAGTCAGTAATGGTAGCTGCCATGATTTTCTCATGACAGGTTTACTTTAACCCCCTAACAGTTTTTCCCCTGTTTTGCTAGTTTGAAAAAAAGCAATTCTGTGAGTACTCACCTGTAGAATTGTTTTTGTTCTTGCATGGCACGGCCCGCTTCGGTATTCATAACAGTTGGGTTATTCCACCACAAGGTGGTGCAGTGGTACTGCAGAAAGCTGTGGCACCTCCCGGGTTCCCTATAAAAACGGGATTAACCAAGTTCCCAGCGTAGACAAGCAGTGAGACAAGAAGCCGGGAGAGAATAAAGGTAAAAAAGGTAAAAAAAACCCAATTTAACTTGGAACAATCTCCATAAAGAGGCAACCAAGAATAACGATAACAAGGGTGGGGTGAAGCAGGCCGTGCCATGCAAGAACAAAAACAATTCTACAGGTGAGTACTCACAGAATTGTTTTTTTCTTTATTGCATGGCACGGCCTGCTTCGTATTCATAACAACTGGGACATCCAAAATCAGTGTCCAAAAGTAGGGTGGGATCCCCAAAGAGTAACGGCCAGTAGTTCAAGTCACTACCGGCTGAAGCACCTTGCGGCCAAAAGCAGCATCCGCTGAGGCCTTAACATCAACCTTGTAAAACTTAGAAAAAGTATGAACAGAAGACCAAACAGCGGCCTTACAAACTTGTTCAACAGAAGCTTGATGCTGAAAAGCCCAAGAGGCACCAATAGCATGAGTGGAATGAGCGGTTATTCTAAAGGGAGGTGATCCATGCGCCTGTCCTCACCGTCCCTCAGACTGCTAGTGTCCGGGGTGTTGGACAAGCCTAGCACAGAAACGTCCACTTCAGGGGGAACTGACCACCTCTTAACAAGATCAGCAGGAAAGGGATATCTCCTATCCAAATCCTTGGGCACAGCAGACAGCCTGTTAGGATGTTCCCATTCTTTAAGCACCATAGTGGTGACATGTTCTTGCTCAGGGAACTCCAGACGCTGTTTAACAGGACGAAACAGCTCACCCTGTTTCCTTTTAGCCTCCACAGGGGGGGCAATGTGTAGGATTTCAAAAATGTGAGACAGTAAATTACCAGTGTCCTCGGGATACCATGAATCCCCAGACTCTGGGCCACTGTCACAAACTTCTTGCTGGTCCCCAGAGGAGTCAGAGTCCTGAAGCAGTTCTCCTTCCTCCAGGGAATAGCGTTCAGTAGTGACATCAAATTCCTCATACTCCTCAGTAGAGCGTGAGGGAGTAGAAGTCAGGTGCCGCTTCTTGCTAGAGGCCTTCCTAGGAACAGTCCTGGCAAGTTGCCTCTCAATACTGGCCACCCGCAGAGCCAGATCAGAGTGTGACTCCCTGCTAATGTCCCCCTCACTGGGGCCCAATTGCAGGAGCGGGGGAGTAGGTGAAGCAGAGTGATGCGTCGAGCTAGGAAGCGCAGCAGGCAAACCAGCTTGAAGCGCAAGGACACTTTCAGCGCATGGCACGCACACCGTGACACTGTTACACACAGGGAATACCCCACACATGGAACACAGCCAGGCTTGCACCGAAGGACCCCCAAGCATGCTATCCCCCGAAGCCTCCATACGGTGATTAACACAGGCGCAATAGGCCAGCGGTGGGTAAAGGCTCCACAAAGCCACCCGGGATGCCCCCAGAAGTCAGTGAAGGGGGGGAAGAGGGGGAGGAAGGAGTGGAGCAGGGAGAAACCACAACCCAAGGGTGTCCCGCCTGAAAGACATAAGTAAAAAGACAATGAGCATCCCGCAGCACATACACCCCAATTCAATAAAAAAAAAACCCAAGGGGGACTCACGGACCAAAGACACCGCAGGGTCACTAGGCACAGACCGAAGGATAAGGCGACACACCGGAGGAGGTAGCGCCGCAGCCAGAAAGGGAGAAATCCAGATGCGCAGGTTGCCTAAAATGGCTCCGGCAGAAGTACCTCCAGGGGCAGGCAGCAGGGGGGATGACTCGATACGCGTCATCACCCAGCCCCGCCCCCCCCTGAAGAGCACGAAAGCAGCTCTCACGTGACCCGGCCAGCGCCATGACAAAGCAAAATCACCTCAGGTTATAGCACCCAAAGCCGCGGAACGCAGTGCAAGGCGGCGCGGCAGTAAAAAACACCACAATTACACAGAAAACGTCAAAACACCACAAATATCACCACTCACCGCTACCACCCGACCCCCCCCGAACGAAGTCCGAGGGGGGGGGGGAAGAGAGAGAGATGAGCCCAAGGCAGCGGCGAGCAGCCATGACCAGGGAGGGGTGGGGGGGACCCCAAATGGAAAATAAAGGGACCATTCCCCAACAACTCACTCCCTCAGAAGCCAGGAAAGAAACTCTGCATCCCTATTAGGCTCACCATAAAGCCTTATGGCCGGCTACCCTTTGTGGAACAGGGTCTGCGGCTTGGAGCCACGCTCCAGGTTCACTTGACCCAAGTGCTCTTCTACCTACACCCGATCTGTCAGCCGAGGCTGGGAGGCAGTAAGTGTCCAGAAATGGATGGAAATAGACATGCAGGGCTGCAGGCTTGGTTGCCCCGCTCCCCTGCGCAAGAGAGAGAGACATCTTCTAACTTTGCAGTGTCACTGCAGAGAAAACACTGGGAACTTGTTGGTTAATCCCGTTTTTATAGGGAGCCGGGAGGTGCCACAGCTTTCTGCAGTATCACTGCGCCACCTTGTGGCGGAATAACCCAACTGTTATGAATACCGAAGCGGGCCGTGCCATGCAATAAAGAAAAAGGAGGTTTCATTTTTGCCTGAGCAGTCTGCCGACCCTTTCTGCCTGCTCACCTTGTTTGCCGGGAGCCCACAACCTGCAGTCTGGAGATGCTCTTAAAGTTTTTTACTTCACTTTATTTCACTAGAACAGTTAGGGGGTTAATAACCTACATTTACACTGAGCAGAAATTGTCTTAATCGACACTAGTTACGACACTAGTGGGTATCCCTGATGGCCAAAAGTTCCTCTAACAGAACATTCATGGCTGTCAAAAAGACAAGAGAGGAGCTCAATATTTAGCATTGGTTACCAACCACCTTTTGGTCCTAAGGATGCCAATAGAATATCTGTTACATGAACTGCAAGGCTTGATGTCTCCTATAGAATCATAGACAGGGAAGTAACATGATTTGTTTCCAAGTCTATCCAAACTAAAAACTTTGGCAGGAATTGGGCTTATAACAGCCTCATAATCAGTAGCAATCTTTATTAGGTGCATTCTCAACAAATTTAAAACATGTAATCATGATTCATTCTGATTATTAGTCAGTAGACATGTCTCAGTGTCTTGTAAACTTTCCCATTTGATCCATAATTCTGGGAATAAACCAAATACAGCCCAGACTTGATCGCACATGCACGGCCCTTGCCTAATTCCCAGTGTACTGGTTAGCCCTAACACATGTACCAGATATAGGTTCCAGGTTTCTCATAGGACAATATCGATATTGTACAAAAACAGAGGAAATAAAATAAATGAAGGACCAACTGCCTTTGATAGACACCAGAGCTGGCCAATCAAGTCCCCCTCAGAATTCCCCACTGTGTGAACCCCCAGATTGCCCCCGCAATCACATTTTCCTCACGCCCGCATCCCTGGCATCTCCACGGCTGAGGTGTGCTCCGGCGCCCAGCCATTCAGACTCATGCATGGCACGGGAGGGTGCTGCAGACCACAAGGAGGCCAGGGATGCAGTCGCTCCCTATTCTGAAGCGCTGGCTAAATCAGTGCTGCAGGGCCGGAGCCACACACAGGGCAAACCTGGGCAATTGCCAGAGCCCCTGGCATCTTCAGGGGCCCACTCAGGCTCACACTTGGCCATGGTGTTATTAAACAGAGGACTCAACCACCGAATGCTGGGTGCTGTGTGCAGACCTGCTCATGTCTGGCATCAGCAACAGGGCATGGTCAGAAACAATGGAGAAGATGGCATGGGATGGAGGGCAATTGATGGAAGCGCAGAAGGTGGCGAGAACCAGGTGACAGCTGACAAGGACTGAATTGTGATCAGCAGCAGAAGGTGACCCATTTGTGGCAGCGGAGCTGAAAGGTGACATTATGTGGCTCACTACTACTACTACACTTACTACTACTTTGGGGCCCACTCTCTTGCCTCTCTTTTAAAGCAGACCAAAAACCCTTGTAACACAACTCTAGTGTCTAAAAAACGGGTTACAGGCTATGTGAAACAGGGAGTTGCCATATACTCACCTTGACACAGTGATCTCATGACGCATTTCGGGCCACCTCTGGCCTCTGGCTGTGCACACGCCAGGGATGCCACTGGAGACCCACACATGTGACAGATTGTGGCGAGTATATGTAAATCCAGGAGTTTTCACGCAGTGGGGCATTGCAAATTAGCATGGCATTGGGAATCAAAAGAGAGGGGGCAAAACTTTAGGTTTTGGGACGCTTTAAAGGGAACCCAAAGTAATCCTAGCAACTTTGCAAGTCTGTGGCACCCTGAACTAGCCCTGGGGGTAGCACCTGGATCTTCTGGATGATACACACTGTGGCAGCTTGCAGAGGACCTGGTATATACAGGTAAGCCAGCAGAAGGGGGGTGTAAGTGGGTACAGCCAACTTTGCAGCAAACCTTGCTTTGCACGTGCACAGAAAAGCGAAGCTGTGTGGCTGCCACCCAAGATCTGGCAGGGCTGGATTGGATTCCAGGCAAGCTAATACATTTTTTATTTATTTGTAACCCCTCCTATCCTGGAGAAGGCAGGCGGGTTAATTACAGCCTGGGCATCTACTTTAAGGAAAGGATTAGTTTTAGTAGCCAGCACTGAGGCATAGATATATTAGCGTTTTGTTTTCACAAATTATCAGTAATCTTTTGGTGAGATGCTTATCAGATGGATTTTGGACAAGGGTAATTTTTCCATTTATAGGGGCCTGCTGCTATCTTTGTGATAACTGTAATAATAGCTGTAATAAACTATAATAATATTAATTTTTGGATTGATTAATCTTCTCTTATGTAACCCTGAACATGGACAGCTTCCAAGAGTTATTAATAAAGAGAAATAAAATAATTCTGACTATGTGGTCAGCTGTGTGCCTTCCAGGAAAGCAGTAAAATCCATATCTATTCTCTTTCATCTGCAGCACACAGGTCATATATTACCGGTTATGTGCATACACACAACTGAGCAGCTCAGCATGACATGGAAGAAATCTCCCTTAGGCTTTGAGGAGCCGGGGATGAATGAATGACAGTTTGTCAGACTGCCAATCTGCAGGTGGATAGATATCTGGTAACATTGTGGGGGAGCAAGTCACGGCTCGCTCGTGTTATTTCTACGCCGTAGGCTTGTCTGTGTTTGCTACAGTTTCAATGACTTGTGCCAATACAATGTGGTAAAGCTGGCACTGGACTTTGGAAAGGGAGGTACCTGTTCCTCAGTTTTATAATTATAAAATGTGGTTTTAGCAATACTGATTCGGGACACCTACAATGCAGCTGGAACAAGATGACAGCAGGCAGACTGGGAGAAGTCTGATGGATACATTTACCTATTACAGAAAACAAGTATGGGCCCATGAAACGAATATATTAGTACCAGACCTCACCCAATGCGTAAGCATGTTCAAATGAATCATGGACATCCACAGTGGGGGGCAAGATTTTCCATACTGTCATACTGGGTCCTGGCATATTAAGAGAAGATCTGGATGTATTGAAGCACAGCATTTTGCCAGCCCCAGAATATTATGCTCACTAGCAAAGCCAATTGTATCCTAGGCGCTTTTGCCCGGGGAGGGGAGGCGTTCCTTAAATATGAGTGGGGTTCTACCCTCTCCTCCACCTATGGAATCCCGCACCTTGCCACCAAGTTGAGAAGAAATGTCATATTTGCTTGCTGAATGGATCAATGTTGACTGAAGGTCCCCATTCCCATCACCAGGGCAGATGAATGCTTCCCAGCGCCACCAAAACTCACCTCTTTGCCATTGTGTTGGGCTCTTGTCTAAGCAGCGCAGTATACCGTGCATATTAATGATCTGCAATACGGCTCTGTTTATATAAGATCTCAGGAATCGGGGGGCGAGGCTAGTTGCATCCTCGGTTTCCTTTAGGCGCGCGCCCCAAGCCTATCTGAATGGTCGGGCGTAGGAGAGCGCCTCAGCCCAAAGGTGCTGGGGACATGGCCAGCGTTGTTTATATCACCATAGGAGCTGTTGGAAAAGGTGAGTTTACCATATTTGGGATGTCCCAGGGGAAGGCCAGCGGCTGGCTCTGGAGTTGAGGTGAGCAGTATCGAAGATAAAAAAAGAGTGTGAAGCAGGGCTGGCAGTGCTGGCACTAGAAGTGTCCTCACACATGGCAGTGCGACCAGGGACTGGGATTGCGGGGCTCAGGTATGTTGTACAGCAGCTTCCTGCTTCTGCACCCTTCAGGATGGCAGCAGCCTATCAACCAGCTTTTCTGTGTTTGGGCAGAACGCCGAACTCGAAAACAGACGAACAAGGTCCTACTAAAGTTACTGTTACTGTATACGTTTAATTCATTTTCTGTCTCATGGCCATGGTTTAGGGTCCATTGTGGGGCCTTAACTGCCTAATGCTAAATTCAGCCATGCATATGACATTTTTGGACAAATCATCAACAGGGATTTTTGGCTGGCTCTAATGCTGGCACTGCCCTCATATGATCCAGAAATCATCTGCAGGCCACATAAGGATTAAAAAAAGACGTTAAAGGACCGTACATGTGTACTTACCTGAGGAAATGTCTGTGGGGTGCAATAGAGCTGCTGTGCTGGAGACTGGGACCAATGCATCTTCTCTTTCTCTTCTTGCCGCATGGTCAGCGGCTGAGGCTTTAACTTTGTATCTAAGCCCAACTACCAACAAAAAAAAATAGTGGGTTGTTTTGTATTTGTTTTGTAGTCACATAATACCTGTACATTGTAAAAGGTTGGCCAGATACAGTAGGCATTGTACTGATGATTATTATCTTGTTACTATTTAACTCTTAAACATAAAAACGTAATAAAAACTCCCCAAACCTGGCTTACTCGGCTCCCCTGCTCCTCTGGTTTCACAATTTAAAATTATAAACGTACCTGTCCGGTTGCATTGTGGTCCGGCATCCCTCGGTCCCGCGCAATCTCTATAGGGCACATCCATCTTGCCGCCCCGTCATTCTCTGCACCGCCCTCAGATCTTGCGCATGTGCTGTGTCACCCGGCAAGATTTGAAGAGCGGCGCGGGACATTTGAAGAGGGACAGTGAAGGGTGAGTACAGCTAAGGCTTACATCCTTCACTCAACTACGGTTAATGGGGGGGGTGCAAAGGGGCCAGGAATGTTGCCGGATGTCAGCGTTTTAGATAACATCCAAAAGGCAGTGAGGGAGGGGGGAGGAATGTTTAGAGGGGAACATTAGAAAAGATCTCATGTTCCTCTTTACAAAGGAGCAACACCCCCTTTTGTCTATAAGACTCTTGAGGGGTGTTGGCCTACCACTTTATGAGGCATCCTGAATTGAGATGCTGTAATGGTGTACCTCTAGCTAGGTGCAAACCCATGCTGGCCATTCAGAAAAGTACGTCCATAGCTAGAGGTGGGGGAAGAAAATGTGGTAGGAGGCACTTGCTCCATTCAATATTCCCTCAGTGAATCTAAATGGCATAAATATCGCTGACTGGCTGAGTGGCCTGCACATTTGCCGCAGGGACAAGAAAAATGTGAGTTTACAGACGTTCCCGGAGAATACACACAGCGGGGGCATCCCAAATAAGGATGCCCAACCAGAGAGGAACAAAACCCACGAAAGTCAATTTCTTGGGTGCTGTTTATCTTAAATATATGATGAATTGACTTAAACTTCTTTTTGTTTTGCCAACACACTTCTCTACTCACAAAAGTCACTGACTTAGAGTGATCATATTGCCAATACAGCCTTAAAGGGAAGCTCCAGTCCAATAAGACTGGAGGACTCCTGAACTAGGCATCCTGAACCCCTGCCCTGGTACTCACCTTCTTCTGCATTCCCACGCGTCATTGAAGCCCCAACGTGACTGAGGGTGGCTGATGAGGTTAGCGTCGGGGCTTGTACAGTGCTGTGCAGCTAACTGCCCTGCAAACCTGCATGCTTCCATTGTCAGTATGCTCCCACCTGCTACCTAGTTCAGAAACATTCTAGTCTTATTTGATGGAAGGGTCACCTTAAAGCAGAAGTCCAGGGTACCCTGCCACCCCAAAACCAAGGGCAAAGGATTCCACATGTGCATGATTCATGGCGGCGTGCTCCCTAATGGCTCTCGTCCGCATTGGGGCGTGAGCCCTTAACTGGTCCCCATGGCCCCCTATGTTTCTCCCCTTTCTTTAACTTTTTTTGATATTGCCTCTTGTTTCTTTGTTTTAGGGGAGTCTCTATTCTCCAAACTTAAGTGTATTCCCTCTTAGGTGATGCCCCCGGGATGTGTTTTAGGAATGAAATAAGTCTGTTAGAAAGTGAAGTGAGGAAAATCACTCTTGAAATTGACAAATTTTGCCTGTTTTCCTGCCCTCCTAACATCTCATGAATCAGTCGCCAATTTGAGCTTGTAGAAAATGACAAGCGCAAGTTTCCACCTAAAAAAAAAGGTGCTTCACATTTTGATGCCCATGAATTAGGAGGAAACCTTATCGCTCCAAAAAATGTGTGTAAACGAACAAGAGCGTGATCATGAATCGAACCCTTATGAGGTTGATTCAGAGCCACATGAGAATTCTCACTTCTATGTCAAGGACCCCCTTAACCTGTATCAAGAAGAGTGCCCTTGTTCATGGTGTAGCAGACTTTCCCATCAAGCAAGTTCAAGGTTAGGAGTTTCTATAAGGTGAAATAGGTCCCGAAGGGTATCTGGACTTTCAACTTTTTTTCGGGTAGACATATAGAGTTCAGCAACAGGAGTTTGGAGTAAGGAAAATTTCAGCTTATAAGAGGTTAATGTGATAGCTTTCTGGCTCGGAAGTTGGCACAACATCGGCACATGGGAAAACTGGATAAGGTTGGCATTATTTTTTGTCATAGGATTTTCAATATGGATTTCATTGCTTTTAAAGTAATGCAGATGTTGGTATAGTAATTACAAAAATTACAAAAAAAACTCCTACCCACAAAGGGGTCTCGATTGTTCGACATACTGTACACATAAAGCTACTTTTGTCAGATTAAAGCAAAACTCACATAATAAAAGCTACATGCTACAGAAATACTTATTTGCAGCATGCCATGTAAGTAATGATGAGCCAGACACAGGGCTATCCAGTTCGCAAGCCACCTACCCTGATGAGCAGGTAAGTAGCTAAACGGCAAGGTTCGGGTCCGTGACGACCATTGTGGGTTTCAGCAAGGTGTTTGGCATTCCGCTCAACAGTAGAGCTCAGCTTAGCAGCCCATAAACCAGCTTTTAGCCCATAACAACCACAGCAATGCCCAGTTTGGCCATGGCTGTGATTGGCCAGGTAGGACATGTGACCCCACTGTATAAAAGGTGGAGGTACGTGTCCCAGCACTGTTATAGCTAGGTAGGTTAGACAGGCAGAGGCTGTAGCTGTAGTGAGGGACATTTAGGGACAGATACAAATGTAAGAATTGTCATTTTCAGGACAGATAGGTATGGAGAGGGGGCTCGTATAGTGAGGGATAGCTGATAATTTTAGAACAGTGTCTGTCACTGCAGGTTGTTTACAGTCTTCTAAAAGTGAGTGGTTAAAGTGTTGACTCAACTCCTCCTTCGCCTCTCCCACCTTCACCGCCACATCCACCTCCTCCTTCTCTGCCGCTTCTACTTACACCCCTACACCCACCTACTTCCCCAGACCTCTGACACCTGTTAAAAATTATTTAATTTTTGTATTTATTTATCATACTGTTTTATTTTATGTTGTTATAACAAGTACTTTCCCTACCCCATTTTTTGCAGGGCAATTACGATGTAATTACCCCCGATTTGCAACCATCTACCCCTTACCACCTCCATTATACAGCCATTTTGGGATCACCAACTTCGGGTTTGGATACCTGAACTGAACTTTTGTTCAAAGTTTGGCCAAACTTGGTAAAAATCCAGGTACAAATTTACATAATCCCTGAAAGTTCATTCCAGGATTGTCAAACTTTGGATCATATAAACTCTTATCTCAACTGCAATAAGCATTATCTGACCACAGATACACTCTCCTTCGAAGGCCACTGGCTTTTATTAAAATATAAAGTCTCTTGAAATAGCAAATGATTCCCCACCCATCCTGCTTTTCTTCCTTAACTCTTTTAGGGATTGGAGAAGGGGAAGAACTCACCCTGCAGCATGGCTCTGTTAGTGTGTGCTGGAGCCTCACAATGTCAAAGAAAGTGAATGGCACTGGCAGTGGGAGAGCACATTCCACAAGGCTTCCACAATGTAAAAGGGAAAATGCAGTCATTTCAAAGACCCCTATATCTGTCCAAATTGTGGCGGGGGGGGGGGGGGGGCATCACCGACCAGGTGGTTTCCAACCACTTTTTGTGAATATGGAGACTATAATAAATGTAGCAAATGCACAGATATACTGGAAAGAAACCTAATGCAAGATGCAAAAAACAATAATAATAGCAGCAAGCATAAAGCTATAATTCCTATTGCTGCAGCAATGTGAGGTGACATTCGATCAGTCATTTTTTTAGTTACCAGCGGCGGCGGCTGAAGCTGGGGGGGCTATATCGGGCCCTCTCCTGAAGCCAGAAGAGCCGTGGGGGGGGAAATTGGAGGCCCCCCGGGTGAAGAGAAGACCTGGCCGGATCGATTGAGGGGTCAGGTGAGTTTTTATATTATTTATATTACATTTTTATACTTTTTTTCATAGGTGTTTAAAGTCAGCTATGTAAGTTTTGCATAGCTGGTACTTAACGATAGGAGAGGCGTCTCACGTAGCTGGCACTAGAAAGGTTAAGGGAACATCTGCAAGCGTGAAATTGAAAATCATCTTTAGGTGCTTCTTTCTGAGGCCTCTAGTCAGGCCACTGTGAATGGAGTGAGCAGCTCAATTCACTTGCAGGGGGCATGTCTGTCAGGCATAGACTCAGCAGGTTCCCTCTGTGACACAGATTCAGGGTGATTTTGCTGCCACCAACTGAATGCTATTATTAAAAGCCCACTGTGGACAACAACAGAAAGCACAGGATAATTACCTTTGACCCCACATCTCCATTCTAAAACAATTATTGTTGATGAAGAAGACAAGAGCACATGCACAGATTGCTGGACATGCTATTAGACAGATATGATTATCTATCAGACAAGATACAGTGACTTGAAAAAGTATTCACACCCCTTGAACTTTTCCACATTTTTAAACGTTACAGCCGCAAACTTAAGATGGGCCAATCACCCCCAGCTTGTCCCAGGATGCCCTGCTGTATGAAACCCCAGGGTCTCAGGTAATCTTACCTTTCCCGGTGGCTCCTGAGATGCTGTGTTCGCTAGTGGCCTCATGCCCGGCATCTTTGCAGCTGTGCCTGCTTCAGATATGCCGGACGCGAGGAAGCAAGCACTCCACAGGGGAGCCGGGGATATAGCCGCCAGCGCTCCCTATGCCGATGCCCAGTCCAAAACAACGGCTTTATGCCGTGCAATAGTAAGCAGGGCATAAAGCGCTGATTGGACGAGCCCCCACATCTGTGGCATGGGAACTAGGAAGGGTGAGTGGAGCAAGCGATGGGCGAGTTTTACAAAACGGGACACCCTACATCAGGATGCCCCCAGCACAGGGACCTATCAAAGTCAAAATCCTGGTGATTGCTCCACTAAATGTATTTCATTGATACTAAATGTATGAGCAAAACTATAGAGCAACATTGCCTTTCCAAATTTATGAAAAATACTGCATTGAAAAGTGTGGCGTGCATATGTATTCAGCCCATGCACTCTGATATACCTAAATAAAATCCAATGTGACCAACTGTCTTCAGGAGTCACCTAATTAGTCCAAAGGCCTCAGAGGTTTGTTAGAGAACGAACAGCATCATGAAAACCAAGGAACACCCCAGACATTTTAGGGATAAAGTGTATAGCAGGGCTAGGTTATAAAAAATAGCCCAAGCTCTAATCACCTCACAAAGCGCTGCTCAGTCCATAAAATGGAATGAGTATTGGCACAATTGTAAACCCACCAAGACATTGCCACTCACCTAAAATGACAGCCAAGGCAAGGAGAGCACTAAATAGAGTAGCAGGCAAGAGGCCCAGGGTCACTGGAGGGGCTGCAGAGGTTTACAGCTCAGGTGGGAAAATCTGTCCAGAGGACAACTAATAGTTGTATAACATAATTCACAAATCTGACCTATGGAAGAGGCAAGCAGCAAGCCATTTTTGGAAGCAAGCCATAAGAAGTCCAAATTGCAGTTTGTCACAAGCTATGTAAGGGAAACAGAAAACATGTAGAAGAAGGCTCTCTGGTCAGATGAAACCAAATTAGATATTTTGTCCAAAATGCCAAACAATATGTGTGGAGGGAATCTAACACTGCACATCACCCTGACCACACCATCACCACTGTGAAATGTGGTGGCCATGCTGTGGGGATATTTTTCTTCAGCAGCAACTGGGAAGCTGGTCAGAGTTGATGGGAAGATGGATGGAGCTAAATACAGGGCAATCCTGAAGGAAAATTGGTTAGGGGCTGCAAAATACTTGGGACTGCTTAGGTTCACAATGCTTCCGGACAACAACCAGCCCAAGATACGATGCAATGGTTTAAATCAAAGCATATTCATGTGTTGGAATGGACCTGTCGAACTCAAACCTAAATCCCATTGAAAGTCTGTGGCATGACTTTAAAATTGTTGGTTACGAATGCTTTCTATTTTTATTGAGCTAGTTAAAAAAGAACAGACCAAAATATCAGCTGCTAGATGTAGACATGCAGCTGTAATTTCAGCTAAAGGTGGTCCTACAAAATATTAAATCGGGGGGCTGAATATGTATGCGTGCCACACTTTTCAGTTTTACATGTATCATTTTCTTTACACTTCACTAATACTTGCTAATCTGTTTATGTTTGGTTCTATCACATAAAATCACAATAAAATACATCTACGTTTGTGGCTGTAACATGTGAAAAAGTTTAAGGTGTAGGTATCATTATTCAAAGCATTGTACGTGCTGGAATCACAATCAAGCAATGCAGCAGTTCATACACACAACTTACAGGGCTGGATTTGGTATTAGATACTGTGGGACTCTATAGAGTTAGGGATTCAAGGGCCTATTAATGCAAATGTGGCAAGAGCTCCATCTCATGTGGGGTGGCCATTGCCTTATGCGGCAAGTAACCTGGTATTCCCAAGTTTGTTGAGGTCCCCACATATACTATATATATATATAGCTCTTTAAAGTGGACCAAAACCCAAGCCCTGACAGCCCTGGAATCTATAAGATTTCAGGGCTGCTACATTCCCTCCCCCAAGGCATCCAGAATCGTGAAGCCCCCCTATGTGAAACCCCCCAGGTCACCCCAAAACTCACCTTCTTTCCTGGTCCAACTGCACATGCTCGAGCAGAGCCCTTATTCCCGTTAGTATTCACTTTAGCAGGGCGCGTGTCCACGCATGGCATTTGGCCGGCGCAGGCATGTTCCCTGTTAGAGGGTAGCGGGGGATGCGGCCACCAGCATGCTTGATTAGCTGAGAGGCTGCGTTTGTAGGACCAGGGAGAGGTGAGTTAGTTTGGCTGACCTGGGGGGTTTCACATCGATCAGGGGGCCCCAGAAGCAAGGACCATGGTACGAATGTTTTTTTTTTTATTTAGGGCTCAGAAATTTTCCAAAGAGGTACAGACATTTTTATCAGTTGGTAAGTAACATTTCCCTATGGCGTACTAACTGTTGCACAGAGAGCTGTAATAAAAGTCTATACCTAGAGATACCTAACATTTTTTTAAAGGGTGCGTCCAGGATTTATTAGGTTTCTTGTCATTACAGGATCCAATACATCCAGCCCAGTCGCCACTGCTAACCTCTCAAGAGCCTTTCATACTTGCCCCAAAAGATGCCAAAGCAGAAAAAACATCTGAAGCATCCATTATCCAACAGCAGAGTCCAAAGTCAGCTGATGCAAAGTACACAAAGGTTAAGTCATATATATAATAAGAGACCAAACTTAAGATTTTATGTAAATTCTATCATAAATAATAGAAATGACAATACTCAGTCCCTTCAAAGACAAAGATTTGGATGTATATATATATGCAGGGAGGCTCAGATCACCATCCTTGTCTTATACATTCATACAAGTTTCATTTCATATTCAGCAGGCTGTGCATCTAATCATATTCTTGTCTCAAAATTAAGGGTGTCTACATAAAATCTAACCCACGGAAGCCATTTTATTCTTGCTTTACTTAATAGATATTAGTAATTATATGGATAGTGGAGGTAATACGTGTAAGTACTTAATTTATAAATATATAGTGTGAATAGTGATTATATGATTGATTATGTAAATATATTTATTCTAAAGAATGATGAAATAAGTTTAAACAGTCCAGGCAATGGCAATGAAATGGCAGCAAGCAGCTGACCTGAAGCCTGTCCCATGTGCCCCTCCTCCAAGGTTTGCCCCTCCTCCAAAGTTTGCCCCTCCTATCTATTCCATTCCTCCATGATCACGTACAAACGTGGTTTGCACAGCTGCCCATGTCCCTTGGCGCTCCCAGCCTGAGGGAACCGGAGAGCCAAAGTGGTTGTACAGCCGGCTCTGACTGCAGGATGACTTATCAAGTAGCTCTGCTCACAGTGCCTGTGATAAGCCACATCCAAGAATGGAAGCAAAGCCAGTGCCTTTAATAATAATAATAATAATAATAATAATAATCTGATATTTTCTATTTTTTTATGTGGCAGAATATACACTGCTCCCATGAGGATAAGCAAGAAGAAGGACACAGTGTAACTGGACAGGAACAATCAGAAATATTTGATGGTTCAGGCTAGCTAAATATATAACATATCACCATTGACAACACATATTGTTTTAAGATTTATTCCCCTCATTACAGGTAGAATAGTGTAGAGTCCAGGATGACTGCAAACTTTCAGAATTAAACACCTACAAAAAGTCTGTGCACCAACATAATTGGTGCCACTGTGATAATAGTGAAAATAGATCTCATGATCTACAAAATATTCCTGTTTTGTAAACCTTGTTTTCGTTTAAAGAGGAACAATGGGCATGATTTTCACCCTCCCATGTGTTGTTCCTCTCCAGTGGGGCATCACACTAATTAATTCCCTAGCATCTGGCAGCTGCCTCTCCCACCATAATTACAGCCTTTTTAGTTATATATCGCGTAGTTCATATGGCGCATGCACAGGCTCTCGCCCCCAGGATGGGGATGTGACCAACGGTGGGAGCCAGGAAGAAGGTGAGTTTTGTGGCGCCCTGGGGGGCCCAGCAGGTTGACTGGGCATGTAAGGCTAAACAGGCTTGTCAGTGGTTTTATTGGGGGGACGGGGGTTATATGGTATTCTCCCCATTTGTTAAAAATGGGTGTAGGTCTGGTTTAATGTTTTTCTAGGGAAAGGTTTGCTACTGTAGGTGTGATTCAGAATGGACCAAAACCTAGGATTTTAATATCCAGGGTTTTGGTCAATTGGCCTCGCCCTGCCACCCTACTCCTGGTGCTGTGGCAGGATGGGTGGGTTAGATAGAACGAGACCCCTTACCTTATCCAGGGGCCCGCATCGCTCTCTCTGTGCTCCAAATCCTGGGCCCCTCCATCACCCATTCAAGTGAAAGGGCGGTGGAAGCATGCACAGACCCGGGGGCTGCAGCTTTGTGCTTTCTCCACCGTGGTTGCACCAAGACCGGGGGAACAACGCTGACCCAGGGGGAAAGTAAGGGGTCTTTTTTTTTTCTAATCCCCACTTCCTGCCTTAGCACCAGGGTAGGGTGGCAGGACGGGGGTCACTTTTAACTAAACGTCCACTTTAAAGGTCAATTGATTTCAAGTGATTCGAAAATAATAAATACGTTTTCAAAGCGAAATTAAGCTGGAAAAACATTTAATTTCCAGTGAATTCGATGCTTAAGCTTGTGATCAAATGTACCTTTGATGTCAAAGCATCAACACAACAATAATGACAGTATTTTTGCCTTATATTATATGCAAAAAATAAAACAAAACGAAGCTTCTCACCATCATCTGTGATCCTTCATCATGACCTGAAGAGAATTGTAGACTATTGCACCATGCTGCCTCAGCTGATATATCAGGAATGTGTGTTGTGAAAAGCTCGGCATCTTCTGGGCAAGAAGGTCCAAAGCTGTCTATCCCATCCATGCCCTTAAATGTTTTTTCCCCAAGAGACAGGGAATTGAGAGCTTCAGGGAACACGTCACTAAATTGCCTCTTGTATGGATGTTGATTTCCTTTAGCATGTTTTGCATAGCTGTTTTCAATGGGTTCATCACAACTGTATCTCCTGTATCCCCTATGGGGAGATGTCTTGCTTGGGAATCTCATGGAAATTTGGTCATTAGGCGATAATGGAAGATCTGGGCTCATTGAGGAATCAGAGGTTTTTCTCTCTGGTATTTCAGAATCATTTGTTTGGCCCCTATAATTGTCCTAAAATAGTGAAAGTACATTTTTAAAAAGCAGCTTTGCACTAAGTATCAGAAAACAAGTATAGTTGAGGTTTTACTTTTACTTTCAATCTTTTTATTGACAAACTTTTCCAAAAAAATTACAGAAAAGAGAATGGCTTTGGTTATTCTGTCGACATATTGCGTTAGAGAGCAACATTATATTTCACACAGAGAGCATAATATTAAAGCAGAACAAAACCCAGGTTTTGTTCTGTGCCCCCTGCAATCCCGAATTGGGGTGCCCTGCTGTGTGAAATCACCCTGTTTGGTCATAAAAACTCACCTGTCAAGGCAGAGGAGTAGCTAGGCTTCATGACCCCCGGGGCAGACTCAAAATGGCACCCCCCACCTCTTGACCTGTTCTTCAGGTCCCTCTCTGGCGCCCCCTGACCTGCTGCACCAAGGGCAAGTGCCCTCCCTGCTCCCCCCTAGTTACACCCCTGTGTCCAGGCTCAAACAGCGCATGAGCACTAGGTCATTGGGCAGGCTAATCTTATTAACTTGAATGGGAAGCGCACACTGGCTGGCACACACACAGTGGCCCCAGCCTATCTGGATGGCTGGGACGGGAGCGCATATACGACACCAGGGATGCAGAAATGTGGCTGCATGCATTCCCCATTGTAAACAATGTAGTCACAGCAGCTGGTTCTCATAGGAACGAGAGCTCGTGCATGCACTGTTGGAGTGGGGAAAGGTGAGTTTTTATGGATGAACTGGGGGTTTCAAACAGCAGAGCATCCCAAAAGCACCCTTTTTAGATTCCAGGTTGGCTGCTGGTGGGTTTTGTTCCGCTTAAGGTAAAAAAACACATTGAGTCCACATACCATAGCATTGTCAGAATGTTAGCCAAACATATATCTTTATAAGAAAGCACTTAAAGTGGACCAACACCCAGGATTTTGACTATCCTGGGTCTTGGTCCACTTCGGTGGGGCACCCCCGATCGGGGTGCCCCGCTGTGTGAAACCCCCCCGAACCCCCCGAACTCACCTCTGTCCGCGGCGACGGACAAGCCGCGGACAAGCGGCTCCTCCGCCGCCGCCTCCCGCGCGTCCCTGTTGACGCGCGCGTGCCCGCGCCGGCCATTCACAGACGGCCGGCGCGGGCGCGCGCACGACTAGAGGGGCGCGAGGGAGGCGGCGGCGGCCGGCCGCCGCCGAAACTAAGGTAAGGAGTTTGGGGGGTTTGGGGGGGGTTTCACCCCGCGGGACATCCCGATCTCGGATGTCCCGCGGGGAGGGAGGTGATCGGCCCGGGAATCTTATAGATTCCCGGGCCGATCACGGGTGGGTGTTGGTCCACTTTAATCAATACACACCTATGTATCCTAAAGAAAACTAAAATAAAAGACACAGAAGAAGGGAAAAGAAAGAAAGGAATATATATATGTTTGAGGATATTTCATGAACCATCCACATCACATTGTCAGCTCATATAGCTGGTAGAATGGCCCCAGTATTTTAATTAATCAACGTAATTTATTAGCTTTGGATCAATAACCATAGTGAGGCCATAGTGTTGAAATGCCATTCCCTTGTGAAAGGAGACTGGGGCAGGTGCAAAAGGCCAGAGCGAGACATAAGAGCTGTGGGGGGACAAAAGACAAGTATAGATTGATCACCTGTAGTCAAGTAGGGTTCCAGACAAGCTTCTGGCAGTGAGAGAGTTTGGCGTTGGTAAGTTGCTATGCCCTGTCTGGGGCTGTTACAGTTTGCACCATGAGGCATATTTAGGGGCAAAACCTTAATGTCCTGGTGGTGCTGGGTTGAGTAGACCTCCAGTCACTTTTGACGTTGGTGGCATGGATTGGTGGGGTGAGTAGCAAACTACAGAAAACACCAGGATGAAAAACACCATTCTTGCCCTTATGGAAATAACCAGTTAGGCTACTGGAGTCTAAAACACAAGCCTTTGCTTTCTAATTAGTATGTGCATATACAATACAATAAGCACCTATAAAAAAACAAACAAACAGAAAATTGCAGAAGGAGCCGAACAAAAGTGCTGCAGCTATTTCAGCAGCTAAACTTGTTGCTCCCACCCTGGACTGCTTACTCTGAATGTCTGTTTTGAACCCCAAAGTAGAGCTGAATTCTTTAAATTCTAATCTGATTTGCCCTATCTTGCATCAAGATTGATACGTGTGACAGTTTTAATATTATATCTTTGAGGGTCATTAAAAGGGCAAGATGGAAATATATTTATAACCGATTAATCCTGCCTCACCTGCAAAAATGGAAACGAAAAATACTGCTGGGTGTCATCTTACGGCCAACAGGTGCCTAAGGCGATATATGTACTATAAACGTGAACTTTAATTATGCATTCCCATTTTTGAACAGTTTCGAAGTAATGTTCTCTCCTCCCCATGTATTAAAAGAGACATATGGTGCAATTGTATTTTTGAATTATTTTGCTGTACACTTTAATAGTTTTGTATATAACAAGATTGTATGTCAATATGATGATAAATTAGAACAGGCAGCCAAAACAGCGTTCTATCATTTGGTTTTGATTAATACGCTAAACGTCAAGTCTTTATCACTCACTTAGGCGATAACCTGACTCCATTCTGGGAAATAAAATTACTGTAAATGATAGCTCGGGGGTGTTGAACAATGAAGCAAGTAATAGATGTCATACTTTACTAGAGAGGATCCAACATTACCCCAGATTCAAGAAACAACGTTTTTACGCTCTGGAATAGCCAAGTTATTATATGTTATTTGAATTCACCCTAATAAAAGGCTGTAGAAACTGTAGCAGGTCATCAAGTTCGCCCTTTCTCTTCCATTCATCCATGACCACCTCCAAATGTGGTCGCATGGCCATCTGTTTCCCTCTGCATTCCTAGCATGAGCGAGCCGGCAAGCCACAGGAGTCACATTTGCTGGACTCGCTCACACTGGGGTGACCATGCAAACACATTTAGAGGGTGGTTGTAGAAAGATGAAGCTGCAGGAAATGGCACATGGGACAGGCTTCAGGTGAGCATTTTGCTGCCTTATTATTGCCATTTCTGTAGGCAAAATTATTATGCCTGATTTCTAATAAACTCCTTCAAATTTTATTTTCTGGTTAAAAAAAATGCAATTTTTATGTTTTGCTTTGTTTTTCCTGATAAACTGGGCTAACCCTGGCTAGTCCTTCTAGTGGTAGAAATCAGGCCACAGCTTACATGGTGACCTGGTTTTCCCCCCTAATGGTTCAGAGGTCTGTATGCTCCGCTCCACACAGTTAATTTAATATGTTTAATTTGTTTTCTTATTGGGCGTTGCATTATTATTTATTACTACAATAAAACATTTCCAAAACAGAGCCAAAATAATAAAATAAATGGGTATTTACTACTACTACTTTTAAGTGCACCAAAAGTCGAACTAGACTTTTGGTCCAGTTAGTACTAATCCTAGGGGGCATCCTGTTGAGCTACATAACCCCTATTTGCTGCTAGATAGATAAACTGGGCACCAGACATGCGAGCAGTATCATCCTCTGCTACCTCGGTGTGCGCTCTTCTGACAGCAGACTGTATAATCTCCTGGGTATAGAGAGTTCGTTGTTTACAGCGGTGGATGTCAGCTAGGTGAGTATGTGGCTCGGGTGGAGGGATATGTAACAATTATGACTCTGGGGCATCTGGATGTCCCCTAGAAATCCTGCTAACAGGACTAAAAGTCTGTTTGGACTATTTGTTCTGGTTTAAGTCTAAAATTTCGTATGGTGCTTTTTGTAAGATTAACTAGATGTGCGATTTATAAGACAATATGATTCTCTTCTTACCATTGGTAAACATGAAGCCAGTGAACTGTTCTCATTGTGCAGCCCATCATCTGACGGGTTTATGGGAGAGCAATCACTGTCTACAGATCCCGGCGTGAAAGCCATGCTTGGCTGATCCTGCATCATTGAAGGTTCCACCAGGTTCTGGCTATGTAAACATCCTACAAAGATCAAGCAGGAGACCACTTAGTGTCAAAAAATCACAAGCTCGACATATGTTTAATACAATGCCACAATAAAGTACGGAACCACTGCTGGTTACTGTCATCTTGTTACTGGCTTCAAATAGGTCTGTACATAAATTGTTGCTAGCATTTCTGTAAAAGCTTATCCACACTCTCCCCTACAACAACTCCATCAGTGAGTGATAATGTAGCATCATCCAAACGGGGGACAGGAAACAGCTGCAGCAGCGCTCAATAAGGAAAAAAAATATGTATCCCTTCAATTTGGTTCTTAAGAGCAGGAGTAGTTGGGGCCCTTTCAATGAAAGTCAGATATATGAAAAAGGAAGGTAACACAGTGCAATCATTCCTATTTGAGAGGAGTGGTGTAATCACCAATCCCAATGAGGAAGGAGAAACTGCTTCTTAACTTTAAAAACATGTTAAGTGTTGTTCCTCATCCTTCCATTGAGTAAGGCAAAACCCTGGTTCATGAAATATACTTACACTCACAAGACTTTAAAGTAGACAAAAAAAATGGGATTTTCCCTATCCCTGGATTTTGTCCACCCTCCTATGGCATCCTGATTTGGAATTCTTCGTTATGTGAAACCCCACAGTTCTCATAGACTCTAAGGCAGAGGTTCTCAACCTGTGGGTCGGGACCCCAGCGGGGATCGAACGAACAAAACACAGGGGTCGCCTAAAGCCATCGGAAAATACATATTTCCGATGGCTTTAGCTGCTGAGAAGGCGCGCTACTGTCTGCAGCAGCGCTATTCTGCTGGAACGTACACCGTTATGGGCATGCACAGACGTGATTGCATCATCTGTCCGGGGGCTAAGGGGCAGGGGAAGCGGGGGGAACGCTCAACAGTCCATAGCAGCGCATTGCGTGTGTCCGGCGCTTGCTGACGTCATCAGTGGGTGGACGCAGCAAGCGCCGGAGGACTGAAGCCTAGAAGGCGGAGAGGCAAGAGAGCCTGCGAGACAGCCTGCTGGTGTAAAAATGGTTAATAATGTAAAAACAGTGCACACACCATACACACAATACTGTGTAAGTATAAGGTGCTTTGTGTGTAATCATTACACAGTACACAAAGTAGCTTACACTTACACAAAGCACCATACATTTACACAGTGTGAACTACATCATTCTTATACTATAAGAGACCACTATAAGATGTAGTTCACACTGTTCCCCAATGTATAATTATCTCCCATATCTCCCACTATTTTCCCATATTCTGAATGAGGAAACTGCTGAAATCAGCGGTTTCCGGAATTGAATCCACCTCCTATTGATTTCATTGTGAGTGCGGCGGATGTGGATTTTGTGGAAGAGAGCTCCCGAGAATCTCGAGTTACCACACAATCCGCCGCAGCCTCCTATTAATTTCAATTACAGGAGGAGAAATGACAGTTTCTGACACATGCTATGCCATGGTGAAATGTTATTTATTGGAATTAGTAATAAATATTTCTCAACATATAATTAAATATTGTTTTTGTGATTAATCACTATGTTTAAATTATGTTTGATTTTTAGCAATGAGAATACATAATGCATATCAGGTATTTACATTCCGAACCATAACTGTTGCAAAATTACAGTTTTGTAGTAGCCACCAAAATTATTTTTTGGTTTGGGGTCACCGCAACATGAGGAACTGTATTGCGGGGTTACGGCATTAGAAAGGTTGAGAACCACTGCTCTAAGGGCTGGTTTTGGCCTACTAAAGGTTACAGTTTTTGGTAATTATCTTAACTTGCACTAATTATTTAAAAGTTATTTAAAGAGAAAACGTATTAATTCTAAATGAACAAAATACTTTGGTCTGCAAGAAGTTAGTGGAGGGCAATTATTTACTTTATGTAACTTTAGTGTTAAACTTTGCAACCTGGAATGTCAGTCAAAATGTTAGCACAGACAAAAAACATGGAAACAAAGAAAAATACATGCACAATATACTGCAGATTTCTCCCTAATAGTAAACCTTTGTTGTAAACATTATAGTATTTCAAAAGTTCAAAAACTTTCCCTCTGAATTAAAATCCCCTGTTGCAGTTCTGCATTTTATTTAAATAGAAGGAACTAGTTACTATGATAAATATTACGCCATTACCATGGATACTGACACAATATATATGATCATACTTCTGAAATATTTCATCTCTTTCCACAAGTTAGTATCTGACATAGATGCACGTATGTATGGATGCAAGCGTAATAATATACTGTAAAAGTCTCTTCAATTAAAACGAAACAAAAAAATAATGAATGTATTCATATGCTGACTAGATTTCAACAGCCAACCACTTGGATATAAACCTAAAATCTGACTACTAACATAACTTGCACACGTTTAGAGGGATTTATATGCTTTTATTTACACTATATTCTTCACTTCCTTTAAGCAAATGAGGGCAATTTCTTGCTTTATTTCAGTTAGTTTAAATATAGTATGATTAAAAAAACAAAACAAAAAAGAGCACATGTTGGTTAGGCCTCGTTCACACCTGTCTGGTACTGCTTGTGTCCATGAGATCACAGCACAGCAGTGCCCATTCAACCACGAAAGCGCAACAAACCCGTGCGGAAGGGCAAAGGAGCTGGTGCTCTGGCATTACTGGAGGCCAGCTATTCTGCCTTTGAGCCATGTGTACCCCAGCCCCCATGCCTGGCGTGCTACCTGGTGGACTTGGGAGGGGGGGTCACACATCATTAAAAAAAACTGAACTGCAGAAGCAAAAAAACACTTTAAAAATTGTCAAATGCATTTATATTTGGGGGCAACTCCTAACACACAATTAAAGCAAAATGTATACCCCAAACGTAGCCAGGCAGGGTTGTGCATAGCCTTTTTTTTAGCTGACCATTCTTTCAGAGGGACAAACTTGGGATGGTTATATTGTAACAGCTCAACCAATCGCTTAATTAATTTTCGATAGCAACAACATTGTGTGTGACCAATGTTGTCGAAAATTAACCTAGAGTTTCGTTAAGCATCCCAAGTTTGTCCCTCTGAAATAATGGTCAGCTCACCCTAATATCACCCAAAACTTCCACTCATTTTCAGTAAATAGATCAACATTCAAGATTTAATTAAGACTAGTGATGGGCGAACCCAGACCGCAAAGTTCGGGTTGGTACAGAACTTTGTGAGTTCGGCTTCCCAAGCTCGAACATGGATTTCCGCCAGATGTCCGCGTTCAAGTTTGACATCCGGCCCGAACACGGATAAGCTGGCTGATGGGCTGCTGCGATAAGATCTTTCTGTGGAAGCAGTGACACAAGTGCCTTGCATGGCAGGAAAGCCTAAAGCTGTTGCTTTGGTATTAAATATCGGCCGCTGGAAACGTCCTTGACAAATGGCCTATATTGTTACCGCATTTTGTAAATGTTGCATGACAGCCTTTTTCTCCCATTACCAGGTCACTGCAGAGAGAATACAGTAAGGAGGAAGAAGAGGTGTTACCATGAAAGATAAGATCCAAGCTTGGCAATGTGGGATAATCACAGATGATTCACACCTTTCCCATGGATAGGGATCCTATGGCTGGAAGCCCTCCAGTGGACAGTGTCTTGTTTTGTTTAATATCGATCGTGTAGGAAACACTTGGAAACGTGTCACACATGATCTCACTTTAGCACCTTGCTGTCTGTATTGACTAATTCAATTGCACGGATCTCTCATACTGTATTTCCTAAGATGGGCCAAAATAATGCTTCAATATGGAATATAAATCCCTGTTAGAAATGCATACACACAACTATAATATTAGTTAATGTTCTATGAATAGAAGCAACACATTGTTATCTAATCGTTAGTTCTCACTGAATAAAATTCCGCTTGATATTTTGCATTTGATATGGATTTAAAGGACACATACCATTGGGATCCTCTCAAAGTGTTATGTTCTTATAGCATATAACTTGGAAAAAGAAAAATGTTCACCAATATATTTGAACTTAAACCCTTTTCCCACTTGCTGAGTCAGTAGAAATCACTATAAATGGTATGCACAGAACTGTCACCTATGATGGGTGATGGATTGTGATGTGTGTGTCTGAAGATACAGAACTGTGTTTGAAATATTTGTGAACAGATACTTACTACCCACTTTGCTTCTATCAGGCATGACAGGCCTGACTTTTTTTTGTAAAATTAAAAATTGTCGGGCCTGTCATTCCTGACAGAAGCAGAGTGGGCGGTAAATGTAAATGACTTTGATTCAGTTAACTTTCCTTAAAATATCTTCTAAAATAACGCCCTTTTCATACTTTATTTCAGAACAAGGTATGATTCAAAACAAGGTGTGATTCAAAGAAGAAAGAATTTTACAGGGGTTTATAAATGTTGGGTAATAACACCTAAAACTTTCATCCCAGAGAGGTCTAGCGGCTAAAAAAAAACTTAAAATCTACTTAAACTGGACCAACACCCTTAAAGGGTAAGTCTACTTGATGCAATTTTCGAAAGTGGATTTTTTTTATTTTTCCTGTTAGAAAATGCGTTTTATGAAAGTGATTTTCACTACCTGCAATGTGTTGCCATTGGCAATGCACACCAAGTCTGTACACCAAGAAGAGAGAGGTGACTTGGTGTACTGACTTGATGTACTTTGCCAATGGCAACAGACTGCAAAACGGTAGACGGCAAAAGCTGCTTACATGAAACACACATTTTCTAACATAATAAAAAATACAATTAAAAAAAGTGAGCTCAGCACACCGAGGACTTCATTTTGACACACTTCTCAAAAGTTCCACCGAAAGTGGACTTTCTCTTTAAATCAAATAGGGGCGATACAAATTCCACCCCTACTATACACAGATTGCTGCCACCTAAAGATCTCTCACCTTTTTTTTGGATCGCTAATAGGATGTTGCTGGATGGGGACACGGTACAATTCTTGGCCTGAGAACAGATGCGGGCACAACTGTTTCTGCAGGTTGTGTCAGTTGGTGAAAATGGGATTTGGGGCCCCACTTTTAATGTTGCCTCTCTGTGTGTCCAAAACCTTTCAAGCCATTCTTCAGCCTTACTTTGGTGCTGCTGACTGGGATCTTGAGTGATTCATTCACATTACTGGCCACAGGCTAAAGCTGGAAGTGGGGATTATAGCACCCAGCTCTTGGCAATAAGATCTTCTCTCAGTGCCCCTCAATCCTGCAGTTAATCATACTCACCTCTTCCACACATTATACACATTATTCACTAAATAAAGAAATGCTTGGTAAAACAACAATGGAAAGGGACCTTCGGGTTAACAATAAACATAACTGTAGTAATCAATGCCAGGCAGAAGCTGCCAAAGCCAAGAGGATCATGGGGTTAATCTAGAGGGGCTTAGGTGACCATGACCAGAGCATCATTTTACCCCTGTACAAGTCACTGGTCAGACCCCATGTCAAATATTGTGTACAGTTCTGGGCACCTGTGCTTAAGAATGACATATCAGAACTGGAGTGCGTTCAAAGGAGCGCAACGGGCAGGCTGATTCATTACTAGCGCCAGCAATCGCCAGATGAGCGTCTGTACAGAGGTGCTAAGAGTATACACTGTGATGGGCTATCGGGCGCTGTAACAGAGCGCCTCAGTCGCTGTAGTAACCTGGCCGGCATTGATAAATGAGATGTATGTTGGGCTCTCTAACACCAGTACAGCGTTGCAGGGAGCGAAAGGTAGCGCTACATGATGCTGTCAAAGTCGCTCACCAGAATCGCCTTCATAAATGTGGTTTTGTGTACAGCGCTCTGTGTTCACCAGACTCTGCCTGCCACTACGAGGCACTACCTGGCGCTATCCCTTGATGAATAAACCCCTAAGTTAATAAAAAGTGCAGGGACTAGAGTACCCTGAAAGATTGTCGAAGTTAGGTTATTTAGAATTTAGTTTGGAAAAGAGACACCTGAGGGTGATCTAATACCTATGTATAAATATATTTGGGGTCACAACAAAGATCTGCCCCATTATCTATTTATACCCCGGAGTGTAACCATAACCCAAGGGCGTCCACTAAGATTGGAGGAAAGGCGCTTAATCCACCGACATAGGAGGGGATTCTTCTCTGTAAGAGCAGTGAGACTATGGAACTCGCTGACAGAGGAGGTAGTTATGAAGGAAAACGTTCAAAAGTGGCCTGGGTGCTTTCCTGGGATGTGATAACATTTCAAGCTATGGCTACTGGACCACTGCAAGGATTTTACAGGCTGAACTGGATGGACTAAAGTCGTTATTCAGATTTACTATGTTATGTTGCTATGTTCCAGACTGGGTCCCCAAAAGCCACAGCACTCTCAATTGGAGGTCATGGCAGTTTGTGCTATGCTTTGGATTTTATTACTCTGTGACACAGAGACTTAGCCTACAGGAAGTGAGCTTCTCTTATCCCAGATGGGTCCAGGTTTATTATAAGGTGGAAAAATATTCCAAGTGAGATGGAAAGCCCTGGTAGTATGTTAGAAGCTTCTTCATTTATAAATAGTTGCCTTGTAAATGTTTCTAGGTATACTTCCCTTCCAGCTCCATCATTAACCATTGTAAGAGACCCTGAGACACAAAAAGTTTGTCCCGGGAGTTGGCGTCACCCAGATACCTTGGCTGGGGCCTCTCCAGCATTTTCTTGCGTACTTAGCAGCTGCTGACTCGCTAGATTAGAAACATGGGTGGTGTCCTAGACACATCCACAAAAGTGAGTCTACCCCTCACATTTTTGTAAATAAGTTATTTCTTTTTCATGGGACAACACTTAAGATTTGACACTATGAAACAATGTAAATTAGTCAGTGTACAGCTTGTATTACAGTGTAATTTGGTGTGCTCTCAAAATAACTCAACACATAACTATTAATATGTAAAGCCTTGGCAACAAAAGTGAGTAGACCCTTAACTAAAAAATGGCCAAATTGTGCCCAATTAGCCATTTCCCTCCCCATTGTCATGTGACTTGTTAGTGTTAGAAGGTCTCAGGTGTGAATTAGGACCAGGTGTGTTAAATTTGGTGTTATCACTCTCACATGGATACTGGTCACTGGAAGTTCAACATGGCACCTCATGGCAAAGAACTTTCTGGGGATCTGAAAAAAACAATTGCTATAGGGCAAGAAATTGATGCTATAGAAAGAAAGGTGGAAGAAACTGTAACTAGAATCAATCAACATGATCATATTATGGGGACAATGCAGCACCAGATAGAGCAATCTCAATCAAAAATGAAATACCCAGAAAATAGGTCTAGAGGATATAATTTTAGGGTGCAGGACCTTCCTGAATCCATCACAGATCTAGATTTGGCCATAAAAGAACTCATAAGAACTATTTTACCTCATGCTGATGAAGGTCAATTACTCCTTCACAAGACAGAGCACCAAGAGATATAATAGTAAAACCACATTACTACACCCTAATATAATGTTAAGAGATAATCCAATCCAAATTTTTGCGCCATTAACAATCCAAAAAAAGAAGAGAAACAAAACCGCTCTTGACTAAGTTGATACAGAAGAATATCAAATACAGATGGGCTTTCCCATTTTGTTTAAACTTTATTCTAAAAGGCAAGAATTATGGATTTGCAACTTTTTCTGAGGGAGAAGATTTACTTCTTGATCTTGGCATCATATTATCTAGCCTGGGGAGGCTAAACTTCTACCTCTTTCTCCGTTATGGAAGAAGAATACATTTGGGAGATCTCCTAAGCATTCCTTAGTGGATACCTGAGTTGAAGAAAATTCTATCACTTTCTCCTTGTTTTTTTCTACATTTAGTTTCAACATCTAGGTTGGTGTCCTTTAACACTTTGATCCTAATAGGAGGATTTTAAGGAGAACAGAATAAATACTCAAAGTTACATTTATGAATACTTTGGTATTGTTAATATAAGTACTTATATAAACCAGGATTTGAGGGTTAGAGCTGTTTTGAAAATATATCTGTTTGCTATGTTTATATAGTTTTGAAATTTGTGGTTGATTTCTCTGCGTTGTTGCACTGCAGCGCAGTTACAATGCAGTGGAAGCACTGCACATTATACTAGATGGGATGGGATAGTTCACACATCTGCGCTGCGTTTTGCAATGTATTAAAAAAAGCAATGCAGACACCTTTTTCAGTGCATCATCGCAGGTCAGTGGGGGTCTGAGGTGGCGCAAGCGCAGCGTAACGCATTGTACCTGCTTTGCATTTGCATTGCCATGGATTTTCCATTTACTTATTATGCAAAGAATGTTTTTCTTTTAAGCGGCGCAAGCACAATGCAAATGTTTTACTAACGCATCAAAATGTACAATGTCCCTATGGCAAATTTACAAAACGCTTGGTCTTAACGCAATGGAGTGGTGTGAACAGAGCCCTATAGTTTATGGTTAAGTACTATAGAAATGATAGAGTTTTATGTATTTAAGGAAATACTTCATTAAATGAATAGACTTTATTTTTCTTAAACTGTCATTCAGCAGCTCGCCTCATCATGGCTGTGCTCTACCTTTCTGTCCCTTTCAGCTGCTCCTGAAAATAGAAACAAGGCAAAGAGTAGTGGCACACCCCCTGAATTACATTTCCATAGACCACTAATAATAGGGCTAAGCTGGAGGTCTAAAGCTCTGCATCATCAGACTGTGGCTACTGGAAGGAAGAACAGCCAGGGTGATGAGAATGCCAGTCTTACAGACCACGCCCATTATGCTGATTATTATGCAGCATCAAAGAACCGAGGCCCACACCCAAATATTTCAAAAGATAAATCACAGGGTGAAACTGTAAACCTGATATCTTGTCCATTTCTTCTTCAATTTAAAAATAGAAAACAGTTTAAACAGCGCCAAACGAAGTCAGGCACAATGGTCTAACAATTACCTTTGCCTTATACCCCGTTCTGGGTAATTTTTTGTGTATTATTTTTTTTTTTTTCATTTTCTTTCTATTTATTTCTCCTTACTTACTAGGGGAATCGGAGCCTTCTTTACCACTTAACTCCATTTGTGAAATTGGAACATTTTTTCTTTTCTTAACTTGGTATGTCTTTTTAGAGAGACCCATTTTGGGAGTTTGGTTGCCTGCCTCCCCTTCCTCCAGCAATCACTGCATCTGTCATCAGGTCCTCGAGGGACAAAGGAGCTGATGATCAGAGGTCAATAGAGAACATTTTTTTTTAAATAAAGTCATTTTCTGTGTGTGTGAGTCTATTTCTCCAGTTAACCCTTGATCCATGAGACCCCTATACCAGTACCCAAGGCGTGGAGTCTGGCAAGTCACCTGCGGCTAGCGGGTGACTTGCTATTAACCCCAACCCCCCCATTACCGCCTCCCCAAAGCCCAGGAGGTGGCAGAAGAGGCCATTTTTAGCCTTGCAGGACCAGGGACAACTGAAGCTGGCCCTTGCACCCTGTTCTACAAGCCCTGCATACCTGGTCCCCGGGCTGGTTATGCTGGGTAGGGGGGACGCCACACATTTTTAAGGGTTTTTAACCATTAGAGGGGTTATGGCTCCAAGTGGGTTACAGAGTATGGCAATTTTTAGAGACAAATTTCAACTTTCTTTAAAAGAAGAATACACATACAGACAATTTTTAAATCCTAGGATAACTGAAGAAGGGGATAGAGTTAATTTTGATATTTTTGAGAAATTATGCTTAACTTGTTCTGGTGGGAAAGGTGGTATTTCTACCTTATATAAATACTTCACAGATGAAGAAGGCAAACTTGATTATATGATAAAGTGGGACGTTCTAAAGGTTCTCTCAACACTTCGTTGTTGGAATCCAACTTGAAGGCATTTACTTGTTGCTATATGGTCACCAGTAGGTTGGCAAATATATACCCTAATATATCCCCTTTATGTTTCAGAAATTGTGGACAGGTGGGTGATATTTTTCATATATGGTGGAAATGTCCTAAGGTGGTAAAGTTTTGGAACCAAGTGTTTGCTATTATAAGCAAGGTTACGGGAAAATGGGTGGAAAAATTGCCATTGGTTGCCTTATTAAATAAACCTGTTGTAGAGATTTCCAGATTTCCCAATACATTTATTTTAGATGTTTGTTTGGCAGCTACATTGACCATTGCTAAGTCATGGAAATCACATACTTTGAAACTTCAAATGTTTATTGATAAATTAAATTTAATAATGGTCAACGAGAAGCTGAGTAGAATTTTAGCTCTGAGTTCTTAATTCCTCATATTCTTTTTAGTACTATTTATGTATTGTTTTTTTGGTTATAAGTTATGATCTCTATTTTGATTTAAATGGTTGATATCTAGATACATTTTGTTTTGTTATACAATTAATACTATGCTAAACTATTGAAAAAAATATTATTATTTTATTTAGGTGATTATCAGTCAGAAAAGCTTATATTTTCATTGTTTCTACCTTTTATGCAATTTATACAATGCATATTCTAATGTTATATTCAGAATTCTGTTTTGCTTGATTGAAAACTCAATACAATTATTGAAATATAAAATGATTCTGCGCCTTCCGATCCAGTATTTGTTAGGGCGAGCGCCGCGCACCCATCTTGCGGCGCTCCCCGCTCTCCCTCCTTACCGGCTTCAGGCGGCTGTCCTCCGCCTTGCTCTGTCTCCTCCCTGATGTGCGCACGTCCCCGTCCACTAGGGGGCACGCGCGCCGTTTTTTTAAAGGGCTAGTTCACCTTTGATTGGTGGCCGCTCATTCCACTTCCCCTATTTAAAGGGGCACTTTCTTCCATCTAGCGCCGGATCTTGGTCTTCCTATGGTTACCGAACATCAGTTGTTTCCTATATTACTCACCCTTGTACCAACCTTTGCCTGTCCCCGACTTTGAACCTTCTCTGCCCGTCCCGACCTTGGCTACTTACCTTCGACCTCGTGATAGTGCTGCCAGTCCTGACCTCCGCTTGAACTTGACTTCGCCTTTTGCCTGCCTCCTCGGTACCACGCATTACCTCGGCAGACTGTGTGTCTGAGCCGCTGTTGGGGGGTAGCGACCTGGGGGTCACTCGCCGCTAGAAGTCCAACTTGCCTTGCGGCGGGCTCTGGTGGCCTCTTATACTCCGCTTCCCTGACACGGCACTAGCTATCAGTACACAGCCAAAGCGGATCCACACCTGTGCCACCACATCCTGCCCGTGACAGTATTTCATTATTTTTGATAAATCCCATACTGTTGTTAAAAAAATGATAACTAGAAACTGGACAGGACCAACAAAATACACAAATACAATCACAATCCTATTTGTACATGCCTGGGAGGGGCAATCCAGTAGAAAGGGGAGGCAATCTATTTGTTTTAATTGAAAAACATAGCCATATAATAGCCATATAATACATACCATGACTTCCTAATGTAATGCCCAGCGGGACACCAGCCTTCTGTAGGCAGACAACCCCCAATCTCCAAACGCAGCTTCTGCCTATAGTCAAACCCCTGTTTGCCGGGATGCTAGGAACACCTAGCCGGACACGGTTGCCCCCAGGTCTTAATAGGCGCAAAGGATGTCTGCTTACGGTGAAGGTCGATGAACCGCGAGGGTATCCCAAAGCCGAGGTCATACACAGGAAGACAGGGATGAGACGGGTGCGTAGTCAGGTGTAGCCAAAGGGTCAAGCCGGGAGGTCAGAGATAGCGGGGTATCCAAAGGGGCAGGCAGTTTCGAGGTCAGACAAAGCAGAGGTCAGTACAGGCAGTGGATGGGGATGGTCGATCAAGCCGGGTCAGAAACAGATAATAACTAACAAAATCACACCCTAATCACAAAAGACTATCATAGGCACTGGGCTGACTCCATATTTATTGGGGAACTGACCAATGGCCACCCGGGGGGGGTGTATGTGCCGATTGGTGCAATTGTGATTGGTGCAAACAACTCCCAGGGGCTGGTCAGTCCCGGCAGCAGGGCTGACCAGCCCCTGATTCAAGGCAGGTGGGGAGGACGCTGCGCCGTCTGCCACTAGCAGCGCAGCACCTCCTGGCAGCATACATGCTGGACTGCGGGGCACGTCCTGCAGTAGGAAGCCGGAGAGCACTGCGCCGCTCAGCAGACACTCGCTGCGGGCCCCCTGGCAGAGGTATGTCCCTTTCACCTAATCTAATAAAACCTTGGTATAGTGGCATTAAAGAGCAATAACACCCAAGAAAGTTACTTTCTTGGGCATTGTTGCTCTCTGATGCAGAATCCAGATCTCTGACTCTGCCTCTAGCTGTGCCCAGCCTGGCACGTCCACAGCTAGAGGTGCAGCAGGGATGCGGCCATGGGCGTGATAGACTGTTGAGTAGATTAGGTAACAATGGGGGTTTCCAGGCCTTGGCAATAACGTGTTTGGTTGCTCTACATATATGTGACATTAATCGGAACTGGTTTGTAGTGAGCTTCTCTGCTTTTCTGTTGAGCCATTTTCAACTGCGCACCCTCCGCATTCGCGAGTCTGGTACTCGTGGTTTCGGTTACTCACAAATGCTTTGGAGGGGGGCTTACATACACAAAAAAACCTTACCTTATTTGGATCCAGCACCATTCATCCCCCCGGACATAGGCTATGTCCTCTCAGAGCAATATTCCCCGCACTCTGCGGGCCCCCGCCCGCCCATTAAAGTGAATGGTCAGGCAGATGGAGCCATGCCCTGTGCAGGTGGGGCCACGCACAGTGCAGGAAATATTGCTCTGTGCATTTCCCCCAAATGGTGACAACTAGGACCCAAAATTATCAGGGGACAGCACTGGATCTCAGATGGGGTAAGGGTTTTTCTTTGTTCACCCCCTCCCTGCCTTGCCTTGCATTTGCCCTGCAGTGTGTGCCCCCCACCCCTCTGCTTTCGTTATTCGCAAATTCACTGTATTCGCGACTATGCAATTCCCCTAACCCCCGCGAATACAGAGGGCCAGCTGTAGTCACTTGCCAGGGGTTTAGACATTAATAGCTATGTGTTATTTCGAGCGCAGACCTAATTTACACTGTACTCTGGCTACTTTACATTGTATCAGCAAGTTCAGTGCTGTCACATGAAATATAATAATAAAAATGTAAGGGGTGTCCTCACTGTTGTGAGATACTGTACCTCTTGGAATAGCATAAAGATGCTAAAAGATGAAAACATGCTTTCAGAACACTTTAGGTTTCTTCTTCAGCCTTCCCACATGCTGATGTTATTTTATAACTTTTAAAATACAATTTTTATCCCAATAAAAATAAGTTACATCTCACTTGTAGAACTGATCCATCACATGGGCACCGCATTTTTAAATAGAACAAGCAACTTTTTATTTCACTTTCTGAATGACAAAAACCTCTCAATGCTTCTCCCAAAAGTCTAAAAGATTACGTTAACTCCTTTAGACAGGTTCATTTTAATGTGTTGGGATTCCCCATAGGCTACTGTTATTTCAAAGCTATAATGTTCTTTATTAGAGACAATTTGTACTTCATTTGTCCATTTGATCAGCTCAAGCGTAGCATATGGTTGTTACGTGAATTGTTAGACTAGTCAGTGGAAATGCCAGTTTCTATTTTAAGGTGGAATGGTGAACAAAAGATTCTAATTACAACACCATTGTTTTATGTAGACTTGGTGTCTTTTGCAACACTGTCCTCATTTGTATTTATATTGCACATTACCTATACATCACAGTATCCACACAATACATTATGTAATGACTTATTGTTATGGTTTGCTATGGATTCAATGTTCAAGTACTAGTTGTATTGACTTCTCCACCCAACACTTCTAATTATGGGGCTGGAAATTACTCATCATTATAGTATAGTATAAACACATTTCAAGAGGTACATTGCTAATGTGTTATGATTCCCCATATGCTGCTGTTATTTTTAAACTTGTGAAAATAAACAAAATTAACATTATAAACAATGTTTCCAATTTATTGTGTGTTAGGTGAGACTGTTTCTCAAAACTCCTCCAAAAGGCCTCAAGGCTATCAAAAGGATTTATATACCGCCAACCCCCCCCCCCCCCCCGCCCCAACGTATTATCCTTACACAGTGTGTAAAGCAAACATACAAATGATTATATCACTTTTGGCCATTGAGTTGCAAACATAATACACAGTGGCAAAAGTTCTCCCCTAAAGCATTCTGGCTAATAGGGTGGATATTCCCAGAGGTGTCTGCAACATGAAAAATGATTTGACTTTACTGGATAAATGGTCAAAACATTGGAAATGTTCAATGTCTGTAAATGTAAAATCAAGAACTTTGGGAGAAGCAATCCCCACTCAGTATCATCTAGGAAGTACTGGGATAACAAGGATTTTGGAAGAGGGGGATTTAGGGATACTGACTACTTATTGCTCAGCTTCGAGATTAGTGGAGACTGTAGCCAGGCAGTAGGTAAATCAAGCAGGATGATTGGCTGCATAGCTCAAGGCATCAACAGTAGGAAGAAGGAGGCTGTAAACTTGTGATGCTGCTGTATAGAGCTCTTGTGAGGTCAGATCTGAAATATTGAGTGCACTTCTGGAGACCTTACTTACAAAAAGACATATTTCAAATGGAACGGGTGGTTCAAAGACAGACAACAAAATTGGTGGAAGGACTTATCAGGAGAGACTAAAAAAAACTAATTTGTACAGTCTGGAGAAGAGAAGGGAAAGAGGGGACAGGATTAGGGTACTGATTGTGATTCAGGAGGGAAGTGTTTTTAAGAAAAAACTTAGGGGATGGAAGAAGAGGGTACAATCTCAAGCTAGTCGGAGGGAAGATCAGGATCAATGTCAAGAAATATTCCTGCAGCTATTTAGCAGAAAATTTCCAGTCGATTGAATTGGAATCACAAACACAAATTGCTGTCTGATTGTGGCAAAAATGTGATCTCATATGTGATAGTGTTAAAGCCAGTAATTTGGGAGTGGCAAAGGAGGGGTCCAGTCCAATGTTTTGCTTTGGAGTCCATAGGATTCTAAGATAAAAAGCAAGAGAAGGCCGCTATACATTACAAAATCCCCTAATGTTGGTGATGAAGAACGGTAGTCAGCACATCCTTCCTTTACACCATTTTTAGAAGTGCCGGCTACCGTTCTCCATTTCTTCATGCCCATAGGATTCTACTTAAGCCACTGTCTGTACCCCAACCTAACCTGTTGTCATATATAGTTTACCCAAGCCTAATTTACTCCATATAGTACATACACAACTGTCCCGAAAGGTGCTGAAAACTACTGAATTAAAATATTTTGTGTATTTTAATACAGTTTTAGAGGGCTAACAACAAACACATTCAACTCAGAAGGTACTGGAAATAATATGAAAATCGATTAGATACTTGCCTTTAAGGCAACATGATAGCTCATTTTTTACTGCAGAATTTTTCTCTGTGACAGACAAACTATAATATAGGACTCAGGAGCAGGCAAGGCTCATGATCCCCAGATGGGAACTCTGAAGGGCAGATGTGTTCCATCCCTTCAGCCATAGGAAAAGTGGAAGTCCAGTAACTGGGCAACTCCCCACCCCAACCCCCACCCTGCTCTGCCTGTGGCTTCCCATGCTCTGTGTGTGTGCCTGCCCACCCATTTGAGTGAATGGGCAGGTGGGGCTACGCATAGAGTGGGGTAATCTGCTCTATGCAGCGGATCTAAGATGGCTGGCATTGCTACGGGAGTAGTTCAGGATCCCAGGCTAGGTAGGAAGTTCCTTTTTATACAGCACCAGGGGAGGGTGGCAGGGCGGGGTTTCCCAGTGACCGAACTGCGACTTTTGATTGCCAAGATCCGTTGTTTGAGGCGAAACCAGATAGCTACCGATTGTAGAAGGGCCAAGAGAGTGGTGCTGTAATTAAGTCCAGGGAGGCACTTTTTCCTCAATTCTTGGTTTGTTTTTTTTGCTGGGCATTATTATTGACTGGAGGTTTGCTTTAAAGACTTGAAGATGTCTCCCCCCCCACTAGGGCCTTCCTTTTTGGCATGCCCTGTTGTGTGGAACTCTTTGGTTCTCCCTATACTCACCTTCTGGCAATTCTACTGCTAATACACAGGCAGGTGGAAGAAAGAATCAAGGAATTTTATGGGGGCGGCGAAGGCATCCATCCACATATCATTCCTTGTAGACCACCCCCCTCACTCATATGACAGCGAATAGAGTGATTTCACTATAGCATTGGCCAGGCTCTGCCTTGCGGCTCACTGCGCAAGCATATTGCCAGGCTAGATCTTCAGGATGGATAAGTATTAAAAAAACGGACGCTGATGCATGACAGTGAGTATATATTTTTTTTTTTAATTATTTAGAACAGAATTGTAACATGAAAATAAATCATCATTTATAAACTGAAGTTGAGCATAATTCTTATTGGAATATATTGATATTGTTTTCCCGGCGGCACCAACTGAAATAGTGAGCACTTCATGCTTTACACAAACTAACACAAGCATCTGTACACATTGAAAGACAAATATTGCCCCCCCCCCCTTTTGTAAATTAGCAAACATCTTGCTAGACTGATAGCACATAGGGTTATAACAACAGTCAACCATTAGTCTTAGTCTGTTGAGTCAGTTATTGTGGCTACCCTGCAGGTTAGTAAAAAAAAAATCAGCGCCAATAAGAGTGGGTTAAGGTTCACTTCTCTGAAAGCCTTCCATTTTGTTTTCCTGAATTGTTTTCTAAGTCTTCCGATTTAAAAGAGGCTCTCCTCTTTCAAATCACTGAAAACCTGATTGGAGTTTAGGTTCAAAAACTCTGGAGAAGCTTTCAAACATAGTAATGCACATCTTTGCCTTGCTCCCTGCTGTCCCCCTACCTGCCTCCTGCCCCAGGGGTGCACCTATAATTAGGCCTTGTGAGGCAGCCACCTTGTACTGCAATCACTGGACCTGTTTTTCTACTCATTATATTATTAGTGGTTCAGCAGGGATCAGGTGCACTGCTGCACATGGTCATGTTTTTAAAGACACTCAGCAGTGCAGCTCTATTGAAAAGTGAAGCACAGCTCCTTTCTATAGTTAACCTCAGACAGCAGAGAGGCTAAGTTCACCCCTATCCTGTCCCCCATATTTGCCCTGCTCCCTGCTGCACCCCCATTTGTGTTCTGCTCCCCATCTTTGCCCTGCCATATGTAACATATTAGACTTAGAGAAAAACATGCATTGGCAGCGGTGGGTGTCCTAATTTACATCTTGTTACCACTTGTTAATGGAGCTGATGCATCCTGCACCATCTTCAGCAGTTCCCTCTGTCTGCTCGCGTCTACGCGCCACATGTCATGGGTCAGACAGCGGGGGAACAGAGGAAGACGGCACAGGACGCAGAAGCGACATTAAAAAGATTAACAGTAAGATGAGGGCTCTGCTCTGCAGAGTCTAATATGTTATAGATAGCGCTACCCGAACTCCAGCCCTCAGCGTTCCACCCTTGGCTGCAGATTTTTTCACACTGTTGGCCGGAGATTCACTCCATAAGGTGCACCTTCATCTCCCTTCTTTTAGGGAAGAAAGTGAGTCTTATGGAGTAAAAAATATGGTATTATCTATCTATTATCTGTCTATCTATGATCTATGTATCTATCTACCTTTACAACCAGTTTATAGTATACAGATGACCACACAAAAAGCCAAAAGCCATTATGACGAGTCATTTGGTGCCTGCTTTTATTGGACCACACGATCCAGATTTAAAGCCGACCAGCAGTCAAAAATGTCTGTGCATGAGCCTACTTATCACTTCCGCATTTCCTGGCCAGTGGCCAGTGGGGTTTGGTGGGTGGGCATGAAGAGGTAGGGAAAGTGGTAAGTAAACTGTGTAAATCTTGCCAAAGAAGGCTGTGCATAAAAATGAAGTGTGCAGGTAACATCTCCCAGTAGGGAGTTGACGTTCAGGCACCCTCTGCTTCATGCCAGGGGGTACACTGCAACAATGCAGGGCCGGCCTTACCATGGGTCCCGATGGGTCCATGGTCCCAGATGGCACTTTAAGGGGGGTGGCACTTTGCTGGCAGTGGCGGGAACATATTTGGCGGCGGAGGTGGCGGCAGCAGCGGGCAGGAACTGCTGTCAATCTGCGAGCAGGGGGCGGGGCAGTAGTTCTTATGGGCGCTGGCTGGAACTAAAGCACTGTTGCTGTGTTCCCGGGGGAGCCTCAATAGGAGTGCACAGAGTGTTGGGTTTGACAGGCTCTCCAGGCTCATAAGTGTGTGCACGGAGTGACAGAGGCCCGTAGCTGAGAGCAAGTGTGCTGCCTCTCAGTGCTTGACACTCAGACTGCTTCCCCCCTAAGAGATAAGAATGTGGCATTTCCTGTCCAGTCTGCCCTGTGCCATGTTAGCTGTGTGTGCAGAAAAATACAATTCTGTGATTACTCACCTGTAGAATTGGTATTATATGTATACAGCACGTCCTGTTCCAGAAGATATTCCTTACACTTGGGTTATACATCCAGTAGATGGCGCTGGACTGCAGAGACAGAAAAGTGGCTCCTCCCGGCCCCATATATAGCCAGGACCTCCCACAAAATTTCCAGTATTGAAAAGCAGTTAAAATGAAACCGGGAGAACTATAACCAATATATAAAAATTTGAACATAAGAACAATCACCATAAAGAGGTAACTCAAGATGATAATAACAAGGGGGGGGTGGAGCATGACGTGCTGTATACATATAATACCAATTCTGCAGGTGAGTAATCACAGAATTGTATTATTCTAAGTATACAGCACGTCCTGTTCCAGAAGATATTCCTTACACTTGGGACATCCAATAGCAGTGTCCGTAAGGTAGGGTGGTATCCACAAAAGTAACAGCAGACAGTTTAAACCACTGCCACCTGCAGAACCTTGCGGCCAAAAGCAGCATCAGCTGAGGCCCTAACATCAACCTTGTAAAACCTAGAAAAAGTATGAACAGAAGACCAAGTAGCGGCCTTGCAAACTTGTTCAACAGAAGCTTGGTGTTGAAAAGCCCAAGAGGCACCAATAGCACGAGTAGAATTAGCAGTAAGGCAGAAGGGAGGCTCCTTCCCCTTAGCAGAGTAGGCCTGTATCACGGCCTGACATATCCACTTGCTGATAGTGGACTTAGCCGGAGCCAGACCTTTCTTAGGTCCAGACGGAAGCACAAAAAGAGCATCAGTCTTCCTGAAGGATTCAGTAGCCACCAAATAGAACTTCAGACTCCTGACTACATCCAAAGAATGTAAAACCCTCTCCTTTTAGAAACCCTCTCCTTAGGGACACAGAGAAGGCAAAACAATGTCCTGATTGAGATGAAAGGCAGAAATAACCTTAGGCAGAAAATCTGGCTTAAAACAAAACACCACCTTGTCCTGGTGTCTCTCAAAATAAGGAGGCTTGATGGAAAGCGCCGCCAATTCAGAAACATGCCTAACAGAAGTGATAGCCACCAAAAAGACCACCTTAAGCGTGAGAATGGACAAAGGAGCCCCTTGCAAGGGCTCAAAGGGAGACCCCTGCAGGGCAGATAAGACCAAGTTCAAGTCCCAGACTGGTAACATAGGCTTACGTGGGGGACGCACGTGAGTAACCCCCTGGAAAAAGATCTTGACCAGGGGATGCTGAGCAAAGCATCTTTGGAAAAAAATTGCCAAAGCAGAAACATGGCCTTTCAGAGTACTGAGCTGAAGACCCAGATCCAAACCATGTTGGAGAAACTCCAGAATCCTAGGAATTGAAAACACACGACATGGAAGCGAGTTAGATTCACACCAGTCAATGTAAGTACGCCAAACCCTGTAGGAGATGGAAGAAGAGGACCTTTTCCTAGCCCTGATCATGGTATTTACAACCGAGGCAGGCAGCCCCTTTTCCATCAAGATGGAGGTTTCAACAGCCAGGCGTCAAAGCCAGCGTTTGTAAATTGGGGTGGCGTAGGTGTCCCTGAGTGAGCAGATCTGGAACCCGGGGCAGGGCGTACTAATCTACTGCCAACTGCACAATGTCTGCGAACCACACTCTTCTTGGCCAACAGGGGGCCACCAGGATGGCTGGCACTCCTTCCTGAACTATCTTGCGCAGCACCCTGCCCAGCAGGGGAAACGGAAGAAACTCATACAGGAGCTGGAACCTCGTCCAAGACATTGCCAGTGCATCCGTGGCCAAGGCCAGAGGATCCTGGGACACAGAGACAAAGACTGGAAGCTTGTGATTGTGACGGGACACAAACAGATCCAAATCCGGCTGACCCCAGCGGTGGCACAGGGAGCAAAACACCCTGCTGCTGAGGGACCATTCTCCCAGACGAGAGGTCCCCCTGCCCAGAGAGTCTGCCTCCAGATTCTCCACCCCCGGGATGTACACAGCTGAGATGCAGGGAACATTTTCCTCCGCCCAGGACAGTATCAGGGACACTTCCATGAGGGCCCTCTTGCTTCGGGTCCCTCCCTGATGATTGATGTAGGCAACCGCCGTCTGGTTGTCCGAGCGGACCTGAACAGCCTGACCCCACAGGTGTGGGGTTAAGTGGGTGAGAAGCAACCTGATCACCCTCAATTCCAGAATGTTGATAGGGGCATGGGCCTCCTGAGGGCCCCACTGACCCTGGAATTTCAGGGACTTCCAGAATCCCCCCCCAACCTGCCCCCCAGCAGGTTCCTTGAGTCCAGCCACCACGCTAGAGACCGCCTGACCAGAGGGGACAAGACAAACACCTGATTCAAGGACACAGGGTCCCGATCCCATACTGACAAGAGGTGAAGCTGAAGAGGCCTCATGTGGAACTGAGCATATGGAACCGCCTCGAAGCAGGACACCATCAGGCCCACCAGCTGCATTCCCTGCCTGATGGATGGATGAGTACAAGACAGCAGGAGCTGAGCTTTCTCTTGAAGTACCTCCACCTTCTGCTGAGGAAGAAAGATCTTGACCTGAGCTGAATCCAGAATCATGCCCAGAAAATACTTCACCATGGAAGGAGACAGGGAAGATTTGAGGTGGTTGATCACCCAGCCGAATGACTCCAGTGTGGACAACACCTGCTGAGTGTCCAGCTCTGCCTGATGGAAGGACTGAGAAGTGATAAGCATGTCTTCCAAGTAGGGAAGAATGCGAATGCCCTGAGATCTCAGCAGAGCCATCACTCCTGCCAGCACCTTGGTGAATACCCTGGGAGCCGAGGTGAGACCGAAGGGCAAGGCCACAAATTGGTAGTGCTGATCCTCCAGAGTGAACCTGAGGAATCTCTTATGACCTGGAAAGATAGGTACGTGAAGGTAAGCATCCTTGATGTCTACAGAGGTCATGAAGTCCCCTGGGCGTAGGAGTCACAGCTGAGCGCAGAGTCTCCATGCGAAAGTGTCTGAATCTGACAAATTTGTTGAGGAGCTTTAAATCCAGGATAGGTCTGATGGACCCATCCTTTTTGGGAACATTGAAAAGATTGGAATAATAGCCTTTGCCCCTTTCCCTCAAGGGCCCCGGCAGATGACACCTAGATCTAGAAGGCCTTGGACAGCCAGGGACAGACTCTGAGCTGCCAAGGGGTTTTGAGCTAACTGAGATTTGATGAATCTTGGGGGCGGCCAGGCTGCAAACTCTTGTAACCGGAGGATACTACCTTCTGAATCCACCGGTCTGAGACATGATGCCTCCAGACATGAGCCAAGAGCCGAAGCCGCCCCCCTACCCAAGCTTGGGACCCTAGGAGGGGACAGGGCTGCCATGTCCTCCCCTGCCCCAAAAAGCTCCATGGGCTCCAGCAAAGGAAGCTCCCCGTCCAATTCTGGAGCCCCTGAAGGAAGGAGAAAAGGCTGCCTTCTACGCTGAGGCAACTTGCCTCCTTTAGAAAACAAGTCCAAACGTTCCCCAAAGAGGCGCAGCCCCTTGAAGGGAAACCCAGTGAGAGCCTTTTTGGCAGCGTTGTCAGCTGCCCACTGGCGCAGCCAGACCGAGCGGCGTATCGCCACCAACAAGGAAAAAGCCTGCCACACATTCTAATGGTATCATCCAAGGCAGAGAGAAGAAATGCAACAAATTTCTCACAACGCAGAAGAGCTCTATACTCTTCACTACCAGCATCATCAGGGGCCCCATCTAAGAGACCCCTGAGCAGGCTTTTAATAGCAACAGCCGTAATGGTAGAGGCACAGACCGGACGGAGTGCGGTCCCCACACAGCCAAAAGCATGGCAAGCCAGCTGATCAATGCGCCTGTCCTCCCCATCCCTTAGTGTAGTAGAGTCAGGGGAAAGCATGACAGATGTGTTAGACAACCCCAGAACTGGAGCATCCACTTCGGGAGGACATGACCACCGTTTAACCATTTCAGCAGGAAAGGGATACCGCTTATCCCAACTCTTTGGCACCCCAGGGAGCCGACTAGGCCGTTCCCACTCCTTGAGCACCAGATTATTAAAATGAGCTTGTTCAGGAAACTCCAAGCGTGGTTTAACAGTATGAAACAGCTCCTCTGCTGCCGCGGAGCCACGGCAGGGGGAAAGATACAGAGTACATCAAAAATGTGAGCCAAAAGTCTGTCAGTATCATCTGAAGCCCATGGGTCATGCCCAGAATCGGCACCATACACTCTAGGATGTTCCTCAGATGATTCTGAATCAGAAAACCATTCCCCCTCCTCTAGGGGGGTATAACATCAAAAAATTCCTCTGCCTCCATAGGAAAGAGGGAAACACTAGGTGATAAATGCCGCTTTTTAGCAGTAGCCTTACGCGGGCCAGAGCCAGCAATATGTCTCTCAATGCTGGCCACCCGAGCAGCCAAATCAGGTTGAGACTCCCCACTGGTATGCATCTCACTGGGAGTCAAATGTAAGCGTGGGGGGGTAGGCGAAGCCCAAGGGGGGCAGGCCCAGCCACCGGTAACCCAGACTGCAATGCAAGCGTCTGCTGGGCACAGTGAACACACACCCTGACATCATCACTTATAGGGGATACCCCACACGCCACACACAGCCGGGCTGGTCCCGAAGGAACCCCAAGCACATTATCCTGAGAAGCCTCAATATGGTGATTATTGTGGCACAATAGGCCAATTGGGATTGACGCTAATAAGGCTACCCGGGATGCCCCAATAGCCCGCTAGGGAAGTGGGAGATAAAAAATACAACAGCCCTCCAATAGGGAGTTAACACTAAATAGAGGGGATAGGACCTGGAGAAACCACTAAAGTTTGACCCGCATGCAAAAAGATCCCATAAGCAATGTGCAATACAGAGAATACAAAATAAATCAGCCCGCAGGGGCACTTACAGACCACGATAGGGAGACGCCAGACACATGCAGCAGAAAACTAAAATGGCGCCCGCATTTACCTCGAGAGACAGGGATGCAGAACACGTCAGCCGCAAGGCCCGCGCCCCCCGAAGAGCGTGAAAACGCGCCCACATGACAAAGCCAGCCAATGATGGCGCAGCTGCTCCTGAGGTGATGTCGCTGCCGACTGTGGAGCGCAGTACAAGCGTGCGGTGGTGGCGGCAAAAGAAACCAGTGCAACCGATTCAAAAAGGGATCATCACATAAAACATGTGTTATATATATATAAAGACATGCACCCCCCCCCCCCCGAGATCTACCAGGGAGAGCGTAAGTGAAACGAAGACCAGCCTAAGGGAGCCAACTGCGGGGACAGGGGGCGAGGGGCATAAGACGTGGGAGGGGCATCCCATAAGGCTCACCATGGGCCTGTACCGCCTACCCTTTGGTGGGGGACTGCGGTTGGAGCACCTAGCAGCGGTGCTGCCTACCTTTACCCGAAACAGTGCAGCCTAAGCTGGGAGGCAGTAAAAGGAAAGGGGTGGGAATAGTCCTACAGGGCCGCAGGCTAATAGCCCCGCTCACCTGCCAGTAGAGAGAGCCATCTTCTAGTCATCGCAACCCAGACTGCAGAGAAGAACTGGGGATTTTGTGGGAGGTCCCTGGTATATATGGGGCCGGGAGGAGCCACTTTTCTGTCTCTGCAGTCCAGCGCCATCTACTGGATGTATAACCCAAGGTTAAGGAATATCTTCTGGAACAGGACGTGCTGTATACTTAGAATATGGCTCCCCCACCCACACAAACAAGGCAACAGATTTATGTTCAGGATGTTCTAGGTGATTTTTCTTTCAATGGCTCGTTGCCCAGTTCCCCAACATCCCTGCTCAGCCACTGCCAAGGCTTAGAGGGAACATTGGTGGTAAGAGCGGGGGCCGGACCTATGTGCGGATGTGTCTGTCTGCCTGTGTGTGTGTGCTTGCATGTATGTGTGTTTGACTTTGTGTGGGGGCTTGCATGCATGTGTGTCTGCATGTATGTGTGTGTGGAGAGGGCTTGCATGCATGCAGTGTGTGTTTGCATGTGTGTGCCTCCATGTATGTGTGTGCCTATGTATGGGGGCTTGCATGAATGTGTGTGTGTGTGCACGTTCACTATACCTTCAGTTTGGTTGCTTCTGGAAGCTTCCGTGGAAGAGTGGAGGTTCCAACTTATCTGGCGTTCATAGAGCTAGGTGGGCGGTCGTCATGTTACAGCCCGGTGCCTGGTGGCTTCCAGCCTGCCAAGGGCCATGGGCACGGGTTGCCCGTTATAGTCTGTACTGTCCAGGTGCCAGATTAAAAGATATCGGTGGCAGAGCTGTATACCTGCCCGTGGGTGGCTGCTTGGTTACGGTGACTGTGCATCCTGGGCGGCCATGTTTGCTGGTCACCTGTATAGAGTGTAATTGGAACAGTTGGGGTTGAGCTTGTCCAGTTACAGGGCTACCCCTTATTGGCCATTTAACACCAATGGCTAAAAGACTCCAGGGCTGATTCTGATTTGTGATGTGCTGCTGTGTGTAGCCCCTGCAGTACTTGCATAGCTGGCAATCCAACAGTGAATGTATGGGCTATGGCCACATCCCTGCTTTAACTTCATCTGAGGCGTGCACCAGGTGGGGAGGGGGTGTGGCCAGTGCCCCCCCCCCCCCCTTAGCTAGCTTTGTGCTGAAAATTGCGCTGAGCATGCTCATTGCCTGTCTGCATGCTCTGTGGGATTGCTGAAAGTGGTGGGGGGTCCACACACTGGGCATCCCAAATTAAGATGCCCTGTCACAGAGGAATACCACCTCGGAGAAGGACAGTACTGGTTGGTGGCCTTCTTTAATGGAGAGGTGCAGTGTTTCAGAATAGGGCTTGCTTGTCCCATGTTCTTCTATTTATCAATCTGGGAGACCGTGCCCAATGCTGTGGAATGCTGGATATCCAGCCAAGTCGCAGAGGCCAAGAAGTTTGGGTCTAATGTACCTGCTTGTGTACAGCTGTAGGTTCAACTGGGTCCCATGCATGGCTCCAAAACTAAACTGTGCTATCACTAATCTGTTCAATTTATGGAATGAAAGCTACCCTGCATGGCTGTATTTACCATTAAACAAACCTAGGCATGTGCCTAGGACAGCCACTTGCAAGGGGAGGTGCCATAATATGTGGTTACTGTACTATAGTAAAGAAAAAAGGTGAAATAAAGGTGCTGGCACCTTAATGCCCCCTCATGACCCCCCCCCCCCCCAGCCATGACAGTGGGGAGATTTGGGTTTTTTTATAGAGTGGGGCATCACAAATCTGGTTGTTCCTAAGTAAGTATCAAAGCCCAGGATAGTGACAATCCTGGGTTTTGGTTCACTTAAAGTGGAACAAAACCCGAATTGAGATTCTGCACTGTGAAAAACCCCCAGTTTGCCTAGTAAAAATCACCTCTCGTTTTTTTTTTTTTAATTTGGGGGGGGCAGCATTTCACTCTTGGACCCAGGCAGCACAATGTCTTGGGCCAGCCCTGCAACAATAGTATCTATGTGCAATCCTGCCCCTGGCCAGATGCCTGGTGTTCCACTGATGGGCTCCCCAGCATCCCTCTTCTTTTCATGGAAGGTGTAATACTAAAAGCACATACTACTACTGATCTTAGCTAAAAGGCTGAGAAGTGATATTTTTGACTGTTAGTCTCCTTGCTTTCTTGTTCTCTGATTCCTTTTTTTCTGCCTAGCATCATCTTCTGTATCCTTCTGTGTAGTGCAGTCAGGGATTATATTCTATCACTCTGTCTTCACCACAAAGGTGTGTTCCTTGTTCCACCCTAGCCTGCTCTACTCCTGGCTGTGGCAGCATGTTTTATACTGGGTGTGGCATAAACCCACATGAAAGTGCTGCAGAACCATCTTCCCCTGTTTTGCTGTCACAGTACAATATTCCTGAGCAGGACTACTATAGTGTTCTGAACATCAATTATCAGCCAATCCCCCGTCACTCCCACCAGGCTGCTGGGAATTGCCTAGAATTTAAACTCTGTCATTATATGCCATTCCAAGAACAACATATGAATGCAGTTTCCATCTAAACTGGCCTAGAATGTGTTAAATCAAAATGCCTGTCAGCATCAGGCTGGTGCTTAGTCTACTTTATGGCTACTTTATGGGCAAATGCTGAAGAGCATATGGGCTGGTATGGGTGTGGCTGGGGACTCCAGCCATATTCAAACCCAACCCTTTGCTATCAGTTCACCCAGTTAAGCTTGATTTGCGGGTTTAGACCTGCTTAGTGCTAGGCACCCAATCCTGTTGACGAAAGTGGGGCATCTGTTGTCTTGCTTCTCTGCATTAAATTTTGGCAAGGATTGTGAGGGACTTGTTACCCATTCATTGCAGCAGCAAAGGTTCCACTACTGCACTAATTAGGTGACTAAGAAATCACTCATAATCTATTCACAATCTTGGAGCCAGGACTCCTACCCAATGCAGAGAAGGTGAAAATACCAAATCTGCTGGGCGGAAGGAGGAAAAGGAGTGACACAGCCAGCAGAAATGTTCAGCTTTGATGGCAAGCTGATAAAGGTGATCAAGCTAAAAGATCACCAAGCCACACACTCCCACATGGAAGAATTTAAATGCTGGTCCCTTGAGAAAAACACCCAGGGCCCTGCTGAACTACTCTTCAATACTCAAAACTGACCTTTATTCTACTTGGCAATTTTGCTCCGCAGGGTTTGCTAATCTGCAGGGACACTATCTCCTGCCTCTCGCTTCCAGACCCTAATAAATGCAATATTCCTTCTTTGAAGCACAAAAATGCTCCACGCTGCATCCCTTGGTCGTAGAACAGCACATGAAAAAGTAGGTAATATATCAAAGTGAATCGGGGGGGGGGGGGGGGGTGACTGCAGGGAGTCATTTAGGATCCCTGATTTAAAGAAGCCAGGAGGAGTGTAAGTCTACATAACATATAGCACAAAAAGTAGTGCCCAACCCTTCCTTCACTCGCAATTTAAATATCTATCTATCTATCTATCTATCTATCTATCTATCTATCTGCTTCTTATAGAGAGAAAACTTCTAAGTATGGCTGTAGAACAGAAGAAAATGTGCAAAATCTATTTATATCTAATCTAATATTTAACTTTAGGCCAATTGCCTTTACTCCTGGTTCTCTCTGACAAGACATGTCAGGAGTATGTCTATATACTCCTTCATCTTGGGCTCGTAGAACACCCCACTTCCAAGAGGTTAGACACCCTGTGTTCAGTAGAGCAGGAAAGGGGAAGCTCTTCTGGAACTTATTATGAGGGGACCAACCCAGTACCAGGGTTCCAGGCAGATACAAATCGAGCAAAATCAAGGTGTTTTACCAGGAGGGTTGTGACACCTAAACCAGTCCCTTGGCTTGTTATTGGAAACTTTTGAAACTGCCAGCTCTTGGTGGTTGAATTATAAAGGGGCTGTCTCCATCAGCTGACATCTCTCCTTGACCATTTAAGATGAACATCTGACACACACAGGGTCATTATTAAAGCCACTGACCCTGTTGATACAATTAAACACATTTATTCAGGATCTTCTCAACCCAAAGCTCTGTTCAAGCCAAGAATTTTGCCTAAAATCCTTCCTTTTAATATATGCTTTTGCTATTTGATCTGTGTTTATCTAGTTATAGACAATTTATGTTTTGTATATGGTGGCAGCCATATCTAATAGTAAACAATTAGGTTGATGGCATGCAGGGGTAGACTTGAGCCAAAAATCTACTTGGGAATTTTCGGGCCCTGGCCAGCCCAGCTTAAGACCTGTTGAGCCCCATTCCAGGGTGCAGTCATCATGTACGTTTGTCGGCTGAAGCTGTAGCACTGCATTGTGCAGATCATAGATATGAGAGGAAATGTCCACTCTTAAAGATGGTTCTAAATCTTTAGTATGTTATGGACAGATGCTGTATCAATTCAGGGGCTATAAACATTGCAGGGGTAGAACATAGGCTGTGGTGTCTTATCTGTAGGGTACAATGGGACCAAGTATAGGGGAGACTTGGGAGGCAGGGGTGTTTCAAGAGGACAGAGAGAATTCTGTCTCTGGGTCTGTTTGAGGTGCCAGCCCAGTTAGCCCACAAAGTGGTGTCTATGGCCAGTCCGCCCCTGGAAGAGTGTTTGTGTTGAGATTGGTCTGTTGGACCAAATCTTTTTGGATCTGTTGGATTGAACAGAAAATCAAGGGGTCTGATTATGGTCAGACAAAACAATTTTCACAACAGACTCGACCAGGACTATCAGAAATCTGCAATCTAGGAGGGAAAACCATTAGGCTTTGCTTTTAACCTCGACTTTTAGAGGTTCTTTAGGTTTGTAGCTGTGACATTATCACATTTACTTTAAAATCATTGTAGTTAGGGGCACCTAATATAAAGTATTTTACTAGACATGGGAGGGAAATAGGAAGAGATGGAGGAAACTGGAAAGAAAATCCTGATCCAAAAACCTGTAATACGAAAATGTGAATGCAGAGTAAAATCTTAATGTAAGTCATTCTACACTAGTAAGAGGACATGCTATATTGGAAAGCACCAATATTTCCAACTCTATCATCTTTGCCCACAAGCAAAAAAATAGCAAATAGAAAAAGATGTTCTATGTCAAGATAAGAGCATAGGTCAGATCAGATGACATCATACATAAGGTAGAAGATATTAATAACTATTTGTGTTATCCTGGTTAGTAAGTGGATAGGAATTCAGGAATATGGAAGGCGAAACTCTGATGCATTTGTATTCCTCAGTCATTCTATATTTATAGATATAACCTGGAATGTTGCAGCATAAGTCACAAGAGTGATGAACACCCACCGCAGCCAAGAAAGATTCTCCTAGGATTGTTATGCAAGGTATGTGAATCCCGAATCACTAAGGTGACAGTTTTCTCTCTCAGCCCTTTAATCGTCTGCCATCAAAGTTTAGATTTACCAAATGAGTCACCTTTACCTAACCTAACCTAAATTTGGTTAAAGAGGAACTTTGGAGGCCCTGGAGTCTAAAAAACTCCTGGGCTGTCCAAGTTCCTGTCCTTGGGGCTTCCCAAATTGGGATGCCCCACAGTGTGAAACCCCAGAGATCCACTCAACTTCTCCTGCGTCTCTTTCTGAATGAGCAGCTCAGGCACGTCTTGGCTGCAAGGTGAGTGGGGGATGCGACTGGTGGTGTACTGGGCTCCCTTCGATGCCGCTCGGGTGCTTAGCCGTCCAGGCGCTTATCAGGCAGCGTGGCGAGGGGAGCCGAGTGACAGCGAGCATGTTGATTGGCTAAGTGGGACGCTCTGCCAATCAGCACGCTCACTTTCAGCTCGACCAAAGCGAAATTTCCGTGTGTTGTTCCTCTTTAGGTACTTACCCTATTGAAGAGTGTGGGACACTTCCTTGATTTGGTAACTGGTTTAGGGCCACAATGAAATCAAATGGTTTAGATATTTTTTAAATATTTTGACTCATGATAAATACGATTTTAATGAATCTATATATAAAACAAACACCAGTATCTGCCCCTTATACCCTTATACCCCCCCCACACACCAATCCCAAGCAAACTCCCACCCTCTCACACATGATCCTGGCTATCAACACTATCATCACAAACTCCATTAACCCCCTAACTGTAAAAATGAAAGAAAAACATCCAAAAATGTCACTCCTCCATTAGCAGAGACAGATCCAAGTACAGATGTAAATATATGGATGTCCTTGGAAAAAGAGAATGTGGTTTTGGCACAAAGGCTGAAAGCTCTTTCAGTAGCCGGGGGCAGTAAATCAGCTCATTGCTAGGACAAAACTGTGGCATTTGCTTCTCAACAGAGCACGTCCATTTAATATTACAAAACATATTGCCAAAGCCTGGTGCCATGTCAGTGCCCACAGGATAACTCTGTCCTCTGTGGCACCTACATCTACATACCTCAAAGGCCAGCCAGGGTCCTGACAGAACACTTTGCTATACGATGACATGATAGTAAATACTTAATAGATGACGCCATTCCTCATAACACTGTTGATCATATAGAACACAGTTGTTGCATAGCTTATTGGTGACATCATACATCAACATCTGATGACCTAAATAAAGGCTGAATCAGCTGAGCATAGACTAGATGCAGCATAAGGCGGCATGGTATGTCTTGGTGTGCAAGTAAATTATAGCATGGTATGTGGAATACTGGATCCCTGATTTGAAATGAGAAATGGTTTTATAAAAATTTCGGCAGTGACAGATCCCTCCACATGACTTACAGTAACAAAGATACGCAATATATCTCCTAGTCAAATACCAGGGCTGTGACAAGCTTGAACCTGACCTCACCTATGCAAAATCATTTCAACAAGTTCACATTTTTCAGTTTCTTCAATATCTGTGGATAGAATGTCTCATACTGTACCTGCGTCTAGAATACCAAACAGAGCTTTACTTACTAGGACAGCTTAGATTTATATTTTTATTCTTGATAGGGAAGGGTTAGAATGAATATCATTTTATTTTTTGTGATATATGTTTGTATAAGATGACCAGCATAGTCAGAAATTTTGGGTGCCCCTTAGGTAAAGCGGTAAAGCTGCGTGGGTGTTGGTCTCCGCGGCAATATGACAGGCGGGGGCATTCCGGCAGCAGGAACAATGGTGGCGCTCGCTACCCACTTGGGCGCCGGGTGGACAGTCGCTGCATTGGATTCCTGGCAGGGAACCGAGGGAAAGGTAGGCTTTATGAGCTTTCGGGGGGGGGGGGGGTTATATGTCATATTGCTGTGGAGATTGCTGTGGAGATCAACACCCTCACTGGGATGTCCAGCTCATAAATGAGACGTAGGGGTCGATTCAGAGCCTGGTAACACAACTCACTCCTTTTTGGGAGAGATAAATGCCACTTCCATTCTCTACTTTGGGGCTGATTCAGAGCCAGGTGAAAATTTACACCAGGTAGATGAAAGTGAATGGCAATTTTCTCTCTTAAAAAAAGAGTTTTCTCGCCTGGCTCTGAATCGACCCCATAGGCTTTGATACTCAGCCTTTCTGGATCCTCTGCAGCCTGCATATCTCCATCTCTGCCTGTGACCAATGGGGTTTTCCAACCAAGCTTGCATGCAGCCTATTCAACCGGCCACATGTGGTCACATGAGTCAAGGAAGTAGCTTGTGCGTGTTGACAGGTTAAGCAGTTCAACCTATTTTTGGCTTCCCTAGGAAAGGAATTGGGCATTCCAAATTGGGGTGTTGCAGGTGGAGTGTGTTAGTCAGACGTAAAAACTTTTTTGACTTCAGGTCTGGTTTAAATTGGTGAGTATATAGTGGAACCAGAGTGTTTCACCATGCAGCATGCCCTTATGACAGAAAACTACATGGCCCTAGTGTCTTTTAGACAAACCGGTTTGTTTCTCTGGGATATTCATGAAATTGTGGCAAGCTTCTTTATCTGGCCAAAATATAATGAAGTGTAGGAAATTTGTTCTCATGATATTTTCCTTTGCACATTTTTGGTGAAGAGGCTCTCCAGGCTCTTCATTTTGGTAAATTTAGGCTTTCATTTGAATGATCTTATAAATTCAAGCATGACAAATTGACAACCGGGTGTAATAATCCTAATTGGGGATTGCCCCCTGCAGAGCTACTGAACATCAGGAGCTACCATAACACCCGGGGGCTGCTGCAGTGGCTGATTCCAGCAATGCTGGAGGTAAGGGAGTATCCTGTTTCGTCTTGGGTTTACATTAAAGTTGTTTTGAACACATCCACACTCCGGGAGTTCCTGTAGATATTAGATGAACACTCTTTCTTGGCTTTAAGATGTATGCTAAATTCAGCTCACAGATGACTCTGAAGGGAATGATCAGAGCCTTGAGGGATGAAGCATGATGGGTGAAGGAGGGGCCCTAGGTGGAGGCCCTATGATACTGCAAATTTCAATCTTTTGATCTACATGATTTATTGTCTTGTACTTATGTGTAATTGTTTTTATATTATTACATTATTTTGTTGGCTAGCATAGATATATTGTAAATGTTGTAAGTGATTGGGGCCATCTATTTACGGATTCAGACATATTTAAAAAAATGCATTCTGTCTACCAAAACTAAAAGTTAGAATTCCGAATGCTTGACAAACACTGTAATATTTGCTTTTTTGGCAGTGGAAGTGTTCATAGCAAACTAACAGTCCGCAGTCTGTAAAAAAAATAAATAACCTGCTCTTCGCAATTTTCCCTGTTTTTACGCAGAAGTAGAATTACATAAGAACTGCTTGCAGCTTCCTGACCATGCAGAGCTGTAGCGCAAGGACCTTAATGGGGCCCTATAATCAAGTCATCACTTCCTCATTTACATATTCGGTAGCAAATAGCAGCCAGTCATGTGACCACAAGCAACCATTCAGTTTTGATGTGCAAGCCCACTCGGCAAACCCAATTGGTTACCAGCAGTCACATGATTGGCAGCCATAAAAAAATAAGAAAGTTGACTCAAAATAGTGCTGCTTTAAGTGACGAAGTAGTCAAATAGGGCCTATGGCTTGCCCCTCGGACCCCCGCCCAGTACCTCTCCTTGAGGCCCAGTCTAGTACTTGGTTGGGACATGGAAACGCAGTGCTGAAGCAAAGGATAGTATTTAGATGGGATCTCGCCAAGGAGAACCTAGTGCTGTGGGGGACACCAGAGATCCATAGGGGAGCCCTTTAACCAGAGGACCTTTTCTCATTGGGAAAATGTAGGAATATATCAGTTAAACCCTAATGGAAAGTTCATCATTTGGGGGGTTGGGAAATAGTACTTCAGACTGCATCTTTTGGGTGATTTAATCACACTCATTCAATAGTCCAAAAAAATTCTATAGTTATCTTTTATCCCCCGCAGGTCAGCACTGCTAGTCCGTCACTCTGACACTCACCTGATCCATTTCCCACCCCACCAGGCTGCCGCCATCTTCAGCAGATGGCATCCATTCGACAACAGATGGACTGCCCCTACGCCATGGTCACAGTTTCTATGGCACGCCACCCACCATTCACGGCAATCGAGGGGGGCATGCCATAAAGACTATGGCAAATAGCACGGGGCAGTTTACGGGCGTTGAATGGATGTGAGTGGGTAGACGATGGTGCCGGCAGCCTGACAGCATGGGACATGGACCAGGAGATAAGGTGAGTGTCAGAGGTTCGAAACTAGTATCGCTGGTTTGCGGGGATATAAGGTAAGTGTACCTGTTTTTTGTTTTTTATTGAAAAATGTCTGTAAAATGTCCAAAACAACTGGAGGGTCACAGAGCAATGGGGGGCATCTGATTAAAGGACCCCCCATATTGGAACCAGTATTTGCTGAATTTGTTTTAGCAGCCAAAATCCCGCCCCATGTGACAGTCATCACATGGGGCAAAGAACCAGTGTAGAATTCAGAAATAGGCGGACTAGAGGGTCAATTTAACAGCTTCAATAAAAGAGAAAAACAAAGTTTTCTCTCAACGACTGCAGCAGCAGCGACCTTGCAGCTGCAGTGATTGGGTGACTTAACACCTGATTCAAGGTCCTTGCTGCTGCTGCCTGGCTGAATTAAACTTACAGTGTCCCTCTTCTTCTGTGGAAGGAGGATGAAAATGCTGATCAGTTTTTTAGACCCAAATTAGCTTGAGGAAGGGATGGGAGAGTCAGACCTCAAATAGGCTGATTGTCTGCTTACAGTAAATATTATTTTTTCTTTGCTGTGGACACCTCCTCACATTCTGTCAACTTCAACAATACAGTCATGAAACATAAATGTTAGAAGCCCCATGTTACTGCTAAGATCCTAGATAGCTTAATATATTTTACATTGGTTGTGATCTTTTCCCTTTTTATTCACAATGAAAAAAAAACATGTTTTATCTGAAGGTCGACTTAAACTGGAACACCCATTTTTTTACCAAATGGGTGTTCTACGGGGTGCATATGCCCCCTGCCCATTAACAAGGCAGAGCATGAGAAATCTTACCTTTCTCCTTAGTCCCCAGCACTCTGGTTGGCTGGTGTGGTTACATAGCTGTCGGCACTTGCCAGATGCATGGCGGACCCATGGCACACTCACGACCCGCCGCCGCATCCCCACGATCTCTGGGCTGGGACACACTCTGGCGCCCGTTGTTCAGATAGGTTGGACAATGGGAGTGCACTCAGACTACAGGAAGCCTGGGGGTACAGCAATTGCTGATTGGCTGTTCTCAAATTTGATGAGTGGCATAGCATGCCTACCGGATGTATCCCCAGGCTTCCTGTTGTCTGAGGCGTGCTCCCGTCGCCCAGCCTATCTGAATCTGGATATTCAGAAAACATGCCACCAGGTACTTGGGGTGGGGGTAGGTAACATCTCAGGTGCATACAGAAAAGTAATTATGTTCTTAAAGGTACCCTTGAAAACAGGGGGCATGTCTATTAAAGATGACCAGAGACTATATTTTGTGCATGTGGATAACCTGTGCTCCTCTGCCATAGCATATCTACAAACGTCTACCATCACCAATTAAACATATTAAAACAAATGGACATGAAAAATAATAAATGTTACATACATCTGTGCAGGGTCCATTGGGGTCTAAGGCTGTATGCAGGGCTGAAAATATATATTTTAAAAATAGCTATTTTGTTCTCAGGAACTCAACAGAGCACACAATTGTGATGGGGTTATTAGTCCTATTCAAACCTGGGCTCTCAGGGTAGGGGATAGGGGACCTTTGAGTTCATGGGCTCACAGGGGGATTGCCTGGGGTGTGGGACACCCTCTTCTGACTAATCTAAATAAACCAGTGGGGAACCTAATTGGTTGGGAAGAGTTACTGACATCATCTTGATCATACAGCAGTCACAGAAGACAAATAAATATCATTATGGAGTACCTCTTACCTGTCTGCAAGTTCACCATCTTTCCATCCAACTGTGAGTAACTGTCCTTTTCAGCTTCCATGTGATCACATCAATTAAAACTGGCTCCTTTATCATCCATCAGTGTCTTGTGAAGTTTGCTCTCTCTGCGAGGTAAAATATGTTTTTTAATCAACTGCAATTGTTACTTAATGTCATTGTCCAGGCACACACATAGGCATTCCCATTGTGTTTTTCTAATTTGAAAACAAAGATATTCTGCCAGAGTAATTGTAAAATAAAGTTTCACCTCATGTCCCCTGATGGGCATGGGTATTGCATTGGGTTAAGCTGGGATTGACTGACAGTGTGAAAAGCTTCTAGCCTATCACTAAGAGAGTGGATGTCAACTTGACACAAACCTCAGAATTGTATTTGTGGTCTGGATCGGAGGAAGACAGTGGAAAAAGAAATTCCCATTCCTTTCTGTGACTAGAGCGTTGGAGTAAAAATGCTTGTAATGTTCTCTCCCCATTGATTCAGGCCTTATTGTATATCTTGTCTTATTCTAAAATGGTCCTTACTTTTAAGAGATTTTTTAAAGTGGCACACAACCTATAAATTCATCACAGCTTCACACACGCTTTAAAGGGACTGTAAACCCAATGGCAATAATTAGACAGGAAACAGCTCATCTGATGCCCCATGTACCTCTCCTCTATTTCCTACGGTAAAAGCTAACTTTGCCCCTCTGATGCCATTACCTTTCATAATCAGGCACGAAGAGTCAACTGAGCACAAAAAGGGCACTTATATATTTTTTTACACTTATTTTGCAATTAGTGCTCAACTGACCTCAATGTGACTGTGAGGAAAAAGATGTGATGATGTGCAGAGCGACCATAGTTAGAAATCTCCTCACTGAACAGCTGTGTAACGCCCATTTTAGAGGAAAATGTCATTTTTATTAAGACAGAATTGTCAAGAGTCCTCATCCCATCAGTTCAACAGTGGTTGTGAGCCCTGAACCATATATACCTGGTGGAATTACTCAAGGTTTTGTTTTCCTGGCTGTCATTATTTCTGTTCAGGGTAGTTTTCAACGTTGCTGGTGACACATATACAACTGACACATATACGACTTTTAGATGAAAGTTGATAGTTATCCCCAGGAAGTATGTGCATGCCTTAGTAAGAATGGATCAGATCCATTTACATCGGGTTATCTGCTTCTATTATTAAGTGCATCCAAGCTAAAGCTAAAACTTATAAAAATGTAAATAATATATAATGCCAAAAAGTAAAACTAACTTCACCAAATAATTGACTACCATGACTACCATGTCCACTTGAGCTCTGAACATGCAAAATTTTAACTTTCCTTACTCTATACATTATAATATACAAGAATGGTCTCTACTCTTTTTTAGAGCCTACTTTTCTTGTGACATCACTCTGTACCAGCAGTGGCTGATTAAACTCTAATTTTATAGCATACATTTCTGAAACCACCAAGAATTGAATATCACCTAGGTATAATGGTAAACTGAAAAATTACTTCTAAGCTAGGTGAGTTTATTCCCGACCTAGCAGTATAAAGTTCCCTTTAGGAGAAAAAAAGTAAAAGAGTTCTATTTACACCTGGTGCAGAATCATCCTTTAAGTAGACTATAACATTTCTTTTCACAAAAATAAAAAGGTAGTGCAATTTTTAAACATGGTGCTAATTTAAAAAGTGAGTTACTTTAAGTAACAAGTGCTATTCACTTCCAGGAAATAAAAGGCTCGGGGACCAGATGAGGCCCTCCAAACCTTTTGATGTGGCCCTCCAAACCTTTTGATGTGGCCCTCTGACATGTGTCAGATGGGGCCCTGGGCATAATCATTCTGCGCCAGTTTTTGACTGCTGCCATCTCTTTCTTTTTTGGCACCGCTATTTGGACAGAATGACGCTGTAAGTTACAGCGCCTGATGTTAACTAATTAGCTTTGATTGTTGGCCTGTGTCAGCACTTGTTGGACTCGACTGCCAATTATAACAGCATCAGTGTGCACTATTAGACGCTGCACAGCGTATTTATTACTTTTTTGCATGCTGAAAATATTGGCGCTGTATTTTACCGGCACAGGTGAGCGTTTCATTATTACAATTACAGGATATCATGACTGTGGACAAACTTTACACTTGTGTTTAGGCTGCGTTTTGTCCAAATAACACATTGGTAAGCAAAAGAATTCATGAAAAACAATATTATTTTTGTTTGTCGCCAAATGTCTTTTTATAGGGTAAAATGGGTTTTCATGGCTTCTTTTGCTTACTAAAAACGCAGCCTAAAGTTTGCTCCCCAGCAGTGATATGTTATAACTGTAATGATGAAATGTAGACCGGTGACAGAAAAATTCAGTGCCAAACTTTTCAGGGTGGAAAAATTCATAAATACAATGGCGGTACAAAGTGGCGCTCAGTGGCACAGGTATAATTGTCAGTTGGGTCCAACAGGCGCTGAGACAGGTCATCCACTATGTACTAGAAAAAATCAAAGCAAATTAGTTGACATTAGGCACTGCGACTTCCAGCGTCGTTGTAGACATGATAGCAGCAGCAAAAAGAAAAAGATCCGGACGCTCCAAAACTGGTGCTATAGACACCAGAAATATGCTAAATGGAGCTATTCATAAATAAGACCTTTGATAAATCCTCCTGAATACATGAAAAATGATGTAGTACTTAGTTGTAATGTTAATGCATTTGTGTAAGCAGGAAAGGAATTTAATGTGGTATTATTACTAAAGTTCACTTTATTTTATATGATTTTATGGTAGGCCTGATATTATCTACTATCATGATACAGTTTGTACCTTACAATCCCCATTTAAACAACAGTTTCGTATACATTTTGTAGTATAATATTATCCTTTTTTATGTTAAAGATTAGCCACCCTCTTAATAAAATTCATTAGATAAGAATTTTACCACTTGCAAAACAGCTGCTATTCACTCTGAAATGAGTTCAGTGTCATGCTTCAGGCATTCCCACCGGCACATTTGGATTGGATTTATGATAACATGTTTCTGAATTTCATTAAACTTTTTAACTTCAACCTTAAAAACTGGATAGTCTTTGAGAATTTATTGCCCCAACCATAACTGTTTTATAACGTTTTAGCTTTAGACACGAAAATATTTTAAGAAGTTTTTCAAAATTGGTTATGAAGTATGTTCAAGTTAAAAGTCTACATTCAACATTTAAAACCCACTTCTTGGAGTTAGTTTGTTTTCTACTATGATTCAGGCTTCTCTGTTCTCCATTGCACTTTGTCTTCATGGCTTCAACTGAGAAGGTTATAGGGTGTCATTTTAATTTTGTGATGCCTCTCAAATGACCCACTAGGGGACAAATATTCTCAATTCTTTGTGCTCAATTTTATTTGGTTGCAGTTTCTTTAATTCAGTTTTGTCATAAGCCAATCTCTTGAGTGTGTCTGATCAGGCTTGGATTGGCCTCCTAGGTCCAATTCCCAGATGGACCTGAACTGAGGAGTGATTTGGATTTTGGATTGGACAGAAAAATGAATACTTATTCTGGCAATTAAATTGTAGCGCATAGAAATAGTTTTTATATTTGTTGAAATCACTTTAATAAAGCACATGCATTAGGAAAGCCAGAGAAAGGTCTATAAATGTAATGGTTACATGATAAGGCAGAAAAATATAAAACACCACCATCCACCACCATGCATGTCCAATCATGGAGTCCAAATCACAAACTGTCAATAATTTAGCATCTCATAGGAAGTCGCGGGGCCAACATTCCAATCACCACACTCCTCCACCAGGTAAGAGCCACCAAAAGTAGGTAATTCACACTTATTGACTCCCTTCTTGTAGATTCATGCGTAGTACATGGATCATGTAAGCAATGGTTTCCTTTCCAAGCGCTGTCTATACGCAATCATTGCTTGTGTCAATATTGAGAGCAGGATTCTTAAAGTGAAATGGAAATAACATGTTGATCCATGCCAGTGGCCTAGTCACAGAGACTAGATCACTTGCATGGACCACCATTTTATTTCCATAACAGCAACAGCATCTTGCTGGCCATATTGACACAAGCAATAATTACGTATAGAGAGAGTTTCTATGCTGAATATACAGGAAGGGAGTCAGTGAGTGTGAATTACCTACTTTTGGTAGCCCTTGACTGCTGGAGGATTTTGGTGATTGGATTGTTGGCCCAACGAATTTTTATGAGACAGCTAAATTATTGTGTTTTGGACTCTATGCGTGGTGGCGGGTGGTGGTGTTTTATAGTTTTATATTTGTTAGCCTCATTTGGAATATTTTGGGGTATTGTTTGCATGTTGACAGTCCAGTAGCATTAGAGGTCTAGCGAAAAAACCTTCTTTGGAGGAATTTTTCTTCCAACATTTTGTTTCTCTACATGAAAAAGTAGCACCGGTCGACATATTTTAATAGATATACTGTATATACAAGGGTTGTTCAATAAGTTATTTTTGTGAATATGAAAATGCAAATTTTGGAGAAAATTGAGCTTTCTACTTTTGAGTGTAATTACCCTTGACTTCAACACACTTATTCCACATCATCAGGAAATCATTGACCACACAGAAATTTCTTGAGGTTACGAAAGTGAATGTAATCACTGGAAGCAAGGTCTGGACTGTGGAATAGATGGTTAAGCCCCATGAAGCCACATTTCTTGATAAAAGTTTCTGATTTGTGAGATTTGTGAGCTGGTGTATTGTTGTGATGCAGTATTAGTATTATTATTTATTATTATTATTATTGTTTATTTATATAGCACCATCATCTTCTGTAGCACTTTACAAGGTAAGATTACAGACAAGATAAAACAAATAGTAAAGGGAACAATACAAAATTAGATGCCACAAGGTTCAAACAGGTGTTGTGAGCACAGGAGACAATAGGAAAGAGAGCCCTGCCCTTGCGAGCTTACAGTCTAAAGCTTACAGTGTTACACCTGCTGACAGCTTCCCAAAGTGTTTATCTTTGATTGTCTCAAGTAATGATTTAATTGTTGAACCACCATATTGTCTACATTAATTGTTGTCTTGTGTGGCATGAATTCTGGTAATAAAACACCTGCTGTATTTCAAAAATCTGTTATCATGACATTTGCAGCAAACTTGCTTTGTAGTAGGTGACCCCTCATGCTTTAATTGAACTGCTGTTTGGTGTCAGTATCATGGTAGCGGAAACATATTTCACCACCTGTAACAATTTAAGAGTAGATTTCTCCTGGACTTTCTCTAAGCATGTCTAAAATTTCTTTGCTGAATTGTTGGTGACATTTTGCTCAGGCATCAACATTCATGACACCCATCGGAAACTGACCTTTAACATCATTAGAACATGAATAATACTAAGAACCATGCCAATGGAAATGCCAAATTCATGAACTATAAGTTCAAGGCCTGGTCTTCAGCCACTATATGGTTTTCTCATGTTGCTGCCACCTCCATGCTGTGTCATTCAGCCACTATATGTTCTCCTCATGTTTCCGCCCCATCCACGCTGTGTCATTCAGCCACTATATGTTCTCCTCATGTTTCCGCCCCATCCACGCTGTGTCATTCAGCCTCTACATGGTATCCTCATGCTGCCGCCAACTCCAGGGTGTGTCATTCAGCCTCTACATGGTCTCCTCATGCTGCTGCCAACTAAAGGGTGTGTCATTCAGCCTCTACATGGTCTCCTCATGCTGCTGCCAACTCCAGGGTGTGTCATTCAGCCACTATATGGTCTCCTAATGCTTCTGTCATCTCAACCCTGTGTCATTCAGTCACTATAGGGTCTCCTCATACTGCTGCCACCTCAACGCTGTGTCATTCAGCCACTATATGGTCTCCTCATGCTGCCGCCACCTCAATGTTGTGTCATTCAGCCACTATATGAACTCCTCATACTGATCTGTCATTGTGCTGCTCTGTAACAGTGATTCTAATAGCGACACTTCTGATCTGCATGTCATACTGAACAACAGCATTATTTCACTAACCCAGCACACATCCTATGCATGTTACAGCAAAGTAAAATGTTCTACAACCCTATTGAGGCTCTCTGTTGGCCAGAAATAGCCATTTTTAATAGCGGTTCGCGGCAAATAAATTCGGACTGAAACAATTTTTGAGGAGAAATTCGGCAAATCATCCGAATCTAATTTTCAAAAATTCGCTCATCTCTAGCTATAACACTGACTTCTAAAATCTTGGTCTCCACTTTACAGCACATTTTCTCTGAAGATGCTAAAATTCATTTGACTCCCTACTGCATTTAAACTGCTTGACCCAAAACTTTACTTGCTAGGAAGGTGCATCACCTGCTCAGAGGAAGTAGCGGTGGGTGGAGAGAGATGCCTCAGTGGGGTGTGACCATGCCCCCCGCAGCATGTATACAAGCCATGTGTTGATGGCATGGACACAGTTGTAGAGCGGTGGCATCTAATGTGACAGCAATGCAGAATGAGCACAGCCCTTCCAGCTGATGAGATTTTCCGTGTGTGACATCAGAGAATGATATGCATAGCACATTGGGAGTCTGCCAATCTCTGGCAGCTAACAGGTGTCTCCTATCCCCACAGTCTCTTGTCTGTGCACCCATGTATATGGGAGACTCCATTATATTTGCTGTGACTCGTATTTGCTTCACAGCTTATGAAGACGCTGCAAGGGATAGTGACATCTCTCCCCCAGGATCATCTCACTATTGACATTTGAATATGTTTACTTTGAGTTGTGAAAGTCATCCAGCATTTGCAATATTAACATGTCATCTGCTCTTTTCCTCCTACAAACATCCCACAGTGATTTTTATTTTTGATTTGCCCCATTTCCACTGCCCTCCCTAGCTGGCTGCATGAATGTGTTTACGTGTGGGATGTGCATGTGGCCATGTTGTTTGCTGTGACAACATTGTAAAGTATATTAATATTTGCAAATTTGATTTCCTGTGCGTTCTAAGCCTGTGGGAGGACCCATATACTTTATAGATTTTTAGAGAAATAAAGTATACTATAGTGGTTATTCATGAAGGGATAGCGCCAGGTAGTGCTTCGTAGCGGCAGGCAGTGTCTGGTGAACACCGGGCGCTGTACGCAAAACCACATTTATGAAAGTGAATCTGATGAGCGACATGTAGTACCACATGTATTTTTACAGGTGGCTCAGTGTATAGCGCTGGGGCTCTAGCTTCTAGAGCACCAGGTATTACCTTTTGCTCACTGTCGCTCTCCTATACATTTCAATGGGCGTTAATTTGCTTGTGTTTAAACAGCGTGTTTGACATTTTTTTTTTTTTTTTTTTTCATATCACTGTGTGACCTCGCCTGGCTGCAAACAAACACTTTTAGAAACTTTTTTGACTTTTTATTTTTTTATGCAGAATTGTCATTACAGGTCTGGCACTAAAGTGTTAAAGTCACAGTGTTAAAACAATGTCATTCCATTTGTTTTCGCTTTGTTACTGGTGGATATGTGTTCAAAAACTTTAATCACACAGCGTCTGGCGCTCTATGCTACAGCGACCAGATTTAGAGCACCAACGCTGTGTGTGTCCTTTTTTGATAAGTATGGTGTGGAGCGCTGAGAGACGGTCGCAATGAGCTGGCGCTCCCTGCAGTGCTGTACTGGTGTTAGAGCGCCCAACATACATCACATTTATCAATGCCGGCCAGGTTACTACAGCGACTGAAGCGCTCTGTTACAACGCCTGATACCCGCTTACAGCATCTACATCTACACCGCTATACAGACGCTCATCTGCCGATACCTGGCGTTAGTGAAGCAGCCTCCACGTCTATTTTTAGGGCTAGAAAATGTGATCATTTAAAAATGTCAGCTAACAGCTAGATATAGAAGTAATCAAGATTTGCCTTGGAGCACGCACTCCCGGTGGCAGGAGCAGTCAAAGAAAAGATGGGGGCAACGCTGTGATTAGCGCTGGATTGTGGGCAAGGTAAGTTTTTTTTAGATGTAACCCCCCCCCCCCCTGCTTTAGCACAAGGAGAGGGTGGTACTTTAAAAAATGAGCAGTATGGCTGGACTAGCCCTTTAAACCCGGGGTGCTAAACATATGAAGAGCACAGGCCCTGGCCCTCTCCCATCCTCCGACATTCCATGTACCACACCATGTATTAAAATTATACATACATGTATATACAAGTCCCTACTCTACCATGTGTACCATCACATGCCCATTGCACCAGGCATCCACCCCCCGCCCCCATGTCTTAATTATATCTCCAATCATCAACCTGTACAAACTCCCACTAAAGCTTAGCATACAATTCATATAAAAAAACTGTTGTTTTGTTTTGTTCCGTGTCAGAGATATCACCCAAGTTCTCTAGTGGTCTAATATTGTTGTACTGCTATCTGCGCTTGCCTTGGGATACCACGGCCAATCAATGTCACCACATTCCTTCGAGTCTCATGTGCCAACTCACCGATATCAATCTCCTTGCAACCTCCTGTTTTAAACAGAGCCTCAATTTTAACTTCTTGTATGCACCAATTCTATCTATCTTTCTCCCTTGTCTTGGGGTTGGGGGCCACATCAGATGGGTGAGGATTACAGGTTGAGCATGTTTTGCTTATACTGTAAATGCAGCCCAAGAACCTAAAAAGTCTACCCACAATCAACCTCACTACATTTCCATCTCATTGATAGCCTACCCACAATCAAACTCACAACATTTCCATCTCATTGATAGCCTACCCACAATCAAACTCACTACATTTCCATCTCATTGATAGCCTACCCACAATCAAACTCACTACATGCCCATCTCATTGATAGCCTACCCACAATCAATCTCACTGCATTTCCATCTCATTGATAGCCTACCCACAATCAATCTCACTACATTTCCATCTCATTGATAGCCTACCAACAATCAAACTCACTACATTTCCATCTCATTGATAGCCTACCCACAATCAAACTCACAACATGTCCATCTCATTGATAGCCTACCCACAATCAATCTCACTGCATTTCCATCTCATTGATAGCCTACCCACAATCAAACTCACAACATGTCCATCTCATTGATAGCCTACCCACAATCAAACTCACTACATGCCCATCTCATTGATAGCCTACCCACAATCAATCTCACTGCATTTCCATCTCATTGATAGCCTACCCACAATCAATCTCACTACATTTCCATCTCATTGATAGCCTACCAACAATCAAACTCACTACATTTCCATCTCATTGATAGCCTACCCACAATCAAACTCACAACATGTCCATCTCATTGATAGCCTACCCACAATCAAACTCACTACATGCCCATCTCATTGATAGCCTACCCACAATCAAACTCACTACATGCCCATCTCATTGATAACCTACCCACAATCAAACTCACAACATTTCCATCTCATTGATAGCCTACCCACAATCACATTCAGAACAATTCCATCTCATTGATAGCCTACCCACAATCAAACTCACAACATTTCCATCTCATTGATAGCCTACCCACAATCAAACTCACTACATGCCCATCTCATTGATAGCCTACCCACAATCAAACTCACTACATGCCCATCTCATTGATAACCTACCCACAATCAAACTCACAACATTTCCATCTCATTGATAGCCTACCCACAATCACATTCAGAACAATTCCATCTCATTGATAGCCTACCCACAATCAAACTCACTACATTTTCATCCATCGATAGCCTACCCACAATCAATGCCCTTCTTTTCTCCAGTTTACCAAACTGACCCTGTAACTTTTAACAAAATATCTAGAACCGGGGTTCTCAAGCTCTTTTCCTCTATTATCATTTTCAATGTTTTTAATTATCTTAAGTACCACCTGGATGGTTGTGATTCTCCTCCAAAATATTACAAAATATCCATTTAAATGTGTAAAACTCATAAAAAGTTTGTATCACCTTTTGTAGGAGTTTTTTTTACATATGAGCAAAACCTTCTTGGGTATAGCATACAGTACATGGCAGGAAAACAGTTTGGGACCGAGCAATTTACAGTCTCAAAGTGTAGCACTTGATAGGATCTCATGTACCACCAGTGGTACTAATACCCCTGGTTCGGGATCCCCTGATCTAGAAGCCTTATATAAAAAATATAGTTTGCGGAATTTTAACAAGTACAACTAAAAGTCATTATTAATTTAAGTGTTGTTAAGTCTAAAAATATGTACAGTGATTTTAAATAATTCAAACGGAATTAAGTGGAAAAACACAATGAACGGTTAGGTGATACATTTAAATAATAAATGAATGAATGAGAAAATACCTGTCGTATGATCCTTAGAAAGTTGTAGAGCAGGTACAATTCAAACTCACTGATGAATGTTCAAGTCAAGGCAAGACAGAAAGTCACGTCCCCTCTTGTATTCCGGTTGGGATTGTCCGCAGCATTAAATAGAGGGGCTGTAGTGAATGATCGCTGCCCCTTGCTCACATTGGCGATCACGCATGAGTTGTAGAATGTTGGTGGAAGATGTAGGCTGTTCTCCTCTTACCTTCTAGTGAAGCACATCGGCGTGCTGCTGTAGGTTTCGCCCAGGTATCAGATCAGGGAACATGTCAGCAGCGGAGAGATTCAGATTGAGAAAAAAAAAGCATGTTGAAAAAGGTCTGAGATTACATCAGTTAGGATCAGGCAGGCAGATGGCTGTGTGAGCCAATTATTATATCAGCTCTTGTTTGCCTCAGGCAGACCTGTGTGTAATAAGAAAAGAGAACAAGTGAGTGACTAAGTTATGGGTTCCTTAAGCTGCTCTGCAAGTGACTAAATGCTGGAGAAGGTTTGTCTACACCTGAACGCTGCTATATAGCCATAGCTCCAGTATGGGGCCCATCCAATGTAAAGGATTGTGGCCCAGATACAGTCAAAGACACCTGACTCATCAGTCATAGTCCAGACAGGGGAAAAATCTTAGCATGCAGGTCCCCTGCCCATAGCATCGTCAACCTCTGTGCTTGCTTTCACTTTAAGCGCAAGGATCACTCATTTTCAAGCTCCATTTTGCAACCCCCACTCCCTCCCTCTGGGCATCGTCCATCAGTCAAGGTGATCATCCTGGATGATGGACACTCCTCCATTCAGAATTTATGGTTCTGTTTCTCCCCCTCCTGGATGCTAACCAAGCTCTCCGCTCCCTTTGTCAATCATCTGAGCTCTCCCCCTCCTTTTCTGCACCCTAAAAGAAAGCCTTATGCTAATACAGGTAGTACTTCAAGGGGAAGGGAACTCCCACCACCTGGTGTAGAAATCAGTACAGAACATAAAGTATGAGGCTGACTCACTACTAATGGCAGGTATCGGCAGATGAGCATCTGTATAGTGGCGCTTAGAGCGACTGCTAGTAGACGCTATAAGCGGGTATCGGGCGCCTCAGTCACTGTAGTAACCTGGCCGGCATTGATGAATGTGATGTATGTTGGCTCTCTAACACCAGTACAGCGCTGCAGCCACTGAAAAGTAACGCCAGCTCAGTGCGACTGACTCTCGGCGCTCCACACCATACTTTTTAAAAAAGCACACACAGCATCGGCTCTCTAAATCGCTATAACATAGAGCGCCACTCGCTGTGTGATTAAAGTCTGTTTTTGAACACATATCCACCAGTAACAAAGCGAAAACACATGGAATGACATTGTTTTAACACTGTGACATTCAATCACCTTAGTGCCAGATCAACACGCTGTTTAAACAGAAGCAAATGAACGGCCATTGAATGTGTGGGAGAGCGACACTGAGCGAAAGATAATACCTGGCGCTCTGAAAGCTAGAGAGCCGGTGCTATACGCTGAGCTGCCTGTATTAATACATGTGATGCTACATGGCGCTGTTAGAGTCGCTCACTAGATTCGCTTTCATAAATGTGGTTTTGTGTACAACAGATGCTGCCTGCCGCTACGAGGCAATACCTGGCGCTATCCCTTCTTATATGACCCCCTAAGTTTCCTCTGCATTGCAAACTTTATTACAAAAAAAGTGTATGTAGGGCTACTTGGTTATTAGGTTAACAGCAGCGCCAGAACAATTACTTTAATAGTCTATTATTTATTTAGTCACACTTAAAGCAGAACAAAACCCAGGTATTTGACTTTCCCAGGCTTAGTTACTGTCCCTGGGGGCATCCTGGTTTGGGATGTTCCATGCATGTGCCGTTGGACCGGTGAGTGAGTCTCTGGGCGAATGGGGGGCGGGGGTTCACACAGCAGGGGGATCCCCCTTCTGGATGCTCCAGGGCCGTTGGGGCATGGGTTTTGGTCCACTTTAAGTGATCTGGTAACTGGTTGTGGGCCACAATGCAATAAAATGGTTCAGAAATTCGAGTATGAATAGCCCGACTTATACTATTAGTACAAAAACTCCATTAAAGAGAATTTTTATACTTTTATGTCCTTACCACCCTGTTACTGGATGCATAGCTAACATTCCCAATATGCTACTAACACATACGCTGATTGACTTGGGTCCCATATTCCAGATAAAAGGGACCAGGCCCATATCTTAACTGTAAAAACGTGTCTTATTATTGATCTCACCCAGGGCTCTGATGTGGTTATACAAGGGATTCCTGCCTTGCTATCTGGGCTTGGCCTGCATGCCTCCAAGCCACTGCTGCCACCTCTATTTGCCAATGTGCCCCCCTATAGCACTTTTGTAACATTCTTAAGCCCTTATTTAACAAGGGATAGCGACAGGTAGCGACTGGTGAGCGGCCAGTAATGACGGGTCCCGCCACGGGAACGCCGGCTCCCCACCACAATCACACATTTATCAAGCCAATCCTGCTTAGCGACTGAGATAGCGCCAGGTAGCCACTCATTCATCATTATTCGAGCCTCAGCCCACAGCGCCAGTGTCCGACCTTGAACAGAGACAGGTATGACCTCTCGCTACCTGGCGCGCTCCAATGCATTTCAATGGAACAATCTTTAAATATTCATAATTAATTGTTATACATTTTTTTTTTTTTTTTTTTTTTAAATGTGAAAAATTCTGTGACCACTTCTGCCATTTTAGATAATTTTTTTAAGGTAAAAAAAATTAAAAAAAAATGTACAGAATTGATATTACAGGTCTGATATTAATGTATTCATATTACAAAATTATTTTAAAAACTTGTTTTTCTTGGTTTCCAAAAATATGGTTGTTTAGGGGTTAAAAAACTACTTTTAACACATCGCCGCCAGCGCTCTGGGGTTTAAACATACATTTTACAGCGCGAGAATTTTTTGAGCATGATTTGTTAATGAATATGGTGGGAGCCGGTCGCTAGGGCCAGTCGTTATCATGCGCTCCCATACAGCGCGGAACCTGACAAATAGCGACTCCTCACCCAATATTCAACATTACCGCACATCGACTGAGTCGCTGTCAACAACCGAACAACGGCCAAGCACAGCGACTACTAGCGGGCGCTCAACTGTCGCTACCTGCCGCTGTTAATGGATGAGCATCTAACTTTACTGAGACTCTGCTCCTTACTCTGTTATATGCCGATTCTATCTACTGCTTCCACTCTTCTCACAACTGCATGCTTACATCTTTTCTAGCATACTCTTCCTATGTACACTGCGTTCCACTGTCACTTTTTTCCCACCATACGTTCCAGAATTTGAGGTCACGGCCCTCATCAGATGGCGTGTGGGCCTAGTGGGTAAGATTGTAAACATCTAAACATTTACCTTGTATTACAAAAGGGTCTATAAGTAAAGAAAAAACAATTGGACCCTTTTCTATTTCAGGCCACTTCACCTCTTCCTGTGACATCTCTGCTTACTTTGAGGCTGATCCATTACTAACGCCAGGGATCGACAGATGAGCGACTGTATAGCGGTGCTTAGAGCGACCGCTAGTAGAGGCTGTAAGCGGGTATCGGGCGCTGTAACAGAGCGCCTCATTTGCTGTAGTAACCTGGCCCGCATTAATGAATGTGATGTATGTTGGGCGCTCAAACACCAGTACAGTGCTGCAGCGAGCGAAAGGTAGCGTCAACTCAGTGCGACCGAGTCTCAGCGCTCCACACCATACTTATCAAAAAAGGACACACACAGCGTAGGTGTTCTGGATCTGGTCGCTTTAGCATAGAGCGCCAGATGCTGTGTGATTAAAGTCTGTTTTTGAACACATATCCACCAGTAACAAAGCGAAAACACATGGAATGACATTGTTGTAACATTGTGACAATAACACTTTAGTGCTTCTAAAGTTTCTAAAAGTGCAAAAAAAAAAAAAAAATGTCAAACACGCTTTAAACTCAAGCAAATGAATGGCCATTGAAATGGATGGGAGAGCATCACTGAGCGAAAGGTAATACCTGGCGCTCTGGAACCTAGAGCGCCGGCGCTATACGTCTGTAATAATACATGTAATGCTACATGGCGCTGTTAGAGTTTCTCACCAGATTCGCTTTCATAAATGAGGTTTTGCGTACAGCGCCCGGCGTTCAACAGATGCTGCCTGCCGCTATCCCTTCTTAAATAACCCCCTTAATTGCACCTCACCATGGCTTACCTCACCTCCACCCACATTTGCTCATCTTTTGATGGGATGGGATGCCCTGCTGTGTAAAACCCCCCAGAAGCCTTGTTTCACTTACCTTGTCCTGGAGCCCATCCAGGCTCACCTCTAGCCATTCGAGCACCTGCACCCAGCTTTTATGAATGGGTGGTGTTTAGGCACGGCTAGGAGGTGGGTGGGAGATGTGGCGGCCAGCGCACTTGCCTCCATTCGATGCCGCATGGCTTAGCCGAACAAGTGAAATCAAGCATGCTGATTGGTTGAACGGGCCGCTCAGCCAATCAGCTCGCTCGTTCTCCCCCGAGTCCGTGTTGTGGGAGCAACAGGAAGATGAGTGACCTAGGGGCATACACACAGCGCGGCTGAGAGGAACAACACACGGGAAAGTGAAAATCGGGTGTGTTGTTCTTCTTTTAAGTGGAACAGGACAAATAGCCTTTAGACCAGGGGTGGGCATTATTTAATAAAAAAATATAAAAATATTGTGGAGAGCCAGGCCAAAAGGCTGAACTCAATTCTGCATAATTTAATTGTATTTCTTTATAAATAGCAGTAAATAGCATTGTTGTGACAAGCTGGGAGGAGTATATGTTTTAGGTAAACAATGAAAAAATGAAGATGCCTTACAAAAAATGTAATTTATGAAATAAACCACATTTTTTGTGTGAGGTCTCACACAGCAGGACATCCCAAATTGGAATGTCCCAGAGGCATGACTCTGTAACCCAGCCCTGGATTCCTTCACACTCCAAAGGGCTGGGTTACATGGGTTTTGGTCTGCTTTAAAACAACATGACCAAATCAGGTTAGGATGGAATAACCCCCCTCCTTTACATTATTATTAAAGTTACACAGTGCTGCTCACGCTTTTTACTCAGTAGCAATGTGAAAAATTGCAGATTTCCTCACATAAAGCAGAACAAAACCCAGAGCGGCCACTGGTCGTCCCCCTGGAAATCCCAGATCGGGATGCCCCACTGTGTGAAACCCTTTTTACTCAGTAGCAACCTGAAAAATGGCAGACTCCCTCTCTTAAAGTGGAACAAATCCCCGATCTGGGATGCCCAGGTGGAAGACCAGTGGCTGCTCTGGGTTCATTTCCACTTTAAGGGGGAGTCCACCATTTGTCAAGTTGCTACTAAGTAACAAGGGTTTCACACAGTGTGGCATCCTGATCTGGGATACCCAGGGGGAAACCAGTGGCCGCTCTGGGTTTTGTTCTGCTTTCAGAGAAGGAGTCCGCCTTTATTCACGTTGCTACTGAGTAAAAAGGGTTTCAAAAAGTGGAGCATTCCGATTTGGGATGTCTGGGGGGAGACCTGTGTCCGGCCTTGGATAAAAGGCTGCGTGAAACCCTTCCCACCTTGCAGCATGGTCCCCCGCCCTCCCAGAGGCATTGGTCTGGCCAGAAATGGACTACGAGAGCATGTGCACCATCAGGTGCTGCGTACGGCATGTAACACATTTGGTATGGACTACAAGTGCCAGCAGCCTGCGACGTGAGGCACAGACAAGTGGCTGGAGAACCTCCATCTCCGGCGTCGGCTCCGCAGCGACTGACACATGCCACACAGTACAGACCAAGGGCGGCAGGATAAACTCCGCCCACAGCCAAACCTGCAGGAAGGAGCTGTCCAATAGGAGAGCAGGCTCTAATCCACACACGCCCCCGCTACATTACACTCACTACAGAGGGGCAAAAGTGCTGCTCAAACCCGGCACTATCTTTTCTAGCAAGACTGCGCGGACAGTGGGCGGGACTGAGCGGCGGGGGCGTCGGCAGCGTGCGGCCGTGCACCTTACAGGGAATGCTGGTCACGGCCGGTCAGAGCCAATCAAAGGGCCGTATGTGGCCCTGGGGCCTTACAATGCCCAGGTCTGCTTTAGACCCAAAAAAACCTTGTGCATCCCTGGTCCAAAGGAAAATGGGTAGAAAAGGGGAATAATCACAAGTGGTAGTTACTTAGTTTGGGGGTTATACATCCTATCAAAGGAATTGGCTTTGAAGCAGGTTTCTAACAAGTAAACAGCAGTAAGACCTGTTGAAGCCCTCAACAACTTCCAGGTTTGGTGAGGCACCTTAGGAGAGATGGCTTCTGTGATTTTGCTGGGAGGTGGGCAGCCCTCTATGTTCACGTTTTACTGGAGTCCAGGTGTTTCTCAGTTTGTATGCTTGTCTGAAGATGTTAAACCGGAGCTTCACCCAGAATAAGAGCCTATCCTTAAGTTTTCCCCACCATGTACATACAGATTGCTCACATCAAAAATCATCCTACCTGCATCTGCTGCATTTTCTGAGCATTTAAACATCCAAGATGGCGGCCCATGGAGTTTCAGGCTGTCTGCAGACAGGAAGTGTCTTCTGACCCCAGCTCTGCTCTGTCTGTGCAAAGCATAGCTCTAACCCCCCCTGTACTTTTGACCCATTCCTCTTCTCAGTATGTGATGCTACTGAGGTGGCGCCCGTATCCTAGAGTCCTGAAAAGAGTTGCAGGCCAGTGGGGGAAAGAATAAAATGTAAGTGAGTAAAACGGTAAATATATTAATTTTAGATGCTGGAGAATAGTTTTTTAAGGGTTTGGGCTTTTTATTAAATGATGCTGAAGGTCCGGCTTCAGGGAAGATTTGAGGCCATTGCAGAGAAGTGGAGAGGCACGTGAGACGTTCTAGAGATGGGAGTGAGAGATGACCAGGGTGGAGGACAAGAGAATGTTTGAGGCAGAGCGGGGGTTGCATCTGGGTTGATATCACTCGATAACTTTGCAAGTTAGAGTTACAATTTGAAACTGAATTCTCAGTGAGACAGATGGACAGTTGAGGGACTGAGAGACGGGAGCAGCACTGGAAAACGTCTTACCTAAGGTGTGTTTTGCTGAATCACACCTTATTTTAACAGCCTTTATTTTCACTGGATATTTTGAGGCAAGTTTTACTGAATTAAATTCATCCTATACCCAGATAGGAAGTTTATGGTTTACCATCTACCAAAAATATTATACCGGGTATAGGTCAACCCCAGTTTTGTAAGACCTCCAAATAAGACCACGTCATAAAACAGAGAAGCGATCTATACCATAAAATCTAAAAGATTGAAGACACTTTATATGTATTATCAAGTATTGTAAAAACAAGGGAAGACAGAGGTGGCTAAGCCATTCCTCCCACCCTTGATAAGGATCAAATATCACAATCTTTAGCAATCAATGCATCAAATATTTGGATTAACCTACCAGCAAGCTCTTATAATCAATGATTGAGGAGGAACGACTTTTTTGCTGCCCTAATACAAGGTCATAACAATTCGTATACAAACATTATGATACATGGGATTAATAGGTGATAGAGGTAGACTAGTTTCGCCCTAATCGGGGCTTCTTCTGTACTCACCTCTACATTGCATGAAGAGAAAAACAAAAAAGGAAAAAAAGAAGAAAGAAAAAATAAAACAAGACAAAAAACAAGAAAACATACACATCAGAATTAGTTCAGTAAGATCATTAGGGTATAGTTGATCATTGGACTCTTACATACACATAGGGGATACCTGAAATTCACATGTCATCACTGAGTACTGACTATGGCCCTTATTTAACAAGGGATAGCGCCAGGTAGCGCATGGTGAGCGACCGGTAATGACGGTCACCGCCACGAGAATGCCGGCTCCCCTCCGCAATCACACATTTATCAAGCCGATCCTGCTTAGCGACTGACAGAGCGCCAGATAGCGAATCATTCATCATTATTCCAGCCTCACCCCACAACGCCAGCGAGCGACCTTGAACAGCGACAGGTATGACCTCTCGCTACCTGGCGCTCTCCAATGCATTTCAATGGAGCAATCTTTAAATATTCTTAATTAATTGCTATTAACGTTTTTTTTTTTTTTAATGTTAGATATTTTTTTTAAGGTAAAAAAAAATAAAAAAAAACTGTGCAGAATTGATATTACAGGTCTGATATTAATGTATTAATATTACAAAATGTTTTGAAAAACTTTGTTTTTTTTTTCTCCCAAAAATATGGTTGTTTGGGGGTTAAAAAACTACTTTTAACCCATCGCCGCCAGCGCTCTGGGGTTTAAACAAGCATTTCACTGCGTGAGAATTTTTTGAGCGTGATTTGTTAATGAATATGCTGGGAGCCATTCGCTATGGCCATTCGCTGTCATGCGCTCCCATACAGCGCGGAACCTGTCAAATAGCGACTCCTCACCCAATATTCAACATTACTGCACACCGACTGAGTAGCTATCAACTACAGAACAATGGCCAAGCACAGCGACTACTAGCGGGTGCTCTGAAAATGCCGCTACTGTCGCTCATCTGTCGCTACCTGGCGCTATTAATGAATCGGCCTCTATATGTCAGACGGCAGGGGAAAATAGGGGATATAGAATCCTGAATTCAAACTCCCATCTACAATATTAGAAAAGATACACAGGGCAACTAATCAATTAAAAAATATCCTTACTAACCTTACCGCTAATATTTAAGGAAAGATCAATGTTGCACTTACTGGGATTCAGTGGCTGTGATAGTGGCTTTACCATCTACCCCAGCCCCAGAACATGCTGATCCCCAATGCTGAGCTGTGTTTCACTGAATGTATCATTACTGGAGCAATATGGCCAAACATTTGAACATCAGACTGCATCCCTTTTTTAAAAAAAAAAATAGAAACACAGGCTGTTTTGGGGGCATCGAGCTAAGGATAGCAACTTCCTTTCTGTGTATAGGATCACTTTAGTGCCAGGGGCAGGCTGGCCATAGCAATGCTTGGGGGGGGGGGGGGCGGGGATTCCTGAGGGGCCAGGCTGCTTTTCGGCCTAATGGGCTAGATATAGCCTCCGGCACACTGTCCACCTCACTCAGAGCCTGTGCTGGAATTCAGAATTGCACTTAAGACCCACTCCTGCCACATTATCTGCCCCTGTAATTTCAACATTTTAGTACCATCATTTTAGGGGTGTCTATGGGGTTTATTCATCAAGGGATAGCGGCAGGCAGCATCTGGTGAACGCTGGGCACTGTACGCAATACCACATTTATGAAGGCGATTTTGGTGTGAGTGCCTCTAATAGCGCCATGTAGCGTCCAATTCATCATTACAGGCGGCTCAGTGTATAGCGCCGGAGCTCTAGCTTCCAGAGCAACAGGTAAGACCTGTCGCTCTCCCATATATTTCAATGTTTCTTCTGTTTAAACAGGGTTTTTTGTTTTTATTCTTTTTTTTTTCTCAAATAATTGTTATTATTATAAATAATTGTTATTTTATTATAAATAATAAAATAATTTTCTCAAATAAATCTCTCCTGGCCTAGAAAAAATCATTTTTGAAAAATGTTTTGATTTTTTATATTTTTATGCAGAATTGACATTACAAGTCTGGCATTAAAGTATTAATGTCACAATGTTACAACAATGTCATTCCATGTGTTTTCGCTTTGTTACTGGTGGATATGTGTTCAAAAACAGACTTTAATCACACAGCGTCTGGCGCTCTATGCTATAGCTATTGTTGAATATGGTGTGAGTTGCTGACAGTTGGTCGCAATGAGGTGGCGCTACCTTTCACACCCAATAGCCGATCACAGAGTATACTAGCGGTCGCTCTTAGCGCCTCTGTACAGACGCTCATCTGTCGATACCTGGCGCTAGTAATGAATCAACCTGCCCGTCCTACTGTCCGTTCAATGCCTTAGCCCAGGTGCGTAGCTAGGGGGGAGCAGGGGGGTACTTGCCGCGGGTGCAGCAGGCCAGGGGGGCACAAAAGGGGGGCCTGAGAACAGATGAAGGGCACCATTTCGAACTTTTCCCCGGGTGCCAGGAACCCTAGCTACTCCTCTGCTTTAACCGTAGTTGTGAATAACACAGTGAAGGATAGTAGAAGTCAGACATGTCAGGACTTTTTCATTAATATGCAGCAGTGGGGCATCTGCACCACCGCTAATTTTTTTTTCTTATGTTAGGAAATGTGTGTTTTATGGAAGCAGTTTTCATCATCTGCAGTCTGTTGCCATTGCCAACATACAACAAATAAGTACACCAAGAAGAGAGATGTGTAATGCCAGACCTGTAATGACAATTCTGCATAAAAATATAACAAATCAAAAACGTTTTAAAAAATTACTCTTTCTAGACCAGGAGTGATGACACAATTATTTGACAGAAAAAAAAAAGAATTTCAAACAAAAAACCCTGTTTAAACAGAAGTAAAGGAACATCCATTGAAATGTATGGGAGAGCGACAGGTAGCGACAGGTAATACCTGGCACTCTGGAAGCTAGAGCGCCGGTGCTATACGCTGAGCCACCTGTAATGATGAATCATACGCTACATGGCGCTGTTAGAGTCACTCACCACAATCGCCTTCATAAATGTGGTATTGCGTACAGCGTCTGGCGTTCACCAGACGCTGCCTGCCGCTATGAGGTACTACCTGCTGCTATCCCTTGATGAATAAACCCCATAATTTTGGCACGAAATACAAAATTACCCTAATCTTGTTACTAAAAGGTTTCTGATTCAATTCCGGTCTGGGAAAACTCAATCCAATCATGTGTACACTCACTGTTTATGTTTTTCTCACTGTAGGGATGGGTTAAATGTGGAAAAATTCCTATGTGTGCGCAAGCATACAATGATCATATAAGCACATAAACATAATTGGTATTACAAAAATAGAGAAAGAAGGGAAACAGAAAAGGGGACAGAGACAGGAAAAGTCAAGGCAATAGCAGCTAATAGATTAGTGAGCAGGAAATGTGCACTGACGTAACATGTATCAATATTTATTTATCCACCTCACGTTATGAATAATTCAGTGTCCGGCTTATCCTAATACCTAGTTATCCACATAGCAGGTAAATATTTGAATATTCATTCAGAGTGTTCTCCAGTAGCTCTGCAGTATTGAAAGGTCCTGAACAGACCTGATGATTGCTCAAAGAGGAAGCCCCCCCCCCCCCCCCCCCCCGTGGTCTTGACCCATCATTCCTATGAGAGTACCTGCAAGTGGCTCAACGGTGGTCCAGTTTAAAATAAAACAGGTTTTTCCACCACTGAGGCCACGCAGACACGGCACTTAGAATGCAGATTGGCTTATCTCAGGAGTGCTGGGTGATGTGCACCAGACGTCTGGCCAAATCTCCAGCTTTCCTGCTCAATTTAGACCACTCCTGGCACAGCCTAAGGCAATTAAGGCAATAAATGACTGTAGAAGAATCTAGTATAATTTCTACTTGAAGAATATGGGGGGGGGGGGAGGGTATCTCAAACAAAGGCTAAACTTGTGTCTTGGTCACTTTAACATATATGGCTATTTGGATAACTTTAAAACACACTGTATGCTCTGTGTAATTCAAACAATCTATCAATACACACAATCTATTTAAAATGTAAGAATAACTCTATATCATAAACTTCAGATAGATGATGCTCTAAATTTGTAACTATGCTGTAAATAGTGAGGAGAACTGAGAAAAGTTCACTTATCCTTAGACCAAACGATCTTGGTGGAAAATGTCCTGTTATTGCTGACTAAAAATACAATTCTGTGATTACTCACCTGTACAATTGGTATTATACGTATACAGCACGTCCTGTTCCAGAGATAATTCCTTACACTTGGGTAATACATCCACAAGATGGCGCTGGACTGCAGAAAACAGCTTGTGGCTCCTCCTGACCCCTTATAAGTCAGGGACCTCCCATAAATTTCCCAGTATTGACAAGCAGTTAACAATTAGCCGGGAGAACAATAATAACTGGAATTCAAAAATGAACATATGAACAATCACCATACAGAGGTAACTAGGAATAATGATAACCAGGGTGGGGTGGAACAAGATGTGCTGTATACATATAATACCAATTCTACAGGTGAGTAATCACAGAATTGTATTATTCTAAGTATACAGCATGTCCTGTTCCAGAATATTCCTTACACTTGGGACATCCAATAGCAGTGTCCATAAGGTAGGGTGGGATCCCCAAACAGTAACAGGGGGCAGTTTTAACCACCGCTGCCTGCAGAACTTTGCGACCAAAAGCAACATCAGCTGAGGCCCGAACGTCAACCTTGTAAAAACTTAGAAAAAGTATGAACAGAAGACCAAGTAGCGGCCTTGCAAACTTGTTCAACAGAAGCTTGGTGCTGAAAAACCCAAGAGGCAACAATAGCATGAGTAGAATGAGCAGTAAGGCGGAAGGGAGGCTCCTTCCCCTTAGCAGAATAGGCCTGTACCACAGCCTGACGGATCCACTTGCTGATAGTGGACTTAGCTGGAGCCAGACCCTTCTTAGGTCCAGACGGGAGCACAAAAAGAGCATCAGTCTTCCTGAAGGATTCAGTAGCCACCAAATAGAACTTCAGAGTCCTGACCACGTCCTGTTACTAGGATTAGGACACAGAGAAGGCAAAACAATGTCCTGATTGAGATGAAAGGCTGACACAATCTTAGGCAGAAAATCTGGCTTAAAACAAAACACCACCTTGTCCTGGTGTCTCTCAAAGTAAGGGGGTTTGATGGAAAGCGCTGCCAACTCAGAAACGCGCCTAACAGGAGTGATGGCCACCAAAAAGACTACCTTAAGAGTCAAAACGGATAAAGGGCCTCACGCAAAGGCTCAAAGGGAGACCCCTGCAAGGCAGATAAGACCAAGTTCAAATCCCAGACTGGTAACATAGGCTTACGTGGAGGACGCACATGAGTAACCCCCTGGAAGAAGGTCTTGACCAGACGATGGTGAGCAAAGAATCTTTGGAAGAAAATGGCCAAAGCAGAAACATGACCTTTGAGGGTACTAAGTTGAAGACCCAAATCCAAACCATGTTGCAGGAATTCCAGAATCCTAGGGATAGAAAACACCCTACAGGGAAGCGACTTAGACTCACACCAGTCAATGTAAGCATGTCAGACCCTATAGTAGATGGATGACGAGGACTTCTTCCTAGCCCGAATCATGGTATTAACAACAGAGGCGGGCAGCCCCTTTTCCATCAAGATGGAGGTTTCAGCAGCCAGGCCGTTAAAGCCAGCGTTTGTAAATCGGGATGGCGTAGCTGCCCCTGAGTGAGCAGGTCTGGATCCTTGGACAGAGCCTACTGATCTACTGCCAACTGCACGACGTCTGCGAACCACACCCTTCTTGGCCAACAGGGGGCCACCAGAATGCTTGGCACCCCTTCCTGAGCAACCTTGCGCAGCACCTTGCCCAGCAGAGGAAAAGGAGGGAACACATAGAGAAGCTGAAAGCTCTTCCAAGACATTGCTAGTGCATCCATGGCCAAGGCCAGAGGGTCCCGGGACAGAGAGACAAAGACTGGAAGCTTGTGATTGTGACGGGACGCAAACAGATCCACATTTGGCTGACCCCAGCGGTGGCACAGGTAGCGAAACACCCTGCTGCTGAGGGACCATTTTCCCAGATGAGAGGTCCCCCTGCTGAGGGAGTCTGCCTCCAGATTCTCCCCCCCCCCCGGGATGTACACAGCCGAGATGCAGGGAACATTCTCCTACGCCCAAGACAGTATCAGGGACACTTCCTTGAGGGCCCTCTTGCTCCGGGTCCCTCCCTGATGATTCATGTAGGCAATCGCCGTCTGGTTGTCCGAGCGAACCTGAACCGCCGAAGGTGTGGAGTCAATTGGGCGAGAACCAACCTTACCGCCCTCAATTCCAGAATGTTGATAGGGGTGTGGGCCTCCTGAGGGCCCCACTGACCCTGGAATTTCAAGGATTTCCAGAAGCCCCCCAACCTGTCAGACTTGCATCTGTGGTGACTGTCTCCCAGCACGGGGCCAAAAAGGATCCCACCAACAGGTTTCTTGAGTCCAGCCACCACAAGAGAGACCGTTTGGCCAGAGGGGACAGAACCAACACCTGATCCAGGGACCGAGGGGCCCGATCCCAAACTGACAAGAGGTGAAGTTGAAGAGGTCTCATGTGAAACTGAGCGTATGGAACCGCCTCAAAGCAAGACACCATCAGGCCCACCAGCTGCATCCCCTGGCGGATGGAGGGATGAGGGCAAGACATAAGGTACCTGACTTGGGCCTGAAGACTCTCCACCTTCTGCTGAGGGAGAAAAATCTTGACCTGAGATGTATCCAGAGTCATGCCCAGAAAGGACCTCACCATTGACGGTGACAAGACTTGGGGTGGTTGATCACCCAGCCGAAGGACTCCAGTGTGGACACCACCAGCTGAGTATCCAGCTCGGCCTGCTGGAGAGATTGAGACATGATGAGAATGTCGTCTAAGTAAGGAAGGATGCGAATGCCCTGAGATCTCAGCAGAGCCAGTACGCCCCCAGCACCTTGGTGAATACCCTGGGAGCCGAGGTGATACCGAAAGGCAAAGCCACAAATTGATAGTGCTGATCTTCCAGAGTGAACCTGAGGAATCTCTGATGACCTGGAAAGATTGATACATGAAGGTAAGCGTCCTTAATGTCTACAGAGGTCATGAAGTCCCCTGGGCGTAGTGAATTGACAGCCGAGCGCAGAGTCTTCATGCGAAAGCGTTTGAATCTGACAAATTTGTTGAGGCACTTTCAATCCATCTTTTTTGGGAACAGTAAAAAGATTGGAATAGTAGCCTCTGCCCCTTTCCCTCAAAGGCACCTGGCAGATGACCCCCAACTCCAGAAGGTTTTGGACAACAAGGCACAGACCCCGAGCTGACAGGGGGTTTTGAGCCATCCGGGATTTGATGAATCTTGGGGGCAGCCAGGCTGAAAACTCTATCTTGTAACCGGAGGACATTACCTCCTGAATCCACCAGTCTCAGACGTGAAGCCTCCAGACGTGAGCAAAGAGCCGAAGCCGTCCCCCCACCCGGATGGGTGAGGGCGCCCTTTCATGCCTGAGGGGGCTTGGGTGAGGATTTTGGCTTGGGACCCCAGGAAAGGCCAGGACGGCCACGTCCTCTGTCCCTTTCCCAGTGACCTCCGCATGCCCCAGTAAAGGAGACTCCTCGGCCAGGTCTGGAACCATGGAAGGATGGGAGAAGGGCACCCATCCCCCGAAAGGACTGGGACGGCCTCCTGCGTTGAGGTAACCTACCGCCCCTGGCAAACAAATCCAAGCGCTCACCAAAAAGGCGCAGGCCCTTGAAAGGGAAACCAGTAAGAGCCTTCTTAGCAGCATTATCAGCTACCCACTGACATAGCCAGACAGAGCGGCGTATAGCCACCAACAGGGCAGAAGTTCTTCCACACATTCTAATGGCATCATCCATAGCAGACAGGACATATGCAACAAATTCATAGCAAAGCAGGAGAGATCTATACTCTTCTCTTCTTCCCCGCGACATCAGAGGCCCTCTCTAAGAGACTCTTAAGGAAAACCTTAATAGCAACAGCTGTAATGGCAGAGGCACAGACCGGGCGTAGCGTGGTCCCCACACAGGCAAAGGCATGGCAAGCCAGTTGGTCCATACGCCAGTCCTCACCATCCCTCAGGGTAGTAGTGTCAGGAGAATGCACGACAGATGTATTGGACAGCTCCAGAACGGGCGCGTCCACCTCGGGTGGACATGACCAACGCTTAATCACATCAGCAGGAAAGGGATACCTCTTGTCCCAACTCTTGGGCACCCCTGGCAGCTTGCTAGGCCGCTACCATTCTTTGAGCACCAGATTATTAAAGTGAGACTGCTCAGGGAATTCCAAACGTGATTTAACCATATGAAAGAGCTCGCCCTGCTGCTGCGGAGCCACGACAGGAGGGGTTATACAGAGCACTTCAAAGATATGAGCCAAAAGCCTGTCAGTGTCATCTGAGGACCATAGATCTTCCCCAAAGGGAGACCCTGTAGCACCATAAACCCTAGGCTGCTCCTCAGATGATTCTGAATCAGAGAACAATTCCCCCTCCTCCAGAGGGGAATAACCAGTAGTGTCAAAAATTTCCTCATCCTCTATGGGAAAGAGAGAAACAGCGGGTGATAAATGCCGCTTCTTAGCAGAAGCCTTACGCGGGGCAGACCCAGCAAGATGTTTTTCAATGCTGGCCAACCGTTCAGCCAAATCAGGTTGAGACTCCCCACTAGTATGCGCCTCACTGGGGGTCAAATGTAAGCGTGGGGGGTAGGCGAAGCCAGAGGGGGCGCAGGCCTTGCAACAGGTAACCCAGATTGCAGCGCAAGTACCTGCTGGGCGCAAGGTACACATACCCTGACATCATCACCAATTGGGGATACCCCACACGCAACACATAGCCGGGCTTGTCCTGAAGGAACCCCAGGCCCATTATCCCCAGAAGCCTCCATATGGTGATTTGAATGGCACAGTAGGCCAATAAGGGTTAACGCTAAAGAGCTACCCGGGATGCCCCAATGACCCACTAGGGAAGTGGGAGAAAATGAGGGGAGATGGCCGGGAGAAACCACAGTGCTGAAGTTGTAACCCGCCTGAAAAACATAACAAGCATTCCCATGAGCATACAGATGGCAACAAAATGGCGTCCACCGACCTCGAGGGGCGGGCTCCGTGGAGATGTGACATCAAAATCATCATCCCCGGAGCCCGCCCCCCCCCCAAAGAGCGCGAAACGTGCCCACGTGATCCTGCCGGCCAATAGCGGGCCGGCAGCTCTGAGGCGAATGACGCCGCCATCCGCGGAGCGCAGTACAAGCGCGTGGCGGCAGCGATATACAGTAAAATAAACACACAAAGGTAAAAACACACAAGCTTACAACTAGAAGCCCCCCCCCCCCCCGGAGATCACCCAGAGGGAGAACGAGAGGGGTTACATACGAGATTCCCGGGGCACCCACAAAAGTGAGGGAGGAGGGGAATACCATGGTCGTAGGATTAAGTGCACAGGAGGAGCCTGGCAAAACCCAAGAAGCAGTGGGGGCATCCCAAAGAGGCTCACCATCAGCCTAAACCGTCTACCCTGTTAAAGCAGGGACTGCGGTAGGAGTTTAGCTCCTCAGCACCTACCCTGGTGCTTACAAACCTACCTTCACCCGAGCCGAGGCTGGAAAGCAATATATATACGGAGTGGGTGGGAATAGTCCTGCAGGGCCGCAGGCAATAAGCCCCGCTCACCTGCGCCACAAGAGAGCTATCTTCCATCTTCTCAGCGCAGACAGCAGAAATGAACTGGGGAATTTGTGGGAGGTCCCTGACTTATAAGGGAGGAGCCACAAGCTGTTTTCTGCAGTCCAGCGCCATCTTGTGGATGTATTACCCAAGTTTAAGGAATATTCTGGAACAGGACATGCTGTATACTTAGAATATGATGCTGTTTCTTTAAATATTTTCAGAATATTTCTTTCTTCAAGTGGTCACGGCCTCAAAAACTCTCCTAAATAAAATTACCAAGGGCGTCCTCCAACTGCGCTGAGTCCCTTTCTTTGCGCTCCGCGGGAGGCTTCACACAGTGAATAACAATAAGCCTTTACACCCTTCACACAGGTCAGCAGTGAGGTAAATAAGGAGAGTGTTAATTTCAACCAAAAACCTATAATTTATGTGGCTCAGAAACACATACAGACACAGTGCTCCCTTTGACCCACCTCATGGACTCTGCTCCCTCAGAGCTGTGCTGTGCCTTTTATAGCCTGCAGGAATGACCTCACCAGCCTCTCTCTCATGGCTGGCCCCGCCCACACACACACACACAGAAGAGTTTTCCAGAAGCCTCCTAGCAGAGGTTTGTTATAAGTTGGTTACACGCGCACCACAGCTACAGGGATGCCAGGGATGTGGCTGCCAGCAAACACAGCATAGTGGAAGCTGCCAGTAAAGGTGAGTTTTTTGGCAACCCTGGGGCTTTTGAGGCACTTTAACCCCATAACGGCTACAGTGAAATGAAATAGTAGACAGGGAGGCTAATTTATTATAAAATAAGCAGGCGCTAGATGAGCGTCTCTTCTAAGCGCTATCAATGCCCGCACTTCTGAGGCGGCTCAGCTTGCACTAACTTCCAGCTAGCGGCTGGGCACAGCCCTGGCCTTATTTAAGGCAATGCGCTAGAAACCCCTAGCGCGCCCACACGGGTGCTGTGAAAAGGGGATTTACAGGGCAACAGCAGCTGGTGCAATACCTGTTTTTTATTTTTTAGATTAAAAAAAAAAAAAAAAAAACAACGGGAATTGGAATGGGGACACTTGAAAGACATGACATAGCATTTGCACAGCCCAAATCACAAGTTTGCAGAGCAACACAGAAGTCCATAAAATACATACAAAAACAATCCCAAATAGCCCAGGGATCCCATGGCACATGCACCAGCCCAAAAATGTTAAAATATATGAAAATAATTACTACCATCCCAGCCCATTGAAATGTATGGGATAAGGCCACACAGTGCAGGGTATTATCTGTCACTGTAGGAAACTCAGCGCTGGCACTCATCCCATTACTGGCGCTGATATTAGATTGGATATTACCTGGTACTATCAGAGGCACTCTGGATTTTTGACTTAATAAATACACCTTTTGCACTGGGACCTGACATTCATCTGGCACTACGTGGCGTTAGAGTTTCTTAAAGTGGACCAACACCCACGGGTGATCGGCCCGGGAATCTATAAGATTCCCGGGCCGATCACCCCCCACCCCGCGGGACATCCGAGATCGGGATGTCCCGCGGGGTGAAACCCCCCCCAAACACCCCAACTCACCTACCTTACCTCCCTCGCGCCCCTGTAGGCGTGTGCGCCTCCGCGCCGGCCGTCTGCGAATGGCCGGCGCGGGCGCGCGTGCGTCAAAAGTGACGCGAGGGAGGCGGCGGCGGCCGCCGCCGCTTGGACGTTCCACATCTTCCCTTGTACGTCGGCGCGGGGAGAGGTGAGTTGTTCGGGGGGTTCGGGGGGGTTTCACACAGCGGGGCACCCCGATCGGGGGTGCCCCACCGAAGTGGACCAAGACCCAGGATAGTCAAAATCCTGGGTGTTGGTCCACTTTAAATAAAACCCTAATACTGCCCCAAAGAATCTTTTTCTTCTGGTGCATAAATGTTTCTTTGTGCTTTTGACTTGTAAACTTAAACATTTTAACCTCCACTCTGCACTAGCCTGCTAAGGTTTTGTCTTGTTTCAGCTAGTTCCCTCTCTTATGACCTCCACATTACACTGGCAACGACCTCGGCAAAAATGTTGCTCTAGTGGAAACTGGTGGTCCTTGTATATCAGGCCCTTAAAGTGGACCAAAACCCATCTGGATCCAAAATCGTGTTGCCCCGCTGTCTGAGGCCCCCCAGGACCCCCGCTGCACTTACCTGAATCCCAGTCCAATGGCGCATGCGCGGGCCGTGGCTGCATTTCGCGCTTCTCTTTAGCAGGGCCTGCGCCGGCCATTTGTGAAGCGAAGGGTTAGAGGGAAGCGCAAGATGCGTCCGCCAGCGCGCTCGGAGCTGCTGAGCTAAGACGCCGCTAAGACGTGCATAGCTCAGCGTCTCCGAGCGTGCTGATTGAACAAGCGACCATGCATGTGCCGTAGGACTGCAGTGAGGTGAGTTGATCCATGCGATTTGGGGTGTTTCACATAGCGGGGCACTCCACACCCAAAGCCACAGGCATGCCGGGGAAGCTGGATTCACTACTTAAAGCACAAGCACAGGTGGGGTACAGGGAACATGGCATGTCCAGGTAAAGGTCACCATTGGAGAGCGCTGGAGAGCTGTAACAGGATGCAGGGAGGTCAGCAACGCTTACAGAAATTAGTTATGAAAAAAAGATATATGACTGCATCCAAATGCAAATTGCAACTAGTGGTAATACCCTTCATGTCTGTAAAGGTTAGGCAACACAAAAACCCACATACTCACCTTCTGTCACCTGCTGTGCTTCCAGCCTAGTCCAGTACTATGGGTTTAAAGATCGCATAAAATGTACTGCCCCCTCTCTATTACCAACAGTGACTGACCAATGGCAATGAAGGGAGAAAGGCGTGCCTTCAATTGAAATAATTGGACTGGGTGTGTTTGATGGGTGGGCTTAAAGTGGTTGGGCATTGCTATTGTGAGACCCTTGAATTTTATGGGACAAAATTAGTTCTTTTATGTTTTTTATGTTTTTCCTGGACTGTCCCTTTAAGTGTGAACTAAGCACGCACTCCTGTAAACGTGTCCAGCTATAAATAGTGTAGAGAAAAATGTGCTGAAGGCATTGATGTAAACTATGATTTTTTGGCAGTGAGCGGCATCAGCTCTATGATTCTTTCATATTTTCCATTGGGTGGCCACCGAAGCACTGCCCTGATTCTTGGGCTTGACAGGAAAGATATTTAGGGGCTATATTTTCCAGACCTAAGATAAGACATTCAAAATCCCCCACAGCTACATGTACTTACTGAGAGAAACCCGATGTTATGATGTGAGAGATTCAACATTCTTGATACATTTGGTGTCTAAAACACTGTTTCTCAACCTGCGGTACGAGCACCCCAAGAGGTCCGCAGCAATGTTCAGGGGTGCACCAACGGGTGCAGTATGATTGGTCTGGTTTATAATTTTAACAGGAAAACATCATTCTTTTATGCTTCTAAAAGTATTTTTACTTATTTTGGTAACATTAATAATCGATCTCCCGCGGGGGGGGGGGCACTTGGTTGTAACTGCTTCTTGCTGCTTGGCGTAAAAAGATTGAGAATCACTGGTGTAAAGTATTTGCACATTGAGACTCTATGGGGGTTATTCATGAAGGGATAGCGCCAGGTAGTGCCTCGTAGCGGCAGGCAGCGTCTGGTGAACGCTGGGCGCTGTACGCAGAACCACATTTATGAAAGCGAATCTGGTGAGCAACTCTAACAGCACCATGTAGCGTCCATTACATTATTACAGGCGGCTCAGTTTATAGCCGAGTCTCTCTAGCTTCCAGAGCGCCATGTATCAGCTTTCGCTCACTGTCGCTCTCCCATTCATTTCACTACCTCTCGTTCCCTGCCGAACTGTACTGGTGTTAGAGCGCCCAATATACATCACATTCATCAATGCGGGCCAGACTACTACAGCACCTGATCCCTGCTTACGGCAGGTATCGCTCTCTCACTCTATCGCTCTAATGCTATACAGATGCTCATCTGCTGATACCTGGCTTTAGTAATGAATAAGCCTCCCGGCTCTGTGGTATAGGGGGGGACTTTTTTTCCCAAATACCGTTCAAATTCATGCAGTGTTGGACTGGCTCAGCAGAAGACCAGAGAATCCTCTGCTGGGCCCCAGACACTTACTCACAGCCATGAGAGCAATACAGGAGGATCAATATTAACACAGTGCCTGAAGTGTACTTTGAGTTTGATATTCATTCGGTTACTTTTGTTATTTAATGAATAAACATTGCGCCTTATATCGGGCAACAACATGATTAAAGTGGACCAAAAGCTACACCCTAATCGCCCTGGAATCTTATAGGGTGTAGCTTTTGGTCCACTTTAGGTCCGAACCCAAAGACGTCCCCATTAACCCTGTGGGAGGGAGTAGTAATATCTGCAATAGTGTTCCGGGGAGGAGACCTCATCTGCCAAAGGGAATGAAGGTCCGCCTCAAGGCTGAACAGCCAGTCCCCTGGCGGCATCCCACCCCCCGCTGTCAGACTTGTTCAACGCAGCTGCCGCTCTGGAAACATCTCACGAGTCCCACACCTGTTTATAGGGGGCCGTGTCTTTAAATAAAGCCCAGGTAGTCCAGATTTTACGGTATGCTTCCAGTCTATCCTGTTTAGCGTAACAAATTTCTTCCATCACCTCTACGTGGTTAAACTGCTTGAACCAGTCTTTGATTGTGGGTGACCCCTTTGATCTCCAAAGCCTTGGGATTAGGACCCTAGCCGCATTCAGCAGGTGGCGGCCCAGAGGGGCTCCGGCTGCAACCCCTTTTCCATCCTCCGACCATCCCAGTAGAACACTCCACCCTCCAGTCAATGGGCTCTCCTAGTACAATCTCACAGATGCCTTTCACTTTATCCCAGAACCCCCTCACCCCCGGGCAGGACCACCAGATATGTAATAATGAAGCACCAGTTTGACCACATCTCCAGCATACATCAGGAAATGCAGGGAAAAAGGAGTGTAAGACCTCGGGAGTCCGATACCATCGTGTGATTAGTTTCTAGTTCGTTTCTTGCATTGAGCTACTAATTAACCCTTTGTGCGCATTCTTATAGATATCATTCCACTCATCTGCCGACAAGGATCGGCCAATGTCGGCTTCCCATTTCTTCTCCCAAGGCTTAATCCCCCCATTGTCTCTACGCTGCAGCAGTCTGTAAGCCCAGGACAAAAGGTGAGTGTTAGGGCCCATACCTAGGCAGGCCCTGTCAGATGCTGGGATTTTAGCATGGGGGTGGAGGGGGAGTACATAGGCCGGGGGTTTCTTGGTTGAGGGGGTTCTGCTGCGCTGGGGTTCCTTGGTTGGGGGGGGTTCTGCAGGGCTGGGTACAGGAGGGTGTTAAGCAGTAAAGTAAGGTAAAATAACTAAATGTGACTGGGCCCTGGTGGGGGCTCCTTGACAGGTGGGCTTTCTTGTAACCCAAAATGACATGGAGGAATATGTTATATCTAGTTTATATGCCTATGGGTAAGTGTACACTGGGGGAAACACTGCTGCTGTTTGAACATACTGCTGTTTTGGAATCATTCTGAAAGAGACAGGCCATGATGAATGATTCTTAAAATCAGTTTTGGCTGCAGACAGATCTGTGGGTAGCAGTAGAGCAGGTTTCATTTAGTGCAGTCTGGCAAAACCAATATAATCAGCCTATCTGGTATCTACCTTGACTCATTTAAATGTACATAATTGCTTGGATGAGTTTTTACTTGTGGATAATATGATTTCCTTTGGCAGGCTGCTTATTTCCCATCATTTCTTCTCCCATCTCTAATTCCCACAGTTTAGTACAATGTGTGCCAACGCTCATCTCGTTTTTGCTATTGAAAGAATTAAACTTTTTGCAGGTAGAGGAGACACCTTCTATAAATAAAGCCTTATGCTGACTAGTTGTAAGCCACCTTGACTATCTAGGCAAAACTATACTATAAGGGCCCAAGACTAAATGTGCATTTTTTTAAATTCAGATTAACATTCACAAGTATCTGTATGGTCAAGTTGAAAGCAGTTGCATTGAGCCCACAGTGTCTAGTCTGATGTGGCTACACTGTGCTATGGGAGCCCTATTAATACCTAGACACATGCAAATCATCTGCAGGCCCTGCTGGGTTGCCTAGTGGTAAATACAGCCTCATGCTCTGCTCAATCAATGAAAACAGTACTCACTGCTACCACAAAGCCTCTATATGACTAACAAATACCCACCACTGCCCCACAACCTATCATTTGTACCTCCATTCCACCTTTCAGGCAACCTGGGCCCCCTACACTTACTAGAAGTCACAATTTACAAGAATAAGCATTAAGCCCAAACCACACAATTAGGTAGAGTGCAAATATGTGTCCTTCCAGGCTTCCAGAATTATAGGCAGCTAATGAAACCATTGGCAGCAAAGGCACCATTGGCCACAAGAGTCGGTGTTCTGGGGGGTGGCCAACTGAGCAATTGTCCAGGACTCCCTTTATCAAAGTGGCCCCGGGCTTTAGCACCAGAAGCAATTGTAGTAGCTTTGGCTATTTTTTTTAATGGTCCGCTGCACTATCCCCATTGTCTCTTCTTGTGGGTCCCTCTTTGCTTTCTCATTCCCATGTGCTTCCTCCCCCTACCTGTGCCTGATTCCAAAGCCATTCTGCTGCAGGGAAAATTCCAAGCTGCTTGAGAAGGACATCAGATATTGGTAGCTTCGTAAAAGGTCTGGACACACAGTTGGATAAATATATATAAATATAAATGTGACTTGCATTTCAGAACTTGGGCCCACTTTTTATTTTACCCAGGGTCTTGTCTAAAACCAGCCCTGCTGGACACACAGAGGACTATATCAGGGGAGCTTCTCAGTGGGCTCCGGACAGCCCCTGGATGGCTTCTCAGCAGGCGGACAGTTGCTCCCGCATCCCGCACATGTTACTGTGAGTGACAGGGGGTGCTGAGGACTCTTGAGCTCTGTCCTGCTGTGGGCTGCCAGGGAGTCGGACACCAGCACTGGACGATGGATTATGGATTATGAGGCTGCAGGTGAATTTTTTTATTTATTTCAGGGGAAAAAATTGATCGACAAGAATCACAAGAAGTTCGGATTTGTGCCGAATCAATTTTCCCTGAAATTCAGAGCAAATCCCTATTTTCGAAGACTTGGTTTGCTCATCACTAGTTTTTACTGAAGGTGACTGTGATGCTGGTATAATTCAGAAGTTGGAGTCCCACTTTATATTTTGCAGTGATTTGGCAGTTACCCACTTAAACCGAAGCAACATCCTGAAAAAAAAAAATCCCCAAATCTTACATGCTCCACAGGGGCGTACATAGCCCTGATGGGGCCCTATAGCAGCCCCCCCTCTGGGGAGGACATTTACTTGCTGGGTCTGTAGGAGGCTTGCGGCACAGAGGTGTAGTTGTGAGCCGCGAGCTGTGCAGCGGGACCGGTGAGGCGCATCGCTGGATAGGCAAGCGTACATTCAATAGAGGTGGTACAGGTACCTTTCGCTGGGCCCTTTTGTTCAGCGGGCCCCAGGGGCTGGTGTCTGCCATGCCTCTATGGTATGTAAGCCCCTGATGCTCTATCTGCCTGCATGAGACAGAATCGGTGTAAGCAGTTACATTTGCTCCTGCATATAGTTGGTCCGGTTTAACTTAATGAAACAGAAAGATGAGGCACATACATACAGATCATAGGAACAGAACAACATGAGAAGAAAGGTAACGCTGCTGTAAGTTCTCTGCACATTAGTCAAAACACTCATCATATGTCTTCTTTTACACCAAAGCAATGGTAAGTTCATCTAGACGTTGGCTCTATACAGGCATGACCACACACTGACTAACCAATGCTAATGCTGACTAAGGGGGTTATTCAAGAAGTGATAGCGCCAGGCAGTGCTTTGTAGCAGCAGGCAGCGTCTGGTGAACGCTGGGCGCTGTACGCAAAACCACATTTATGAATGCGAATCTGGTGAGCGACTCAAACAGTGCTCAGCGTATAGCGCTGGCGTTCTAGCTTCCAGAGCACCAGGTATATTACCTTTCGCTCACTGTCGCTATCCCATACATTTCAATGGCCGTTCATTTGCTTGTGTTTAAACAGCGTGTTTGACATTTTTAATTGCTCAAATCATTGTGTGACCTCTCCTGGCTGCAAACAAACACTTTTAGAAACTTTTTTGACTTTTTATATTTTTATGCAGAATTGTCATTGCAGGTCTGGCACTAAAGTGTTTTTGTCCCAGTGTTAAAACAATGTCATTCCATGTGTTTTCGCTTTGTTACAGGTGGATATGTGTTCAAAAACAGACTTTAATTACAAAGCATCTGGCGCTCTATGCTATAGCGACCAGAGTTAGAGCGACTGACGCTGTGTGTGTCCTTTTTTGATAAGTATGGTGTGGAGCACTGAGAGTCTGTTGCACTGAGCTGGCGCTACCTCCAGTGCTGTACTGGTGTTAGAGCGCCCTGCATACAGAAGCTCACCTGCCAATATCTGGCGTTAGTAATGAATCAGCCTCCACGCCACAATAGACGGGGAGGCCGAATCATTAATAGCGCCAGGTAGCGACAGATGAGCGTCTGAACTGCGGCGCTATGAGCGACCGCTAGTGTACGCCACGAGCGGCTGTGAGTCGCTATTGCAGGCATCCTCAGTCACTATCTGCCGTTCTTGGGAAGAATGCATACATTGGTGAATGTGATGTTTCAGATCTGCTTTATAGGCGCTGTTATTTTTTCACACGGTATTCAAGACAGCGCCTGAGCGTTTGTTTGCTGTTGGATTGAAATCAATGTTAGAACATTCTGTAGTAAACACATTGCACCATGTTTATTTTGTTAAATGTTTTTTATTTATTTTTTGTTTTGTTTAGAAATACACGACTACAATTATTGTTGGGTTCTCTTCATGGTGCCTAAAAAAGAAACAAATGTGTAGTTAGTTTTTATTAATAATTTTTGTTTGTAGCATTTGATTTGGGTCAACTTGCAGACCAACCCTTATTATTATTTGGGTCAACTTGCAGACCAACCCTTATTATTATTTGGGTCAACTTGCAGACCAACCCTTATTTTTTTTTTAATTTTGATTTGGGTCAACTTGCAGACCAACCCTTATTATTATTTGGGTCAACTTGCAGACCAACCCTTATTATTATTTGGGTCAACTTGCAGACCAACCCTTATTTTTTTTTTAATTTTGATTTGGGTCAACTTGCAGACCAACCCTTATTATTATTTGGGTCAACTTGCAGACCAACCCTTATTATTATTTGTTTTTGATTTTGGTCAACTTGCAGACCAACCCTTATTTTTTGACCCCAAAAATAAGGGCCCTGTAGTCCAGTACTTGGAGTATAGTTAAGGTGAGCTAGCTTACCGAAAAAAAACGACGTAATCATGCTTTCCCTTAGCTTGAAGCCAGTCTGGGTGTCCTCTGTCGTTTCTGCGGACATGTTGGGGATTTCTGGCACCAGTGCTGTTTCTTCAGGGGGTTGTATTCTGTGGCATATGCAAATATTGTGTAGGACACAGCATGCAAGGATGATTTTTGAGACCTTTTGTGGACTGTACAACATTTCTCCTCCTGGGCGTGCCAAACAGAGAAAGCGCGCTTTCAGCAGTCCAATGGTTCTTTCCACAATGCATCTGGTTTTGCGATGTGCTGCATTGTAGCGTAGTTGGGCAGAGGTCTGTGGGTTTCTGACCGGAGTCATTACCCACGTTCTCTGCCCATATCCCTTGTCCGCTGTGGAATAAACACATTGTTTTTCACCATATTTTAAATTTAGCTTACTGGGCCACATATTTGTATCAAAATACTTTGTCATGGTTATTTATTTACCCAGTAGCCAGCCAGGTGGCATTTCATTGTTCTCAAACTTCTGACACAGGACTGATTGCTGGAGCACGTAAGAATCATGGCATGAGCCGGGGAAGCCAGATCTCACGGCCCACAGCTTCATGTCATGGTCACATACCACCATGACATTCATGGAATGGAATTGTTTCCTATTCCTATAATGCAGCTCCTGTGCATGGGGAGGGCGGAAAGGGATATGTGTACCATCCACGCACCCTAGCACATTCGGAATCCCTCCCATGCGGTAGAACGCATGCTTTATTTGGGCAACCTCATCCTCATCCTCAGGAAATTTTATATAAACAGGGATAAGGTCACAAATAGCCAGTACTACCTGGTAAAATATGCGGCTCATTGAAGCCTGGCTGATCCCGCTGAGGAGGGCAGAGGTTGCCTGGAAATTCCCTCGTGCCACAATATTAAGCGTGGCACATAGGCGAACTATGCCTGGAATGGATTGTGTGCATCTGGTGGATTGATCGATTTTGCTTTTAATCTGATCATATAGGGACTGTAGTGCTGCACGATTCAGACGAAATCTGCTTCTGATCTGCTCGTCACTTAAATCCCACACTGAAAGACGGATGCCAAAGGATCGGGGTGCCCTAAGCCTCACAGCCCCCTCCTCCCTGGCCTCCTGTTCTTCCAGTAGTCTCCCACAACCATACATCCAGAACCCAAACATCACCCTCTCATCCCTCTCACACTCACTGGCCATAGCTACAAAATAATGCAAACCAAAAAAAGAATGCAGCTCAACACAAAACCAGATGTATAGTGGTCAGAACCACCATACTGCTGAAAGTCTGCTTTCTAAGTTAGGCACAACCAAGAGGAGATTTGCTGCACAACCCACAAAAGGCCCCAAAATCAACCCTCACTTGCTGTATGCTACACAATATTTGCATATGCCAACAAAATAAATCTCCCAAAGAAACAGCACTGATGACAGAAATCACCCAACAAGCCACACAGAGTAAGGCAAAAACCCAGCCAGACACTTTTTGCAAGCAAGGGAGAAAAGGAAAACACCACAGCCTTTGCCACAGTTTAACAATACAAGAAGGTTGTAAAATAAAGCTACGTATACTTAACTTTGGGAAATGACTGGTCCGCTTTGCTGCCTCTTGCGTTGCTTAGCTATTTCCGGTCTGCAATTAGCTTACCCAGGTGTGCTTGAAACGGTTTGCGCACGCGTACGCTAAAGCATACTAGCGTACGTGAGCAGATACTTGCGTGCTTTAGCGGATATGGTTGATCAGTCAGTTTTGGTCCAATAAAACTTATGTTGCTCTTAATTCAAATAGCCGTTTTTAAAGCCACATTTAACATGTGTTTAACAGACCTGAGTACATTGTTTTCTTATGTTGGGTTGTTTGTTTAATGAGCTCTCTAATTATTTAATTGTCTTCCACACATGGTTGCCAGAAACATCAGTCATTGCAGTGAAGATGTCGCTACAAACACCTGGCCAGTATGTGTGAAGCAATTAAGTGGACCTGTTTGTGATTGGTTCATAGACCACATAAAACCTGGCACACCCAAGCAGCAGTTGTTGCCATTTTGTAGTCTGCATGCGTGCTTGGGTGTTGTATAGTGGTGTGTGTGCAGCTACAGGATGGAGCCAAATTCTGGGCATCTGCCGGCCACAGCTGGACCAAGTAGGACTGTGTTGGGTGCTGTGCGCAGACCTCCCCTAAGGAAAAGGGCACAGGCCGAAGGTGAGGCAGCACCTAAGGCCAAGCGTCCATTTGCCAAGAGGGAGCCAGAATTTAATTTGGCGGATAACAATAATCTTGTGCGTCTGACACTGGCTAAATGGGAGTTATTTGGCTCCCAAAGTCAGTGTTTAGGCAAGCAAGAAAGGAGCAAATTGTGGGATGCCATTGGTGAGGAGCTTACTAGCAGTGCTCAATACCCACGTAGTGGCACATCCTGCAAGAAACGCTTCTACACTTTGAAAAGGGCCCTTATGCAAAAGATGAAGAATGATCTACTTGTAGAGAGTGGGACCAAACAGGGTCCAAAGAGTACCTACAGGCCATATGAGGAGATGCTGAAGTGCAAGATTCCGCTCATTCGGCTGCAGGGTGTTGATGCTGGGGATGACACCACAGGTTGGGCTGTAGGTACCTAGTCTTGACATTTTTCAATCTTGTTGTTTTAATGTATGTTCTTTTGTTTAAATTTTTTTGCCAAACTAACAGTAGGACATGTGAAGTAGTACATTATACCTCATTAATGTGTTACTTGCCTGTCTCTTGCTTTATGCATAGGTGCACATGGTGAGGCCCAGGATTCTGGGGAGGAGGACACCCAAAATCCGGCCCTTCCCCCAACCTCAAGCAGAACCCAGTCGGCCAGGCCAATGAAGGTATTTTTAAGTAATTTTTGTGGTGGTTATTTTTGGCCGCACATTACCAATGCCTAAATCCTTACTTTGATTTCTGATAGTTGCCCTGACATTTGCACCAGCATCTCCTCATGAGTCAACCTACTCTTTGGATGCTGGTAAGTGCATGTGTCAACCTTGCTTTAGCTACTTTAACACAAGGGCATGTCTTTCATTCATCTATTTTCATTGTAGGCCAAGTCCCTGCTTCATCTTTGGACACCACTTCCTGTGTTGCTGGTCAACCGGACCCTGTTGGTGTGTATTTCCAAACACACTGTATCCTTTCTGCTGTTTGAGTAACAATGTGTATATTTGGTTAGTCTAAAATACAACATGATTTAAATTACAACTTCAATATGGATATTTATAGTGGATTGTGCATCAACACGATCAGAAATTAAATTGTTGTAATGTGTTCCATGCTTTTTTTTGTTTTTTTAAAATAGAAATACAAACATTCACTATACTAGTGTTGGTAATATTGATATACATTGTGTATTTTAGTTGACGGAATACAGGAAGTGGCCGTCCGGAAAGGGCCCTTCACCGTGAGGCCGCTAGAGATGAGGGTAAGTTTGTTTTGGTTTATTCACTAGTAAGGATGTTGGCTAACCTGTTTTTTGGATTTATTAGTCCAGCTTGTTATTAAACATGTTTTTTTTAGGGCAAAGCTCGAGTGAGGGCCTAAGTCGGGACATCTGTGAGATGGCGGGTATGTGTAATTTGAGCAATGTGCGTATGTTATTGTTTAGCACAATGATTTCATCCTCTTCGTCTTACATACATGTTTGGCATATGATGTTCAATTACACATTTTTGCTATTGTGCAATCCGGCACTTTGGAGAGGTATGGCCTCGATAGTGTAGATAAAAAATAGTCCCACAATCTCAAATGACCTACTAACATGACTTTCCTGTTTAGCATATGCCAGTTTGCCCCATCTCTCAGATGTGGATTTTCCCCTTTCTGGCAGCCAGACACCGGAACTACTTTGGCCGGAGCAGACTGAGGTACCATGGCTGATTTGTTGGAACAGTAACCACATTGACATGTTTGGGGGTACAACAGGATCCACCATGTAACATACAACATATTTGTGGTTTAGCAGGAGTCCATCGCGGAAACCCAGGCTGTGCCCTCTGCCCAAGTGCCATGTGGACAGGCTACAGAGGATGAAGCAACGGTACATTATAATGGAACCCTTTTTTAAAATGTTTGGGAGGGGATTACCTGCATTGTTCCTGCTTCACTACAATCTTGTTTTTTGTGTTTTAGGCTGATCATCCTACAACTGGAGCTTCTGCACCCACAAGTGCAGATTTTTACCAGCTAGGGGTCCGGATGCTGGAGGGCTACAGTCAACAACAGCCGCGCGCTGGAACTAATGAGCGCATTGCGGCGTTGGAAAATCAGTCGCTGGTGGATCGGCAACAAATTCGGGACCTGCAGCAACAACTGCGAGAAGTGCAAAATCACCAGCACTCAGAGATTACTCAGGCAATACAACAAATGACAAATTCGATCCAACAAATGTCACATGCCATACAAGAATCTGGACAGCGCCAGGACCAAACTTTGTTGTTGATACATCAGCTAATACAACAGCAGTCTATTTTTTTACTGCACTGTTGTCCCCCAACACCACCCCTAGCAAAGAATCCCAACCTCCCAGGCCACCCAGGGAATAATTGTGGCAATTCTTCTTACCTTGAAATGCATTAATTTTAAGGATTTTCTTTTCAAGGAATAAATGTTTGAACCAAACCTCCAATTAGTGTTTTTGAGAAGACATACCTACTAACACAGTCAGGGATAAGTCTCTAGATCTAGATATGTACATGTAGGCAGAAAAATATGACACACATTGTTTGCCATACATTACTATGGTTAACACATTAAATGCCTAACAATGTTTGACAAAATGTTATAAGTAATGGGTTGCTAGACACTTAAACTATGCTTTAAAAGACACAACACACTGAAAGTAGAAAATTACAAAACATTTATTGCCTTCAAAGGTGGCCAACATGGCCAACATTAATCCGCACAGCGGAACAAACCATACCCCCCACCCTAACGCTGTTTCTTCTTGCCCAGCAGCATAAGGTGCGTTCGACTGACGTACTGCCACAGTCTGCGATGCTCTGTTACACAAGCTGTATAGAGTACAAAGAAACATTTTTAAACAAATAATGGGATATAAAAATACACAGATTTAGGAATGTTATGTAATTTGCTCTAATTAGGTGACCAACACATTAACATTGGTGCAAACTGGGCCCTTATGTGTTACCATTATATGAGTAGTAGTGCCTGCCTTACATGTGCATTTATCATCCAAACCATACATCTAGTATGAACTCTTTGGAAGAAATGATGGGATAAGTCCCATTGTGGTCATTTATTGGGTTATTTACAGCCAAACATCATGGCCAAAATCATAGCGATTAAACTACTTGTGAAAATCATATTAGAGTTCCCAACCTTAGCAGGCAAATATTTTTGTTTAAAGCAAACATTTTACCAATACGTGTAAAAACCAAAAATGTGAGCCAACAATCAAGCATGCAGACATGCATTTAGGATTTTGGGTCGAGCAAATGTAACCTAGATGTGTGCTTAGAAAACACATAGGGACATTGTCAATTAATATAGATTTTAGACTAAGACATAGGTGTCCTAAGTATTTTGGGATATGAAGTTGATGTACTCACCATCGCAGCTGTGGCTGTGGCCCATGCTGCTGGACGTCCCTGGAGCTGGGGTGGGGAGTATGGTCACAGGGTCCGTCTGCGTGGAAACATCTGTCATGAGAAAGCAAAACCAAAAACAAAATGAGTTTGCCAATTACACATTAAGATTAGACATCCATCTGTTTAGGGAGTCTTGAAAAGAATGCTTGCATGGTTACACACATGTTGTCAGACATTAGCATATTTACTGGTCCGTGAGGTCATGGGAATTATTTATGTGTGCAACATGGACACATCAATATAATGTGCCACTAACCTTTACAGTGCAATGCTAAGGCAGTAATTTAAGTTGAGGGTAGAATATTAATTGTAGAGTGTGCAACATGTGTTAGCAGGAACAACTTACAAAGCCACCATCATGGTGTACGCAGAAACATTGCAGTTGGATTGGACTGGAGTGGGGTTCGTGAGGTTAATTTAAATTACACTACAATCTTGTACTATGTAGCAGCAAACATGTGTATGTATTTTGGAATATCATTACATATGGCATGTGAGGGATAACAACAAACACTTACCACGACTATGCCCGCGGCCAAGGGCTGGTGCATAGCTGCTGGAGGTGGTGGCTCTATGATGCCCTAAAAACCAGATAACAAGGGCACAGGATTAGTGCTAAGTCACCAGGATCACCTGTAACAGACAAACAAGAATCAGAAATGCACTCACCAGGGGATGAACTGCCGCTGGTATCCCAGGGAGGACTCTGAGGAGGAGGCGTTGAGCCTCGACTCCTCACAATCGGCCCTGAAGATCCTAAACCACATGGGCCACCCTCCTCCCTCTCACTCCCAGATCCTCGAGGGAGTGTGGGTGAGTCCACCTCCACCTCCCCACTTGGACTCCCCACTTGAGAGTGGCCCACGGGGTTTGTGGACTCAACTGAGTCCAATTGTGAGGAAGATTCAGAGGAGTAGCTGGGGAGGGGGATGGCTCTGCTTCTGGGCCGCATTGCTAGTCCTCAGAGGTGGAAACCGGAAGTTGCAAAACGAAAGTAAAATAAAAAAAAATAAATAAACACACGCATTGCTAAAATACGCTAATATACGCTTATCAATTCGCTAGGATACGCAACATTACAATAGCGTATAGCGACGAGTCAGCTGCGCCCGTGTCTGCTGCGTATTCATCAACAGCGACTGGGGGCGTAACAAGTGAAATAGCGACCCAAAAAAAAACACATGTATGATCAGCACAGTGCCGCTGCCTGCTACACATAGCGACTCGGCATAGCGACTGGGCCTCACCACAACACCACGGATTCAACAAAGAGATTACTATCATAGAGTGTGGGCGCTGTTTTTAGCTGACTGCGGCACAGAGCACCTGTAACGGTTTTAAAAAAAAGATTATTTGGGGGGTTTGACACCTTCGAAAACGCTAACAATAGCTGAAATGACATTGGGAGAGGGCTGTGATTTGGACATCCAAGTGACACATACCGAAATACATTTAAAACAAAAAAAAAAAATATTCAAAAACATTCCTGACAAATCAGAATTAATGTTTAATGCATGCACTAATTTATAAAAAAAAAAAAAATATATATATACAAAAGCAAAAAAAAAAAAAAAATTGTGTCTGCCATAGAAGTGTATGGGAGAGCGCCAGGTAGCGAGAGGTAACACCTTGCGCTGTGCAAGGCACAACACTGGCGCTGTTCGCTGAGGATGAGAAATTGATGAATCATCCGCTACATGTCGCTATTCCAGTCGCTACACAGATTCTGGTTGATAAATGTGCAATTGTGTGCCGTGTGCGGCGTTGACCAGGCGTTGACCAGTCGCTATTTGGCGCTACCTCCCACTAACCAGGCGCTGCATGACGCTATCCCTTGTTAAATAAGGCCCAAATTCTTTGAACAATACGAGCTAAAGCTGACAGTCCTGAAAGGTATGGCGCCTGCCAATCCATCTTTCGGTATGTAGTTAGAGATTAGAATTGTTATATAGTGACTTTAAAATTAAATGAAAATCCCTAAGTGGTGGGGGTCCTATGGTTTGAGCCCTGGTTCACCTTCCCCTTTAGTGCGGGCAGTTATTTGATCGCCAAGTACTGTATCTACATACAAGGATTTTTTTCTTGACACATGAAAATTATGAGATCACTGTCACTGCTTTTTATTTAGTCTGTGTCTAGATGCCACAATTAACAAGCAGAATATAAGCAGCCCTCAAACAACACAAATATTAGGTATGTCAACAATACGGCCTGATCCCATGTCTAATGGGAACTGGGGATGTGCCCACCCCCGCTTACTATTACCCAGTAGCATAACTAAATGTGATCGTGCAAACATAATATGTGGCCCTGACATGGCTCATACTGTGAAATTTTTAGGGCTTTCTTAGCTAAGTACAATTAGACTACTAGACTAGACAGCCAATACAAATAGTGCTTCTTTGATTTACCTGATGCCATGTGAGCACAAATCACAAAAAAAGGTAAAGGAGCAGCAATGGTGGAGCCCTCTGACTTGGTCACTCTGACTCAGGGCCTCTGATTTGGTCACTACCCGGCACCTCCTGCCACTACTCCCCTGCTATTGTCAAGCTCTGCGGTCAAAAAAGGCAAATTGCCAATTATGCACGGCGTATGGCGTTGATTGGACATGAGCTAGCACATGCGCCATGGGACTGAGGAAAGGAAAGTTTTTACGGGCGATTTTCAAGGGTTCACATAGCGGGGCACCCCAAAACAGGATGCCCCTGGAGCAAGGAACAAAATTAGCAATCCCTTTCTCCCCCGAACATTTAAAAGCTGTTACAAACGTAGGCATCAGAAAAGGTAAACTGTTCGCTGGCTTTCTTCTGCTGGACCGGGCTACTCCTCTGCAGATGGCAACCTACATTCCCATCCTCCACTGAGCATTATTAAATTCATTACTCCTCCTCCACTCCCCAGTCATCAATGTTAAATGAATTGAATATATATATATATATATATATATATATATATAGTATATATATATATATATCAAAATAGATACATTAAAACAAAACAACTACCCCTCCATCCTCACCCAGAGTATTTAGAGAGCACATTTTTTTAAAGATATTTTTGGATAAAATACTGACGTAAAATCTAAATTGAAAGAAACATTCTTTATTAGTTAAAGTGTGCCTTCACCCTGAATAAGTGTCTATTTTGTATGTTTCTCACACCCTGTACATACAGATTGCTCACATTAAAAATCATCCTACCTTCACCTATTGCATTTTTATTAACCTTTTAACATCCAAGATGGTGGCCCATGGCGTTTCAGGCTGCCTGCAGACAGGAATGGTCTTCTGAATATGCCACTCGGCACTGTGGGATTGCTGTCCTTTTCCTGACCCCATCTCTGCTCTCTCAGCTATAACCCTGTCCCTGCACTTCCCCCTATCCCCCTCTCCTCAGTATATGATGCTTCTGAGGCAAGATGGCGGTGTCCGTATCCTAGAGGCCTGAACAGAGTTTCAGCCCAGTGGGGGAAAGAAAAATAAGTGACTAAAAACATAAAATATATTCGTTTTAGATGCTGGGAAATAGTTTTTTAAGGGTTTGGGCTTTTCATTAAATGATGCTGAAGGTCCGGTTTAATTGCGTTGGGCCACTTGAATGTTGCTGTCTGGATTTCAGGTGGTGTCAACAGTAAGGGATCAAGCTTGGATTATAGCCAGTGCAGATGGTGCAGGTGATCCAGACATAGAAGCAGATTTGGTCAGGCATGGCAAGATTGGTCACAGAACTTGGCAGCATTGTGGTCAAATGTGGCATGGTCGGCAACAGGACTTGGCATCAAAAATAAATGGCTAACTTGACAGAAGCAGGCTGGAACAGCAATGAACAATACGGTCAGCTGCCGAGGGCCCCACCCATCAAGGGGCCCACTGACATCTGGCACAATGTGGTTAAAGAACTGCACACACTTCCTTTCTCTTTCTCTCTGCTCCATCCATCCCTGTCTTCTCAACTCTTCCCCATTGGTTGTATGTCACCTCTGCCTCATCCATCCCTATCCCCTGAGCCCTGACCCATTCATTCATATTCATTGAGCCCTGACCCATATTTCCCTATCCACTCAGCTTTTCCCCATTCATCCCTATCCCTTGAGCCCTGACCCATCTTTCCCTATCCACTCAGCCTTGCCCCATTTATCCCTATCCCCTGAGCCCTGACCTATCTATCCTTGTTCTCTTAGCTCTGTCCCATTCATCTATGTTCCCTAAGCCTCCCTCTTCCTCAATACTTCCCCATTCATGTGGGGCCAAACAAAAAATTAGCTCCAATAGGGGGTCGGAGGGCAAGCAGCCCTTCTTAGTTTTGGCCATACAATATATAGACCCCTGACCCGCGACAATCCACCGCAAAGGGGCCCACTGAGACCATGCCGCCTGAGGGCCCACATAAACCTGGAGCTGGCCCTACCTGGGAACAATGCATTTCCAGAAGCAGATCCTCTAGGGCAGGGGTGTCAGGTTCCTTTTCACCGGGGGGCCACATTAGCATTCTGGTTGCCTAAAAATTACAGGAAGTTGGACATTGGATAATCTTTACCACATCCATGCCCAGGAACCTGCAAAGCAAACAGAAAAACATTGCTAGTATTATTATATTTTATTTTTATTCCATCCTTCCCCTCTGCCTGTACACAACAGGCAAGCATTCAGCTTTCGATTCCCTAATCAATGGACAGAAAGTGGAAGTTTAGCCCATCTCACCCAGAAGCCCAGGTCTTGTGAGCTTTGAGAATTGCTTGAAATGCTCCCATTCCGTATGGTGGAAACGGAGAGAGTTTTTAAATATCTTAAGGCGAGGGGACTGATTATCTCAGTTAGTTAGAGCGTGGTGCTAATAGAAACCTAATGGCTGCGGCAGCCCCACAATACACCAATCCCAGCCGCCACAAATTTTTTCGGCAGGCCTGCACCAACAGGTTGTGGAGAAAATAAGATGTGCACTGCGCAATGCTATATGTTGCAAGGTCCACAAAACAACTGACATGTGGATAACTAAGCATGGGCAGGGTGTTAGGTGTCTTGCCTACATTAGGTATATTTTAGCTTCCAGCATCCATGTTGAAGGAATTTTGGGTAAACAGTATATTTATGTTTCCATGTACAGATAACAATGCACTTTGAAGCATTTATGTATATCTCTTTGTATAATGCAAGGTGTGCCAACAAGTAACTAGTTTATCAAAGCCCAAATAGGTCTAATGCAAGGTGTGCCAAGTAACTGGTTTATCAAAGCTCAAAAGAGTATGATGCCAGGTGTGCCCACAAGTAAGTAGCTTATCAAAGCCCAAAAGGGTCTAATAAAGTTGTGCCAAGTAACCAGTTTATCAAAGCCAAAAGGGTCCAATGCCAGGTGTGCCACAATTTAATAGTTTATCAAAGCCCAAGGGTTTGTAATGCCAGGTGTGCCCATGATCAAATAGTTTATCAAAGCTCAAAAAAGTATAATGCCAGGTGTGCCCACAATTAAATAGATTATCAAAGCTCAAAAGAGTATAATGCCAGCTGTGCCCGTAATTAAATCGTTTATGAAACCCAAAAGGGTGTAATGCCAGGTGTGCCACAATTTAACTTTTTAAATAGTTTATCAAAGGCAGTTTATCAGTGGATACTCCACTAACAATTGATATTAAAGAGTAGTGGTCTGAACAATTGGTATTAAAGAGTAGTGACACCCTAGTAGTTTGAGCAAGTGGTATTAAACAGTACTGACAAGTAGTTTGACACACATGTGCCTTGAACCAGTGGACTCTACACAAAACGGTTTTTAAAGAGGACCTTAAGTGCCCTGCTTTGCAGCCAATCAGCCTTCTTCAGGGTTCGGGCCGAACCTCAAATGGACGCATAGGATTTCAATTTGAAATCCGTGCTCTGGTTCGGGGACCCGAATACTTAAAATTCAGTACGTATGTGTGCATGTGTATGTGTAAACCTATACCCAGATCTTTTCTCACATTCTGTCAGATACATTTGGTCCTCCCATCTCCAGCATAACTGCATACATTTACCCACTGGTGCTTGTTACATGCCTTGCAGGCTTTCACTGCTCTCCGATCACCTGCTGGGCCTCATTCAGCTGGCTCTAGAGGCACGACACTCTGCATATTTCACTTTCTTTCCCATACTGTCACCTAGATATATTTTATTGCAGAGTCTTTTTATGGCATAATTTACTACATGTTCTTTAATCTTTATCAGAAAGCCCCTCCGGCTACATAATAATAATAGATCAGCTACCTTCATTACACCCTCCATAGAGATCAGACATTTAACAGACCTGAGTTACAAACTTTGATCTCTGACAATGAGAAAATGACACAGATAACAGTATAACTCAGACAGGGCTGCCATCAACTCAGTACAGGCAGGGTCCTGTATGGGGCCCAGCCATGCCCAACCTGGTATACATAGAGATTCATAATTTGCCCAGCTCTGAAATGAAAGTAAAACTGAAAAGACTGGAAGCATGGGACATCCAAATCCTCTTCTCTGTTATTGCTTTGCTCCAGGTCTGTGGCCACCAGAGAACTGTCTATGTCCTATGCATCTCCACCATTTCGGGCTAAGTTGAAGAAACAGAGGAGTAACGGTCCCACTATTCTTTGCAAAAGACAAGAGCAGAATGCAGCATTTCATTTGCTCTGCCATCATTCAAAACCGGACCCACGAAAAAGCTCACAGACATGGATTACTGAAACCGATCACTGTGTCGTCCTATGAGACCATAATAAACTGAGGGGAGTTAGAGTTCATTGAGGGAACTATGATTTTCCAACATTTACTGTGACAGCAGAGCATGATCCCCTCCTTTCAGAAACTGGGGGGCAGAGCAGTATTCTAACATGATAAGGACCCCAAACACACCTCCAAGTCAACCACAGCCTTGCTAAATGTGCTGGACTGGCAAAGCATGTCTCCAGACCTAAACCCTATAGAGCATCTGGGGGGCATCCTCAAATGGAAAGTGGAAGATTGCAAGGTCTCTAACAACCACCAGTTTCATGATATCATCACCTCTTCACCAAGCTCTAGTAGTGAACCTCATGGCTAAGAGGGTTAAAGTGGACCAACACCCAGGGGGGATCGGCCCGGGAATCTATAATATTCCCGGGCCGATCAGATCCCTCCCCGCGGGGCATCCGAAATCGGGATGTCCCGCGGGGTGAAACCCCCCAGGAAGCCCACAATCCTACCTTCTCCACGTTCCAGCGGCACATGCGCGTACGCCGCCTCCCGCGCGTCCCTCTAGCAGGGCGCGCTCCCGCGCCGGCCATTCACAAACGGCTGGGTGCGCTCCCTGTAAGAGGGACGCGCGGGAGGTGGCAGCGGACGTGCTCTGCTTGTCCGGCGCTGCCTCTCGCTTGTCCGGCGGCGGGGATTGGCTGCAGCGGTCACGTGGGAGCGGGGTGAGGTGAGTTAGTCAAAATCCTGGGTGTTGGTCCACTTTAAGGCAGTTCTGGAAAAAATGGCGGCCACACAAAATATTCACACTTTGGGCACAATGTGGCCATTTTTACTAAGGGGTGCACTCACTTTTGTTGAAAGGGGTTTAGACATTAATTGCTGTGTGCTGAATTATTTTGAGGGCAGACCTAATTTACATGGTTATATAAAATGTACAACTTTACATTGTATAAAAGTTTCATATCTTCAGTGTTGTCCCATGAAAATATTTAATAATATATTTACAAAAATGTGAGGGGTGTACATACTTTTGTGAGATACTGTATATATGTATTTGAGTTATGCACAGCACTACTAAGACAAATTCCTTGTATGTGCACACTTATATTTGAAATAAACATTTCTTATTCTGATGCAGGATAAAGACAGGGAAGTCAGATACATTTACTGGAATACATTATTCCTATCATTAACTTATTTAGAAATAACAGATCTTACCTACCATTTTTTTATCGAATATGCTATCCTACGCTATTGAGTTTGGGTTAAGGTAAAAACATACATTTCATGTTGATTAAAATTGTCTGGATACAATCTCTTCTCCCATACCAGAATTACGGTACATATTTCATATGGCAAGTCATACATCGGTTTATCAATGGTAAATCATCTATGGCAAAGCTATTAATCAATGGCAAATCCCTTGTGGGGACAGAATAATTGTAATACTTTAGATTTTAACATCTATAAATATAACCACTATTGTTTTTTTTTTTATTTTTGATTGCCATATAGGGTTGGAGATTTTGAGTTACTGACAAAATGGAGGTGAGCTAGCTAACTAGTCCTTATATAGGGTACTATAGAGTAGACGGAGGGAGCTGAACAGATGTAGGTGCGCAGCCTAAATTAAAGTTCCAGGTCCTCATTTTAATTGCTTTATTTCCTTTAGCCTCCCTAACATCCTATTACCAGCACAGTGTAAATACATATTTGCAGTTGTAATATTTTATTTTTTCTAAGAAAAAGAATTGTTGAAGCAATACGGTTAAATGGTATATATGCAACATCAAATAAGCATCCTGTGTGGCCATGCGAACAATATTCTGGAAATGCATCACTAGAGGGATCACCAGCAAAAAGAAAGGAGGCCTAATGGTGCACGACCCTAGGAAAAGTATATTCCTCTTTGACCCTGAGGATTCCTGTTGTGGGATGTGGGTGCAGACCTGCCCTAACCTTTCTTACCTGCCTAGTGCTCCAATGGCAAAATCCATCTCGCAGTAGGCCACCGTTGGTTAAATAGTCTAATACAGCTGCCCATGTCCCCTTTGAGGTGGATTACCTTTAAGGCTAGCTACCTCTTAATGGCGCTTCTAACTAGGGGTCTCCCACTAGTTTTGTCTTTACAATCCCCAGATATACAGCGGTGCTTGAATGTTTGTGAACCTCTTCAGAATTTTCTATCTTTCTGCATAATATGTGACCAAATTCTACATCAGTAGATAAAGGTAGATAAAGACATCTAAATCAAACAAATGAGTCAAAGATATTAGAATTGAGGCTTAATGCAGACAAAAAAACCTTAAATAGAATGTGTCTGCGATCTTTGGCTCATGGGCACACAGTTTCCGGCTGTTCGGGTGATCCAAAGTAACACGGTTGGGGTCATACTAAAGATCTGGGGAAGAAAGTTTACCTTTTTTATTATGCTTTCGAGTGTGTACTAAAATTTACACCTCAGTGAACTTTTTGTACTTGAACACACACAAAAAATCTATAAAGCATATTGTGACAGACTCTCTGCCCCTTTGGACTTTACACAGGTTCATTACTTTCCTTTTCTTAAGCATGTTACAGACTGCCAGTGTATTGATTGATTACGTTATTCATTGTTCTGACTGCCATTGTATTGATTGATTACGTCACAGACAATGGCATTGTTCGGATTGAGTGTATTACAGACGTCTATTGTATTGCTGATTGCGTCACCGGCAGAGTTGAGGGATTGTGTGCCCTGCTGCTATTGGTCGGTGTGTGTGTCATGCAATGGAGACTTGTGTATATAAGGCCTAGAATGGCACTAATAAAGTCACTTCACCTTCACCCTCAATACTGAAGTTCTGTCTCTTATTGGGGGAAACGCTATATTACAATTCACTAGCCCTTGTAAGGGCTGTTCCTGTTTCTCACGGACGACTCTGGAATTCCAGCAGCACCTCTTACGATTGGGAAAAGGACGTCTCGGGCGGCGATAAGGGTTATCGCTACAATTGGTGGCAAGCGGTCGGATGGTCCTTTGTACCCAGAGAGAGTGCTACCCTGATGGAGAGTCAGTATGACAAGTTGAAAAGGCTGACCCTGAAGGATCTACTCGAGAGCCGGGGAAGGTCGGCTAGCAACCGCCCACGTCAGGAACTGATAGCCAAGCTGATCGAAATGGATCGTGCAGCAGTGAGGACCGAAACCAATATAGAGACTGATGAAGACGCTGCTCTCGTTCAAGCGGTTCGGAACAGATTGTCGGTCTATGGCCGAATCCATTACAAGAACTGATCGACCAAGTCTTCGCCGCAGCGGAGGCAGAGGCCAGTAAGCGAAGGGAAGATCGGCGACTCGCAACCCAGCAGCCTCTCAGCGCCCCTGTGTCTCCGAGCCTCAGTTATATTGGGGGGAAAAAGATTCCATTTGCAGCATTTAAGTCCTTCCAGGAAAGTGACGATGAGTGATGGATTTTTGGCCGATTTTGAACGGCAGTGCGCTTTACACCGGGTACCCACGGAGGAATGGGTCACCATATTATCAGGGAAACTATCTGGGAAAGCTTCCGATGCTTTCCGGGCCATCCCTGATGCGGACTTACCACACTACCATCTGGTAAAGGAGGCTTTGTTAGCCCGGAACGCTGTCACCCCGGAAGCCTACAGTTGTTTTTACTAGAACATTTTCTCAATGCCTTGCAACCAGAGCTAAGAGAGTGTGTGTACAAGACCAGCACCCTGTGAGTACATGTGTGTGTACAAGACCAGCACCCTGTGAGTACATGTGTGTGTACAAGACCAGCACCCTGTGAGTACATGTGTGTGTACAAGACCAGCACCCTGTGAGTACAACTGTGTGTGTGTACAAGACCAGCACCCTGTGAGTACATGTGTGTGTACAAGACCAGCACCCTGTGAGTACAACTGTATGTGTGTGTGTGTGTGTATCATCTTCACCTTCAATACTGAGTTCTGTCTCTTATTGGGGGGAAAAGACAAGACCAGCACCCTGTGAGTACAACTGTATGTGTGTGTGTGTGTGTATACAGGCCCGGTAGACAAAACGGTAATGCAGATGGATTATCCCGGCAAACAGAACTCTGCCCCTAACAAGAGTCCGGACAGCCCCACGTTAACCCGAACAGGGTCAATCCGGGTCTGCCGGGTGTTCCACAAAAAGGGGGCATTGTGACAGACTCTCTGCCCCTTTGGACTTTACACAGGTTCATTACTTTCCTTTTCTTAAGCATGTTACAGACTACCAGTGTATTGATTGATTACGTTATTCATTGTTCTGACTGCCATTGTATTGATTGTTTACGTCACAGACAATGGCATTGTTCGGATTGAGTGTATTACAGACGTCTATTGTATTGCTGATTGCGTCACCAGCAGAGTTGAGGGATTGTGTGCCCTGCTGCTATTGGTCGGTGTGTGTGTCATGCAATGGAGACTTGTGTATATAAGGCCTAGAGTGGCACTAATAAAGTCACTTCACATTCACCCTCAATACTGAAGTTCTGTCTCTTATTGGGGGAAACGCTATATTACAATTCACTAGCCCTTGTAAGGGCTGTTCCTGTTTCTCACGGTCGACTCTGGAATTCCAGCAGCACCTCTCACCATTGGGAAAGGACGTCTCGGGCAGTGAAGCCCTCCGGCGATAAGGGTTATCGCTACACATATATTTTCTAATTTACCAAAAAAAATCACCTATTGACCCCGATTGTGCAGTTGTGCGATGGGCAGCACAATTTTAGGCCCACATGCGATTGTTTCTTTTGAATGAATACTATGAATATTGTTCTCACATTTGGTTTGAACTTTGTAACATCTAGTTTAAAATGATCCCTGTACAGTATGTTTTACCTTGTCTGTAATTATACCTTGTACAATTCTACGGAAGATGATGCTTAAATAATTAATATCAATAAGACATGTCTGGCAGATTTTTATGCAACATCGCAAACAGGCTAACAGGCTTGGCACTGCTAGCAGGGCCAGATTAAGTGTGGTGGAGGCCCCTGGGCACAAAATCTGGTGGAGGTCCCAGATACAGTATTTTTTTTCCTTTAAAATAATAGTCCAGCTAAGTAACTGATTGGTGGTTGTCTGGCACCTGCCTACTTACTGGAACGTCCAATTGAGTCCCTTGTGCCACCCTTGTGCAGGTGCTCGGGAACTCCTTCTCTGCCATTCTGGGTAGTGTCATAGCCCAGGTGGTCCAGCGAAAAACAGTCCCCTGCATTGAGCTGCCAGCGGCTGTGTTTGGTGGCTAATGTGCAGTGACAGCTCTGCACACCCATCACTGTAGCATTGCTGATGGCGGCTTTGCTGCTCTAGACCCTCCGTCCTGCCCTGTGGTGGCTTTAGCTGCAGGTTTGCAAAAACAAAAAAAGGCTTGCCCAGGCGCCCGGGGGTCCCCCACTGATGCTGATAGCTTTGTTGCTGGCCCTGACTGCTAGGGTTATAAAATCCCCCTCTTTTACAATTAAAAAAAAATAACAGCATTTGCCCCCCTGCATGGTCTCTTGGACCCCATACCAGTTCAGTAGTAGTAAAAGAAAAATAACATGCAACTTCCTCCAGCCTCTGTCCCCCTTGGACATTGTCCTCTCTGCAGCTCTGACCTGCCTGAGGCTTTTTCCTGGTCTAATGGGCATCTGTTCTGATGCTAGTGGTGGTAACTACTCACCAGTCGCCACAATCTCTGGCATCCCACCAGGGATTTTGCCAGCTGCCGAGGGAGGCTTTTATACCACAGAGGCAGGATCTCAATGCAATTCATTCCATATGACCTGACATTAAAATTCACTAAATTTCCCTCCTCTGAAAGTTACCTTTCATTGAGTGGCTGCAGCGCTCTGCTTCCTCCTCTGCCTGTCTCATTAGTGAGGACATCACTTCCTCATTCAGCTTTCAGTCCCCACCCCCGTGACCTGGCCCATCAATCAACCTTCAGTGCACCAAGAATAGAAACACCCCACACTTCCTGCCCTGATGTCCTGATTGGCGGCCTCTCTCTGCAGCCCTGAAACCCTGCCCTCACTCTACAGTGTGTTTACATCACATCACTGTTGCCACACCCACTGTTTCTCTTCTTTTTTCTCTGCATCTCCAATACTCTAATACTTTTAGAGATGGTGAGCGACCGGTAATGACGGGCCCCGCCACGAGAACGCCGGCTCCCCACCACAATCACACATTTATCAAGCCGATCCTGCTTAGCGACTGAGATAGCGCCATATAGCCACTCATTCATCATTATTCCAGCCTCAGCCCACAGCGCCAGCGTCCGACCTTGAACAGCGACAGGTATGACCTCTCGCTACCTGGCGCTCTCCAATGCATTTCAATGGAACAATCTTTAAATATTCATAATAAATTCATATTGATGTTTTTTTTTTTTTTTTTTAAATGTGAAAAATTCTGTGAGCACTTCTGCCATGTTATATTTAAAAAAAAAAAAAAAAAAAACATTGTGCAGAATTGATATTACAGGTCTGATATTATTGTATTCATATTACAAAATGTTATTAAAAACTTGTTTTTTTGGTTTCCAAAAATATGGTTGTTTGGGGGTTAAAAAACGACTTTTAACCCATCGCCAGCGCTCTGGGGTTTAAACAAGCATTTCACAGCGCGAGAATTTTTTGAGCGTGATTTGTTAATGAATATGGTGGGAGCCGGTCGCTATGGCCAGTCGTTATCATGCGCTCCCATACATCGCGGAACCTGTCAAATAGCGACTCCTCACCCAATATTCAACATTACGGCAAACCGACTGAGTCGCTATCAACTACAGAACAACGGCCAAGCACAGCGACTACTAGCGGGCGCTCTGAAAATGCCGCTACTGTCGCTCAACTGTCGCTACCTGCCGCTATTAATGAATCGGCCTCCCCGTGTCTTCGGACCACACAGCCAGTAACGCTTAAAGATTTGCTTCAATGGCTTACAGACAGCGACAGTAATACAGACAGTTCATTAGTTCTAACCCTCCCCGGCTTGGCACCAGCTCTTTATCTTGCACTCTAAACACTTCAAAAAAACCCTTTCATTTCTCTCAGAAACATGACTTCCCTGACAAGAGCATAGGGGAGCAATTTGTGATAAGAGGTTATTAAGGTGGAACTGTCAGAGATTATGGTTTCATGAAAAATTTGACTCAATGCATAAAAGTTGACAAGAATGCCCCGGAGGAACAGTTATCAGAGTACATACATGCCTCTCTGGGCTCCGAAGATTTCTCACATGAATTTCAGCTGATACCATCTGTGGGTGTAGAGATCACTAAAACTGGAGGGTAACACACAGTGCCTAAAACATCCCATGTCAGTCACTAGAACTATTTTAAATGCATATGCAGAAAGATGAAGCAATAATATATTACAAGATTCGATTTTTAGTTTCACACTTTTTATTTATTTATTTGATATCAATAACATCAAAAGACTACATCATCAACACATGGCCTATAAATATAAAACTTGCAAATATTTTTTATCTGAATAATATTTACTGCCTGGCCACCACCTGAATTTTACGGGGAGGCCGATTCATTAATAGCGGCAGGTAGCAACAGTTGAGCGACTGTAGCGGTATTTTCACAGCGCCCGCTAGTAGTCGCTGTGCTTGGCCGCTGTTCGGTTGTTGATAGCGACTCAGTTGGTGTGCAGTAATGTTGAATACGGGGTTAGGAGTCGCTATTTGACAGGTTCCGCGATGTATGGGTGCGCATGATAGCGACTGGTCAGAGCGACCGGCTCCCACCAGATTCATCAAAAAATCACGCTCCAAAAATTCAAGCGCTGTGAAATGCATGTTTAAACCCCAGAGCGCTGGCAGCGATGTGTTAAAAGTAGTTTTTTAACCCCCAAATCACCATATTTTTGGAAAAAAAAAAAAAAATTTTAAAGAATTTAGTAATATGAATACAATAATATCAGACCTGTAATATCAATTCTGCACAATTTTTTTTTTCCCTTAAAAAAATTATCTAACATGGCAGAAGTGGTCACAGAATTTTTCACATTGAAAAAAAAAAATACATTAATAACAATTAATTATGAATATTTAAAGATTGTTCCATTGAAATGCATTGGAGAGCGCCAGGTAGCGAGAGGTCATACCTGTCGCTGTTCAAGGTCGGATGCTGGCGCTGTGGGTGAGGCTGGAATAATGATGAATGAGTGGCTATCTGGCGCTATCTCAGTCGCTAAGCAGGATTGGCTTGATAAATGTGTGACTGTGGTGGGGAGCTGGCGTTCTCGTGGCGGTGCCCGTCATTACCGGTGGCTCACCAGTCACTACCTGTCGCTACTCCTTCATAAATAAGGGCCTAAGCAAATAGGCAAGAGCCTTCCATCGGGTAATTACTGCTGGTGTAACTGTCGTTATTCACAGTCATTTTTAAACTATAATCAAAAGTATGTAACAGTGCCCCTTATCTCAGGCAATGTCACAGCACACAGGTATGGTAGCCGAGGGTTAGGGACCGCAGCATGGAGAAATGACAAGATGGTATCTCAGCAGACACTAAGGCCCTTATTTATGAAGGAATAACGACAGGTAGCGACTGGTGAGCGGCCGGTAATGTCGGGCCCCGCCACGAGAACGCCGGCTCCCCACCACAATCACACATTTATCAAGCCAATCCTGCTTAGCGACTGAGATAGCGCCATATAGCGACTCATTCATCATTATTCCAGCCTCAGCCCACAGCACCAGCGTCCGACCTTGAACAGCGACAGGTATGACCTCTCACTACCTGGCGCGCTCCAATGCATTTCAATGGAACAATCTTTAAATATTCATAATTAATTGTTATTAATTGTTTTTTTTTTTAAATGTGAAAAATTCTGTGACCACTTCTGCCATTTTAGATAATTTTTTTTAAGGTAAAAAAAAAAAAAAATTGTACAGAATTGATATTACAGGTCTGATATTAATGTATTCATATTACCAAATTATTTTAAAAACTTGTCTTTTTTGGTTTCCAAAAATATGGCCGCCAGCGCTCTGGGGTTTAAACATGCATTTTACAGTACAAGAATTTTTTGAGTGTGATTTTTTAATGAATATGGTGGGAGCCGGTCGCTAGGGCCAGTCGCTATCATGCGCTCCCATACAGCACGGAACCTGTCAAATAGCGACTCCTCACCCAATATTCAACATTACGGCAAACCGACTGAGTTGCTATCAACTACCGAACAACGGCCAAGCACAGTGACTACTAGCGGGCGCTCTGAAAATGCCGCTACAGTCGCTCAACTGTCGCTACCTGCCGCTATTAATGAATCGGCCTCCAAGTTTGCCTATAAGGGCAAACAGGATAGGTTAAAGCATCACCTTGTTTTATTGTTGAGGGTTATGAAAAGAAAACTTTAAAGCGGACCTTCACCCTGAATAAGAGTCTATCTTATATGTTTCCCACACCCTGTACATACAGATTGATCACATTAAAAATCATCCTACCTGCATCTCCTGCATGTTATAAGCCTTTAAACATCCAAGATGGCGGCAAATGGAGCATCAGACAGACTGCAAACAGGAAGTGTCTTCTGACTGTGTCACTCTGCATTCTGGGATTGCTGACCTTTTCCTGATGCTTCTGAGCCAAGATGGCAGCGCCCGTATCCTAAAGTGGGGGAAAGAATAATAAGTAACTGACTAAAAACTTTTATATTAATTTTAGATGCTTTCCAGAGGTTTGGGCTTTTCATTAAATCATGCTGAAGGTCTGGTTTAATACTTTAATCCATGTCAAATTCACAGCTCACAGTTCTTGTGTCTATGAAGCATAGAACACAGGCTTATCAGCAAGTTTCAAGGAAAGGGTTCACAGGCTTGTGTCTGTCAGAAATAGAACTAGGCAGTAATGTATTTCTCAAATACGTCTAGGCCTTTATGGAAACGGTGGCCACCACTCTACTTAGCACCACTGAGCACTACCTGGTAGTGCAGACCATCTATGGGGTATCCCAGACTGGGACGCAGAATTTCCCAGCATCAACAGAGGTGCTGTTGGGCTGCCAGCAGGTAAAACACATAGGAGAACCTCTACTCCCAAGCATCTGAGCCCAGACCATTCCCCACCACAACAGTCACTGTGGGGCAGAGGCCTTAGACAGGGGCAGGCACACCTTACCAAAGTCTCAAGCACAGCAGCTTCCTCCTCACAGCCTGTCTGTCCCTTTGGATCCTCTTTAGTCCTAAGGGGTACCTCCTCTGTCACATCCAATGCCGGGACACCCCTGGTTTCTCTTTCCCCCGCCAGGGTCCTCAGCTCTCTGCGTGGACTCCCCGCACCTCAGTCTTCTCACTTTCTCTCTCTGCAACTCAGTGGAGCTCTGCTTCGCTACAGCCACGTCCTTCACTTCCAACTGCACCTGGACCTTGTCTCTGTAGTGGCCCCACCAGACGTCTTACGCAGGAGGCTACACCAGTCTTCCCTTAGCATGGGGTTGAAGGATCTCCAGACCTATCTCTCTGGCCTCTGCTTATAATACCTCTGCTCTATACAATGTTGCTTGTCGTTTGCTTGTCATTTTCCCTCCAAATGTCATTTGCTTGTTGTTCCCCAAATGTATCTTATGTCACCTGACTCGCACTAAAGGGGAATCCTACACCAAGATTCTAAGAGCCTGATTAAATTATTTTCTCTTTTCTATTTGTGGTCTTATACTCCCATCTAGTGACTGAAGTGGGAATAGCAACACATCTTATATTTTACTGAACAATTCCCACATAAATCCCTTTTTAACAACCCAAATGTGTGAGTGTGGTTTTTGATACTACTGCAATGGCAATAAGTTATTGCCAGTCACCCCAACTGATGTAGTGAGTAGAGTCCTATCTGTTAAACAATCATGAAAAAGATGTAAATCTGTTTTTGAAGGGTCAAATTATGGGTGTTCATGAGGCAGAGAAAACATCAAAGGAGATTGCTGAAACTACTAAAATCAGCAATAGCAGGATTCATGGCTAATATTGAATGAATGGATTGGTCCCCACCAGACCTGAAACCCATTTAGAATCTTTTGGATTTGGTGGATAAGACTTTGCACAGTGGTCAAAATATCCATACGCATATAAAAGCCGTGCGCTGGGTAACTACCCAGCTGACAGCGGCGCTAGCCTGAAGCCAACGTTGTGGTGTGGGCTCTGCCGAGCGTCTCGGATGAGGTGCACAAGTGCCACCCGCACCTTTCATATTAAATTAGCCTCCCCATCCTTCCCACATAATGTGGGTACGGTCAGTCTAATTTCGCACAATGCATTTCTTTGAGGGAAAAGCTAAACAAAGCGTTAGCCAATGCTAGGAGGAAGGTGTCAAATACCAAAAAAGTGAATTGCCTACTGTGAGCATGTTTCCAAACCGAGCTTAGACCTGTTTGATGAAGAGGACTTTGCCATGCAAACGTGCAGCTCCGCTGGGCAAACTGGTTAGTAACGCTGAACCAGCACTGCAGCACAGTCACAATGCAGACAAAATGATATATATATATATATATATAATGGATATATATTTATATTACATTTATTTGTATGTTGAGTAAAAAAGCCCATTCAGAAACACCTAAATTGAACCTTGCTTCAGCAAATGTTTAGCATGAACCCTTGTGCTTAGTGTATTGCTTTTTACCTACATCATGTTGAGTAAAAAAGTGAGTTTTCCAGAAATGCAGGTCTGGGGCTGATGGTATGGGTAAGGTAAAGTCCATGAGGACCTACATCTTCCATGCTAGGGAGAGGCTTGGTCCCCCAGGAATATAGTTCCAGGGGCAGACAAGACCACTATAACACTTATGTCTATACAGTATCACTGATTCTGTAGAGAATATTATATTATATTATACAGAATGTGTCCCAGATTGTCTTTTAGTTGTTGAGACAATTATTCCTCCTCCCTTGATTAGTCACTGGGAGTAAAACCTAATGTTTGTTACTCATCACCCTATGGTATGGGATGTAATGGTTTTGGCTGTAAAGTAGTTTTGGTTACACACCATATAGCTGGATCTTTGTATTAAAACTTCAACCTATATTCAGAATACTGATTACTTACCTTCCTAAACTGGAAAAACTGTCTTCCAGACTGATGATCCCTTAATTATTTTATTAGTATTCTGAATGTCATGTTATTAAAACAGTCTTATGCTGACAGAGCTTTAACTTATTTAACCCTTCACAAGTCCACAATGCGATAGTCCAAATTTCACCCTTTTCCAGTTTTGAGTAGAATGGGTTAGGGTTACAACCAGTTTTTTGATGATTACAACCAATTTATTTAGATTGATTCCCCCGCCCCCAATAAATATTAATCTGCAAGTATTAGTAAAACAAAAAAGTGGTAACCAGAACTAAATAGGAGGTTCCTGTGACAGTGATTCCAGGGACACCCATGGCAATTTGGCAAACAAACTTGTTTTTAATCATAACCTACAGGAAATGAGTGTAAGAAACTTACCTGTATCTGGGGGCCTGCGGCAAGCGTCTGCTGCTCGGCGCAGCGCTCCAGCTGCTGCGCGCGGCCGCCGCTCCTGGATGACGGGGAGTGCGGCGCGTCAATCTGACAGCCTCCCCCGCCCCTCTCTAGCTGTGCGCGCGCCACTGTTTTGCCACTAGGAGGCGCTGCGCTGCGAGTGGCAGGCGGCGTAGCGTCCTCCACACCTGATAGAATCAGGGCTGGTCAGCCTTGCTGCCAAGACTGACCAGCCCCTGGACATTGTCAATCACTCAGTTTGTTGTTGTTGCACTAATCACCAATCACAATTAGTATTGCAGCAATCAGCACATACACACCCCTTCAGGGCGGCCATTGGTCAGTTCCCCAATAAATATAGAGTCAGCCCAGTACCCGGTGCCCGTGATAGTCGCTTGTGATTAGGGTGTGATTCAGTTACTTATTATCTGTTTCCGACCCGGCTTGATCGACCATCCCCGACCGCTGCCTGTACCGACCTCTGCTTTGTCTGACCTCAAACCTGCCTGCCCCTCTGGATACCCTGTGATTTCTGACCTCCCGGCTTGACCCTTTGGCTACCCCTGACTACGCACCTGTCTCATCCCTGTACTCTGACGCACCTTCTGAACTGACTACCTGTGAACGACCTCGGCTTCGGGATACCCTCGTGGTTCATCGGCCTTCACCTTAAGCAGACATCCTTTGCGCCTATTAAGACCTGGGACAACCGTGTCTGGTGAGGCGTACCTAGCATCCCGGCAAACTGGGGCTTGACTATAGGCAGAAGCAGCGGTAAAGATTGGGGGTTGTCTGCTTACAGAAGGCTGGTGTCCCGCTGGGCATCACAATGAGATTGTATTTTCTCTATGAAATCGCAGACAATTAATTCTTCTAACCCTTCATAACTCTACAGCTGTGGACAAAAGTTAGTTTTCACAAACTTTGCTGCTTCAGCCATTCTTTTTGGTATGAAAATAAACCTAATCACCAAAAACTAAATTTCCACTTAATTTCAGCCATGCTACAAAATGACTTGCTAACAAAATTTAAGTGTCCTTCTTCTTATCATAGCTCAGCAGAAAGGTTTAACAAGAACAAGGCATGCTAATGCTGATTGCATTATAGGAGTAGACTAGTTGCTTCATAAGAGGGGTGGTGATTTAAATTTTCCTTTGTTGACCATGGTTGCCTCTAAGGAAACAGACATTGCTGCTTGTAAGCTTGCTCCTAAAGAAGAAAGGAAGGTAGGATGTGCTCATCCAGTCAATATATAGCAGTCAAGAGGTGCTAGAGGGGTGTGACCACACACTATAGGCACAAAAATACATTTAACCCTCTGCACACTCATTGTATTGGAAAACCTAGCTAACACTTGTTAAGAACATGGACTGTTAGTTAACATAGATTGCAAAGAATGTAAAAGCGAGGTAGCCACATCAAGGCCACCTAATTTATACCCCGTCCCTAACATTACTAAGTCTAAAAGTTTGTGCAGACATTGCTGATACTTTACTTATGTATGCACAAGCAATGCAATACATGAATCAGCCTGTTTAAAGACATTGCAATAAATTAACTTGCTTGCACACACACACACACACACAATGAAAAATGCTTTACTTGCCTGTATAGTGTTACAGTTCAAAAAGGGGGTTTTAGGTAGAGGCCAATTGGACTCCCTGTTACATTGGGAGATCTACAATCCAGCAGATCTGGTCACTGACCTGCAAATGCAACAGCAGAAGGAAAGGTAGGATGTGCTCATCCAGTCAATATATATCAGTCAAGAGGTGCTAGAGGGGTGTGACCACATACTAAAGGCAAAAAAGAAATTCAACCCTCTGCACACTCATACTATTGCTCCTAAATCAACCACTTATAGGATCAGCAAAAACAACATTTAGAGAGGTTTGATTGTAAAGAAGGCTTCATGTCCAGCAAGTGTCAGAAGTATTCAGCTATGGGATTGGTTCAACACCAATGCTGATCATGAATGGCAGTGGGGCAAAGACTGGTGCACAAAGATCGGTGCACCTGAATGTGCAGTGGGGCAAAGACTTTTGGAGGTTAACTGTGTGTCAAGAATAGCAGCAAAGAACCTAGTTCTCTTTATGAAAACCCACTGGTAGACTGGCATTCTGCAGAAAGTACAGAGGTTGGGGTAAAGTTTATTTTTCTGATGTTTGTTTATAACAGGTGGTACTAGTACGAATGGTGGTACTCTAGATCCAGTAAGGTGGTACTTGACAAAACTGTAGATTTTCCTCTACCCCAACCTGATCTGCTGCCATCGATACTTCACTCAAGTGTTGCAATAGAGAAAAAACTGCCCCATTTCTGTGTGATTCATTCACTTTAAATGGCTGTTATGTGTGTTATGATTACAGTTTTCAGGTGACTGACCACGCTCACGCACTGCCCAGGTGGTACTTGATATAAATCAGAAATTGGAAAGTAGTACTGGATAAAAAAAATTTGGGAACCCCTGCTCTAGACTGTTTGGGAAATAGACATGGAAGATTGATTGCCTGGATAAGATAAGGTGAGTGTTACCATGTTTTTGGTGTACATAGCAAAGAATTTCTTAACTCTGGCTTGATAATCATCTGATTGGCTGAGGCAGAGATGGTACTCCACACTCCTGAGCCTCTACAGATGAGGGGATCACAATTAGCCATTCCTAAGCAAACTCGGGTGTTGAACCAATCCCATATACTTTAGGTCTTGACACTTGCTGGACTTTCTTGTGCACCCTGAAGCTCTCTTCATTTTATACACTGTTGTACTAGCTAACGTCTAACTTTTCAAAGTACGCTAGCTTAAGGAATTTATAGCACCCTACATTAGGTAATGGGAATGGCTTTATGACACACCCAGTATAACAGATTATGCTGCTGCCTGCACTGGGATCTTTTTCGGTTAGTTACCGAGAAGCTAATAGAGAAGTACCACAGTGACAAACAGTGGGAACATTTGTTGTCATAATAAACTTTCCATTTTTTTTTAATCTTTTTTTCCCATTCAGTAGTGATCTTAGTTTAGTTGCCCGATAATCATTTCTTATCATGAGCTTTAAGATCATGGTAAAGTACATCATTATGGGAAGGCAAAGAATTAAGTTTAGGTTTATCTTAAGTGTAAAGGTATTCTCTTCCCCTTTTTACATTATGGTAACCAAGCATGTGGAAGAAAAAGAAGAAAGCAGAAAAGTGTAAGAAATGAAAAGAATAAAGAAGTGAAGAAAGAAGAAAGACAAATGATAAGAAGATCATTACCCCCCCCTCCCCTAGTGCCAGTTAATCTATTGGTCGGTGGGACAGGTAGATGCGTAAAAGATATCTTATATCCATTCACAATGAATTTATGGATTTCTGAAATTCCCATAATTGGTCTATTATGTTGATCGCTTCAGCGGCACCAGCACCAAACCAACCAGGATAGCCTGCTCTGCTGCTGATAGAAGGAGTCTTAGGAAGAAGATGCAGAGCTTCAGGAAAGTGCAATCAGCTGAAAAAAATTATGTAAATTAACGGACCACATGCAGAAGGACCAGCTCTGCAGCCCTTTATTTAATTTATTGTATTCATAATGGGGTTAAAGGAACAGTCCAGGCAACAACAATAAGGCAGCAAGTAGCTCACCTGATGTCTGTGCCAGGCATGTTTCTTCCATTTCCTACAGTGCCAGGTAGAGGCCATAGCAGGGCTCCAAAGTTTGCCCTCCTTTTCATTTCCATGACCATGCGAAAAAGTGGTCTAACAGCTAATATGTCCCTTGGAGCTCTCAGCTAAGTGAGCAGGACATGCCACAGTGCTCTCCCAGCCGGCCCTGACCACAGCAGAGCATATGCGTAACCTCTTGTGGGGAGTAGACAAATCCCTGTTGATAAGAAAAAACAACATTTATCACCGCTGTAGCACAGGTTTAGATGAATGCAATGTGTTGTGGCTGTTGCTCTTCTTCTAGTTAACAATCCCACATATATTTAATGCAGAATTTGTACCTATTTAGCCAATGAGATGCTGCAGACTTTTCCTCTTACGTCACCCCCCCCCTTCCAGTCCACAGGTCTGGTACTTACATATAATCAGAGATAGCTCATTTGACACTGTTCCCTCTGGGGATAAAGGGGGGAAAAATGCATGCACGGGCAGTTACTTTAAAGTAGTTGTCCAAGCAGTAAAATAAGCAGACTATACTCACCTTTTTTCTCCTGTGGACAATCGCTCCTATTTTGTCTGCAGATTCAAGTCCTGCAGTACCCGGCCCAAATGTCCGCTTCCATAGCATCGACGACTGACTGCCCCCCACCATCTGTCACAGAGACTATGGTACCCCCACTCTATTTACTAAAAGGGGCAGTCCACTGTTGATATTACAGAAGCAGCAGTTGACCAGGACGGGGGCTGCGAGAGTTGGATCTGTTGATCCGGTAATTGTCAGGGAACTGGAATAGGATCAATTGCTGGTCGGGGGATGAAAGGTGAGTATAGCCTTTTTTGTTTTTACTGTCCGGACAATGACTTTGAATCTGTTTATCTGTACATGGAAAACTGATTTGTAGATGCTCGACTCATTTTGGATACCTATACATTTTCTCTAGCCTTACTCTCTAAAATCATAAAATAACACAAAAAATACTGACAATGTAATACTGAAAATGCTGTATATTATTGGCTTATGTGAATGGACAGTTCTGTAAGAGAGGTGAAAGAGGTAAAGACAGAAGAAACCCCCAGCACACCCCCAGACTAAATGCAGTGACAAATCTGCTGTAACAACCTTTCAGTGTATTAATAATCTGCATATATCTCATTGGGGGTTAAAACGAGGGTCCAAGTCACCAACGTCATGTGTAGCAGTTAATTCTAGGCAGGCAGATCCCGTGTCATTCTTCAGCCCCCAGCTCATATAACTATTGTATCACAAGTGTTTTCCTATAGCAAAATGTGCTGCTTTTTGGAAACTCCTTCCATCTTTGTGGTTTGGAAAAGTATTAAAGACATTTTCTACAACACAAAACATTTCAAAATGTGTTTATGTATTTATTATATGTTTATATATTTATTATATATAATATGTAATCTTTTGACTGCTCGGAATAAGGAATGTAGACTGACTGGTTTTTGTAGAGAACTGTTCATACTGCGGCTGGACTACATGAGCTGCTATCTTTGCAGCATGGCCAGAAACAGAGGCAGGCGTCATGGGGGATGTGGTTTTGTACAGAACTAGCCAATCACATTGATTCAGATTAATCCCATTTTCAATTCAGCTGTTCTAATAGAATTTTCCGGTTATGTTTTAGTTTTTGTACGTTTTTTTCTCTGCTTAAAGCCAATTTCCAAAGGAGAAGCATGGTAGAGGCAAAATTATACTTTGGGTTTTTCTACAGCTGGAACTGAACCTGGTCATTTGGAGTCTCTACTAAAAAGATGAAGATGAATTTCACCTTTCAGCTCAACAACGCATTAAAACAAACAAAGCATACCTCCACACAGGGAGGGACTGGCCATAGGGAGACCTGGGGCAATGCCCGGTGGGCTGCACTGCTTTGGGGCCAGTTGGGCTGCACATTCCAGCTTTGTCTCTCTCAGTTCCCTGTACCCAGCCCCACTGTACCCACAAGCCAAGGAACCCCAGCCCTCAATGCTATAGCCCCGGCATCATGGTTGGGGGGGGGGCTCAGCAAAAATGCCTCAGGCCGGCCAGGGGCTGGTAACATCCAGGGCCAATTTTCAGCCCCAGTCTGTCATCATTAAAAAGGCTTTTGTGGGTTTCTGTGGGTTGACCTAAAGAGGGCTTCACACATCAGATACTGTTACAGTTTGTCCAACACTACTGAAGAGCCAACTTATTTCCTCTACATGGGTTGTTATCTCTAGATTCTGGAAAAAGAACCACTCCTCTACTGTACTAGTCTGGATTGGTTCAGGGTAAAATGTAATGAAGGATTTCACCGTCTTCGTCCTCCAGAAAGAACAGATGTTTACACAAACCTGCCTGTCATGGTTGTTATTCCAATCATATAGTTATCAGAGATATATGAGGCCTAGTTGGCCTGGTTATTGTTGTCTGGCAGTGATCCCCCTCCACCTTTTTCTTTCTCCCCCTCTATCACCTTCCTTTCTATCCCTTTATGTCTAATTACATATTACATATAAGTTCCTTCCTCTCTTCTGTCCCCTCTCTCCTGCTTCAATTCACCACCACCTCACTCATTTATAATTGATAAATAAAGAATAGAAAAATACTGTACATTGCCAAGCTTGCTTTTCTGGGGAGAATACAACAGAGGTGGCAGGTCTGTGCTTTTACTTGGAGGATTGCTGATCCCCATCTTCTAAATTAGCTGGTACTGGAATAATGGCTTATTGCCAGTTCAAAATCTTCTGATATCTATAAATGCAATTACACATCATACATTGCTTTGGGAAACAAATAGCATTTATTGTTACAGTTTCTCCACAGGCTGAACTTGGAGAGTTCATCAGTTCTCCCCTGTAGAAATGAAATGGTACATTCAAAAATCTGTTACTGTTTTTCCTTTCCTCCAGAAGAAATTATTTTTCAGGTATTTGTAATCAGGTGTTTGATAACCTGTATTAGGTAACTGAATTAAATGTTATGTCGATTATTGAAGAGATTATCCAAAAAGAAGCACCCAGTTTGTATTAGGTAGATACAATTTTCACAAGAACTGACATAAAGGCCAGTGTTCTCCTATACCAGGGGGGTCATTTTTTGGCCAGGATGGGTAATGGCAAATGCAAAACGAAATGCAGCCATGACTATTCAAAGGTATGGGTAAATGTAATTCAAACCGTACCAAAAGCTTTGTACAGTTGGAAAAAAAACTCTCCAAAACTTACTTGACCCATCTGCATGCATGCTACTGAATCAGTGTCAGCACTTACATTTGTTCATGCATCCATTCAAAGCTGTAACAGCACCTAAACCAAAACTCTCCTGGTTGAGCCCTTCTTGGAACACCCGGGATACTTCCTGCTTTCCCCGCATCCCAGGTCTGCTGTTCCCTCAATTTAACCGACATAACCCACAGGTGATGCTCCACTCGCCAGCACTACACACAGGCACACAGGTTATGTTTTGTGGGTCTCCACACAGGCAGCTTCATAGCTCGCTCAGCATTAATTACTTCACCTGTGCAACTGGAAATCTTCAAAACCTGACCTGTTGGTAGCTCTCCAGTAGAAAGTTGGGGAACACTACCTTAGAATGACTGGCTAGCTAGAAGTAGTGCCACCCAGCCACCGGCATAGAGGGCCACATAAATAGGTCTGGAGGGCTGCATCAGGCTCCTGAGCCTTGAGTGTGACACAGGTGTCCTATACCCTGTTTTAATTCCCCCATCTTCTCTGCCCTGCTCACCCCTGCTCTAGGGCAGTTCAGCTCAGCTTCCATGGTAGGGGAGGGCACAGATGCGTTAGGAGTGTATAGGTTTGCACATCAAAGTGTTCACCTTTCATTCTGGGGAATAGGGATAAAGCACTGTGTGGCACAACGTTGTGTAGGCATTTCTGGTTCTCCCTTCAAGAACCTTTGTGGAAGGGGACCCGGAATTTAGGATGTATGGGGCCCAGAAAACTCTGATGACGGTCCCGAGGCAAGTCACATAACACATTGCTTGACTTTTAGCAAAGCCTAAGATGTAGTTAGGTGTGAAGAATAAAGGGAACTTCTTGCTTATTGGTGTGTTTATTTATAATACCTGTAGATATCTATGGACTGCAATCTATACAGCATTATAGGAGATCAAGCATTTAGTAAATAGTCTATTGTATAGATTGGCTTTGATACATCTGGAGGCGTTTCGCCTCTATATGTTATTGCCAAGCAATACTAATGTCATCATACACTTCAAGTAGAGTCACGATTTCCCAACTGTCTTTTCTCCGAGACCTTCTTCATCCTGTGCCACTAAAATCATGCCATGCCTCTGTATTCCTGTTTCTGTGTCTTTAAAAGAAATTCTATAGACAATGGATAAGGAGAAATGTTCAAAAAAATGTACATTTACCTAAGGCAATACATTCCTTGCTCTGAATGGCTTAAAGTACACCTGGTGTGAGAGAAATACTGGGACAGCCATGAAGCTTTGTTAGCCTGACTGACATTCTGATCCACTTGCTGGAGTGCTGACATGAATCAATGCTTTTTTAATCACAACTATACTTTATGCGAGGATGGAGATTGTCTCTACCTCAATGCAACATTCTCTGCTCTGTAACCCCTTAAAGAGGGATTATTCTACTATAAAAATACTATTATTTTATTAAAGCAGACCTCACAATCATTGGTTTTCTGCATGCATGTTCTTCCCCTCCAATGATATAGGCTCAGCTCTAAGCATGAGCCCATACCCATCCCGGTCACATGATCTTTTCCCACAATTATAAAGCTTTCAAACCATCACTTTATGGAAGCCTAAAACCCATATCCCCCAAGTAATTCTCTGTCATAGGAACATCCTGTGCAGGATCACTGAGGACCATCCCCAGTATTGCCTTCATGGCCAAAGCCACTTCCTCCCCAGAACATACTGCAGCTATCATGGTTCAGCGCTAGAAAATTTCTCATATACATATCCCTCACAATCCACACTTTTCCAGTGCAGAGGAAAAGGGCATAGGAACATCTTTTAGGTAAAGCTCTATCCCATGAGGTACTTATAGCCAGATTTTAAATCTCTGGTTAATTTAAAACTGAAGCTCCACAAGCACGATGTCTTGACAGGCATTTTGTCCAGTATGCTAAAAGTACAATAAAGCTGTAATACTCCTGTGTTTTGATGCTGCAAAGGCATTAGACAGTGTCCAATAGCGGTAGAGCCATTACATTTGTGATTCCCCTATGCCCCCAGGTATTAGCTAGACATAAAGTGACTTGGCTTCTTCTGTACCTCAATGCAAATTCAGTGCGGAAATCAGGAGGGTACATTAAGGGGGGCTCCAGGTGGCCTGGGAGACCCTTGGGTGTATGGGGGCAAACCTGGTGCAGAATTCCCCTGAGCTGCATACAGAAGGACATTTATTGTGCTTATCCCTTGGTTAGATAATGGGATAATATAGCAGCCCCTGTGGTATTGGGTCATATCTACCATCCAAATGAGGGCTGGGTAGAGGGGGGCACTGAACACTGATCTGAGGAGAGGGCAAGGCGGGGGAGAATGGGAGTCTCAAGGTGCCAGATGTCAGTGAGGTCTAGGGGGCAGATGGAGGGGGCAGTGAAGAGCCTATGCCCTCTAGGAGCTTCATACAGGTAAGTGGCTCTGCAGCAAAAAGGATAACCCAGGCAAGAACCTTTTGTGGGAACCACGGGGCAACCTTTTTTCTTCTGCATAGTGCAGTGCTTAATCAAAGTTTACAGTGAGTTGCCGCTATGGCATTTGTTGGAAATGGCTATCTGCTGCAATGAATGCTAGGTTCTATTGTACAGGAGAACGTGAGTGCTATATTAATCACTGCACATAAAGTAATTTGTAAGACGGTACACACAGCATGCCAATGAATTAAATCCTGTTTTGCGGCACTCCCTTTTGAAACCTCTGTTCTTCTTTCATTTCTTGTCTACCTCCCAATTCCACACCTTCCTCCCAATTTTATTTCCTTTTCTTTCATCCCCTTTAGTCAGTAATTTGGACACACCCGTCTGCAGTCATCTTGCACTCTGCCTTGGCTGCGAGACACATCAACTCTGAAAAATCACATCAATAAACGGTGGCAATTTTCTTTAATTAAAACAGGGGAGTGTATATCTAAAAGTCTTTCTTCTCATTGGTACAGATAAACCAAAGCCAAGGAAAATAAATTAGGGATAATGAAATAGTTTGTATTGCTGTTTATATAAATAATCTGTATTTGGGTTTTAATATTTTTTAAATCTAAACCTTCATGTACAGATTTTCACACCTTGGCAATGTAAAACACAGAGAATAGAATTTAAATGAATTAGGCAATTTTAATTGGAAACATTTGCCCCAGCCTTGGTTCGTGCCGGTACAGAAAATGACTAACTTTCAGGGTAATACCCCTTAATCAGGTCAAGGCCCTGTTACTTATCTACCATATCTTGACCTGATGAAGGGGTATTACCCTGAAAGCTAGTCATTCACCAGCATGACTAATTAAAAGCGGGGGCCAGAATCTGGCTTTATCGTATTTTCTTTTATACATTTATCTGGTGGCAATTAATAAGAATAATTTTTTTCTCCCTATTTTCAGAGTAATCTTTAGGCTTCAAGGTGAAGGATACTCAGGGGCCAGCTACAGTTCTTCACACTTCCACATGATTGGAGATTTACCTTTTCTTTAGGACCTTTCTGGACCCTTTGTGTCCCAGCTGTATGTATACACCCAGCAGGGGTCAGGGGAACACTTAGGGCAGAATGTTAACGACCTCAGCCTCAATCTCAGCCACGTACTCCTCTCAGAAGATGACACCAAACCAAGACACATTTGGGACAGATATGGGAAATGCCTCATACTTAGATGGCAGCTAAACAGGACTTGGCTTGCTGGTTTGTGGGGTTGATTATTGCTAGTATTATTGCTAGGTAATGCTAATTACTTGGTGAAGCCAGTGTGACTTGCATTGTGGATTCTTGGTGAGCTTTTTAGGGTTTAGACACAAAAAAGTGCAAAGTGTTCATATGAGGTAAGCACCCTATGGGCAATGCAGGGAATATGGCAAATTATTCAGCATAACCCATAGGGCGCTGTTATTTCCACACTTTAAAAATAATACCCTTACCTTACCTCTTCTGTAAAAATGCCCCCAACTTTTGGGGAAAAAGTCGGAAAAACATTTGCTTGCGCTATTTTGTGCGTTAATGCTAAAAGGCTCACCGAGATGCAGGTTGCAATCCACACTGCAAATCTCATTGGCTTCACCAAATAGTGACCCTCATAGACTCAAAAAAGACAGGACAAAGCAGAGCAGGGACAGGACAGGTGGTCAGTCTGGGAAATGTAGTGCCAAAGGGACTTTACTAAAGACAAGCAGAAGTCATAAACAGTAAGTGAGTTCTCCCAGCAGCACAGCAAAGAGTTAATCCAGGTGAATATTAGTCAGTCAGTTTACATACCAAAGCTAACTGAATACTATAACAGGATAGGAAATCAAGTCAGCGTTTAACAATAGAGCATGTTAATAAGAGGGATGCCACTTACAACCATCTAAAATAAATCCCAAACTATCCTAAAGCAGGGTTGACCTCCTATGATCTGCACAGTGCTGCCATAGTGTTTTACAAAAATGTTGTCTATAGGTGGAAGCAGGCTAACCATTGGGGTCCATGGGATACTCCTAGCAGTAAGAGACAACAGGACTAGCATACTGGCCAATTACAAATGAGTTTTTGGTACATCCCTACATGAAACTTGATTTTTTTACAGTTACATTTCAACAGCTGGAACATGCTGGACTTAGGCATGTAAAGCAATACTATCCACTTTAATTTAGGGTTCTAAGAGTATCTATACTAAGATAGTAAGTTTAAGTTGTCACCTTCTATCCCCAACCCCGTGCCCCAAACCAGCCCGTGTTTCTTTTTTACTAAAGAATTTGCACTATACTTATAAAACCACTAACAGGAAGCAGTATGATGTTGACTGGCAGCCATATGCTAATTCAGTCAGTTCCAAGGAAAACTGCCACTTAATGGCAGTTATTATAACTGATAAGGCTGACCCCAATACTAAGCTCTGAATAACTGATGTATCATCACTGGAAAGCACCAGGGAGTAATATGGCCGACCATTTGAACAGCAGATGAGATGGTGTTGTTATGAATACTGAACAAGGTCTTTGGTAAAGAAGAGAAACACAGGCTGTTTTGGGGCACTGGGCTGGGGATAGAAGGTGAGGACATATACATCCGTTCTGGGTATAAGATCACTTTAACACCTGGTTGTAAAGGTTTCTTTCTGTATAGGCAACTCATTGTGCTTTTCCTGCTTAATTGTGCACTCTTGAATGTAGGGGAAAAACTTCACCTGAATCTTTCATCGCGTTAAGATATATTATAGGTCTGTCTGGAGTAAGTACACAGAGATGACAGCTTTACAGTGTAATACAGTAAGTCATCACTGTATATGTCATCAGCTGCAGCAGAAATCTTCACAACACAGGTTCTAAACAACACAGAGGTATTCTATAGATCCATTTGTCTCTCTGCCATCATGTCTGACAAGAGCTCTACGCAATCTGTTCAAGATGACCTACTACTGCAATGCATTGCAAAACATATCTCATTTCACCGGCCAGTGTTAAAGCTAAATCACCACTTGAAGGGGCTCTAATACAGTATTATACTACAAATGAGCTCAAAACAAAAAGACTCTGAGCTTCATAGTTTTGTATTCCAAAGTAGAACTAAAGCTGAAACTAAAATGTTTCTGTTCTTAATGCATTTCTGCTTTGACCAGGAGATGTTCCAAGTTGGGAAGCTTGGCAGCATATTAGGATTGTGCAGAGGTTACTAATGCCCTTATTCATCAAGCGATAGCGCCAGGTAGTGTCTGACGAGCGCCAGGTAGCGGCAGCTAACGGCGACTACCGACTCAAGTACGCCCGCGGCGGTCACAATGACGCATTTATCAAGCAAAATGAGGCTAGCGCCGGCGAGAGCGACGGCTAGCGCGGCATTCATCATGAAGCCGCCTGGACCGAACAGCGCCGCTGCAAATTCCCTCACAGCGCCAGGTATGAGCTGTCGCTCCCTGGCGATGTCCAATGCATTTCAATGGAGCAAGCTATAATTAATCATAATTAATCGGTATTATTTTTTTATATTTTTTTTTTAATGTCAAAAAATCGGAGAACACTTCTGCAATGTTAGGATTTATTTTTAAGTCAAAAAAAAAAAAAAAAAAAATATGTGCAGAATTGATCTAACAGGTCTGAGATTAATGTATTCATATAACAAAATGATTCTAAAAACATGTATAATGTTACATTCAAAAAATATGGTTGTTTAGGGGTTAAAAACTAGTTAATACAGATCGCCGCCAGCGCTCTGGGGTTTAAACAAGGAATGGACAGCGACAGCACATTCGGAGCGTGATTTTTTGATGAATATGAAGCTAGCCGTTCGCTCTGGCCATTCGTTGTCAGGCGCTCACATACAACGCTGGACCTGTGAAACAGCGACTCCCCAGCCCGTATTCAACATTACCGCACACCGACTGAGTCGCTGTCATCAAGCTAACGCCGGCCAAGCACAGCGAATACTGGCTGGCGCTGAAAAAATCACGCTACAGTCGCTCATCTGTCGCTACCTGGCGCTATTGATGAATCGGCCTCTAAGGTGAAAACCGCCTTTGCACAAAATAAAAAAAAATATGGAATCAGGTATAGATTGCAAAGGAGAAGACATGAGGGTCGATTCAAAGAAACATGTAACAGCTTTGATTTTGGTGCCGATCATCCTATTTTTCCCGAACGCTCGTGCGCTCGTATGAACTTGCGAGTGATTCTATAAGCTAATACGTTTCTATCCTAAAATGTACGTCCGTTCGTATGGCAGTTCTGGAATCAGACCTATGTCAGTTTCCATCCTGAATTTTCCGTTTCATTTCTCAGGTTGCAACATTGGTTTTGCCCTTTTTCCTTTTTTGTCTGGACGTAAATCCTTCTGATCTTGTGGCTGCGCACTACAAACTTACCTCATTAAAGTGCATTCTAAATATTTGTTTTTTTATTTTTCTTTATTTCATTCATTTTGTAGTAACCAACCATTAATGAATGCATTTGCATAAGTAAATCTTACTTTGTTTAATTTTTAGTTAACTTGCATTTTTTACTTGAGGATTTAATTTTAATATTTTGGCTTCAAATGGTACAACTTAAAATTTTGGGTGTGGTTACCCACACCCTCTACATACAGATTGCTCTCAAATATAAAAAAACACCCAGCAACTTCTGCATGTTATGAGTCTAGAAACAGCCAAGATGGCGGGTCAGGTATTATCGGGCAGCCTGCAAACAGAAAGGGCCTTGTGACTGTGTTGCTCTGCATTCTTTGATTTCTGACCTTTCCGTGCCCCCAGCTCTGCTGTGTCTGTGCAAAATACAGCAGTAACCCACATCCTGCACTTTATCCCGCTCTCCTCTCCTCAGTAAGTGTGATGCATCTGACCAAAGATGTGCTTAAATAATGAAACAAAGCAAAGGTAAACAACTACACCAATAAATGCAATCTAAAAATATTATTCTAGTACATCAATTTAAAAATAAATAACAAAGGACATAAGTTTCTTTAATTAACGCAAATATATTGCAAAATAAAGGTTTACATGCAAAGGACTAATTAAGGTCCACATTAAAATGCTTTTATAAGGCATACATGAATCAGGTATGCATTGCCATACAATTTATGGCCTCGGCCATGCTGATACATGCAGTTCATTGGAGCTCAAGACGCGCAGACTCCTCCACATAGCCAAAAAACCTGTTCAAGAACAGCAATACGACTGCTAAAAGGTGTCGGCAGTGGCTTTCTTTTAAAACGTATTTAGAGGTTTGAAAACTGCTCTCTGAATTACACGTAAACACATCCGATTATCCTAAGTTTTACGTTTTGATCCTAAGTTTTACGTTTTGATCCTAAGTTTTACGTTTTGATCCTAAAATTTAGGAACGAACTTCCGATGATCGTAAGAGCATATACGCATTCGTACGTAGGCTCGTGCGAGTCGGAAATGGCCAAAAAAACAGGAAAAAATGACTAACACCCACCCAAACTTACGATTCTCGATCCGAAATCAATTAACTTTTGCTCTTTGAATCGAGGGGATGTGGTCACCAATGTAGTATGGAAAAGATCAGAAGAAGAAACAGAAACAGTTAGGACAGAAATACTGCAGCAGCTTAGGAGAAAGAAGACATGGGCACATGCAAAACAGATTTTGCATTTTTGGATATATATGACTATTGTTTGCTTGTGCACACATAGGATTTTTTCATCTGCATTGAACCCATCCGTGGAATTAGACAAACACAAGCAGCGAACAAGTAAGAGGTTAGGGGTCTTGCTTAAAGTGGACCAACACCCACGGGTGATCGGCCCGGGAATCTATAAGATTCCCGGGCCGATCACCTGCCTCCCCGTGGGACATCCGAGATCGGGATGTCCCGCGGGGTGAAACCCCCCCAAACACCCCAAACTCCTTACCTCATCTGACTCTAGACGTGCGCGCGCCCGCGCCGCGTCAAGAGTGACGCGCGGGAGGCGGCGGCGGAGGAGCCGCTTGTCCGCGGCTTGACCGTCGGCGCTGGGAGCGGGGAGAGGTGAGTTTTTCTTGGGGTTCGGGGGGGTTTCACACAGCGGGGCACCCCGATCGGGGGTGCCCCACCGAAGTGGACCAAGACCCAGGATAGTCAAAATCCTGGGTGTTGGTCCACTTTAAGAGCACTTCATTCACGTCCTGGCCGGGAATCGAACATGCCACCCTCTAGTCCAAGGCCATTTCATGAAGGTTTTAAACAAGCCTTAAATTAAAGTTTTATAAAGTAAAAATAATTTGCAGTTTTTAATTGCATCAAAGCTATCAACATGTTAAAAGGGGATTCAGCCTTCTGTGCTGCTGTTTTTGCTGAGAACGGACCCTATTCTGTATCCCAAACATGGTTTAGTGTTTCCTTACTCTGCTGGTCTGTCTTTTTCCTGCTTCTGCATACAGCAAAGTTAACTGACAACAGACAAATCCTCTGCTAGAAGATGGGGAGGCCGATTCATTAATAGCGGCAGGTAGCGACAGTTGAGCGACTGTAGCAGTATTTTCACAGCGCCCGCTAGTAGTTGCTGTGCTTGGCCGTTGTTCGGTTGTTGACAGCGACTCAGTCGGTGTGCAGTAACGTTGAATACAAGGTTAGGAGTCGCTATTTGACAGGTTCCGCGATGTATGGGTGCGCATGATAGCGACTGGTCAGAGCGACTGGCTCCCACCAGATTCATCAAAAAATCACGCTCAAAAAATTCAAGCGCTGTGAAATGCATGTTTAAACCCCAGAGCGCTGGCGGCGATGTGTTAAAAGTAGTTTTTTAACCCCCAAACCACCATATTTTTGGGAACCAAAAAAAAAAATATTTTTAAATAATTTAGTAATATGAATACAATAATGTCAGACCTGTAATATCAGTTCTGCACAATTTTTTTTTTTTTTCCCTTAAAAAATTTATCTAACATGGCACAAGTGGTCAAAGAATATGTCACATTTAAAAAAAAAAAATTAATAACAATTAATTAGTAATATTTAAAGATTGTTTTATTGAAATGCATTGGAGAGCGCCAGGTAGCGAGAGGTCATACCTGTCGCTGTTCAAGGTCGGACGCTGGCGCTGTGGGCTGAGGCTGGAATAATGATGAATGAGTGGCTATATGGCGCTATCTCAGTCGCTAAGCAGGATCGGCTTGATAAATGTGTGATTGTGGTGGGGAGCCGGCATTCTCGTGGCGGTGCCCCTCATTACCGGTCGCTCACCAGTCGCTACCTGTCGCTATTCCTTCATAAATAAGGGCCTATGTCTGTTCAGTAGTTCGATCCCCTTTTCTTCACAGACATTTGGAGCATTCTGAGCCTGCTTTTCACAAAGACACAGAAGATAGGAATCATGCAAACAATACTCTTCTAAGAGATTGTACTGGCAGAAATCAGTTATCAGAGGTGAAAGACATATACTATGTGGGTCTGCCTTTACAATTTCTAAAATTTCTTTAAAAAAAAGTAGTAGACCAATTTATAAAACACATTTGAAGTACATTTGTGACTTTGATGTGTTATGAAGAAACATGTGTATGTGTTGGTAGGTGCCTGGCATATGGCTCCTAGTTCCTTCACAGACATCAATTAGATCTTGTTTATCCACTAATGAGAACTGACATCACATATACAGGATTATCTCCGGCATGCCCGTCCTTGCCCTTATATTAGGGTGGGTAATTTTGTGTTCAGTTTACTGGGTCTAGATTAAACATTAATTTATTAATATATATTAAATGATATATTTTATTGTATGTCACATTAATAACAGGTCTTTATTAATGAGTGATTAAACTGGCACTGAGATATTAAATTAATTTCACTAGGAAAAATTGAAGTGAAATTCCAGTTATGGTTGCGAAACCTTCCGAATTTTCAATATTTCAGCATAAATGTACATAAAACAAATGTGTCAAACAAATTAAACTTGGTCATTTATTTATTGAGGAAAATGATCCATTGTCACATATATAAAAGTATTTTGGATCCTCAAAGTGGGAATGTTTAAACCAGTTTGTGGGTAATGAGCATGGTAGGGGTGGGGTCTAGCGTGTGATTTAATTACAGCTCACATGCTCTAGGACAGTGGTTTCCATCTTTTTTTTTTATACCACTTTTCTTTTTCTTATGAATTACCACCTGGGCGGTGTGTGCATTGTCAGTCACCATAATCAAATAAACAAAAATGCAATTTAAAGTGGACTAAGCCCAAAAATGTGTTTTATTTATTTATTGAGTGAAGTATAAATGGAAGCATATCAGGTTAGGATACAGGTGAGTCTGCAGCCTTGTCGCGTACCACCTGAGAGGGTTTCGAGTACCTTCAATGGTACTAGTACCCCTGTTGGGAACCCCTGCTCTAGGAATATTTGGGAGGGGGGAATGCAACACTGCCTATGGGGAAAGGGAGGGGGGGAATGTCACACTGCCTATGGGGAATGGGAGGGAGGAATGCCACACTGCCCATGGGAATGGGAGGGGGGAGTGTCACACTGCCCTTGAGGATTGGGAGGGGGAATGCAAAACATGCTATAATGGGGAATACCACACTGCCTATAGGGAATGGGGGGGGGGGGGATTGCCACACTACTTGGCTTTCCCTTGCTGCGTCATTCAGGAAAGATAACAGTGGCAAAAATAAAAAAAAAAGTGGACACACCACAGCAGAAGAGAATGCCAGTAAAATGACGTACAATGACACAGAAAGATACAGTTCATAAATAAGGCTCTAATTGGATTCAAGGGGACAAAATATTTTCAAAAATATTACCCTTATCTAATAAGATTGATGTTACTTTTTCATTTATCACTGTTCCGGAAATTAGTCCAGGTTTTAGCCACATAGCTGCTATTTTGTGTCTAGTTGCTAAGAAGGTGAAAGTATAATAACAGTCTTTCATCTATTTTTATATGTAAAAGCCGCGTCCTCATGCCATCAGTGTTACTGTAAACCTCATTTATGTTTCTGTAGTGTATTGATTGCTTTTGCAACAGCCAGCAGCTAAATGCCAATTGCCAATGCTAATTGGTTTTACGCTCCTTATGTCCCTGACGTATATCCTTGCCCACAATGGCAGCGTACATGGGGTCTTCAGCTGGCAGGAGTTGGACGTTATTGATTTCAACTAATGGCGAGCTGTTACGTATGTTCCTGCCGGCGTATTGGTGGATAGTAGTGTGAAACGTCTCCTGGAATATGCTCCGAGGAGAGACACACAGGATATTATAAGGTAGGAAGGGGATTTTGTGGACTTATATGGGATGTCTGCATTTGTCCTAGTTGACCCGCAGGTGATTATGATCCGCTAATTACTGATGTGTATATATATCTTGTGCTCGGAGCTGCCTCATTGTCATGAGTAAGGGCTGATGCTCGAAACGCGTAGACAACTGGAGCCGCTCATGTATGTCTTTTAACTTTGTGCTGTTGTGATGGCCTTTTAATCATATTGACCATTGCAGTTAGCCAACATTGGATGTCCGTTTCGCCGAAGCTGGCAATCTATTGCTTGTATTCCATTAACTGCCAATGGCTGTTGGTTTTACTTTTTCTAAGAATATTTTTTAGCTTGTTCAGCTCTGTCTATCTACTGTATCTTATTTTGTTTATATTGCTAGAAATCTGCTTTAAAGAGGAACAACACACAGGAATTTCACTTTCCAATGTGTTGTTCCTCTGTGCGGTGGCATCGCGTATTGGGATGCTTTTTTGTGTGTAACCCCCCTGTTCCTACCGTTTCACTCACCTTCCTTCCACTCTCACGGCACAGACTAAGACAAGAGCGAGTGCACTGATTGGCTTAGCACACCGCTGTCACTCGGCTCCCTCGGCTAAGCAACCTGGACATCTAAGCAGCCGAACAGCGCTACCAGCCGCATCCCACGCCCACCTTCCAGCCATGGCGTGCCCGCGCCGCCCATTCAGAAAGGACGGACTGCGCACGACTAGAGGTGAGCGGGGATACGGCTGGAGCGCACAGATGTGGCGAGTGCTCCAGGAGAAGGTGAGTGAAACTGGTGATCAGGGGCATCCCAATTCGGGGTGCACCCGGACAATTGGCTTGATGCAGAGCCTCCCCGTTCAGCTCCCCCGTGCATTTCCCCGTTGGTTTTGGCCTTTGATCGGATCAGGAAAGGGTGCTACGTTGATTTTAGTGTGCGTTTATGCGCTCAGGTGTGCGCTCAGCCGGCTTTCCGATTGTCGGCTCGTACGAGGCTGTTTCCCGGGAAAACGGACGCCTCGTTCATTGGTCCGTTTTTTTCAGTGATGCAGAGCCTTGATTTCCGCTTGAAAACACCCTAATAAAATGGGGCCACTGAGCCTTCACTTACGGCAAGTCTGACCAGCCGTATTGGAGCTCCGTGCTATTTGGGAATGCATTCCTCTGTGGGCCAACATCAAAGGCGCCAGCTACGCCGTCTGATAGTTCTGAGTATGGCAGAAACCAGGCTGCAGCGCACGCCTTTGGACATCGATGGCATGAGTGACGCTGACCTATTCGAGCTCACCCGCCTTAACCGTGTTTCTCTCCATGCCTTGTATAGCGAGCTGCGGCCATGGTTAGCCCCCACCACAAGAAAGGGGCATGCAATTGCAGGTATGACCAAATTGGTTGGCTGCCTGCAATTTTTGGCGAACGGCTCGTTCCAGAGACTGGGTGCCTTCTCCCTGGGGATGTCCCAGTCTATGCTGAGCCGCAGCCTAACCAAGTTTTTGGATGGCATGGCTACCCTGGCACAGAATTACATTTTTTTCTCTCAAACAGGGGAAGCCTGGAATGCGGTTAAGCTGGGCTTTTATAACATAGCCGACATGCCCAACGTCCTTGGTGCAATCGATTGCACACATGTCTCGCTCATCCCCCCTGCGGACCAGGAATATCTGTTCAGGTATGTGGTTTGGGTCTGCTTTTTTTCTGGTTCTCACACATTTTTTATGGCTCACACTAATTACACTTGTGTTTTGCTTGGTGCAGGAACAGGAAGATGGGCCATTCCATCAATGTTCAGGCAGTGGCGGGCCCTGATCTTCAATTTTTCAGTCTGTTTGCTGGCTTTCCTGGGTCCACGCATGATGCGCACATTTTGAGGAACTCCAGCCTCTATCAACGGTTTCAATCTGGAGATATTTCTGGAGGATGGTTACTGGGTATGTGTATTAAAGTTGTATTTCTTGGCCCCCAGGTTTGAATGTGGATTTGCCACTACCCCACTAATCTGTGAGACCTTTCCTGGAAACTTCAAAAGGTTTTTGGTTTAATTAATGGGTGAAAGTATTCTCCACTATTGGCTTATGTTCTGGCCCTCTTATCTCAGTAGCATTACGCATGCATTTTTAAGGAGTGTACAGGTTGCATGTGTTTGTAGGCTCAGTAAAAATGTCAATTCCTCCCACCATACCTAGCTCACCTATTTGTCCCTGTGTACTAATGTTTCTATGCACACCTAAACCTTTTTTTAGGCATCCACCTTATGTTTGTCTTTTGTATTTTGGCAGGTGACTCAGGCTATCCCTTGTTACCATGGCTGCTCACACCCATCCTGCACCCATCTTCCCAGGCACAGGAGCGCTACAACACAGCCCATAGAAGGTCTCGCTCTGTGGTGGAACGTGCCTTTGGGTTGTGGAAGATGCGTTTCCGATGTCTGGATCACAGTGGGGGTTCTCTTCAGTTTCAGCCTGGCAAGGTTATCAAAATAATTATTGCTTGTGGGGTCCTGCACAACCTTGCCATTAGAAGCAGGATTGCTCGATATACTGACCTGGTTGCAGAACCTTTCCCTATTTCTGACGAGCAGACCCCTCCTTACACTGATACACAAAGTGGCCCAGCACACACAATCCGTGCTGACCTTGTGGCCAATGTATTTTCTTGAAACCACCCCCTGTCTGCAGGCTGGGGAAGATTAAATCACACCTAATAAGTGTTACATGCTGGTCACAAAGCGACTCTAAATGCATTTGGCCTTTACCTCTGCTGCCGGCGCATGTCCATTTTTGGCCAACTATATGATTTCAGGTCCACAACTGTCCGCTTGATTTGTTCAGTATCTCGAACGGCCTGTTAGGGACCCACGGCGTGGTTATCGCCCACATGGGTGTGTGTTGTCCCCTGCATCACTTGAAATAGATGGTTGGCTATCTGGGGAGTCGTGTGTGGTTTTTGGGCCGGTGGTTGAGAATGGGTTAATGTCTCCTTGCTCCTGCGTTTTGGGTAATGTGCCTGTGTCTGTGGAGTCCCCAGCGTTTTAGTTGGTGCATGTTCTACATGTGTCTTGTGCCTGCTTTTGTGTTTTATTTAGGATGAGGCATGTGTGCGGCTGCTATGTGGCTTTGGCCTTGGTTGGCTCTTTGTGCTCCCTTTAGGTCTGCCCATATTGATATGGTATCCCACACCAAGCGGACTGCCTTGAACTTTAAATATTTTTAGAACTGCGGTTGCGCGCCTGCGCGCACGCACGCACGTCACCGCGGGGGAACGTCAGAGCTAGATTTTGAAAAAGAAGCCAAGATGTCCCCCGCCGTCTTTACAACGGAGCAGGACGAGATCATCATGGATGTGAGTATGCGAGCGAGCGAGCGTGCGTTTATGTGCGCGCACACATTCCTTGTAATAAAAAAAGAAAAAAAACGCAAGAATAGTCTGAAACAACTTAGTTTGTCACGTTACAGACCAGCCCACCTTAGTTTAACCCATGTACGCAGCTACAAACTAGCCTACATGCAGATAGCAGAACTAGGGCAATGTGAGGCAGCAAGAGGTTAATAAAGTGACTTGATTTAGGCCAGGAAACTTGTTAATGTATTTTGTGGATTAATGGTGTGTCCTTGTCTCTTTTTCTAACAGATGATGCTGAGCAATCGCTACGACTTCCTGCCGTCAGATTATGACAAGCGGACGTTGGCCCTGGCGGTGGTGGAAGTGATTGAAAGAAGATCCCAAACCACCTATACCTTCACTCAGATCGCCCAACACTGGTCTGATTTAAAAAGAAGGCATCAACCCCGGGTGAGGCGGTACTTCGCAACACATTTCCCATGTAAGTGTAGAAAAGGTCAATGCACCTCTAACCCTGGCATCGCCTGGGCGTGGTTTAATGATTGTGTTTGTATTTCAGCCCATGAATGGAATTTGCGGTTCCGCCCCACCCGGACCAGGACACGCAGCCCAGTGTTGGGCGACACAGGTGAAGGTGTAGGTGGCCCACCACCAGGGTCAACGGCCACCCCCTCCTCTGTAAGTGACTCGGAGGAGCCGCTGGACCTCAGCATGCAGGGGAGGGGGCAATCTGACGGCAGGGAGTCGCGCAGAACAGAGCCTCAACATGACTCCGGTAAGGGAAATATAGTTAGATCTGTGGTAAGACATGCATTAAATACAGATACTCATGTGCACTATTGTTGTAGATTCAGATGTCGCTGGAACATCCCAAGGGATGAGTGAGGAAGGGGGCGAGGAGGAAGAGGTTGCTGGGGAAGGTGAGTAGATTGATACCTAGAAGCCTAACTTAATATTATATTAATGAAAGAACAACAGTCTCTAATATCAGTGTGTTTGTCATTCATACAGATTCCCAACTGCCACAGAGGGATTATGAAGGGAGACTCCGCCCCCGACGCAATGTGCGGCCTAAACCTTGTAAGTGGTGTTTATTTAAACTAAAGTAAATGAGCAAACATTTCCATTTCACCAAAAAACAAATTCAACAGTTCCCTCAAAATGTATCCAAAAAAGCCCTTAAAGCGGACCTTAACCATGAATAAGAGGCTAGCTTAGATAGTTCCCACATCCTGTACATACAGATTGTCCACCTTACAAATCATGTTACCAACCTTTTCCATAGCACATCTCGGCTCTGTGTGAGCAAAGCACAGCTATAACCCACCCCCTGTACCTTATCCCACTCTCCTCTCCTCAGTAAGTGTGATGCTTCAGAGTCAACATGGCGTTGCACGTATCCTAAATTCCTGAACTGAGTTGCAGCCCAGTGGGGGAAAGAATAATAATTGATTGACTAAAAAATTAATATATATTAGTTTAAGATGCTGTGGAAAATTTTTTAAAGAGTTTGGGCTTTTCATTAAATCACGCAGAAGGTCCGGGTTAAAAAGTGCCCCCCAAAAAAACCAAAAAAACCAAACACAATAAACAATGCTAAAGTAATGTTGTTTTTCATTCACAGATCCAAGAAAACAACAGGCTACAGACCCCGAGGCCTAATTTAATTTGTTTTACTTTCAAAATGTAAATATTTTTATTTTTATGTTTAAACAAAAATTAAAAAAAAAAAACACAACTAAAGAAAAACCCAAAAAGGTTATTAATAAATACTTATTAATATTTCGAGAGTTGTCTTTCCTGCAAAAGTACCATCACACAACATCAACACACATTTACATGACACACAAAAGGTTTAGATATGGGACAATAAAACAGAAAAAAACACAAACAATTAAGGTATGCATTAACCCTTTAAATGCCAAGCACGTAGTTTCTACGTGGTTGCTTCTCCTACCGTTAAGTGCCAAGCACGTAGAAACTACGTGCCTGGCATTTCCCCCAAACAGTTAAAAAATAGAAAAAAAAAAACACTTACCTCCGGTATCCCCGTGAAGCTTGGGGTCCCCTCTTCCTGCGGGGGGCATCCGATCGCCCCCCCGTCGTCCTCCGTCTTCAGGGGGGGGCCCGAAACCAGCCGCCCCCCCCCCCGTTTCCAGCGCTGACATCGGCGCTGTAAAACAAAAACAAAAAAAAAACTGTCATTTACTCACCTCCGCGCCCGAGCCTTCTGTCCGGGTCTCCTCTTCACCAGGGGGGGGTCCGATCCCCCCCCTGGGCTGCGCAGTCTTCAGGTGAGGACCCTCTTCCGGGTCCTCACCTCTTGTAATGGCGGCGATGGCCGCCGCCGCTTAGCTCCGCCCATTGTGGGAGGAGCGGGATGACGTCATCCCGCTCCTCCTATACCCCCTCCGAGCTCCGGCATCTGTCAGATGCCGGTGGTGATCGGAGCAGGGCGGGTGTCAGGTGAGGAGGCTCCGATCGGAGCCCCCTCGCCTGTCACCCGCCCTGCGCCGATCACTACCGGCATCTGTCAGTGACAGCGGCGCGGGACAAACAGCGGCGAGGGACGTCGGATCGGAGGTGAGTATAGTTCAAAAAAAGAAAAATAAATTTTTTTTTTCTCTGTGTCTGTGTGATTTTTTTACTTTTAACCCCTTGTGAACTGGTAAGGGGTCCATGACCCCTATACCAGTTCACAAGGCTGGGGGGATGGCAAGCCACCTGCGCTAGCGGGTGGCTTGCCATTAACCCCTGGCACCCCCATTACCTGCCTCCCCAAAGGCCAGGGGGGGGCAGAAGAGCCCGGGCCCACATAAGCTATGTGGGCTCGTAGGCTGCAGGGTGGGGGGGCCACAAAAGCTGGCCCCCCCACTCTCTGCCTACAAGCCCCCATAGCTGGTCCCGGGCTGGTTACTTTGGGTAAGGGGGACCCCACGTCAATTTTTTTTTTGATTTTTAAGGGTTTTTAACCCTTAAAAATAAAAAAAAAAATGGGGTCTCCCTCCCCTGGGAGGGGGGACCCTATGTCATTTTTTTTCTCGATTTAACCCTTTGTAGTGTGGATGGTAGTTGTATTTTTTTTGTGAATGTTATAAAATACTTGTTTCAGTTAGAGGGGTCTCCTGGGCAGGAACAGGGGGCTACCGATAAATATGTGGTACCGTTCTAATCGGTAGAAATGGGGCTTTCACATGCAATATGATTTTCCTTAATAAAATACATTTTTTATTTAAAATAAAGGAGTCAATTTTCTAAAAAATTTTTTTATTTATTTATTTATTATTTTTACTTAATAATATTGTAAAAAAAAAAAAAAAATTTACAAACAAGACATTTCATGTTAAAGCCTAAACTCTGCTGCAAAAAAATATATATATAATTTTCCTGAAAGTTCCAGCAAAAATGGCGCAAAACATGGCGCAAAACATGACGCAAAATGGGGAAAAATGGCCTGTCAACAGAGGGTGACAAAATCTCAAGTAGGCTGGCAATTAAAAGGGTTAATAGTACCTCTGCATGTTGGGTATTGTTCTGTTCGGGGGACCTTGCGCTTTCAGACTTAGCTTGTTTTTTCTGGTTTGCATATTTATATTTTAGGAAAAGGTGTTTTATATTCAGCTTTTTTATACATTTTTTAGGGAAACCCTGCGCAAACAAAGAATTCTTTGAGGGATTACTTCCAGAAAGATGAGCCTACTACAACAAGCTGGGTACCCTTAGAAAGCTTAACGTGTGTACTTTCAGGGAATATATGGTTTATGGGGGATATTCCAAATGTCAAGGGTTGTTTTGGTTGAAAAATCGCAAGGTGCGCACTTTGTCTGCAGAGCTGAAATTTTCAAGTAAAATTACCGTTATGCGCATGCTTTACTTTGGGGTGTTTGGCAACTCTTCCCTTGACAGTAACTATGCATGTTGGGTATTGTTCTGTTCGGGGGATGTTGCGTTTTCAGATTAAACTTCTTTTTTCTTGTTTGTATATAGTTTTTTTAGGAAAATGTGGCTTTGATTCTGCTTTTTTATCCTTTTTTTAGGGAAACTCTTTGCAACCAAAGAATCCATTGAGGGATTACTTCCAGAAAACTATGGCCACATCAACAAATCTGGTACGCCTAGAAAGCCTGAGGTGTGTACTTCCAGAGAATATATAGTTTGTTGGGGGTATTTCAAATGTAAAGGGTTGTTTTTCTGGAAAAACTGCAAGGTGCGCATATTGCGTAGCATAGTTGTATTTTATCTGAAAATCCCCTAAAGCGCTGTTTCAGTTTGGGGGAGTCTCCTGGGCAGGAAAGGGTGTCTACCAATACATATATGGTACCGCTGTAACCGGGAGAAATTGGGATTTCACACGCAATAAGATTTCATTGACAAACTTACATTTTTTATTACAAAAAAAACTACAATATGTAAAAATTTTTTTTTTTTTGCACATATTTCACCCAAAAATATTGAGAATACACCTAAAAAATGACAAACAAGACATTTCATGTTAAAGCCCAGACTCTGCTGAAAAAAACAATATATAATTTTCCTGGGAAATCCCTGGAAATCCCTTCAAAAATCACATTTTAACATGGGGAGCGCAAAATAGTGCAAAATGGTCTGGCAACAGAGTGTGACAAAAACTCCAGGTAGGCTGGCACTTAAAGGGTTAAAGCCAAGAAAGAAGGAACTACTAGATGATTAAGGTATGCATTAAGGACAAGGAAAAAGGAACTACTAGATGATTAAGGTATACATTAAGGACAAGGAAAAAGGAACTACTAGATGATTAAGGTATGCATTAAGGACAAGGAAACCCCCACCAAAAAACAAAAACAAAATAAAAATGTGTGTCAATTTTGCATTTGTGGCCATATGCATATTCCAATGGAGTTTGAGGGATGTGCGCTTGCGTGTAGCCAGATTGGCAACTGAAGAGCCATGGAGATGTAAGTATACTTGCTCAAACCACCAAAATGGAAGGTCAAATACGACGGAAACCAAGCAGGTACGTTCAAAAAGCAAGGAAAAATCAGGGAAAAACGGGCCGCCCGTGTGAATGTGAACGGGAGCCCCGATCAAATTGAAGGCACCAGAGAGAGCAAAAAAAGCGTTCCGAGTAAAGTGAAATTGACGGATCAATTAGGGAGCCATTCCGACGGAGGCTCTGCATCACATTTGAGCCACGATTCAAACGGGAGACCCGGACAATCGGAGGGTTTTAAGGGCAGTTCAGAGGAGGCTCTGCATCAGGCCCAATGTTCCTCTTTAATGCATCTCACAATTCTGGCATATATTTATATATATATATATATATATATATATATATATATATTGTCCGGATCTGGGGTGCTAACGGCAATAACTCTGGAAACAGTTCTTAGTGGAAATAAGCGGTTTATTGAAGACAAAGTCCAACAGAAAAATCTCTTAAATTCAGAGTATAATTCAGGGTACAATGCAGTACAGTCAGCGGCTTCCTCACCAGCTTTAGCAATGTCCAGTGTCTGATAGGTATAGAGTATTGCAAGTCCTCAATATTACAAGTCCACTTTCAGGGCATACAAGCCCAGGCTGCTAATCCACAGGTTCAAAAAAACATAACACATAAAGTCCTTCAGATGTAGTTCAGACCTGTAGGTTTTGGGAGCAGCATGGCATGGGCTCCTCATCCCAGTCTCTCCTTCTCCACACTGGAAGCCTCAGCAGCTCCTTTTATTAGGCTTCATTCCTTCAATTAATCTAATCACCTGGAAAGACCTGGGAGTAGGGGAAAAACCAGTAGAGGACTGGGGATGGGGACTGAAGCTCTGTTATCCTGCCATGGATCGTGCCTGGCTGAAAAAACCAAGGGAAATATAGACACCATCCACCACTTTTCCCTACACTTTACCACAATATTTATATATATGCACATTCATCAGAGGAATGACTGTACCTAAGAGAAGCTTTACAAGTGTCCCTGCACCAGCATTTTAAATAATAAAAAATGGTATGTGCAGCCCTGTCTCTAACCCCATTACAGTCACACTTTTCCTCCAATATAATTTTACTCTAAGACAACCTGGGTAAAATGCTGAGATCCAGGGCTCCCAATTATCATTACATTTATCTACTTTACTATCCAAAAGCATGTATTTGCCAGGAACCAAATCAATTATCTACTCCATATACAGCTGTAGCAATTGTTACCTTGCCAACAATAACTTCTTGTGCTGAGTTAAAGCAGATCAACACTCATCCTGATTTGGGATGCTCTGTTGTTTGGAACCCAGGGATCACTCATATACTCACCTCAGGAGCAGCCAGTGGGAGGCGCTCAACTTATTGCATGAATTGTCACAGAAGTAAATTTTGTTTGGATGAGATCCATATTTTTTGATAGCGTGGATTAAGGTGAGTAATCAGGTAGGGGTGTCAGAAAAAATAGATTCTGTCAAGTATCGCGATATTTCATTCAACTATACTAGAATAGTTTTTTTCTTTCTAGTATCGATTCAGACTTCCTCCCTACAGTAAATGAAAAGTAAAAAAAGCACTCACTTCACACCTCGTTCGATCCGGACGGATCTCTTCTTCACCCAGGGGGGCCACCATCCCTTCACGGAGCTCTTCAGTCTTCAGGAGAGAGCCCAAAAGGCCCTCTCCTCCTTCCTTTCCAACGGGCGCAGCTATCTTCACGAGTAGCCCTGCCCCTTTGGGGGCGGGCAGATGACATCACCCCCGCAGGCATCATCTCAGCTCGCGGCAGATCTGTTCTCAGATGTTGGTGATCTGGGCAGGGGAGACAGACAGGTTCTCTGATTGGGCAGCATGGTCACGTGGCTGCCGGCCTGCCAAGTGCCCGCAGCCATGTGACTGCGCCATTTATTATGAGAGCCATTTACAAATAGAATATGTTTTCACTATACAAAGTCTCAGTTTTCTTAATTATATTTTATTTTATTGTTGTATCCTAAAATGTATGAAGAAGGTAAGGGGAATTCTAGCCCTTCCTTTTTTCCTATTCTTCAACTTGTTTAGTGGTCAATTTTTTTACAATTTTAGCAGTATTTTAATATAAACAAAAAAGTGAGAAAAGAAGAAGAGAAGAGGAAATAAGATTAGAGAGAAGAGGATGAAAAAAATACAGGAGATCAGCCATTAACATCCTAGTTATTTTGCATGTGTGGTATGTTGCCTTTTTGCGGTTCGTAGTTATGGGGATTACTGGGGGTTACAGCATGCCTGACATGGAGACCTAGTTTCTTCAAAGCAGAGTTGTTTGATACAAATTTTTGCTTAGCTTTATTTACCTTTGGAGTTTTATAAATCAAGAGTGCTACTTTTATATTGCACTCTATTGCTTGGTTGGTTATCTGTGTGAATTTCCTCAATATCCATTGCAAAAATAGCCTTACTTTTGGGCATAGCCACCAAACATGAAGGTAATCCCCTGGCATTTTACAGCCTCTGAAGCAGAAAGAGGATGCCTCCGCATATATTTTCCTTATTCTTAGGGAAACTAGGTACCCCCTCAATAGTACTTTATAATTTGCTTCTACTAATCTAATATTAGTAGAACTCTTCACTCTATTCCATATTTGATTCAATTCAGTCCTTCTCCCACTCCTTTAGTTTTTCTTTATTGAGATTTGTATATGATAGTGATACTTTTCCGTACATTTTTTTGCTGGGTGCAGTGTTTTTCTACGTCTGTTAATATGGGTGTGTCTCTAGTCCCACATTTCTTTCAGGTATTTGTGTATTTTGGCAAAATGTATTAAAATTGGGATATTCTCCTCTACCTGAAATTTGTATAGTATTTATTGCTCCTATAAGATGCACTATTTTTCCCCAAAAGTGTGGGGGGGGGGGGGATGTCAGTGCATCTTATTGGGCGAATGTAAAAAAAAGTAAACTTACATGAGTCTCGTGTCCGCTGTTCCCGCTCTGGCTTCTGGTGCCACCACTGCCTCTTGTCAGTGCACGCTGACACAAACACTCAGGTGTCAGCGTGCACTGGCCCGAGAAGCGGAAGCTATGCTGGAAGCCAGAGCGGGGACGCCGCCACCACCTCTCGTGCTGGCGCGCTCTGCCAGCGAGTGTTTGTGTCAGCGTGCTGACACCTGAGAGGCAGCGGCGGCACCAGAAGCAAGAGCGGGGACAGCGTTCATGTAAGTTTTTTTTCTCTGGGGGGTTGGGGTAATTCTATCACATTGCTTATGGGAATGGGAGAGGGGGAATGCAACACTGAAAAAGGGGATGGGGGATGCCAAACTGCCTATGGGGAATAGAAGGGGGAATGCCACACTGCCTATGGGAATGGGATAGAGGGATGCCACACTGTCTATGGGGAAAGGGAGGGGGGATGCCATACTGCCTATGGGGAATGGGAGGAGGTGGATGCCACACTGCCTATGGGAATGGGATAGGGATGCCACACTGCCTATGGGGAATGGGAGGGGGATGCCACATTGCCTATGGGAATTGGATGGGGGAATGCCACACTGCTTATGGGCTTATGGGAATGGGATGGGGGAATGCCACACCGGCCATGGGGAATGGAAGGGGGGTTGCCACACTGGCCATGGGGAATGGGAGGGGGAAATGCCACACTGCCTATGGGGAATGGGAGGGGGAAATGCTACACTGCCCATGGAGAATGGGTGGGGGGAGATGTCACACTGTCTATAATGGAGTTTTAGCACAGCATTTGGTTTAGAATTTTTTTTTCTTATTTTCCTCCTCCAAATCCTAGATGCATCTTATATGGCGAAAAATACAGTATTATTTTGATGATCCTTTTCTCTTTCAACCAGGAGATGCAATTCCCCTTCCCTGCTATGAATTCTGGATTGTTGAACAATGGGGATAGAGGATAACCCTTTGTTCTCCTTGCTTCGTCCCATATGTTCACCATCCAATTCATTTATTTTATTGGTCAGTGGAGGTCTTTCACCTCTGGCCATGTCGTATATGCTACGCCATACATACGGGTTGTCATACAAGTCATACATAAGGGTTGATTCATTGCCTTCTCAAAACCGTCTTGTTTTTGTCTCGTAATGTGTAATTTTCACTTTTTTCCCGTATGTCTACGTGCGTTCCGTTGACTTTTCGTAGCTGCGTACGCCATCGTTAAAGTGGCTTTTTACGGCTCTAGTTGCAGGACAAGGTTTTCGTTTACTTTGCTTAGTAATCCTCGTATACTACCTTTTTTCAGCGTTTTTCAACATACCTTCCAACATAGATTTTCAGTGCCCCTCGATATTCAGCATGCATGTTTCTCTAAATATACTTAGGTACGGGATTTTGTTGTACAAGCTGCTATGTTTGCACGCATGTAAGCATGCGCGCAGCTTATTAACTGATTCATGTCCCCCGTTTCAACTATTCTCTCACTCACTTGCTTACTTTAACTCCCTTATCACTGTATGTTTTCATCTATCCCCCTTAATTTCCTTTATTCTTTAGATATTTGTATATACCTTGTGGCTTTTCGAGGATTTAGGTGCATAAGTTGATTTTAGAACTCATTAAATGTATTTTAATTAACAATAAATGATAGACATCTTAAACATTGTAAAGTTTAAAACTATTTATTTAAAAGGGTTAATTTTTAACTTTACTTGTATATATATTTTTAAATTTTTGTTTTAAATAAATAAAATGTTAAAATTTAATAAAAATTTATTTAAACACTATTTTCTAAAAAGTGGCTGCCTCCCAGAATCATACTCCTCCAAAAGAGACAAAAACTGAATGGATCGCAGGATCTCCGTGGCGAACGCCAGCAAGAGCCTGTGCACGGCCAGCTACCAGGTCCAGCCAAGGCACTTCTAAAAATACTGCTGGAAGAGGCCATTCTCAGCCTCTCTGAGTGTTGAGGCTACCAGAGCTTTAAAAACACAAATTTAAAAACAAACAAAAAACCCTTCATAACCCAAACGAATCCTCATCCAGCCACAATGCTCCCCTTACTCAAACATCTTAATCATTATGGAGCAGGTGTAGTAAGGGCAAGGGGCAGAGAATGCCAACACCCCATAGGCTCACCACAAAAAAAACTCCTAGTTTCACCAACTGCACCACTCGCTTCTGCTCCAATGTTTACCTTAACTCCCTTCCCGCTTGACCTTTGTTTCTTTTCCCTTGTGCATTATGATTTTGATTATTAAGACAAGCGTTACTAAACAATTGATGGAAACGTAGTCATTATTTGTAGTTATTTTTAAAAAATAAATTATACATTTTGAAAAATGTAAAACGTTTTCAAAAAATATTAAAAACAATACTATATGCCAAAATATGTAATAAATAATAGTTACACAAAAATACTGACATCCTCCCAATGTTTCTTTCACTTGTGGCCCACATCAATGCGGCCATGCCAAGCAAGTCCTCCTCAGTCCTTAGCCAGTGAAATGTGTTATTAATGTTCATCCACAAGTCAAACACAAATGTCACCAATTTGGTCAAGTCCCCAGGATGATGCAGACAGGCCATCAGTTGTACAATACCTGTGGTGTGGCACATGAGTGTGGCCTTTAGTGAGGTCCATTGTATGGCTTTGGCTACTGGTGTCTCAGACAATTGTCTTAAATTATATGGAAGCAATTCCAGATCTATCATTTTAAAAATAATATTGAAACTGTGAGAGGAGATCACCAGGCAGGGGAATTGTGTGGCCATGAAGTCCAAAAATGTGTGCCAAACACAAAGTACATTTTCTGTCTTAAAGTATGCAGTTGGTCAGATAATTTATAAGCACAAGTTGCATGGGTATAGATGGTTGTGTTGCTTGGACAGGTTGATGTTGTGCATGACCATCCTAAATATTTATATTAATTAATGTATACGGTTGCAAGCAGGAGGGGGATATCCAGTAAAACTTCTATTTACTGCTGCAGAGGAACTGGTCCAGGAACTCGACATTTTGATGATAATAATAGGACCATCGAATATAATTATTCGCTTTAATGTAAACGCACATACGCATGAAAAAAAAACGAAAATCCGTTAATGGCTGCAAAAACTCACCAAAAATGCACAAACACATGTGAAAGTGAAGGAAAAGGAGGCTGTGAATCAAGGCTATAATGCGGAAGTCTAAGTTACCATAGAGCTAAATGGCAGGCCAACACCAACTTCTGCTGCTAGGTACACAAACAGGAACTGACATAGGCTGCCCTATAGAGCGAAACCCTTGCCGATGCAAGCAGATTATTTAGAGCTGACCTGCCGTCAATAATAAGTGTAATAATTTGCTCCCCTAAAGCCCCCCTTTGATGATTTGTCGTATATTCTGTATGAGATGGCTTAAACCCATGCAGATGTTGTGAAATAGCTGCGCTTCTAGAATTACATTAAACAGCCATCTTGGATTACACCTGAGAGCCCTGCTAGCACAGTATGGATGGGGGTTGGGGAGAACCTTTGCTAACACACAGACACACTGTAGATGAGCTGGAAGATTCCTTATGTTTAGCCCAACCAGCCAGAGAAAGATTTGATCTGTTTCCACACAAATTGATGAAGCATTGATGCAGCATGGCTGCAGTGTTCCTGTGTGATATTGTTTCTTCATACAGGACAGGCTGTCTGATGTTTGGGATTTCATTATAAATAGCCCACACCAAACAGAGGGAGATTTATCTCAGAAATAGGATCAGCATGTCTGTCATGTTACACACTCACACACTGATCAATAGCTGCTTGAGGGGATGAATGTACTGTATTTTTTGCCCTATAAGACGCAATTCCACCCAAAAGTGTTTGTGAGGGGAAGTCAGTGCGTCTTATCAGACAAATGTAAAAAACAAACAAACAAACAAAAACAAACTTACATAACCATGTGCGGCTGCTGCTTTTTGGGCCTGGCGTGCTCGTCCATGCAAAAACTCGGGTCCATGCAGCGGTTGTCCATGGCCCGTGCTTTCATTGTCTGCTCACCGCTCACCACAGTCCATGCCCACCCACTGCTCCGGGAGTGTGTGCACGCGACTGAGCATCAGCAGCAGTGGCAGCGGCGGCACCAAGTGGCATTGGAGCAACTGGTATGTAAAGTGAGGGGGGATGACACACTGCCTATGAGGAATGGGAGAGGGAATGCCACACTGTCTATGGGGTTTGGGAGGGTGTAATGCCACACTGCCTATAGGGAATAGGAGGGGGGAATGCCACAGTGCCTATGAGGTTTGGGAGGGGGGAATGCCTCACTGGCTATAAGGATTAAGAGGGGGGAATGCAACACAGCCTATGAGGATTGGGAGGGGGGAATGCCACACTGCCTATGAGGAATGGGAGGGGGATTGCCATACTAACTGCAATGAGGAATGGGAGGGGGGATTTTGCACCTTGCCTATTATGTGGTTCTTGGGGGGCGGTGTTTTAGCACAACATTTAGTTAAGAATATATTTTTTCTTTTTTTCCTCCTCCAAATTCTAGGTGTATCGTATAGGGAAATAGTACGGTAACTACTATTTATCAGTCAATGACCACGGCAGAGTTGTTTACAATGTTGATACAATGTTTACATCTGATAACATTTTACTTCTGTATAGAAATTAAGCATCAATCCAAAGTTATTTAGGGTAATTTTGACTGTAGGATGGTCCACTTTAAGGACAAAGGCTTTCACTTGCTGAGCCATTCAAGAAAAGATAACAGTGGCAAAAATAAAAAAAAAGTGGACACACCTCAGAAGAAGCGAAAGCGAGGAAAATGACGTACGATGACACAGAAAGATACAGTTCATAAATCAGGCTCTAACTCTTATTTTCTATAAATTGTATTAATATATTTTCTAAAATAATACCCTTATCTAATAAGATTGACGTTACTTTTTCACCTCCCTAAATTCCAGTCCAGGTTTTAGCCGCAACGTGAAATCCCCCGGATCGCCCAAGGAAACTTACCTTATCCCGGTCCTAAGGCTCATGCGCAGCCGCTCGTCCAATCAGCGCGCTCGGAGCCACTGAGCTATGCACGTCTAAGCGACATCTTAGCAGAGTGTCTCCGAGCGTGCTCGCGGCCGCATCCTCCGCTTCCCTCTAACAGGGAATGGCTGGTGCGGGCACTCGCCCTGCTAGAGGGATAGCGGGGATGCGGCCATGGCCCACGCATGTACAGTTGGACCAGGAAGTAAGGTAAGTGTAACAGGCAACCTGGGAGCTTTTGGGATGCCGATCCTGCTGGGTTTTGGTCCAATTCCATCTATTTTTATGTGTAAAAGCTGTGTCCTCATGCCATCAGTGTTACTGTAAACCTCCTTTATGTTGCTTTAGTGTATTGATTGCCTTTACGACAGCCAGCAGCTAACTGCCAATGGCTGTTGGTTTAAGTCTTTTTAAGAATATTTTGTAGCTTGTTCTACTCTAATCTTGTTTTGTTTCTTTTGCTATAAATCTGCTTTAAAGAGGAGCAACACACAGGAATTTCACTTTCCAACGTGTTGCTCCTCTGTGCGGTTGCATCCCGTATTGGGATGCTCTGTTATGTGTATCCCCCAGTTCCTCCCGTTTCACTCACCTTCCTTCCACTTTCACTACACAGACTCAGACGAGAGCGAGTGCACTGATTGGCTGAGCACACCGCTGTCACTTGGCTCCCTTCTGCGCCGCTGACGGCTAAGCAGCATGGACGTCTAAGCAGCCGAACAGTGCTACCAGCCGCATCCCCTGCCCACCTTCCAGCCATGGCGTGCCCGCGCCGACCATTCAGAAAGGCTGGACTGCGCACGACTAGATGTGAATGAGGATGTGGCTGGAGCGCACAGATGCGGCAAGGGCTCCAGGAGAAGGTGAGTGAAACTGGTGATCAGGGTTTTCCACAGCGGTGCATCCTAATTCGGGGTGCACCAAGGACTGGAACTCAAACGATGTACCTCTTTAATTCGTCTCACAATTCTGGCTTATATATATATATATATATATATATATATATATATATATATATACAGTATATATACTATATCTCCAACTGTTAACCACCAATAAGAATCAGAACAGAGCACAAACGAATGCTTTTGGCCTCTACAGGGTTCTGTTGATTATGTTCCACATTCACCAAAATGGTACGTGAATGGTAGACAGGGCTGCATGTACCAACACTCATTTTTTTTAAAATGGGTATTTTGCCAAGTGCAGGGGGGCATCCCAATTGCAGATGCCCCGTGCGTGTTACCGCAGCAGAACAGGAGAGCTCTTACCTTACTCCTTGTCCCCCTGGAGAAATCCAGCGCTCTGATTGGGCAGCACGGTCACGTGGCAGAGTGCCCGCAGCCATGTGACTGCACCATTTACTATGAGAGCTATTTACAAATAAAATATGATTTCTTTATACAAAGTCTCAGTTTTCTTAATTATATTTTATTTCATTGTTGTATCCTAAGAGATATGAAGAAGGTAAGGGAAATTCTAGTCCTTCCTTCTTTCCTATTCTTCAACTCGTTTTATACCAGTTTTCTAAGATAGTGGTGAATTTTATTACTCTTTTAGCAGTATTTTAATATTGGTAAGTGTAAAACAAAAAAGGGAAAAAAAAGAAAAAGAAGAGAATAGGAAAGAAGATTAGAGAGAAGAGGACGAAAAAATAGATGGGAAAAACAGGGCAATACCCCCGCTTCTTTCGTTCACACAGTAACATCCTAGTTATTCTGCATATTTGGTATGTTGCCTAGGGCGGGTTATGGCTATGGGGATGACTGGGGGTTACTGAATGTCTGACATGGAGACTTAGGCCCTTATTTATGAAGGAATAGCGACAGGTAGCAACTGGTGAGCGGCCGGTAATGACGGGCCCCGCCACGAGAACGCCGGCTCCCCACCACAATCACACATTTATCAAGCCGATCCTGCTTAGCGACTGAGATAGCGCCAGATAGCCACTCATTCATCATTATTCCAGCCTCAGCCCACAGCGCCAGCGTCCGACCTTGAACAGCGACAGGTATGACCTCTAGCTACCTGGCGCTCTCCAATGCATTTCAATGGAACAATCTTATTAATAATTAATTGTTATTAATTTTTTTTTTTTTTTTATGTGAAAAATTCTGTGACCACTTCTGCCATTTTAGATAATTTTTTTGAGGGAAAAAAAATAAAAAAAATAAATTGTACAGAATTGATATTACAGGTCTGATATTAATGTATTCATATTACTAAATTATTTTAAAAACGTGTTTTTTTTTTGGTTTCCAAAAATATGGTTGTTTGGGGGTTAAAAAACGACTTTTAACCCATCGCCGCCAGCGCTCTGGGGTTTAAACATGCATTTTACAGCGCAAGAATTTTTTGAGCGTGATTTTTTAATGAATATGGTGGGAGCCCATACAGCGCGGAACCTGTCAAATAGCGACTCGGAACCTTGTATTCAACATTACGGGAAACCGACTGAGTCGCTATCAACTACCGAACAATGGCCAAGCACAGCGACTACTAGCTGACACTCTGAAAATGCCGCTACAGTCGCTCAACTGTCGCTACCTGCCGCTATTAATGAATCGGCCTCCCAGGCCCTTATTTAAGAAGGGATAGCATCAGGTAGTGGCTGGTTAATGAGAGGTAGCGACAGGTAGCGACTGGTGAACTCCGGACAAGGCACGCAATTACACATTTATCATGCAGAATCTGTTTAGCATCTGGGATAGCGCCATGTTGCGTCTGATTCATCATTTTCACAGCCTCAGCGAACAGCACCGGCGTTCAGCCTTGCACAGCGCCAGGTATGACCTCTTGCTACCTGTCGCTCTCCCATACATTTCAATGGACGAACCTTTTCTTCTCTTCTCGGGGTATTTGTTTGTTTTTTTTCCCCAAAAAAATCACAAATAATTCTGTGACCATTTCTGGCATTGAAAAAGCAGTTTAGTTTTTTTCACATTTTTTTCATTTTTTATATATTACTTCAGAAATAACATTACAGGTCTGGCATTAAAGTGTTCATGTTACAATGTTGTTACAATGTAATTCCATATGTTTTCGCTTTGTTACTAGTGGATAGATGCTGAAAAACAGACTTTAAACACACCGCCTCCTGCGCTTTGGGCTTCAAACAAGCATTTTTCAGCGCCAGAGATTTGTGAGGCTGTTTTTTTTTGCTGAATATGATGTGAGTCGGTCGCTATGACCAGTCGCTAACATGCGCTCCCATACAGCGCTGTACTGGTCAAATAGCGACTCCTCACAATGTATTCAACATTACTGCACAGCGACTCAGCGACTATGAAGTAGCGACCCACGGCTGAGCACTGCGACTACTAGTGGGCGCTCTGAAAATGCCTGCTACAGACGCTCATCTGTTGCTACCTGCCGCTAGTAATTAATCAGCCTGCCCGTTTCTTCAAAGCAGAGTTGTTTATCATTCACTATAATTGAGATTCGTTCAGTGACCATTATCCAGTTGATTTTTTGCGCCACCATATATCACTATATCTATATTTTAATTTTCCAAAGTTGTGCTGTGACCATCTTAGCTGTTGGGCAATAGATTGATATTCATTTTTGCTTAGCTTTATTTACCTTTGGAGTTTTATATTTCAAGAGTGCTACTTTTATATTGTACTCTATTGCTTGGTTGGTTATCTGTGTTAATTTTCTGACTATTCATTGCTAAAATAGCCTTACATTTGGGCATAGCCACCAAACATGAAGGTAATCCCCTGGCATTTTACAGAAGTAGAAAGAGGAGGCCTCCGCATATATTTTCCTTATTCTTAGGGAAACTAGGTACCCCCTCAATAGTACTTTATAATTTGCTTCTACTAATCTAATATCAGTAGAACTCTTCCCTCTATTCCCTATTTAATTCCATTCACTCCACTGTATACCATATTGGGTGGGGAAATGTCAGGGCGTCTCATCGGGCGAATGTGAAAAAAAAAGGAAAATGTAAACTCACCTTTGCATTGTTCCCACGCTGCTGGCACAGCCCAGGCTGATGTTACTTTTTCATTTATCACTGTCCCGGGAATTGTATTAGTGACCTCCCTAAATTCCAGTCCAGGTTTTAGCCACATACCTGCTATTTAGTGTCTAGTTGCTAAGAAGGTGAAAGTATAATAACAGTCTTTAAACCGGACCTTCAGCATCATTTAATGAAAAGCCCAAACCCTTAAAACTATTCCCCAGCATCTAAAATCTAAAAAGTTTTTAGTTGCTTACTTATTATTCTTTCCTCCGCTGGGATTCAACTCTGTTCAGTTCTCTAGGATACGGGAGCCGCCATCTTGCCTCAGAAGCATCACATACTGAGGAGAGAAGAGAGGTGAAAAGTGCTGGGGCCAGGGAAAGGACAGCAATCCCAAAATGCACAGTCAGAAGACATTTCCTGTCTGCCGGCAGCCTGAGACTCCACGGGCCACCATCTTGGATCTTAAAAGGTTAAGAAAATGCAATAGGTGCAGGTAGAATGATTTTCAATGTGGGCAATCTGTATGTACAGGGTGGGGGAAACATACAAGGCTCTTATTCAGGGTGAAGGTCCGCTTTAAAGTGGACTAAAACCTAGAATTTTGACTATCCTGGGTTTTGGTCCTTGCCCCGCTGTGTGAAACCCCCCAGGTTGCCGAAAACCAACTCACCTCTTCCAGGTCCTAAAGCACATGCACGGCTGTTCTTTCAATCAGCGTGCTCGGATCTGCTGGCGTCACGTCATCTAAGCCTTCGTCTAAGGTGAATGGCTCCAAGTGTGCTGACAGTCGCATCTCTTACTTCCCTCTAACAGGGAGTGTGCCCGTGCCAGGCATTTGTGAATGGCGAGAGGGGTAGCTGGAATGTTGCCACATCTCGCGCGTGCGCCATTGGACCGGGAAAGAAGGTAAGTGTATGGGCGACCTGGGGGGTTTCACACAGCGGGGCATCCCAATTTCGGATGCCCCAGGGGGAGTAAATCGATCGACCCAGGAATCTTACAGATTACCCGGCCAATTGCCGTGGGTTTTGTTCCACTTTAATCTTTTTTTATGTGTAAAAGCCGCATCCTCATGACATCAGTGTTACTGTAAACATCATTTTTGCTGCTGTAGCGTATTGCTTGCTTTTACGACAGACAGTAGGTAACTGCCCATGGCTGTAGGTTTTACTTTTTCTAAGAATATTTTGTAGCTACTCTAATCTTGTTTTGTTTCTATTGATATGAGGTATACAAGGTGATCGTAAAAAAGAAATATTGTCATTTTAAATTACAGCCTTATGCAATCAGTTACACATATTTGATTGGGATATAATTGATAGGACAAAGGCTGCATTATATATTATCCCCTAGGCTGTGTACAAAGAGGGTTGATAAACCTCGCTTTGACCTCAGTTCTGTTTAACATGCAAAAGCCTAGCTCCAGACGAAACATTTATTTTTTGTTCAAAGTTGAATAGAGCAGAATAAGACCCAAATTAATGGCTGTATCTCTAATTTTGACATTTAGGCTTACTTCATAAATACTTTAGGCTTACTTCATATCACTGGCCACAATTTTCTAATAAATATTTTAATTAACAATCATGATACCCATTTTTAATGACAAGACAAAACCAATAATATTAACTCCTAATACCCTACCAAACTCCACATTTCAGGTCACACATACCTTTTCACATGCCTGTTGCACCAAAGACTCAAACCCCCCAAAAACATACACATATCTACCCTCTTATGTCTTCCTACCACACCACCTTATTACCATTTTAACATGTAACATACCTATATAGCTACCAATACACATTCTGATTACCTTACTGTTCTGAGTATATGGGTTCCATATTTATTGCATTTCCCCATCAGTTCCTTTTCTGACTCACCAGATGACAGTAATGTGAATATTGTAGACAGCTCCGCCTTGTCTGTGTGTGTCTGTGATGGATGTTTTCTTTACTTCTTAAGGCTTGACAGATAGCTTACTCAGCTGCTCGTGGACTTTATTTCAATACAGAATCTTGCAATGAAAACTTCTTACAGGAATCTTGAAATGTACTTTCAATACAGCAGAAACCCATAACAGAAGCAGGTAAAAAGACTATAGTCTGCAGGAGGGGGCAGCAGGTGTGCACTGCTTGTATGCAAAACTAGCAATGGCTGAAGGAGAGAAGAAGAAGGGAGGAGCTACTTGCTTCACCGCACGACTAAGGGAGCCAGGAAGGGACAAAGGGGATTAAAGGCACACTGCTCAGCCTATGTAAATAAACATTATATTATGCAGTTACCCTGGGTAATATAAAACACACCTAGTGAGACATAACAGTTTAAACTCTTAACTGGATCTTCAATCCCCAACCAGTCATCAATGATAAGCAAACTATTAACTAATCATTGCACCAAAGGTTGTGTTGTGCAAGTGATTTCGCTCTTTATTGCTATCTGGGCTTCTTGGGAAATCACCACTAATCAATGTCACCATGTATCTCCAATAACTGCTGCCACCTTTATTTGAGTGACTCTCCTTACAATCTCCTCTCCCTACTGAGCCTATGTTTAAAGTGATCGAATTTGGGGTCCAAATGGGTTTTGGATGCTATCTAGATTGCTAGATTCTAGTAGGGTTAAGTGAAATGGCCATTTCACTTAACCCTACTACAATCCTGCAGCAAAATCTGTCCCAGTGATTGGCACATTCAGTGGTCACATGGAGTCAAAAGTCGAAGTAAGGCTGGATGATATGACTGTCAGGGGCCACAATTCATCATGGAATGGCAGTGGAGATGAAATTGGCATTTGCAGAGATGTATGGGAGGGCTAAATTAACTCCATTTATATGCCAGTTCTATTTACTCCTCCCATTTCCCCACAGCAGGCCGGGTCACAGGTTGAGCATGCCTGAGCTGCTGTGTGCAAGACATGAGCTCTTCTTTTTTCAAATTTCTCAATTCCATGCTCATTTCATGACACTGACTGTGAGAGCTCTCTGCTATAAATTACAGCATATTCAGTATAAAAATCAATTTTAAACAGTGCAGTTTCTTTACGTTGCGGTTGCTGCTTTAGGCCATCGGTTATAGATGTCAGCAGGACTTTCCCAAGCCTGAAAACACCATGATTCCAATGAAGCTTAATTGCCTGGGAGTTGCCTAAACAATTTAAATGCATTATGTTTCCTCCTTCACCTCTGGCTCTGAAGTATAGATTCATCATTTACATACTGTATGCAACATATGGACACTTCCTAACTGACATGGCCTTCTGTTATATACTTAGTAGAACCTTCAAATTGAAGAACCCTGAAAAACTTGTGCTACCACCTCTCCTAAATTTACCTGTGTAGGTGCCAATAACACATCTATCTCACTATGCTACAGTATTTTACTTCTTAAACCATTAGTTAGACACAGGGATGTTCTTCGGGCAGGATGAGCAGTGAGGTCGCCCCGGGGCACCAGAATAAAAGGGGGAACTGAGCTGAGTTTTGCCTTCTGGTGCTAAGTGTGGCATCCCATGCATTGTACTGGAGTGCCACATGGTACTTTAAACTCCCTCTGCCTTGTCCTGGGGGATTGTGGGTGGAGAAGGGAGGTGCCGTCATACTCATCCCAGCTCATGCATTCTACTTACGGTCCATACTAGTGATGTAATTATTATGTGATACCAATGTTACCTGCAGGAGATGCAGATGATGGGGTGCAGAATGCAGGAGCCAGGGTGAGTATAAGAGCACTCTTCCTAACCATCCCTTGCTCAAAATACAGTGATTTATGTTTTAGAGGCATTCACTTGTACTCAACACTCTGCCATGTATTACAAGTAAATATGATTGTGCTCTTTAAATAAGCAATAATATAAGCAATAATATTAATACACACTGCTCCTTAAAGAGTCTACCCCCTCCATAACCCGCAGCCTCTAATATGTGATGACTGGGCCCCATGGAAGCCATATTGACGTCAGTATTCAACCATACATGTCTGATACGCGACCCAGTGATCACATAATATGGGTTGTGGATTATGCAACTTTACATATACTGCCTCCGATAAAGTCTGCCCCCTCCACAACTCACAACCTATAATATGCCCAGAGGAGACCATCCTTACATTCTAGTATTCAACCCCCCAAATTGCAATCTCAGATTCAGAGTTATTAAACCAGATCAGCAACCTGGCACAGTTGGGAAAAAAAACTCCACAAAACTCCCTTGCCCCATCTGCATGCATGATATTGAATCATTGTCAGCACTTACATTTGCTCCTGCATCCACTCAAAGCTGAAATGTCGCCTCACCAATTTTCTCATGGTAGTGGCTAATTGGAGCTTCCTTTCCCAGCAAACCATGCTGCTTCTTGGATTTAACTGAAATGACCCAAAATGCCCAGCAGTAGGAAACCCTGCAGCACTTCCATTTTGAAGGTGGCCTGCAGCTCCATGGGACACCATTTTGTTTGTAAACTTGACCACAGCAGGAGTTACAGAAATGTAAATTAAATTGTATGTGCAGCTTCTGAATTGCCCTGGGGAGAGATGCATATACTGTTTCTTCTAAGAGTGTTGGTCCGGTTTAAGATAGTCAAAGAGCATCTAGAAAGAGCCTTAGTAGCTTAAACAAATGGTCTGGCAGAAAGTCCCCATACAGGAGTGATGTTTGTAATTCCCTTATGACAACCCTGAAGAACATAACAAATGATAAAAATGACTCAAAAAGATACAAGAGAACATGTTGTACTTGGAGATTGCACATAAAAAATAGGCATGTGACTTGGCCTCAGCCATTCACCTCGGGTTTGATCTTGAACCATGTTGGAGGTCTGTAGCTACAGAATTCCTCGGAATCAGTCTCATCCATAAACAAGCATTTAACTTTTACCAGTCGACTTGGCAGTCTTTACAGTGAGATCATTTCTGCATTAACTTAACCCAAAAAACTAGTGCTGGCACCTAGGCAGGGTGTGTATGTGATAGATTCATGGCACTTTTATTACAAGGGTGGAGCCCTGGGCAGGGCCCGTCTTACAAATGTATAGGTACCTCAATTGCCTGAGCAATTCTGTCATTCTAGTTTAACCTCTTCTCCTCTGACAACACATAGACTTCTTTCCATGTATTTTTAGTAATTAGTAATATTCATGCTCAAACCATGACCAAAGAGTTAAGTAGGTAGAAAGTAAATTGTCTCAACACATTACACATCTTTTGGGTGTGGATCTTAAGACGTATTTTTTATCTCTGCCACCAAAATATTTCTCAACTGTCTTAAGAGAAATATTTACCCCTACGAATATAGATACCTAAGGTAATGTCTTAATTATGAATACACTTATAAGATAAATGTTTGTTTGTACCCCAAACCTTACCGACTGAGCCCTACAAGGTTATCAATGAAAGAGAGATGCACTTCCAATTCAGACATCCAGTCAGCCATCCAATAAGTTTAAACAAGGCCCTTAGTTATGAGGCTACATATGTCAGTTGATTTAGACCATTGTCTTATTGGTTTTAATATGTCATGTCTTGTGGGATGTTTCAAGAAATTTCAAACAAGATCAACATGGCTAACATAGTAACAAAGTAACATAGTATGTAAGGCTGAATAAAGACTTTAGTCCCCCCAAAAAAGTATAAAAGTTAAAAACTCACCTGACCCCTCAATCGATCCAGCCGGGTCTTCTCTTCACCCAGGGGGCATCCAAAGCTGGCCTCTGCGCCCTGTTCTACAAGCCCCCAAAGCTGGTCCCTGGGCTGATTATACCGGATAGGGGGGACCCCCACGCCATTTTGGGGGGATTTTTAAGGGTTTTTAACCTTTAAAATTCCCAAAACAATAGGGTGCCCCTCCCAGGAAGGTGGAACCCTATGTCATGTTTTAAAATTAACCCCTTATGTCCTGTCACTCAGCAGGTATAAAAGGCTTCCAGCAGCAACAGGAGAGCAGGAGCCAAAGTGATCGGGGATGGATGGAAGGTAAATATTCAAAAGAAACAAATAAAATATTTTTTTCTGTTTGTGTGTGTTTTACATTTAACCCATTGTGAACTGGTAAGCGATCCATTAACCCTTTAAACGCCAGCCACGTAAAATTTACGTGGCGGCCTCCCCTGCAGTTAACCGCCAGCCACGTAAATTTTACGTGCTTGTCTTTCCCCCCTGCTAGCAGAAAAAGTTAAAAAAAAAAGGCACTCACCTGACACCTTGTTCGATCCGGCCAGGTCTCCTCTTCAACCAGAGGGGCTCCGAGCACTCATTGGGACTCCTCCGGCTGCAGGGGAGTGCCCAAAATAGGGTGACCCCCCCCCCCCCGTTTCACCAGAATTGCCTGTAAAAAAAAAATGACATTTACTCACCTTGGTGCCCGATCGCTCCCTCCGGCTCTCCTCTTCACGGGGAAGGAGGGGGGGACTCCGATCACTCCCCGCTCTTCTGCATTCAGGAGAGGGCCTAACAGCCCTCCGTAGCTCTGATGGCCGCCACCATCTTTACTTCTAGCCCCTCAGGGGCGGGGCAGATGACGTCACCCGCCGGGCATCATCGGGGCACCAATCACCTGCCTCCCCCCTCCTCTGGCCAATCATCACTGGCATCAGATCGCCGAGGGACCCAGAAGATGACGATCGGAGGTGTGTAAAGAAAAATAATTTTTTTTAATAAAGTCATTTGTAAAGTGTGTGTGTGTGTGTGTGTGTGTGTTTTTTTCTGTTAGCCCATGAGACCCCTATACCAGTTCACAAGGCTCGGGGCTGGAAAGTCACCTGCAGCTAGCGGGTGACTTGCCATTAACCCCTGAGCCCCCCCATTACCTGCCTCCCCAAAACCCAGGGGGGGGGGGCAAAAGAGCCGTGGCCTTAGGCTATGCCGGCTTGTAGCCTGCAGGGCCAGGGGCCACAAAAGCTGGCCCCTGCGCCCTGTTCTACAAGCCCCCATAGCTGGTCACAGGCGGGAGGGGAGACCTTATGTCATTTTCTTTTTAAAATTAACCCTATGTTACCTGTAACCTAGTAGGTATAAAAGGCTTCCAGCAGCATCAAGAGAGCAGAAGCTGAAATGATCAGCGTGTGACACAGTGCTCTTGGATGGATGGGAGGTAAGTTTTAAAAAAAACATAATAAAATATTTTTTCTCTGTGTCAGTGTGTTTTTTTTACATTTAACCCTTTGTGAACTGGTAAGGGATCTATGAGACCCCTATACCAGTTCACAAGGCTCTGGGTCTGGCAAGTCACCTGCGGCTAGTGGGTGATTTGCCATTAACCCCGAGACCCCATTACCTGCCTCCCCAAAGCCCAAGGGGGGGGGGCAAAAGAGCCCATGGCTATTAGGCTTTTGATCTTGTAGCTGGCAGGGCGGGGGGGCATCAAAGCTGACCCTGCACCCTGTTCTACAAGTCCCCATAGCTGTTGCCTGGGCTGGTTATGCTGGGTAGGGGGAAACCTCACGCCATTTTTTTGGAGAATTTTAAGGGTTTTTAACCCTTAAAATCCCCCCAAGAAATGGGGACTCTACACCAATTTTATTTTTACTTAACTTTGTAGTCTGGATAGTAGTTGTATTTTATTTATAAATGTTATAAAGTGCTCTTTTCAGTTTAGAGGATCTCCTGGACAGGAACGGGCTACCGATACATATGTGGTATCATTGTAATCGGGAGAAAAAAACTGTAGAAAAAATACAAACAAGACGTTTCATGTTAAAGCCTAAAATCTGCTGCAAAAAGAAAATATGCCATTTTCTTGGAAATTCCTGCAAAAATCACATCACGCAAAATGATGACAAATATCCTGTCAGCAGAGGGTGACAAAATCTCAAGTAGGCTGGCAGTTAAAAGGTTACAGGTACCTATGCATGTTGGGTATTGTTCTGCCCGGGGGACCTTGCGCTTTCAGATTTAGCTTGTTTTTTCTTATTTGCATATTGATATTATAGGAAAAGGTGTTTTTTTATTCAGCTTTTTTATACATTTTTTTTTATTCTGCTTTTTTATACATTTTTTAGTGAAAACCTGTGCAACCTAAGAATTCTTCAAGATATTACTTCCAGAAAGATGAGCCCACTACAACAAGCTGGGTACAGTTAGAAAGCTTAACATGTGTACTTTCAGGAATATATGGTTTATGGGGGGTATTTCAAATGTAAAGGGTTGTTTTGGTAGAAAAAGCACAAGGTTTGCACTTTGTCTGCAGAGCTGAAATTTTAAAGTAAAATTACCGTTACGCACATGCTTTACTTTGGTGTGTTTGGCAACTCTTCCCTTGACAGTAGCTATGCATGTTGGGTATTGTTCTATTTGAGGGACCTTGCTTTTTCATATTTTCAGTTTTTTTCTTGTTTACATATAGGTTTTTTAGGAAAATGTGGTTTTGATTCTGCTTTTTTATTCTTTTTTAGGGAAACCCTGTGCAACCAAAGAATACATTGAGGGATTACTTCCAGAAAACTGCACCCATGTCAACACGCCTGGTACGCCTAGAAAGCCTGAGGTGTGTACTTCCAGAGAATATATAGTTTGTCAGGGGTATTTCAAATGTAAAGGGTTGTTTTTCTTGAAAATCTGCAAGGTGCGCTTAGCGTCTCGCATAGTTGTATTTTATCTGAAAATCTCCTAAAGCGTTGTTTCAGTTTGGGGGAGTCTCCTGGGCAGGAAAGGGTGTTTACCTATACATATGTGGTACTGCTGTAACTGGGAGAAATAAGATTTTATTGACAAACTTACATTTTTTATTACAAAAAAAACTGCAAATTGTAAAAAATATATATATATTTTTTTTTTGCACATATTTCACCCACAAATATTGAGAATACACTTAGAAAATGACAAACAAGACATTTCATGTTAAAGCCCAGACTCTGCTGAAAAAAACAATATATCACTTTCCTGGGAAATCCCTGAAAAATCCCTTAAAAAAATCATAGTTGAACATGGGGAGTGCAAAATAGTGCAAAATGGTCTGGCAACAAAGGGTGACAAAATCTCAAGGTAGGCTGGCGGTTAAAGGGTTAGACCCCTGTACCAGTTCACAAGGCTTAGGGGGCTGGCAAGTCACCAGCGGCTAGTGGGTGACTTGGCATTAATCCCAGGCCGCCCCATTACCTGCCTTCCCAAAGCCCAGGGGAGCATGGCAGAAAGCCTGGGGTCATATAGGCTTTGCAGGCTTGTAGCCAACAGGGCAGAGGGCCACAAAAATTAGCCCCTGCGTCCTGTTCTACAAACCCTGCATAGCTGGTACCCGGGCTGTTTATGCTGGGTAGGGGGGACCCCATGTCATTGTTTTTGGGATTTGTAAGGGTTTTTAACCCTTAAAAATCCCCCAAAATGCCCCTCCACCCCTGGGAAGGGGGCCCCATGCCAATTTTTTTGTTTAACCCTTTAGAGTGTGGATAGAAGTTGTATTTTATGTATAAATGTTATAAAGTGCTCTTTTTAATTTGGGGGTCTCCTGGGCAGGAATGGGGGCTACCAATACATATGTGGTACTGTTGTAATCAGGAGAAATAGGACTTTCATCTATCATATGGTTTTCGTGAATAAAATAAATGTTTTATTTAATATAAATTAAAAATAGTACAAAATTTACAAACAAGACATTTCATGTTAAATGCTTTACTTTGGGATGTTTGGCAACTCTTCCCTTGACAGTACCTATGAATGTTGGGTCTTGTTCTGTTTGGGGGACCTTCCTTTTTCAGATTTAATTTGTTTTTTCTTGTTTGCGTATTTTTTTTTTAGGAAAAGGGGGCTTTGATTCTGCTTTGCTATTTTTTATTTTATGGAAACCCTGTGTAACCAAAGAATTCATTAAGGGATTACTTCCAAAAACCTGCACCCACATAAACAAGCCTATAAATCTTGAGGTGAGTACTTCCAGAGAATATATAGTGTGTAGGGGGTATTTCAAATGTAAAGGGTTGTTTTTCTTGAAAAACTGCAAGGTGCGCATAGCATAGTTTGGAGGAGTCTCCTGGGCAGGAAATGGTATCTACCAATATATACATATGTGGTACCAGTGTAACCTCTGCTGAAAAAAAAAAGATATATGATTTTCCTGGGAAATTCCTGAAAATCCTGTCAAAAATCACAGTTGAACATGTGTAGCACAAAACAGTGAAACATGGTCTGGCAACAAAGGGTGACAAAATCTCCAGGTAGGTTGGCAGTGGTGCAGTGATGACTTGAACAACTTGGAATTCTATAGCAAGAAAACTTTTTCAGAGAAAGCCATGTGATTAAAATACAGATTCTCCCTTCACGTTCCTAATACTCCAGTGCTCTTGATTAATGTAACTTTTCATTAGTCTCTTACTTTACTGCTATTACCATCTTAATTTTTTAACATTTTTAATGCCGTAATGCCGTCAGCTATTTTCCTCTTTGCCTCCATCAGTTTTTTGCTGCCTTCTCTCTGCTGTACAGACAACAAAGCTGTCAGTATACCAGAAGGAAACCATTCATTCGCCATATCAGTCAGCATTTATTTGAAAGAAGTCTGACATTCATTTGTTAAAGATGGAAAATTGACAACGGCATATTTTCTTTTCACCTTCTCTTGGTTTGGAGGATTTACCAGAACAGGTTGTGCCTTAAGAACACGTAGTGGTTTTCTTTAAATGTTTTAAATTAATAATAAAAAGATGTACACAGTTATGAACATAGCACGTTGCCCTAAAAGATAGTATGTGAATTCAACCATGTTACAAATTGTCTGTAGGTGATTTTAGGTTCCTTTGATGATATGAGGTTAGTACAGGCTCCTTTGATGAGAGCAGACGAGTGCTAACAATGTAGCAGGTGAGTGAGGTGAGTGCAGGCTGCTGACACCCACTGACAGGCTCTGTCCCCTAGTAATGCAATGCTACAAAATGGGTGAAATCGACCTAAAGTTCATATTATATAGACGGGGGCCTCAACCAAAATGATCCTATCCCAGCATCCAATCAGGTGCTTTCCAAATTCCAGATGGGGAGGCTGGTGATCAGTGGGCATGATGTGGTGGAGTACACACGGAAAGCAAAAACTTTATTATGGGAAAGGTCATGAATTTTCCCACCAGGATCTCAAAGTTATTTGGGTTTTACCAAACCAGGCCAGGGTCCAATCTATCCTTGACAAGGTTCCCATGTGGTGTCTGTGGGCATTGACACAGGCCCGTTCCTCATTCAGTAATTAGCTTATAAATTCAAGTTCAACTTGAAGATCTATGCAAGTTCCAGTGCATGAGAAGATTCTAGAGGCAAGGATGTACAGTACAGTATTAATATTTATACATAATTTTAACTGTTTATTGTGGGGAAGACGGGGAGGCCGATTCAGTAATAGCGCCAGGTAGCGACAGATGAGCGCCAGTAGCGTGATTTTCACAGCGCCCGCTAGTATTCGCTGTGCTTGGCCGTTGTTCACTTGTTGACAGCGACTCAGTCGGTGTGCGGTAATGTTGAATACGGGGTTAGGAGTCGCTGTTTCACAGGTTCCGCGCTGTATGGGTGCGCCTGACAGCGAATGGCCAGAGCGAACGGCTCCCAGCATATTCATTAACAAATCATGCTCAAAAAATTCTCGCGCTGTGAAATGCTTGTTTAAACCCCAGAGCGCTGGCGGCGATGGCTTAAAAGTAGTTTTTAACCCCCAAACATCCATATTTTTTGATTAAAAAATTAAACAAGTTTTTCTCAACATTTTGTAATATGAATACATTAATATCAGACCTGTAATATCAATTCTGCACAAAAGTTTTTTTTTGTTTTTTTTTATTTTTTTTATTAATTTTTATATTACCTTAAAAAAAATATATAACATTGCCGTAGTGGTCACAGAATTTTTGACAGTTAAAAAAAAAAAAAAATACAATCATATCAATTAATTATGAATATTTAAAGATTGCTCCATTGAAATGCATTGGAGAGCGCCAGGTAGCGAGAGGTCATACCTGGCGCTGTGATGGGATTAGCAGCGGCGCTGTTCTTTGCAGTCCGCTACATGATGAATCCCGCGCTAGGCGACGCTCTCGCCGGCGCTAGCCTCATTTAGCGTGATAAATGCGTGATTGTGTCCGCCGCCTGGCGTTCTGGAGTCGGTAGCCGCCGATAGCTGGCGCTACCTGGCGCTAGTGAGACACTACCTGGCGCTATCCCTTGATAAATAAGGCTGTTAGCTCACTTTAATACTGATTTTGTTGTATGCGGCCCAGGAGATAAAGCTCCCTTTCCTGTTCTGCCACCAGAAACAGTTAATTATTTTACCAGAAAAACCTTGGGCATATTAAAACAACATAAGGGGAAGTCCCCGTGTTAGAAGGTCCCAGACAGACAAATTAACAATCAACTTGCTTTGGAATATATTCTTGGCTGTATCCAAAACTTATATTTAAAAAAAATCTGAAATTTCTGTAAACAGTAAACGTATTAACCTGACATAACGTGGGCATACATATACACTATTGCTTTATATATTAATATGACCGTAACTTTATAGTCCCACCCACCCCGCTACCCACTAGAATAATTTATCAGATCTATTATGGAGCCAGTTTTTCTTGTTTCATTCCATACTAAATGCCAGATCTTGCTACCCTGAAGGTGTCTTCCATCTCAGAAAATATACATTGTAAACAGTGTTGTGACATGTGCTTGAAAGGAGTGTTCCGTACATTCATATGACGGATGGGAGGGAGCCCCTTTATCTGTTTCCAAGCAAATGACAGCCTTTCTAATGTTGACATAGTTTTTTATTTGAAGTTTTGTCACTGTTGCTTTAGTGTTGAACAGGAACAGTGCTTAAATAACATTTTGTAAGATTTATGTTACAGGTGTTACTCGCACTTATGGTTTTTTAGTTAATTAGTTCTGTTTGATGGGGTAGACTGGCTGCTTGAATATGTGAATATTGACTCTACGACTCTACCCACCCAGATTTGAAATATGACATCATTTTGTGGTCAGTTTTGTCAGTTTGATTTGTTTGTATATGTATAGACCGTTTGTGGCACGTACAATTTTGTAACTGCTTGTTAGTATTAGGAATGTTTAGATCCCCTTTAATCAGTTGATCACTTAGATAGAATCAAGGACACAATATGGCATACGAGAGGAGAAAGCTGGGGTTAGAATGAAACTCAACTTAGGTAAAGATGGAAACATTTATAAAATGTAGGAAAAAGTGAGATAAAAAGAAAACCAGACAGAACTTGTCTGAGCAAGTTTAGAGGGGACCCCCACACATGTTGAGTGTGTGGTCTAACATGTGAGTCATGTGTATGGGAAGTAAATTAGTTAATACAGTGTTGGAGCTGGGTCGGACCAGGTATTTATATGGGAGCTGTGCCAGAGAGGAACTTAGACATTAGCTTTATCTAAGAGTGTCCTCAGTAACTAGAAGGCCAGTGGCAGCCTGAAATGTCCCAGACTGAAACCAATATCTTATGGCTCATAGATAGGATTAAATCCATCTGTGAATAGCTTTAGCCAAAGTTTGAAATGATAGAAGCTTTTATGTACTGCTGCAACTGCATTCTGCTATTCAGGGAGAATAAAGATCTACTGCTGATTTTATAGACAGTGCAACAGAACTGTGAGTAACTTTGAAGACTGTGCTACACCTCAACCTGCACCCTGCACTGTTTACACCAACATTGGACTCTCTAAGCATTCAGAATATTGTTCAATGCCAGAGATTAGCTTAAAATTTACACAGCCCGAAACTTGTAATTGCTAAATCCTGGAAAACGTTGACTTTAAGCTTCAAAGAATTTAAGAATAGAGTCAACTCCATTATGATGATGGAAAAGATGTCCGCAGTTAATGGTGGGGGTCTGGAGAGATTTCGAGAGGTGTGGGCTCCGTGGACAAAAAAACTACCTACTGGCGGATTTCGATTCCAACCTTCTAACAGTATGAGCAGTTGGTAGCTGGGCTTTATTATTCTATCTTTCTCCTCAGTTTCCTCTTCCTTCTTCCCCCCCTTTTTTTCTTCTCCTCTATCTTCATCCCTATCCCTTCAATGCCTCGTGCCTTCCCCCCCCCCTCCATTATACCCCAGTTGAATTTGCTCCGAAGGAGTCCTGTTTTCTGTTCCTACAATTATGGCTTGTGAGCCCACGGGCAAGATCGAAACAGGTATGTACGATTTTTATGTCTTACTTCACAACACTTGAGTCTATGTGGTATATACTGTAAAAGGCTGTGATGTATATACTACAGCATTCGTCTCTAGGTATATATTGTACGACCATAGAAGTTGTTTTGTAAATGAATATTGTCAATAAAAAGTATTAAACAAGAACATTTACACAGCCAACGCCTTCCACTAGTGGGCACATGTTTTAGGCATGTTATACCTATCAGCACAATGCTGGAAGTATCTGGCTGTAGGGGGGTGAGACTTGGTGAGTAACAAAACACAGTCGCAAGTCACCATGTGGAGAGACTCAAGTTAGTCATAATATAGGAGAGGCTGAAAAGTAGAGGCTTTTGGTAGGTTTAGACCCATATATTAAGCCTAACATGTGCCTCTTCACATGGAGTCTTGCAAATGTCTTTTGTATGTATTTAAAGAATCCTTTGCTAGGAAAAACCTCTAAATCTGAAATGTATCCAATGGATTAAAAGTTAAAGCGTAATTCCAGTCAAAATTAACCCTGCCCTGCCACCCTCTCCTGAAGCAGGACTAAGGGGGTTACAAAGAAAAAAACCTTACCTCGCCCGCTGTCCAGCGCCGTTCTACCATTTCTGTCTGTCCGCCACAAAGAAAGACACAAAGTGGCATACCCAGGCTCCATCCGCGCACCTGCCACCTGCACTTCAAGGTGGCACATGCAGAGCCGAGGAATGGCACTTTATGTCTTTTTGTGTGGCAGTAGCACAGAAATGGGATATCTTCACTGGATTGTGGGTAGGGTAAGGGTTTTGTTTTTTGTAAACCCCCTCTTCCTGCCTCAGTGCCAGGAGAGGGTGGCTGAACGGAGGGTTAGTTTTGACTGGAATGGCACTTTAAGTTTTAAGTTTTATTATTTGCCATGATATATATACCAGGATAGTGGATAACAGGATAGTGTACATTCCTTACCTTTCCCTAGGAGCCCCAAATGTTTATTTACCCTATACTCCTCCCCTATACAGGGCGATCGCCCTAGGCACCAAGGCCATTGGAGGTGCCTATATCGCAGCCATCATGTTTTCTGCTGTTGTTCAGGCCCACTGTTAGTTCTGGCGGCCAAAGGAAAAGCCCCTCTTCCCACCTTATTAGGCTCAGTCATGGGGAGGGGGCACTGCCTTCTGCTAAAGAAGAGGCACAGCATAGCACTTACCATATGGGACAGCAGCAACAACACAGGATGGGTGAGGAGGGGCAGAACTTTTTCCTTCCCACATTGAGCACTAGTTTTGCCTAGAAACTGCCCTGGTATCCACGCCCCTCAGCTGCATTCTCCAGCATCTATCCCCTGCTTTGCTCCCTTGTCCCAGGAGTCACAATGGCAAACATTGCTATATAATGAAGTGAGATATAATAAAAGTGGCTGCTGCCTTCTGCCTGCCGAAAGTGTATGAATTCACTTATGGCAAAAGTTTTCTCAAAATATAGGGAATAGACAAAAAATTGTTTTTGTTCTTCCAGACTGCTGATGCAACTTTTGTGATTTATCATATTTGTGTTGAATTAACCGTGTGTCCTGTGACAAGAGAAAATGGCCTCATTAAGCACTATAGGGTTTTTTCACTCTAGCTAGGAATACTTCACGTACAGAATGGTATAGTCAGTTGGTGAAGGGAAATAGGTGATTGTCTCTTCCTCTCTCTTCCTGTTCATTTCAGTTCAAGCAGCCAGTAAAATAATGCAGATTCCATTTCTGCTGACGTTGTACTTAGCCATGAACTAAAACAAATAGGACAACAGTGGATTAGGCCAATCCTCAATGCACACACAGTGAATGGTGTGTCTCAAACAGTTTGATGCAGAAAGGGTGGGGTCTATTCCATATTCTGGTCTGTGAAAAGTTGTCATGCTAGAAACAAAGAGGGGTTTTGCTATAGACTAGAAACCAGCAACAACAGCTTTAAAGTGGATGAAAACCCAGGATTTTGACTATCCTGGGTCTCGGTCCTTGCACCCCCATCAGGGATTCCCCACTGTGTGAAATCCCCCAGGTCGCCCGATCTCACTCACCCATCCCTGGTCCTACGGCGCATACGCATCCCTCTCATCCAATCAGCACACTCAGATCCACTACTGCCCCTTCGTCTAATAGCTCATCTAAGATGAGCGGATCCGAGCACGATGGCAGCCGCTACCCTCCAACAGGGAGCATGCCCGCACCAGACATTCACAAATGCCTGGCATGGGCACGCACCCTTCTAAAGGGATAGTTTCCGGGTGACTTGGGGTTTCATACAGCGGCGCATCCCGATTCTGGATACCCTGGGGGGAGGGAATTTAGGGCCGTTGAAGCGTAGGTTTCGAGCCACTTTAAGCAGCAGCACAGCAGAATGAATACACTGCATGGCAAGTAAGGGAAGAAAACTTTGATTTCACATTTAACCTGGACAAATCCAGGGATTGGTGGCAGCACCAGGGACCTGTGACAAGGCAGTGGCATTAGCAAGTATCGGTGTCAAAGCAGTGGAGACTGGCAGGGGCACAGTAGATGATAGTGAGTACTGAGCTACAATGTGAATAAAGTGCTGGAAAAGTGCAATACACGCGCCTTACCTGCACTGCCTTTAAACTGCTCTTGGCTGCACAATGCTAGCATCTGTGGTCCAAATGCTGCTTCACGCATCACAGTGCAGAACATAAATGTGAAATTGCCAGCTTTCATGGAATATCTTGGGCTTTGGTCCTTTTTCCCCCGGGCACCCCGATCAGAGATGCCCCACTGTGTGAAACCCCCAGGTCACCCAATCGAACTCACCTTTCCCCGGTTCTATGGCGCATGTGCGGCCTCTAGTCCAAGCAGCGTGCTCAAATTCACTCCCGTCCTTTCTAAGCCTTTGTCTGAGAGAGCGGACCCGAGCACGTCTCACAGCCACATGCCCCGCTACCCTCCAACAGGGAGTGTGCCCACACCAGCTATTCACAAATGCCTGATGTGGATGCACGCCCTGCTAAAGGGATAGCAGGGAGCAGCTGCTGCTGGCACATGTGTCATTGGACCAGGGGAGAAGGTGATTATACCGGGCGACCTGATGGGTTTCACACAGCGAGGCACCCTATTTCTGGATGCCCCTAGGGGAGGGAATCAAGCGGCCCATGAATCTTATATATTCCAGGGTCGTCAGGCTGTGGGTTTTGGTCCACTTTAATTGAATAGGATTTTTTTGTTGTTGCTTTGAAGTTACTTTTAGACAACAGATGGAATTGGATTGTTTTCGAGCTAACAAGTCTATAATAATTAATTGGTTGATGTATTGGAAAAATTGACTTGCCAGTGAAAGGAATCATTGTGGGTGGCCATAATAATTCACAAATGACAGTCTAACCACTGCTACATGTACTCACTCATTTGCCAGATATGTTTGATGTGCCAGAATAAGTTCACTCTACGTTTGCTTATATATCTGAGTGAATAAAATGGTTTTACAGGATGAGTATTTCACTTTTCTAACTGGGACAGAATCCTCTTAGAGAAAGGGGTAAATTTAGGAATTAAATGGGATCGAGCCCTAATGCCCCAGCATTGCTTATGTGGGCCTTTGTCTGTAATGGGATTATTTACATTTTTTTCTGGAGAGATTGAGTTGGAAGAGAGTAAAATAAAAATAGTTTTCTTCTATTTAAAAATCAAAATCCCCTGCACATGAAATGGGGAAATTCTGATGCTGTTTATTGTGTAACTTCTATGATTAGTGATAGAAAAGGTAAAAACAACAAACAGCAGCTTACCTAGTCAAACGTTCCTCCAGGGCTGACATTCTTCTTTGGTAGGCACCCTGAATGAGGAAATCCCCTTCCTTACTCTGGCCACACCCCGCTGATGCGGTCCACCAATCAACTTTCAGGTTCCATAACAGAACCACGCCCCCCTCCCAGCTAACCCCTCCCTCCTGTCTCCCTGCCCCACCTCTTCCTAGCAGTGCTCTCTTGCTCAGCGCTGACAGCTTCCCTCGGGAGGAGGCCTGCCTTTCAAGAATCTGTTGCCACCCGCCACTGCTGCTGGAGGAGCCCCCCTGCCTGTCATCCGCCACTGCTGCTGCAGGAGCACGCTGTCCATTGCTACTTCCCTGCCACTGCTGCCTGCCGCTGGAGGAGCCCCGCTGCACGCAAAACGCCACTGCCACTAGTGGAGACCCACAGCCTGTTGCTGCCATCCTCTGCTGCCACTGGAGGAGCCCTGCCGGAGCCAGTGGAGAGTAGAGTTGAGCCCCACTGGCACTAGAGGAGCCCCACTTTGTTCCCTCTAGGATAGCTAAAGCTCTCCTATCATATTCAGATAAGTGCTTTAGAAACTGTGGTGCAAAGGGAACTGGGTGACTGGCTTATTTTTATCATAATTGAGTAAAATATTCCCAGAGACCCTTGGACAGCTCTTTTGTCTAGCAGATCAGCAATCGATGTCCCAGATCATTGGATTTATGGTTAATGAAAAACTGACTGTAATCTTACAGGTCTCTGACCATAAATTCTTAAAAATATGGGACTCCTGGTTAAAATATGCGCACCCAACCATTCATCCAAGTAGTGTGATGTCATTGTAATCATTAGCAATGATTTAAATAGAAAACATTAGACCAAAAATAAAAGGGGGCGATTCCCCCCCAATTGGCCTCTACTTACTTTTGGATGTTGACGCTGCTAGCTGTGGCGTCATCTGGCTGGTTTGGGGCCTTTATAACATTTTTAGCAAGACCCCAATTGTTATTTTTTTTTGTTAAAGATTGTCTCTGGGTCCCCCCGCCGCTGGCTAAGTGATAGCACCGCTTTAGCCGTGCTCTTCAAACTCCTGGGCCGCTCTGTGAAGTCTCGCAGGATTTCAAGCGCCTCCATTGCATCCCATGGGTACTGCGCAGACGCGATATCTGGGGTCGCATGCACTTTCTGATGGGATGCAAAATGGTGCCGTCCATCAGAAGGTCGCCCGGAATCCGAGGGGCTCAAAAGATGGATCCCCCAACGAGGTGAGAAAAAAGCACCCATAGGTAAAACCGTAGTGTGGGGGGGGGGGGCAGCAGATCACTCTACCTTCTTTCCTTCTTTCATCTTTATAAAAACTTTACCTCACTTGGTATGTTCTGAGTTTTCTCTACCTATCCAGGCCAATATTTCTAAATGAATGTTCTGTCAACCAATATAGGCCCTTTCAAAGTGGTCTTTGCCAACTCCAAATACTATTCTGTGGGCATTTTGGTTCAATGTTAATTTTTATTGATTTTCGACCAGATAAAACGTATGTATAATTTTTCCTGTTATACTTATTTATTTATTATTTATTTATTACTAAATGTGATAAAACTTTTGAAATAGAAAAAATATTTGTTATGATGTTTCCTAATAAAATCACCCGCACATGTGATAAGGCATTTTTATAGGTGAGGTAAAAATATTTTGGGGAATATTTTTTTTTCTGCATATCACATAGGGTGCTGTTGTTTCCAAACCTTTTTATATGTTTTTATTTATGCTTTTCAAAGCAGCAGCGGACCACTGGATACACTTAATTGGTAGTCTATTGCTTATTTGTTATGATGTGACTTACATGGTTTGATATTTTTGTATACCTTGCTCCCATATATCTTCATGCACAATTCTTTATTTATGGTAACACTTTAGGAATATGACATTTTTGCACCTAGCACTTTTTTGTAATTTTGTAGTTTGAATATTTATTGTTGTGTGTCAGTTTATTTTATAGATTAATAATAAGTTATTTAGCACTATGCACTTTATTTGTATCACGGTCTAGTGCTTGTTTATAGTTTGTAATACCCTGTATCATTATTTATTCCTGGGTAGTCAATAGTACATTTAGTGCCATTTAGGGGGCAGTAGAGGTCTATTTTGTATACTGCTTTGCAGTAGCTGCCTGAGTAATATTGTGAATAGCCATGAATAGCTTTTTGTAGCAGATCTTTGCAGTACCAAAGATCTGCTATGTGTCAATAGGGGCATTCCTGGAGCACCCACTGGATTATTTATTTCATAGTGGTGCTCTCACAGTAGCAGTCTCACTTGCTTTTCAAATTACACATATGGATGCATAGTTACAATTACAACTACAACTGCAGTTACAATTGCCATTGCAAGCACCCAACAACCAAATAGAGGACACCATACACACATTCACACCACATTCATCCACACTCTCGCCTGCTTTAATCCATGTTTATCTGAAAGAGGGATAAGTTGCCGCCCCGGAGGGGGAGCAAAGGTTAGCCCCTAGTCGGTAGCGGAGCCTGGGGCATCGAGCCACATCCCCCAAACTCGCTCAAACTTGTCAGGTCAACCTCTGGCTAGGTAGGTCATCTTATATAGCACTAATTTACAATTAACTAGATTCTTCCATCCTAAGAGGCTGGGTTTGTTTGGGTGCTTCCAATTTAAAAGAATGCATTTCCTTGCATAGAACATTAGAAGACTATTGTTTCCTCCCAATCTCCCTGGTCAAGGTCCGGAACTAGTTCTTCCCATTTACTTCGCGTTTTCTCTAAAGGGGAGGGTTGGTCTAAGAGAAGGGCATTGTATAGTGTAGAAGTAGGCTTATTGAGGTCTGTAGCCCTCACCAGAGACTCAATCCGCGATTCCACTAGCTGTATTCCCACTATAGGGATCTGGGACCTCAAGGCACGTCGAAGCTGCAGGTACCGAAAGAAATCTCTAGATGATAATGTAAATTCATGGCACAGCTGTTCGTATGACATCAGAGCCCCCCCAGAGAATATCTGTGCCATTGAGACTATTACCTTCTTTTTCCAAAAAATTTTGTCTGGAAGAGCCATCAGTTCTGGCAATTTGGGATTGTCCCAGAGGGGGGTGTTTGGGGACCATTCAAAAGGAGAGCGGGAGGATTTCTTCATATCTTGTACCTTTGGCCATACATGCACAAGTCGTTCTCATGCACGTAGGAGCGCGTGGGAGTCCTTTTGTCCCTCTATACACTAGGCTCTGCAGCGAATTTGCTGGGCCTACCAAAGATGTCTCAAGAGCCACCACTGGGTTGCCCAGGGGCGGATTCATCCACCAGGTTGCATATACTAATTGAGCGGCATAGAAGTATATTTGCATATGCGGCACGGCCAGGCCCCCCTGCCCCGCTGGAGCTCTGAGTATGGATCTGTTCATTTTTTGGGGGGGGGGGGCCCATATGAAGCCAAATAAAATGGAGTCTAACGACCGGAAGTGGGAGGCCGGCAGCACCACTGGCTTGGTATATATATAAGACCTTAGGGAGAAAGACCATTTTTAACATATTTATACACCCAATGACTGATGGGGGGAGAGCCGCCCACTGGGTCACCCTTCTCCTAAGAACCTCCATCACTGGACAAATGTTGAAGTCCATAAATTTAGAGGGGTCTGCATGTATGACAATTCCAAGATATTTGAACTTGTCTACTCTCTGGAGCGAGGAGACTGGAGAAATCTAAGCACCTCCTGGCTCATCCACCACATATAAGCTAGATTTTTTCCAATTGACCTTTAGGACTGAGAATGATCCGAATTTAGTTATTGTTTCCAACAGGGCCTCTAAAGATCCCTTAGCATCAGCCAAGTAAACCAGGGTATCGTCAGCATACATGGAGGCCTTCTCAACCGCATGTCCCAGTCTCCACCCCTGAATCTCAGTAGAGTTCCGGATTAGTGATGCCAAGGGCTCAATGGCCAGCACAAACAACAAAGGAGAGAGCGGGCATCCCTGGCGCGTGCCTCGGCTCAGCAATAGCTCATCTGTTGTGACCCAGTTTACTCTAACTCTCGCTTTGGGGCTCTTATAAAGCAGTTGTATGTATTTGATGTAGGTCGGGGGAAGGCCTTTTCGTTGTCTAGTGAGACGAGTCTACTACCCACATTATCGTGTTTGATTTGCATATATCCAAACAAAACAAAGAGTCCCACACTCCCTGATCCATCCCCTGTATTAAATGGCACCACTCAAATTATAATTACAAATTATTGCTTCTTTATTCAAAAAATTACTATGTACACGATACACACATCATAAAGGACTGGCAGTTATTGATAGCAGCTAGGGATGAGCGAATCGATCCGGACGAACCCGGATTCGATCCGAATTTCATGAAAAATTCGATTCGGATCGAATCCGAATTTCCCCGCGATTCGATTGCTGGAAGTTTTCCTTTAACATCCATTCATTTACATTACAGGCATTCTAAGATGGCGGACGGGACATGTCCAGACATCAACCCCGCGCCAGTGCAAGCTGGGACAGTCACATGCAGTCTATCAGCAGCCAGCAAGCCCGGTGACGTCACAGCGCTATTTAAGTCGGCGGACATCTTGCTTTTCCTCATTTCTCTATTGCATTCGTGAGAGACAGGACGCTGCTGTAGGCAGGGAGAGACAGTTAGACAGACAGGGACAGGCTGGAGACAGGCAGGAGACAGGCAGGAGACAGACAGAAAGTCAGCGAAAAGCAGGGAAAGTTAGGAAAAATCGGAGGCAGTCACAGGGAGATTTTTTTTTTTTCATCCAGCCTGAGTGTTACTGGCTGGCTGACTGGCTTTGTTAGCGTTTTCAGGCTGCTTATACACTAACTGTGCATATATACTGAACTGATCTAAAGTCTGCTGTGAGGCATCCCATTCTGTGACTACACCAGCCTCTATTTAATACCACAACCATTTGCACTTATTCTAATAGAAATTAGGCCTGATAAAGACACTTTTGCTGTGCATAGCCTTACTGCTGCCAGGTGCTCTCTGGTTTTTGGGGCATCCCATTCTGTGACTACACCAGCCTCTGTTTAATACCATAACCATTTGCACTTATTCTAATAGAAATTAGGCCTGATAAAGACACTTTTGCTGTGCATAGCCTTACTGCTGCCACGTGCTCTCTGGTTTTTGGGGCATCCCATTCTGTGACTACACCAGCCTCTATTTAATACCATAACCATTTGCACTTATTCTAATAGAAATTAGGCCTGATAAAGACACCTTTGCTGTGCATAGCCTTACTGCTGCCACGTGCTCTCTGGTTTTTGGGGCATCCCATTCTGTGACTACACCAGCCTCTATTTAATACCATAACCATTTGCACTTATTCTAATAGAAATTAGGCCTGATAAAGACACTTTTGCTGTGCATAGCCTTACTGCTGCCAGGTGCTCTCTGGTTTTTGGGGCATCCCATTCTGTGACTACACCAGCCTCTATTTAATACCATAACCATTTGCACTTATTCTAATAGAAATTAGGCCTGATAAAGACACTTTTGCTGTGCATAGCCTTACTGCTGCCACGTGCTCTCTGGTTTTTGGGGCATCCCATTCTGTGACTACACCAGCCTCTATTTAATACCATAACCATTTGCACTTATTCTAATAGAAATTAGGCCTGATAAAGACACTTTTGCTGTGCATAGCCTTACTGCTGCCACGTGCTCTCTGGTTTTTGGGGCATCCCATTCTGTGACTACACCAGCCTCTATTTAATACCATAACCATTTGCACTTATTCTAATAGAAATTAGGCCTGATAAAGACACTTTTGCTGTGCATAGCCTTACTGCTGCCAGGTGCTCTCTGGTTTTTGGGGCATCCCATTCTGTGACTACACCAGCCTCTATTTAATACCATAACCATTTGCACTTATTCTAATAGAAATTAGGCCTGATAAAGACACTTTTGCTGTGCATAGCCTTACTGCTGCCAGGTGCTCTCTGGTTTTTGGGGCATCCCATTCTGTGACTACACCAGCCTCTATTTAATACCATAACCATTTGCACTTATTCTAATAGAAATTAGGCCTGATAAAGACACTTTTGCTGTGCATAGCCTTACTGCTGCCAGGTGCTCTGGTTTTGGGGGCATCCCATTCTGTGACTACACCGGCCTCTATTTAATACCATAACCATTTGCACTTATTCTAATAGAAATTAGGCCTGATAAAGACACCTTTGCTGTGCATAGCCTTACTGCTGCCAGGTGCTCTCTGGTTTTTGGGGCATCCCATTCTGTGACTACACCAGCCTCTATTTAATACCATAACCATTTGCACTTATTCTAATAGAAATTAGGCCTGATAAAGACACTTTTGCTGTGCATAGCCTTACTGCTGCCAGGTTCTCTCTGGTTTTTAGGGCATCCCATTCTGTGACTACACCAGCCTCTATTTAATACCATAACCATTTGCACTTATTCTAATAGAAATTAGGCCTGATAAAGACACTTTTGCTGTGCATAGCCTTACTGCTGCCAGGTGCTCTCTGGTTTTTGGGGCATCCCATTCTGTGACTACACCAGCCTCTATTTAATACCATAACCATTTGCACTTATTCTAATAGAAATTAGGCCTGATAAAGACACTTTTGCTGTGCATAGCCTTACTGCTGCCAGGTGCTCTGGTTTTGGGGGCATCCCATTCTGTGACTACACCAGCCTCTATTTAATACCATAACCATTTGCACTTATTCTAATAGTAGTAAGTTGTTGTACCGTGTTAGCCATCGATGTAAGCAGGAAATCCAAGGTTAAGGTAATACCATTTATTGGCTAACTCATTTAGATTGAAAATGCAAGCTTTCGAAGCTGTTCAAGCTTCTTCTTCAGGCATAATACAGATCTGTGACTTAGACACACATTTATACAAAAAAACTACAAAGGAGTGACAATTGTTTTTACACTGACACACATGAAAAATAGCTAAGTCGTAAAATCGTGCATTTTCAATCTAAATGAGTTAGCCAATAAATGGTATTACCTTAACCTTGGATTTCCTGCTTACATCGATGGCTAACACGGTACAACAACTTACTACTACTCGGATGGAAGATACCACAAAGTACCGCACATTTCTGGAACTGAAAACACACCTGAAGAAACTGGCACAAATGGACAGCAACATCTTTTTTCTGACCACATGCAAAAAGGAGCATCTCATTCCACAAGGACTTAAACTATGGAATCCCACCCAACACACTTACAACAGCAGGTTTGCAGAACAACTGTGCATCAGGAGCTCTGAGAGACTGCGGAACAACCTCATAGGAATATATTACAATCTAAAAAGGAGCATAAAGGAAGAAGTTGAGGAAATCAGGGCATCACTAGAGAACGATATCACCGGTATGTGGGATACTTTACAATATTTTTACAGAAAAGTACAAAAACTGTTCATTAAAAACAAACAGAAAAAACTACAGAGGCTCAGGCTGAAAGCTGGACTTGTGTCTACAACACAGAAAGACCAGGAAAGCTGCATCCTTAACTTATCTACATACACACCCAATGAAGCTGAACTTTCTGTACTCTCAAAGGGACTGTCATTCTGCCCAGCAAAACAGATAGCCAAAATTCAGTTGTGCAGTGACATGGAGGACTTCTTCAGAAAAATGCGACTGAAGGAACACTTTCATGACAAGGAGAGCGTGGACACTACCCAACCTGAGCCAGAGTATATTAACCCCACCAAAAGATCTACCTGGACCCCCAGACCCGGAAAAAACTCTACCCTGGACAAGTATATAAACACCTTTAGGCAAAGGGTCACAACCGCAGTCCTGCAGCGGGGTGCAAGACTAGTGCAAAATATTACAAAGGAGGAACAAAAGGCCATCAGCACCTTAAAGGAAAATAAAGACATTATAATAAAACCAGCTGACAAAGGTGGTGCTATAGTCATCATGAACACCAGTGACTACAAACAGGAGGCATACAGACAGCTGTCTAACACCTTACACTATGCCAAACTACAGGAGGATCCCACAGACATCTACGCAAAGGAGCTCCTAAAACTACTTAAAGGCCTTCCCTCTAGAATCAGGGATTCCGTACTGCAACTAATACCAGAAGACCCAAAGGTGGCCTGCTTTTATATGCTCCCCAAAGTTCATAAACCAGGAAATCCGGGAAGACCTATAATCTCTGGTATTGGGACTTTAACTGAAAACCTGTCAGGCTGGGTGGAACGTATCCTAAAACCTCTGGTCCGGGGGACACCAAGTTTTATTCAGGACACAACACATCTTCTCAATAGACTATCTGCAATTGGACCCTTACCAGAGGGAACCATCTTGGCCACCATGGATGTAGAGTCACTTTATACCAACATCCCACATGATGACGGTATAGCTGCTTGTGCAAGGTACCTGCAGGAAAACAACCTACCTGCAGATGAGATCACCGAAATAATTCATTTCATCCTGACCCACAATTACTTCTGTTTCGGCCAAGATCTATACCTGCAGCAGATGGGTGTGGCAATGGGCTCAAGATTTGCACCACAATATGCAAATTTATTCATGGCAAAACTGGAAGAGGAGTTCCTATCACAATGCGCCACTAAACCAATAGCCTATTTTCGCTACATAGATGACATCCTAATCATCTGGTCTGCAAGCCAGGAAGACCTCATTGACTTCCACATGAATTTTAACGACTTCCATCCCACAATACGTTTGAAACTCACCCATTCACCAACAGAAATCAATTTCCTTGACACCACCATACGTGTTAAGGGAAAGGACCTACAAACATCCATCTACCGGAAACCCACAGACCGACCTACATACCTTAACCATAACAGCTTCCACCCAAACCACACCAAGAGGTCCATCGTATTCAGCCAGGGAATCAGATACAACAGAATCTGTTCTGATACCATGGACAGAAACACACATATGGACAATCTAAAAAGAGACTTTATTAGGCAGGGCTACAAACCATCAGAAACAGAGGCCCAGTTACAAAAAGCACTCCACATCCCCAGAGACAGACTCCTGCAGTACAAAGATTCCCAAAAGAAGAACCGTGTTCCTCTGGTTGTCACATACAATCCACGTCTGGAGATTCTGAGGAAAATTGCGAAGGAGCTCCAACCCCTTTTACACAGGAATGAGAGACTTTCTGAGATTTTCCCAGATCTTCCTCTGTTGGCATACAGACAACCTCCCAACCTCAGAAAACTCATTGTGAGGAGCACCCTTAGTGACCCAGCACAAAATGGGACATGGCCTTGCCTGCAGAAAAGGTGTGAAACCTGCGCACACATCTACACCACTGACAGAATAAAGACACCAGGTATGCAACATGATTACAAAATACAGGGTAATTTTACATGCAAATCCCCTAATGTAGTATACCTGATCATGTGTGTGCAGTGCCCCTCAGCATGTTACATCGGGCAGACAGGACAAGCGCTAAGAAAGCGACTGAATCTGCACAGGTTCACAATCAAAAATAATAAAACTGATGTGCCAGTTGCAGCCCATTTCTGCAGACCAGGCCATGGCCTATGTGACCTCAAACTCACAGTGCTCAAGGGGGGTTTCCGCTCACAAAAGGAGAGATTGGAATGGGAGTGCAAATGCATCAAAATCTTTAAATCGATGGACTGTGGGCTCAACAGGGACAATAATTTTATGTGTCACTATGACATGGATTGAATAGACAAGACTCATCACAAGGTCTGATATTAAACAGACTGTCTGGCCTGGTGTGAGAGCAATAAAAATTCCACACACTTTCTCTCCCCCTCTCATTCTTATCAGCCCACCATTAATTGTTATAATCCCTCTGATTCTTATCTCACAGTATACGATTTTACGACTTAGCTATTTTTCATGTGTGTCAGTGTAAAAACAATTGTCACTCCTTTGTAGTTTTTTTGTATAAATGTGTGTCTAAGTCACAGATCTGTATTATGCCTGAAGAAGAAGCTTGAACAGCTTCGAAAGCTTGCATTTTCAATCTAAATGAGTTAGCCAATAAATGGTATTACCTTAACCTTGGATTTCCCACTTATTCTAATAGAAATTAGGCCTGATAAAGACACTTTTGCTGTGCATAGCCTTACTGCTGCCAGGTGCTCTCTGGTTTTTGGGGCATCCCATTCTGTGACTACACCAGCCTCTATTTAATACCATAACCATTTGGACTTATTCTAATAGAAATTAGGCCTGATAAAGACACTTTTGCTCTGCATAGCCTTACTGCTGCCAGGTGCTCTCTGATTTTGGGGCATCCCATTCTGTGACTACACCAGCCTCTATTTAATACCATAACCATTTGCACTTATTCTAATAGAAATTAGGCCTGATAAAGACACTTTTGCTGTGCATAGCCTTACTGCTGCCAGGTGCTCTCTGGTTTTTGGGGCATCCCATTCTGTGACTACACCAGCCTCTATTTAATACCATAACCATTTGCACTTATTCTAATAGAAATTAGGCCTGATAAAGACACTTTTGCTGTGCATAGCCTTACTGCTGCCAGGTGCTCTCTGGTTCTTGGGGCATCCCATTCTGTGACTACACCAGCCTCTATTTAATACCATAACCATTTGCACTTATTCTAATAGAAATTAGGCCTGATAAAGACACTTTTGCTGTGCATAGCCTGACTGCTGCCAGGTGCTCTCTGGTTTTTGGGGCATCCCATTCTGTGACTACACCAGCCTCTATTTAATACCATAACCATTTGCACTTATTCTAATAGAAATTAGGCCTGATAAAGACACTTTTGCTGTGCATAGTAGTACTGCTGCCAGGTGCACTGCTGGCTGTTGGGGCATCCCATTCTGTAACATAGCGTACCCCTCTTTATTTACACTAAGCAGCTCTCTTATTTACACTAGGCAGGCCTGTTGGAGGCTGAGTGTTACTGCTCACTTTTGGTGTGCATTATATTCTGTTTCACATAGACCCACCGCTGCCTGGGGGTTCTTAAAATATCACCTACTACCACGCCAGTTAGACTATGTCGGGCAGACAAGTGCCTGGAAGTGAAAAGAGGAGTGGCAGAGGCCAAGATTCCGCAGGCAGAGCTCGCAGCAGACTGGGGGCCAGTAGCAGCAGGAGTCACGCTGAGAGACCTAATCTGCCATGTCATACTTTTACATGACCATGCCAACACACCTTGAGGATCCGCTGGAGTTCTGGGCAGCCAAACTTGATTTGTGGCCGCAACTAGCAGAGTTTGCCCTGGAAAAGCTGTCCTGCCCGGCAAGTAGCGTGCCATCTGAGCGGGTGTGCTGAGCGGGAGACTCACCTTTGTCAAAATGAATCAGGGATGGATCAGCCAGGATTTCCACCCACCAATGCCTGATGCATGCGACTAGATTCAGCATGGTGCCACGTTTTACACTTTCCAAATGGTGCAAAACATATTTATGTCTTTAGGCCAATTTTTGGGCTCCTGCTGATGCCAACTCCAGGGTGTGAATCATCCATTTTTTGGGCTCCTGAAGCCAACCCCAGGGTCTCTTTAAAGTAATGTTTGGGCTCCTGCTGCTGCTGCTGCCAACCCCAGGGTGTGATTCATCCAATTTTTGGGCTCCTGAAGCCAACTCCAGTGTCTCTTTAAAGTAATATTTGGGCTCCTGCTGCTGCTGCTGCCAACTCCAGGGTGTGATTCATCCAATTTTTGGGCTCCTGAAGCCAACTCCAGTGTCTCTTTAAAGTAATGTTTGGGCTCCTGCTGCTGCCAACTCCAGGGTGTGATTCATCCAATTTTTGGGCTCCTGAAGCCAACCCCAGGGTCTCTTTAAAGTAATATTTGGGCTCCTGCTGCTGCCAACTCCAGGGTGTGAATCATCCTATTTTTGGGCTCCTGAAGCCAACCCCAGGGTCTCTTTAAAGTAATATTTGGGCTCCTGCTGCTGCTGCTGCCAACTCCAGGGTGTGATTCATCCAATTTTTGGGCTCCTGCTGCTGCCAACTCCAGTGTCTCTTTAAAGCAATGTTTGGGCTCCTGCCCCTCATAGTGATGCCACTTCAACTCTCTGCAATTGTGCCGCTCTGCGATTCTATTAGCGATGCCTCTGATCTGCATATTCAAAGTATTATTTAACTAACCCAGCACGCATCCTATGCGTGTTACAACAAGGCAGAATGGTTTACAACCCTATTGAGGCTCTAGGAGGCTCAGAAATAGCCGTTTTTAATAGCGATTCGTCGCGAATAAATTCGGGTCGAAACGATTTTTGTCGGAAAATTCGGCGAATCAGTCGAATCGAATTTTTCAAAAGTTCGCTCATCTCTAATAGCAGCCATTATCACGGCATTATCAGGAATAGGAGTCGTTGAGGCCACTCGATCATCAGGTGATTCGGCCATGGTCTGTGTGCCGCAATGTAGTACTACAGTGCGCCTTTTTTTATTGCCTTTCATGTAGGGGCGGTGTGTCCAGGTCAGTCGCTTGCACTGCCCCCTGAGCCCCGGGTTGTTAGCGGCACTGGAAGTCCCCCGCAGGCAAGTAGGACCCTGAGTTGCGGAGTGTCCCCCAGTACGCTGGAGGCCTTGTATTATTAGCTGGGGGGGGGCAGTCACCTCCTCAAGCAATTCAGATCTGGCATCTCACCGCCTGTTTGGGTAAGCTATGCCCCTCTTCCACCCCACTCAGAACAGTCCAATCCCTTCCCTCCCCTCTGCTGTAGCAGGTATTTCAGTGTGTTGGTGCCTCAGCTGTGCTCCCAGGCAGTAGATAGGATTAGACCTGCCAGAGGGTTATCACTCAAGAAAGGGGGGGGGGTGCTATTAACTGGCCCGTCCACCCCGCACCACCCGCAGCCGGAGCCGCCAGCTGGAGCGCGGAGTCGCACGTGTCTTGGCCGTCAGGCAGAGAGGAGCTGTCGGCGTGACAGCCCAAGCCGTCAGTTGGTGCGCAGGGTTTCACCCACACGCTGTGCAGGTAGGAGCAGCCTGTGGCCAGCAGGGGGAGCCGTCAGCCGCCGATGCGGCCGACAGAACAGACAGCGCGGGCAGCGCGATCAGTGGGGGGGAGGGGGGAACAGGGCTAGTCCGCAACGGGTCCTCTCACCTCCGCACACGGAGGATGCAAGCAGGCCGGCCCCCAACACGAGCTCTCCTCCAGAGCACAGCGAGGGCGGGCTCCGCAGTCCAGACCCACTCCGAGCTCAGTCCTCCTCTCCTCACTTCTGCCCCGAAGATGGCGCCGGGTCAAGAGTTGTGAAGGGCCGCAGAACGCGCTGACTTTTTCTGTCAGGTTGGATCGCCCCACCGATCGTCTCGAGGTACTCCTGGTGCTGTTGTGGGGGGTCTCCCTCCACTCAGATTAGTTACCCAGTTAATCGGGATTTCTGGGATTTTAAAGGATGTTTATCAGGAGCCCTCGTGCCACACGTCCTATCAGTTCAATATACAAATATTTTTAATTGTAACTTTTTGTGTGTTAAAACTGAAAAGCTCACCAAGATGCAGGCTTCAATTAACACCCACATGTGCACCCACACATTCCTTCATAACATTTTTAGCAAGACCCCAATTGTTATTTTTTTTTTTTGTCAAAGATTGTCTCTGGGTCCCCCAGCAGCTTACAGCCACTTCACCAGGGTAAGTGCTGTGCTCGCTTTCCTCCCCCCCTTCCCTTATACCCTCAGCGGTGCCAGACGGGGCGCATTTGCGGTTCTTGCGTCGCTTCCGCGATAGGTTCGTGTTTACACCTGGTGGGTATAAGGGAGGGGGGAGTAAAATGAGCACAACACTTACCCTGGTGAAGTCGCTGTAAGCCACGCAACGCGTCGGTAGGCTGGTGCTGCTGGGGGACCCAAGTCTCTTAAAGATCCATGGTGAACTGAAGTTTACAACTGAGTGAACTTTTGTACTTGAACAAACAAGAAAATTCTATAAAACATTTCTGCTCTAATATTTCCCAAAAATCATCTGTAAAAATGCCCCCTTGCAGGCTACAGGGATTTCTTAAAGAAAGAAAGAACAAATATCTTTTATTGCATTTTTTGGTGTGTTAAAGTTGTAGATATAGATGTAGATGCAGTGCACACCAGAATGTGCACCCACTGTGCATTTTCCCCCAATATCTCCACTCCTATACCAGTGCTTGTGTGAGGATAGCTGCTTCCCACTCTGCTTGTTTTTCTTTTTCCTGCTTCTTTTTATAGGTCTACCTTTCAGTTCCAAAAAGGTTATGAATAAATACAATCCAGGTGTAAGAAATTAAAAACTGAAAAGTGTGGTGTGCATATGTATTTACCCCCCTTTAGCTGCAGTTACAGCTGCAAGCCTGTTGGTACGTCTCTACAAGCTTTGCACGTCTATAGGATGACATTTTTGCCCATTTTTTTTAAATCACGCTAGCTTAGTCAGATTGGATGGAGATCATTTGTGAACAGAAATGTTGAAGTCAAACCACAGATTCTCAATGGGATTTAGGTCTGGATGTTGACTGGGCCATTCCAATACATGAATATGTATCTTTGGCTGTATTTTTAGGGTCATTGTCCTGCTGGAAGGTGAACTTATGCCACAGTCTCAAGTCTTTCTCTGCCACTTACCGGTTTTCCTTCAGGATTGCCCTTTATTTAGCTCTATCTAGCTTCTCATCAACTCTGATCACTTCCCACTTCCTGCTGAAGAAGAGCAACCCCACACATGATACTGCCACCGACATGTTTCTCGACGGGGGGGGGGGGGGGGGGTGTTCAGGCTGATGTTCAGTGTTGGATTTTCTCCACACATAAGTTTGGCACTGTGAGAATAGTTTTTTCTCATGTATTTTTGGGATAAAAAAATGTCTCCTTGGTGCAACTCAAAATCATTTTTAGCTGTTCAAATTATTTAAACATTTGCACAGCTAAAAATGATTCTGAATTGCACGGAGGAAAAAATTCAAGATACATTTTTTTCTCCTAAAAAAGGTGGAAAATTCTTGGTGCCGAACCAGTGTTTAGTGTTTGACTCTTAGGCCAAAAAGTTAAACTTTGGTGTCATCTGACCAGAGCACATTCTTCCACATGCTTTCTGTGCCCCCTACAAAGCTTGAGGCAAACTGCAAATGGGAGTTCTTGTGGCTTGCTTTAAAAAATGGCTTTAATTTCGCCATTATTCCATAAAGGCCAGATTTGCAGACTACATGACTAATAGTTGTACTGTGGACAAATTTTTTCACCTAAGATGCGGATCTCCACAACTCCTACAGAGTGACCCTGGGCTTCTATGCTGCTTCTCAATTTAGTGTTCCCCTTGCCTGGGCTGTCAGTTTAGGTGAACAGCCATGTCTTGGAAGCTTTGCAGGTATGACATTCTTCCATTTTCATGCGATGATGGATAGAACAATGCTTTATGAGATGTTCCGAGTGTGTGCTAACCCTACCATACACTTCACCACAATCTCTGAGTTGTTGAGTGTGTTCCATGGCTATCGTGATGCTGTTTGTTCACAGCTGCAGTTATACCAAGAATAAATTATATACAGATCTAACCCTTTAAAGGCCAAGCATGTGAAATTCACGTAGCTAAAAAAACACCTTCACTCAGGGGGCATCCAATCCCCCACCAACCCTGGGGTCTTCCGCGGGATAGAGAATGCCCATTTTCTGCCCTGCACAGTGATCGGTGGAAGCAAGTGCTGGGGCAGGGGACGTTTAATTCCGGCTGTCAGATACAGTGGCGGTGATCAGCACGGGACAGCAGGATTGCGATGGAAGGAGGTAAGTAGAAAGAAATATTCAACTTACTGTTTCTGTTTTTTTTATTTAACCTTTTTGAACTGTTAATGTATAATTGGGAGGAACGGGGCTTTTACTCACAATTTGGTTTTCTTGAAAAACTTTTTTATTTTGAAAAACATTTTTTTTACTTTTTACCCCAAAATATCAAGAAAACACTGAAATAATTACAAACAAGGCATCTCATGTTAAAGATCAAACTCTGCTGAAATAAACAATAAATGTTTTCCCCTGCAATCCCTGAAAATTCCTGCAAACAGGACAAAGACTTTGTATTTTACATTTAACCATTTGTGAACTAGTAAGAGGTAATCAGGAGGAATGGGGCTTTGGCATTTAATATGGTGCTCTTGAAAAGCTGACAAAAACTGTTAACAAAACAGTGAAAAGATTACAAACAAGGTGTCTCATCTTTAAGCCCAAACTGTGCTGACAATTTTATTGAGGGGTATCAGAGAACAGGGGGCTGAATACATATGCAAATAAGGGATCATAAATATACTGCTTTTCTGAAGGGTTAATTTGGTGACAGTACTTTAAACTGGACTAGATGAGTGATCCATTTGCCTTTAGCCAGTCTAAAGTACCCCTGTCACAAAACTGCAAAATATAGCATATTATTATATACGGCTATGCCAACCCCGCACATTAAAACAGTTTAAAGAAAGACTTTAAAAAGTTTCCCATGGTAATTTAACCCCTTTGATGTAAAGGGTGACTTTGGTGATTAAGACATGTGAATAAGCGTTATGAGTCATAATGAAACTGTCATAACATTTATTACTATTAAACAAGATTATTTCCAAGTGATCTTTGTGCTGGGACGACTGCAGTATTCACTGTGCCCTAAGCCTTAATTAAGGAACATTAGACGATATTATAACATACTGCAGAGTGTCAGTTATTAAGACTAATGTTTCACTGCAAAATTTTTATTAATATGGTGAATCACTGAATGAATAATTGTGTTGTTACAGCATCACCTAGTGGTAATATGAAGATATTACTTGAAATGTTAAAGTGACAATACAACCCTTCTGCGCTTCCAATCATTCTTGTCCCGACTGGGGTTCAGAAGGGATCAGTGCAGGGAGCCCACGGAATTTGAGAGGATATGCCTGGGGGGTCAACCATACCCACACTTGATCTCCAAATTGTACACGCTTTTGATAAATGAACAAACGCCCCCCCCGGCCTTCTGGGATGAATGGAAAGCGGACCTGGGCAGACCCCCTAAGAGAGAAGGAAAGGGAAAAAATAGCAACATTGGTGCATAAGTCCTCCTTGGCGACAAGGGTGCAGGAGACTAACTATAAAATCCTAACACGCTGGTATTACACACCTGACAGCAAGATGTACTCCTCGGTAGACCCGCGGTGCTGGAGGTGTGGTACCGAGCGGAGCTCTATGTTTCACATATTTTGGTCCTGCCCCAAGATCCAGGAATACTGGGGGGAAGTCATACCCATTATCTCGCAGGTCACTGGAGCTCAAATTCAAGACGACCCAAGCCAGATCCTATTACACCTGTCAGAATTCCCAGTTGGGAAATACAAGAAAACCTTGCGAGTACATTTATTAAACGCAGCGAAGCAACTGATTCCCAGGTATTGGAAACAGAAAAACACCCCCTCTGTAAGGGATTGGGTAGGGGAGGTGCTGAACATCTGCGAGACAGAGGATCTGACGATGTCACCTCATGGTTGCCCTGGCTAATGTTTCGGGAATCAGAGGAGTTTAGAGGCCTGTATGGCCAATAGTGCCTCGGGGTGCGCCCAAGCTGTTGGGCCTGAGGCGAGCGAGGAGGTGGTAGAGACCCGGAGGATGGGTCATACCCTGACGCCAAATATTGAGAGCAATTCAATGGCAGAGCTGTGCTTCATAGCCTTCTGTGTGTTACTTCCCCCCCTAGACCCCCCCTCACTCTTTACCCCTCCCCGGTGGTTCCTCATTGTTCCCCTCGTCTTCCCCCTTAAGTCATGTCTAAGCCGGATGGTTGGGGCAACGGGTAGGTCAGATGAGACAGTGAGAAGAGCCATGTAGAATTTAGAAGAGTAGAGGTATTTGTAATACAAGACTAATATATAGCGCCCCACTGAGGACTACCAGAAAAAATGATAATTGTGGATAATAGATGGCAATTTGAGTGTACGCTGAAGATGTATTGCCCGGTCTCCCTTTTCTCCCTCCCTTTTTTTTTGTCTGTATTTGTTGTATTGTTCTTCATAAAACTAAATAAAGAATATTAAAAAAATAAGTGACAATACAAAACAGTTACCCAGGTCAGCTTTAAGTATTATGTAAGTATTATTGGAATCTTTATTAGAGAGTCTCACCTGTGCAGGAAGATGAGTCTTCTAACCTTCGCCCTCTAAATAAAACTCTTCCTGCAATCTTTCCAGACCTTTTCCATAGCTGTAGGGGGCTATCTAAATAAATACAAAACTTTTGGTAATGGTTTGGTCTCCCAGGAGTTTAGGATCTCTTTTAGCTTCTTATACAAAGGGGGGTAGTTCAGTTTGTACAAATCATTTGGGTTAAAAGATAGCTTAATTCCAAGGTCAGAGGTTACCAATTGAAATTTTGTTAGATTCCATATTCTTTTCCTAACTTCTGGGTCCAACCCAACATCAATTGCCGATGGCTTGGTACCTTTTATCCTCAGCCATGGTACCCTTATCCTCTTATTAAACTGCACCAGTACCTCCATAACTATTGGAAGTGACTCTTTAGGGCTTGTTATATACAGCAGCAAATCATCGACAAACAGGGCACATTTATGTTATCTGGCTCCACAGATCACCCTCCTTAAACCCGGGATGGGCCTGCAATCACTCAGCAATGTGTTTCATGGCCAAGAGAAATAGAGGTGGGGATAGAGGGAAGCCCTGTCTTGTACTATAGCTGATGTCTAGGGATGAGCGAATCGATCTGGACGAACTCGGATTCGATCCGAATTTCAGGAAAAATTCGATTCGGATCGAATCCGAATTTCCCCGCGATTCGATCGCTCGAAGTTTTCCTTTAACATCCATTCATTTACATTACAGGCATTCTAAGATGGCGGACGGGACATGTCCAGACATCAACCCCGCGCCAGTGCAAGCTGGGACAGTCACATGCAGCCTATCAGCAGCCAGCAAGCCCGGTGACGTCACAGCGGTATTTAAGGCCGGCCATCTTGCTTTCCTGCCTCATTTCTCTATTGCATTCGTGAGAGACAGAACGTTGTGTAGCTGAGGGAGAGACAGTTAGACAGGCAGGGACAGACAGGGACAGGCTGGAGACAGGCAGGAGACAGACAGGAGACAGACAGAAAGTCAGCGAAAAAACAGGGAAAGGTAGAAAAATCGGAGGCTGTCAGCCTGTCACAGGGAGTTTTTTTTTTTTTTTTTCATCCAGCCTGACAGGCTTTGTTAGCGTTTTCAGGCTGCTTATACTAACTAACTGTGCATATATACTGAACTGATCTTAAGTCTGCTGTGAGGCATCCCATTCTGTGACTACAGCAGCCTCTGTTTAAGACCATATAACCATTTGCTCTTATTATATTTGAAATTAGCCTGATAAAGACACTTTTGCTCGGCATAGTACTTCTGGACCCTGCCAGGGCATCCCATTCTGTGACTACAGCAGCCTCTGTTTAAGACCATATAACCATTTGCTCTTATTATATTTGAAATTAGCCTGATAAAGACACTTTTGCTGGGCATAGTACTTCTGGACCCTGCCAGGGCATCCCATTCTGTGACTACAGCAGCCTCTGTTTAAGACCATATAACCATTTGCTCTTATTATATTTGAAATTAGCCTGATAAAGACACTTTTGCTGGGCATAGCACTACTTGTCCCTGCCAGGGCATCCCATTCTGTGACTACAGCAGCCTCTGTTTAAGACCATATAACCATTTGCTCTTATTATATTTGAAATTAGCCTGATAAAGACACTTTTGCTGGGCATAGTACTTCTGGACCCTGCCAGGGCATCCCATTCTGTGACTACAGCAGCCTCTGTTTAAGACCATATAACCATTTGCTCTTATTATATTTGAAATTAGCCTGATAAAGACACTTTTGCTGGGCATAGTACTTCTGGACCCTGCCAGGGCATCCCATTCTGTGACTACAGCAGCCTCTGTTTAAGACCATATAACCATTTGCTCTTATTATATTTGAAATTAGCCTGATAAAGACACTTTTGCTGGGCATAGCACTACTTGTCCCTGCCAGGGCATCCCATTCTGTGACTACAGCAGCCTCTGTTTAAGACCATATAACCATTTGCTCTTATTATATTTGAAATTAGCCTGATAAAGACACTTTTGCTGGGCATAGCACTACTTGTCCCTGCCAGGGCATCCCATTCTGTGACTACAGCAGCCTCTGTTTAAGACCATATAACCATTTGCTCTTATTATATTTGAAATTAGCCTGATAAAGACACTTTTGCTGGGCATAGTACTTCTGGACCCTGCCAGGGCATCCCATTCTGTGACTACAGCAGCCTCTGTTTAAGACCATATAACCATTTGCTCTTATTATATTTGAAATTAGCCTGATAAAGACACTTTTGCTGGGCATAGTACTTCTGGACCCTGCCAGGGCATCCCATTCTGTGACTACAGCAGCCTCTGTTTAAGACCATATAACCATTTGCTCTTATTATATTTGAAATTAGCCTGATAAAGACACTTTTGCTGGGCATAGTACTTCTGGACCCTGCCAGGGCATCCCATTCTGTGACTACAGCAGCCTCTGTTTAAGACCATATAACCATTTGCTCTTATTATATTTGAAATTAGCCTGATAAAGACACTTTTGCTCGGCATAGTACTTCTGGACCCTGCCAGGGCATCCCATTCTGTGACTACAGCAGCCTCTGTTTAAGACCATATAACCATTTGCTCTTATTATATTTGAAATTAGCCTGATAAAGACACTTTTGCTCGGCATAGTACTTCTGGACCCTGCCAGGGCATCCCATTCTGTGACTACAGCAGCCTCTGTTTAAGACCATATAACCATTTGCTCTTATTATATTTGAAATTAGCCTGATAAAGACACTTTTGCTGGGCATAGTACTTCTGGACCCTGCCAGGGCATCCCATTCTGTGACTACAGCAGCCTCTGTTTAAGACCATATAACCATTTGCTCTTATTATATTTGAAGTTAGCCTGATAAAGACACTTTTGCTCGGCATAGTACTTCTGGACCCTGCCAGGGCATCCCATTCTGTGACTACAGCAGCCTCTGTTTAAGACCATATAACCATTTGCTCTTATTATATTTGAAATTAGCCTGATAAAGACACTTTTGCTGGGCATAGCACTACTTGTCCCTGCCAGGGCATCCCATTCTGTGACTACAGCAGCCTCTGTTTAAGACCATATAACCATTTGCTCTTATTATATTTGAAATTAGCCTGATAAAGACACTTTTGCTGGGCATAGTACTTCTGGACCCTGCCAGGGCATCCCATTCTGTGACTACAGCAGCCTCTGTTTAAGACCATATAACCATTTGCTCTTATTATATTTGAAATTAGCCTGATAAAGACACTTTTGCTCGGCATAGTACTTCTGGACCCTGCCAGGGCATCCCATTCTGTGACTACAGCAGCCTCTGTTTAAGACCATATAACCATTTGCTCTTATTATATTTGAAATTAGCCTGATAAAGACACTTTTGCTCGGCATAGCACTTCTGGACCCTGCCAGGGCATCCCATTCTGTGACTACAGCAGCCTCTGTTTAAGACCATATAACCATTTGCTCTTATTATATTTGAAATTAGCCTGATAAAGACACTTTTGCTGGGCATAGCACTACTTGTCCCTGCCAGGGCATCCCATTCTGTGACTACAGCAGCCTCTGTTTAAGACCATATAACCATTTGCTCTTATTATATTTGAAATTAGCCTGATAAAGACACTTTTGCTCGGCATAGTACTTCTGGACCCTGCCAGGGCATCCCATTCTGTGACTACAGCAGCCTCTGTTTAAGACCATATAACCATTTGCTCTTATTATATTTGAAATTAGCCAGATAAAGACACTTTTGCTCGGCATAGCACTACTGGACCCTGCCAGGGCATCCCATTCTGTGACTACAGCAGCCTCTGTTTAAGACCATATAACCATTTGCTCTTATTATATTTGAAATTAGCCTGATAAAGACACTTTTGCTGGGCATAGCACTACTGGACCCTGCCAGGGCATCCCATTCTGTGACTACAGCAGCCTCTGTTTAAGACCATATAACCATTTGCTCTTATTATATTTGAAATTAGCCTGATAAAGACACTTTTGCTGGGCATAGTACTTCTGGACCCTGCCAGGGCATCCCATTCTGTGACTACAGCAGCCTCTGTTTAAGACCATATAACCATTTGCTCTTTTTATATTTGAAATTAGCCTGATAAAGACACTTTTGCTGGGCATAGCACTACTTGTCCCTGCCAGGGCATCCCATTCTGTGACTACAGCAGCCTCTGTTTAAGACCATATAACCATTTGCTCTTATTATATTTGAAATTAGCCTGATAAAGACACTTTTGCTGGGCATAGCACTACTTGTCCCTGCCAGGGCATCCCATTCTGTGACTACAGCAGCCTCTGTTTAAGACCATATAACCATTTGCTCTTATTATATTTGAAATTAGCCTGATAAAGACACTTTTGCTGGGCATAGTACTTCTGGACCCTGCCAGGGCATCCCATTCTGTGACTACAGCAGCCTCTGTTTAAGACCATATAACCATTTGCTCTTATTATATTTGAAATTAGCCTGATAAAGACACTTTTGCTCGGCATAGTACTTCTGGACCCTGCCAGGGCATCCCATTCTGTGACTACAGCAGCCTCTGTTTAAGACCATATAACCATTTGCTCTTATTATATTTGAAATTAGCCTGATAAAGACACTTTTGCTCGGCATAGCACTTCTGGACCCTGCCAGGGCATCCCATTCTGTGACTACAGCAGCCTCTGTTTAAGACCATATAACCATTTGCTCTTATTATATTTGAAATTAGCCTGATAAAGACACTTTTGCTGGGCATAGCACTACTTGTCCCTGCCAGGGCATCCCATTCTGTGACTACAGCAGCCTCTGTTTAAGACCATATAACCATTTGCTCTTATTATATTTGAAATTAGCCTGATAAAGACACTTTTGCTCGGCATAGTACTTCTGGACCCTGCCAGGGCATCCCATTCTGTGACTACAGCAGCCTCTGTTTAAGACCATATAACCATTTGCTCTTATTATATTTGAAATTAGCCTGATAAAGACACTTTTGCTCGGCATAGCACTACTGGACCCTGCCAGGGCATCCCATTCTGTGACTACAGCAGCCTCTGTTTAAGACCATATAACCATTTGCTCTTATTATATTTGAAATTAGCCTGATAAAGACACTTTTGCTGGGCATAGCACTACTGGACCCTGCCAGGGCATCCCATTCTGTGACTACAGCAGCCTCTGTTTAAGACCATATAACCATTTGCTCTTATTATATTTGAAATTAGCCTGATAAAGACACTTTTGCTGGGCATAGTACTTCTGGACCCTGCCAGGGCATCCCATTCTGTGACTACAGCAGCCTCTGTTTAAGACCATATAACCATTTGCTCTTTTTATATTTGAAATTAGCCTGATAAAGACACTTTTGCTGGGCATAGCACTACTTGTCCCTGCCAGGACATCCCATTCTGTGACTACAGCAGCCTCTGTTTAAGACCATATAACCATTTGCTCTTATTATATTTGAAATTAGCCTGATAAAGACACTTTTGCTGGGCATAGCACTACTTGTCCCTGCCAGGGCATCCCATTCTGTGACTACAGCAGCCTCTGTTTAAGACCATATAACCATTTGCTCTTATTATATTTGAAATTAGCCTGATAAAGACACTTTTGCTGGGCATAGTACTTCTGGACCCTGCCAGGGCATCCCATTCTGTGACTACAGCAGCCTCTGTTTAAGACCATATAACCATTTGCTCTTATTATATTTGAAATTAGCCTGATAAAGACACTTTTGCTGGGCATAGTACTTCTGGACCCTGCCAGGGCATCCCATTCTGTGACTACAGCAGCCTCTGTTTAAGACCATATAACCATTTGCTCTTATTATATTTGAAATTAGCCTGATAAAGACACTTTTGCTCGGCATAGCACTTCTGGACCCTGCCAGGGCATCCCATTCTGTGACTACAGCAGCCTCTGTTTAAGACCATATAACCATTTGCTCTTATTATATTTGAAATTAGCCTGATAAAGACACTTTTGCTGGGCATAGCACTACTTGTCCCTGCCAGGGCATCCCATTCTGTGACTACAGCAGCCTCTGTTTAAGACCATATAACCATTTGCTCTTATTATATTTGAAATTAGCCTGATAAAGACACTTTTGCTCGGCATAGTACTTCTGGACCCTGCCAGGGCATCCCATTCTGTGACTACAGCAGCCTCTGTTTAAGACCATATAACCATTTGCTCTTATTATATTTGAAATTAGCCTGATAAAGACACTTTTGCTGGGCATAGCACTACTTGTCCCTGCCAGGGCATCCCATTCTGTGACTACAGCAGCCTCTGTTTAAGACCATATAACCATTTGCTCTTATTATATTTGAAATTAGCCTGATAAAGACACTTTTGCTGGGCATAGTACTTCTGGACCCTGCCAGGGCATCCCATTCTGTGACTACAGCAGCCTCTGTTTAAGACCATATAACCATTTGCTCTTATTATATTTGAAATTAGCCTGATAAAGACACTTTTGCTGGGCATAGTACTTCTGGACCCTGCCAGGGCATCCCATTCTGTGACTACAGCAGCCTCTGTTTAAGACCATATAACCATTTGCTCTTATTATATTTGAAATTAGCCTGATAAAGACACTTTTGCTGGGCATAGTACTTCTGGACCCTGCCAGGGCATCCCATTCTGTGACTACAGCAGCCTCTGTTTAAGACCATATAACCATTTGCTCTTATTATATTTGAAATTAGCCTGATAAAGACACTTTTGCTGGGCATAGCACTACTTGTCCCTGCCAGGGCATCCCATTCTGTGACTACAGCAGCCTCTGTTTAAGACCATATAACCATTTGCTCTTATTATATTTGAAATTAGCCTGATAAAGACACTTTTGCTGGGCATAGTACTTCTGGACCCTGCCAGGGCATCCCATTCTGTGACTACAGCAGCCTCTGTTTAAGACCATATAACCATTTGCTCTTATTATATTTGAAATTAGCCTGATAAAGACACTTTTGCTGGGCATAGCACTACTTGTCCCTGCCAGGGCATCCCATTCTGTGACTACAGCAGCCTCTGTTTAAGACCATATAACCATTTGCTCTTATTATATTTGAAATTAGCCTGATAAAGACACTTTTGCTGGGCATAGCACTACTTGTCCCTGCCAGGGCATCCCATTCTGTGACTACAGCAGCCTCTGTTTAAGACCATATAACCATTTGCTCTTATTATATTTGAAATTAGCCTGATAAAGACACTTTTGCTGGGCATAGTACTTCTGGACCCTGCCAGGGCATCCCATTCTGTGACTACAGCAGCCTCTGTTTAAGACCATATAACCATTTGCTCTTATTATATTTGAAATTAGCCTGATAGAGACACTTTTGCTGGGCATAGTACTTCTGGACCCTGCCAGGGCATCCCATTCTGTGACTACAGCAGCCTCTGTTTAAGACCATATAACCATTTGCTCTTATTATATTTGAAATTAGCCTGATAAAGACACTTTTGCTCGGCATAGTACTTCTGAACCCTGCCAGGGCATCCCATTCTGTGACTACAGCAGCCTCTGTTTAAGACCATATAACCATTTGCTCTTATTATATTTGAAATTAGCCTGATAAAGACACTTTTGCTGGGCATAGTACTTCTGGACCCTGCCAGGGCATCCCATTCTGTGACTACAGCAGCCTCTGTTTAAGACCATATAACCATTTGCACTTATTATAATTGAAATTAGCCCGGATAAAGACACTTTTGCTGGGCATAGGCTTACTGCTGCCTGCCAGGTGCACTTCTGTTGAGGCATCCCATTCTGTAACATAGCATACCCCTCTTTATTTACACTAAGCAGCTCTCTTATTTACACTAAGCAGGCCTGTTGGAGGCTGAGTGTTACTGCTCACTTTTGGTGTGCATTATATTCTGTTTCATATAGACCCACCGCTGCCCGGGGGATCTTAAAATATCACCTACTACCACGCCAGTTAGACTATGTCAGGCAGACAAGTGCCTGGAAGTGAAAAGAGGAGTGGCAGAGGCCAAGATTCCGCAGGCAGAGCTCGCATCAGACTGGGTGCCATTAGCAGCAGGAGTCACGCTGAGAGACCTAATCTGCCAGTATCTGCTAGCGGTCGGGTCTCCACCAGTAACGCATCTGCCGTGGTAGATTGGTTGACGCGCTCATCAACAACATCATCACAACTTACGTCTGAGACCCCCAGTCTAGGGTCGGTAGGTTCCTCTGACACAACCCTGAGTTGGCATGCCCCGAGAGCAGTCCCTGTCCTCCCATTGCCTCTGTCCTATGCCGTTCCCTCCCCCAGCGACGTATCCTATGCTTTGGGTTCAGCTCCACTCTTTAGTGAGGAGGACGATCAGATACAGGAGGACAGTCAGCAGCTACTGCCCAGCCAAGAAATGGAGGTGGCTTCTCTAGCTAGGCAGACAAATAGTGATGTGGACAGTGTCGTGCGTGCTGCGAGCGTTCCAGCTCCTGCGCCAGACACTGTTGACGAATCCACGAACATCAGTGACGTACAGCCACAACTCGGTGATGATGATGATGACGATGAAGCCGATCGCACTTGGGAGCCGGGTGATGAAGGGGCTTCATCGTCATCATCAGGAGAAGAGGGGCGCAGGTTGCCCCGGAGTCAGCAGCTGAGGCAGCAAGGTGGTAGCAGTCAGCATGGGGGCACAATTCCAAAGGCTGGAGCCGGCCGGGGCCGGGGCCGGGGTAGAGCACCTGCTGTGCGGCAGTCTACCTTATCGGGAGGTAGTGGAGCAGGGGTTCCTGGAGTTGGCAACAGCAGCAGTGAATCAGTGAGGCCAGGGGGTGGGAAAAGTAGCTACTCGGCAGTGTGGCAGTTTTTCCTGAGGCATCCGCAGGAGGGTAACATGGCCACATGCAAGATATGTAGGCAAAAGGTGAAGCGTGGCCAGGGTCCAAATGTTGGCACCACGGCCCTGCGTCAACATATGATGCGTCACCATAAAACGACCTGGGAGAACCGAGGCTCCCAAGGGGTGGTCCAGTGTGCTTCCTCACCAAGTGAGCTCCCAATTTCTGCCAGCCAAGGCTCCAGCACCTCAGCCGAAGGCAGCTGTGCGTCATACCCATCCTCTGTCGCTCCTGCTCCTCCTCCTCCAAGTCATGCATCCCGCCAGCAATCCATCAGCGAAGCCATGTCCAAGAGACAGCAGTATGCGCCCACTCATCCTACGGCGCAGAAGCTGAATGTGCTCCTGTCCAAGTTGCTGGTGCTGCAGTCGCTCCCTTTTCAGGTGGTGGAATCTGCACCTTTCAGAGAACTGATGGCTTGTGCCGAGCCGAGGTGGAGAGTCCCAAGCCGTCATTTCTTTGCCAAGAAGGCAGTACCAGCGCTGCACACTTTTGTTGAACAGAAGGTGGGCCAGTCCTTGAGCCTGTCGGTGTGTAGCAAAATACATGGCAGCGCCGACATCTGGAGCTGTAACTACGGTCAGGGGCAGTACATGTCGTTTACGGCCCACTGGGTGAATGTGGTCCCTTTGCAGCAGCAACTTGGACAGGTCACGCCGCTTCGGCCTCCGCGCTCTCTGCCCATTGGACCTGTGACACCGTGCGACTCGGCCTCCTCATCCTCCGCCATCTCCTCACCCTCCACTGTAGGCTCAAGTCTCAGTGCCCCTCCAGTCTACCATGTGTGCAGGGCACGGAGGTGTCACGCAGTGCTTCACATGGTTTGTCTTGGCGAACGGAGTCACACAGGGGAGGAACTGCTTAAATGTATTCATCAGGAAATCCAAACATGGCTTACTCCGAGAAAACTTAAAATGGGAATCATGGTTACCGACAATGGGAAGAACATTTTGTCTGCGCTGCGCCAAGGAAGCCTGACCCATGCCCCCTGCATGGCTCACGTCTTCAATCTGGTTGTCAAGCGGTTTCTGAAGTGTTCCCCCCATCTGCAAGACATCCTAACAACTTCAAGGAAACTTTGCATGCACTTCAGCCACTCCTACACCGCCAAACACACCCTTCTTGAGCTACAGCGTCAGAATGGTATCCCCCAACATAGTCTGATTTGCGATGTTTCCACCCGTTGGAATTCCACCCTTCACATGTTGGACCGATTATATGAACAGAGAAAAGCCATCACGGATTTCCTGATGATCCAAGCAGATAGGGGGACTCCCCTGTGTAACTTCAATGTCAACCAGTGGCAGCTCATACGTGACACCTGCCGTTTGCTCAGGCTCTTTGAGGATGCCACTTTATTTGTCAGTCGGCAGGATTACGGGATGAATGACGTGATTCCACTGCTTCATGTACTACAGCACATGTTGGAAACCATGGCTGGTCAGGGCACTGGAGACATGGCGTTTACATCTTACGGCCACATGAACCCCGTTGGAGCTGAACTGGAGGAGGAGGAGGAAGAGGAGGAGGAGGAGTTGCCCAGCGAAACACAGTTTAGGCTTGGCGAAATGGCTGGTTTATCTAGTCAGCGGACAGGAGAGGAGGAGCAGGAGCAGCCAGAGGAGCTAGAGGTTTTTGAGGAAGGCGAGACAGAGGACCCGGGCACACCGTGGCAGTATGCAGTGGAGATGGAGACAGGTAGTCCACCCGAGTCACTTGCGCAAATGGCACGAAGCATGCTCACGTGCTTGCGTAGTGACCCCAGAATTGTTTCCATCTGTCGGCGGGATGACTTCTGGCTGTCCACCTTATTGGACCCTCGCTTCCGGCACAAAATGGGGGCATTTTTTAAACCCACCGAGAGGGAGGACAAACTCAACTACTACAAAGACATTCTACGTAGGCAGTTGGCCGATGCCTATCTGCGCCATGGTCCATACTCTCGCAGGTCTGACTCGAGGGGACCTCTGCGCTCACCTTCCACTGCCATGGCCGCTGGGGGGGTTGGCAGGAGCAGCAGCCGCAGCTCCATCAGCAGCAGCAGCCTCAGTCTTCAGTCGCTAATGAGTAGCTTTCTACACCCGCATAGTGAGGCTACTCATGAGCAGCAGGAAGACCTGGAGCAGGACCTCAACCAGCAGGTCATGTCATACTTTGACATGACCATGCCAACACACCTTGAGGATCCGCTGGACTTCTGGGCAGCCAAACTTGATTTGTGGCCGCAACTAGCAGAGTTTGCCCTGGAAAAGCTGTCCTGCCCGGCAAGTAGCGTGCCATCTGAGCGGGTGTTTAGTGCGGCGGGGGCCATAGTTACGGCGAGGAGAACTTGTCTGTCAACTAAAAATGTGGAGAGACTCACCTTTGTCAAAATGAATCAGGGATGGATCAGCCAGGATTTCCACCCACCAATGCCTGATGCATGCGACTAGATTCAGCATGGTGCCACGTTTTACACTTTCCAAATGGTGCAAAACATATTTATGTCTTTAGGCCATTTTTTGGGCTCCTGCTGCTGCTGCTGTCAACTCCTGCCAACTCCAGGGTGTGATTCATCCAATTTTTGGGCTCCTGAAGCCAACCCCAGGGTCTCTTTAAAGTAATGTTTGGGCTCCTGCTGCTGCTGCTTCCAACTTCTGCCAACTCCAGGGTGTGATTCATCCGATTTTTGGGCTCCTGAGGCCAACCCCAGGGTCTCTTTAAAGTAATATTTGGGCTCCTGCTGCTGCTTCTGCCAACTTCTGCCAACTCCAGGGTGTGATTCATCCAATATTTGGGCTCCTGAAGCCAACTCCAGTGTATATTTGGGCTCCTGCTGCTGCTGCTGCCAACTCCAGGGTGTGATTCATCCAATTGTTGGGCTCCTGAAGCCAACCCCAGTGTCTCTTTAAAGTAATATTTGGGCTCCTACTGCTGCTGCTGCCAACTCCAGGGTGTGATTCATCCAATTTTTGGGCTCCTGAAGCCAACTCCAGTGTATATTTGGGCTCCTGCTGCTGCTGCTGCCAACTCCAGGGTGTGATTCATCCAATTTTTGGGCTCCTGAGGCCAACCCCAGGGTCTTTTTAAAGTAATATTTGGGCTCCTGCTGCTGCTGCTGCTGCTGCTGCTGCTGCCAACTTCTGCCAACTCCAGGGTGTGATTCATCCAATTTTTGGGCTCCTGAAGCCAACCCCAGTGTCTCTTTAAAGTAATATTTGGGCTCCTGCTGCTGCTGCTGCCAACTCCAGGGTGTGATTCATCCAATTTTTGGGCTCCTGAAGCCAACTCCAGTGTATATTTGGGCTCCCGCTGCTGCTGCTGCCAACTCCAGGGTGTGATTCATCCAATTTTTGGGCTCCTGAAGCCAACTCCAGTGTATATTTGGGCTCCTGCTGCTGCTGCTGCCAACTCCAGGGTGTGATTCATCCAATTGTTGGGCTCCTGAAGCCAACCCCAGTGTCTCTTTAAAGTAATATTTGGGCTCCTACTGCTGCTGCTGCCAACTCCAGGGTGTGATTCATCCAATTTTTGGGCTCCTGAAGCCAACTCCAGTGTATATTTGGGCTCCTGCTGCTGCTGCTGCCAACTCCAGGGTGTGATTCATCCAATTTTTGGGCTCCTGAGGCCAACCCCAGGGTCTCTTTAAAGTAATATTTGGGCTCCTGCTGCTGCTGCTGCTGCTGCCAACTTCTGCCAACTCCAGGGTGTGATTCATCCAATTTTTGGGCTCCTGAAGCCAACCCCAGTGTCTCTTTAAAGTAATATTTGGGCTCCTGCTGCTGCTGCTGCCAACTCCAGGGTGTGATTCATCCAATTTTTGGGCTCCTGAAGCCAACTCTAGTGTATATTTGGGCTCCTGCTGCTGCTGCTGCCAACTCCAGGGTGTGATTCATCCAATTTTTGGGCTCCTGAGGCCAACCCCAGGGTCTCTTTAAAGTAATATTTGGGCTCCTGCTGCTGCTGCTGCCAACTCCAGGGTGTGATTCATCCAATTTTTGGGCTCCTGAGGCCAACCCCAGGGTCTCTTTAAAGTAATATTTGGGCTCCTGCTGCTGCTGCTGCCAACTTCTGCCAACTCCAGGGTGTGATTCATCCAATTTTTGGGCTCCTGAAGCCAACTCCAGTGTATATTTGGGCTCCTGCTGCTGCTGCTGCCAACTCCAGGGTGTGATTCATCCAATTTTTGGGCTCCTGAGGCCAACCCCAGGGTCTCTTTAAAGTAATATTTGGGCTCCTGCTGCTGCTGCTGCCAACTTCTGCCAACTCCAGCGTGTGATTCATCCAATTTTTAGGCTCCTGAAGCCAACTCCAGTGTATATTTGGGCTCCTGCTGCTGCTGCTGCCAACTCCAGGGTGTGATTCATCCAATTTTTGGGCTCCTGAGGCCAACCCCAGGGTCTCTTTAAAGTAATATTTGGGCTCCTGCTGCTGCTGCTGCCAACTCCAGGGTGTGATTCATCCAATTTTTGGGCTCCTGAAGCCAACTCCAGTGTATATTTGGGCTCCTGCTGCTGCTGCTGCCAACTCCAGGGTGTGATTCATCCAATTTTTGGGCTCCTGAGGCCAACCCCAGGGTCTCTTTAAAGTAATATTTGGGCTCCTACTGCTGCTGCTGCCAACTCCAGGGTGTGATTCATCCAATTTTTGGGCTCCTGAAGCCAACTCCAGTGTATATTTGGGCTCCTGCTGCTGCTGCTGCCAACTCCAGGGTGTGATTCATCCAATTTTTGGGCTCCTGAGGCCAACCCCAGGGTCTCTTTAAAGTAATATTTGGGCTCCTGCTGCTGCTGCTGCTGCTGCCAACTTCTGCCAACTCCAGGGTGTGATTCATCCAATTTTTGGGCTCCTGAGGCCAACCCCAGGGTCTCTTTAAAGTAATATTTGGGCTCCTGCTGCTGCTGCTGCCAACTTCTGCCAACTCCAGGGTGTGATTCATCCAATTTTTGGGCTCCTGAAGCCAACTCCAGTGTATATTTGGGCTCCTGCTGCTGCCAACTCCAGGGTGTGATTCATCCAATTTTTGGGCTCCTGAGGCCAACCCCAGGGTCTCTTTAAAGTAATATTTGGGCTCCTGCTGCTGCTGCTGCCAACTTCTGCCAACTCCAGGGTGTGATTCATCCAATTTTTGGGCTCCTGAAGCCAACTCCAGTGTATATTTGGGCTCCTGCTGCTGCTGCTGCCAACTCCAGGGTGTGATTCATCCAATTTTTGGGCTCCTGAAGCCAACCCCAGTGTCTCTTTAAAGTAATATTTGGGCTCCTACTGCTGCTGCTGCCAACTTCAGGGTGTGATTCATCCAATTTTTGGGCTCCTGAAGCCAACTCCAGTGTATATTTGGGCTCCTGCTGCTGCTGCTGCCAACTCCAGGGTGTGATTCATCCAATTGTTGGGCTCCTGAAGCCAACCCCAGTGTCTCTTTAAAGTAATATTTGGGCTCCTACTGCTGCTGCTGCCAACTCCAGGGTGTGATTCATCCAATTTTTGGGCTCCTGAAGCCAACTCCAGTGTATATTTGGGCTCCTGCTGCTGCTGCTGCCAACTCCAGGGTGTGATTCATCCAATTTTTGGGCTCCTGAGGCCAACCCCAGGGTCTCTTTAAAGTAATATTTGGGCTCCTGCTGCTGCTGCTGCCAACTTCTGCCAACTCCAGGGTGTGATTCATCCAATTTTTGGGCTCCTGAAGCCAACCCCAGTGTCTCTTTAAAGTAATATTTGGGCTCCTGCTGCTGCCAACTCCAGGGTGTGATTCATCCAATTTTTGGGCTCCTGAAGCCAACTCCAGTGTATATTTGGGCTCCTGCTGCTGCTGCAGCCAACTCCAGGGTGTGATTCATCCAATTTTTGGGCTCCTGAAGCCAACTCCAGTGTATATTTGGGCTCCTGCTGCTGCTGCTGCCAACTCCAGGGTGTGATTCATCCAATTTTTGGGCTCCTGAAGCCAACTCCAGTGTATATTTGGGCTCCTGCTGCTGCTGCTGCCAACTCCAGGGTGTGATTCATCCAATTTTTGGGCTCCTGAGGCCAACCCCAGGGTCTCTTTAAAGTAATATTTGGGCTCCTGCTGCTGCTGCTGCTGCTGCCAACTTCTGCCAACTCCAGGGTGTGATTCATCCAATTTTTGGGCTCCTGAAGCCAACCCCAGTGTCTCTTTAAAGTAATATTTGGGCTCCTGCTGCTGCTGCTGCCAACTCCAGGGTGTGATTCATCCAATTTTTGGGCTCCTGAAGCCAACTCCAGTGTATATTTGGGCTCCTGCTGCTGCTGCTGCCAACTCCAGGGTGTGATTCATCCAATTTTTGGGCTCCTGAGGCCAACCCCAGGGTCTCTTTAAAGTAATATTTGGGCTCCTGCTGCTGCTGCTGCCAACTCCAGGGTGTGATTCATCCAATTTTTGGGCTCCTGAGGCCAACCCCAGGGTCTCTTTAAAGTAATATTTGGGCTCCTGCTGCTGCCGCTGCCAACTTCTGCCAACTCCAGGGTGTGATTCATCCAATTTTTGGGCTCCTGAAGCCAACCCCAGTGTCTCTTTTAAGTAATGTTTGGGCTCCTGCTGCTGCTGCCAACTTCTGCCAACTCCAGGGTGTGATTCATCCAATTTTTGGGCTCCTGAAGCCAACCCCAGGGTCTGTTTAAAGTAATGTTTGGGATCCTGCTGCTGCTTGCAACTCCAGGGTGTGATTCATCCAATTTTTGGGCTCCTGAGGCCAACCCCAGGGTCTCTTTAAAGTAATATTTGGGCTCCTGCTGCTTGCAACTCCAGGGTGTGATTCATCCAATTTTTGGGCTCCTGAAGCCAACCCCAGGGTCTCTTTAAAGTAATATTTGGGCTCCTGCTGCTGCTGCCAACTCCAGGGTGTGATTCATCCAATTTTTGGGCTCCTGAAGCCAACCCCAGGGTCTCTTTAAAGTAATGTTCGGGCTCCTGCTGCTGCTGCCAACTCCAGGGTGTGATTCATCCAATTTTTGGGCTCCTGCTGCTGCCAACTCCAGTGTCTCTTTAAAGCAATGTTTGGGCTCCTGCCCCTCATAGTGATGCCACTTCAACTCTCTTGAATTCAATTGTGCCGCTCTGCGATTCTATTAGAGATGCCTCTGATCTGCATGTGATATTTATTCAAAGTATTATTTAACTAACCCAGCACGCATCCTGTGCGTGTTACAGCAAGGCAGAATGGTTTACAACCCTATTGAGGCTCTAGGAGGCTCAGAAATAGCCGTTTTTAATAGCGATTCGTCGCGAATTTATTCGGGTCGAAACTATTTTTGTCGGAAAATTCGGCGAATCAGTCGAATCGAATTTTTCAAAAGTTCGCTCATCTCTACTGATGTCCTGTGGCCTCATTCTATAACCGCTATTATTAATACCATGGCTTTTAGGTTTAAATGAAGTGCCCTAAAAATCATCAGGAAATTCTGACCGAAGCCCATCTCCTGAAGAATGACATCAACATATTCCCAGGATATTGTATTAAAGACCTTCTGGACATCAACCTATAACAAGATCCCTCCCTTAGGGCACCCTCCATCCCACAGCTCACTCAGCAATGAAATAATGTTAAATGTCCTCCTGGTCTGATCAGAACCCTGCCTCCCAGGGACAAAGCCCACCTGGTCTAGGAGGACAGCCTCAGCCAGTCATGTATTAAGCCTGCTTTCCAATATTTTGGTGAATATCTTGATATCATTGTTAATCAAAGAGATTGGGTGATAATTTTCGCAATCTGTAGATTCCCTCCCTTTTTAGGTATCACCACTAAATTTGCCAACAGTGCCTACGGGGGTGGGGGAGAGGCTCTCTCCTCTTAATACTGTTATACCATAACATCATATGAGAAGCACTGATCTTGCTAAATTGTTTAAAATGCAAGCTGGATAATCCATCCGGACCTGGTGCCTTCGATAAAGCCATCTTTCGATAAAGCCATCTTTCGGATTATCTGGATAACCTCCTCTTCTGAGATATTCTTCTCCATTAGTTTCCTTTGAGAGGCAGGGATGCTCAAAGATCTCCATAGGTGAGGGGCTTAGAGTACAGAGCAGCATAAAATTCAATAAAATCCTCTACTACTCCCTCTGGGTTCTGGGTTATTGTCCCGTCTCCTTTCCTTATTTTGTGAAATGTTGTTCTGTTGTGCCTTTGAGATAATTGTCTCATCAGCATCTTCCTGGTTTGTATTTTGCCATATAGAATCTTGCTTGATTCCATCTTAATGCTTTCTCCACCCTAGTTGTCAGCAGAAGATTCACTTCCAATCGCAGGTCTTCTACTTGTCTCATAAGGGCTCTATCTGTAAGAGACTTCTCTGTAATTTTTAAAGCAGTTTCTTTTTAATATTGATGCAATCTGAATTCATCTACCTCTAATAAAGGCCTCATGGGTCAGCCAGTTTATTGCTGGACTTGTTTCTCCTGCTTTATTTCATACTAAATATTCCTCAAGTCTCCTTTGAATTTCCTCTCCCACTCCTGAGTGTCCCAACAACTTGTTTAATCTCCATCTGAAAGTATCAGGTTTTGATCATAGGCCCTTGACCCATATTGCCACCACCACATGATCTGACCAAACACAGTTCAGGATCCAATATTTGATGGTCTTAAAGGCCAATCATCAATAGTTGTAAAAATATGGTTGATATGAGAGTGAGTATCATGTGCAGTCGAGAAGAAGGTGTAACCTCTTACTGCTGTATTACAGCCCCTCCATATATCTAGTAGCCCCTGGGTGGCCAATAACATGGCCCATTGTCTACTCTTCATGTAGCTCTAGAAGGGTGAGATTTATCCAGCGAGGCAGCCATATTTGAACCCACTCCTCAAATTGCTGATTGCCTTAATTTTAGGCCCGATCACTTATCATTCTATTAAAAAACTCAGATTGTTCCCTATTAGGTGAGTAGTAACTCAAACGATACCAAGGCACCCCATATGGGCTCTTTGACCTCCAAAACTGTCCCTTGGCTGTCTGCTGTTGGTCTGGCAACCCACCATGTAAACAGGGGCTGGATGAGGTTAGAAAATGGCCGGGACTTTTTTGGTCACACAGGCCCCTCTGTAGTGTGTCCGGCTTCATATAATATCCCCCCTCCGATAATAGGCAGTGTACAGAATCCCCCAATCACTCCATAACAAGCAGTGCAGCAGAGCATTCCACCCCCCAAATCACCCCACAAGCAGCATAGCAGAATACCCCCTAAAATACCCCATAACAAGCAGTGCAGCAGAGCATCCACCCAAATCACCCCATAACAAGCAGTGCAGGAGAGCATCCCCCTAAATCACCCCATAACAAGCAGTTCAGCAGAGAATCCTCCCAAATCACTCCATAACAAGTGGTTGCGACAGAGAATCCCCCTAAATCACCGCATAGCAAGCAGTGACACAAGAAAACCCCCCAAATCACCCCATAACAAGCAGTGCAGAAGAGCATCCCCCTAAATCAAGTGGTAAATTGCTGTTGGTATGCACTAACCCGACTCACCCGGGCATTTTGGAGCTGGAAGCCCACTATTGAGCACATGTGGCAGCCAACTGATGTGCCTCAACCCAACTCGGCTGCTACTAGGTTCAGCCCTTTGTTGCACACCACCTTGCCAGGCTTCAGGTTCAGCATCAGCAACCACCCATCTGTCTACTCCTGGATCCCATGGCTGGATGAGGAGGCATATAAGAAAAAAGCAGAGCAGGAGCCAACGTGTGGTGGGATATAATAATACAATGTTTTTCTGTTTGCTTTGCAGGTTCCTAGCCATAGATGTGGTAAGGATCCCACCCTCCTATAATCTTTAAAACTAGTAATCCAGGTTGCAGGTGCACACTTACCAAAAGTCTATATGCTCGGGTGCCAGGACAGCGGTGGCGCCGCTTTAAATCCAAAAGATACAGAGGACCAGCACTCCATGTGATAAAGATATATTGTATTCTGTGCATACAATCATGACAAACCAAGCTGTGTATAATGTCCTAGCGAGGTAGTCCATGGATGGGCAATAGATAGTCCGTAAATGCCAATGTTTCGGGGGCGTAATAGTCCCCCTTCCTCAGGGCAGACTGACAAGCCATGCTGCAGACACACATACACTTTTATAGTAAACGCTGTGTAATTCCCGCCTGACGTCATAGTGACGTCAGCGGAGTTCCCGAGATCGTGGAAAAAAAAAATGAAAAAAAGAAAAACACCAAAAGGATGGTGTGTAATACTCACCTGGTCCCGTCGGAGTCCGCAAGCAAGTGTGGAACTCCATCACCGCTGACCGCCGCTCGCAGCTCTGCGTGCGGCGGAGATCCCGTCTGTCATGGGGAAGGATGCATGTCACCGGGCAGCAATGTACGCCCGGCAACTGATGATGCGGCAGCAGCCGCGATCCGATACCAGCACACGGGACAGACGAGCGCGCGAGCAGACTAGCTGTCATAGAGACTATGGCAGCAGTGTCAGGGGGAGGGCTCTGTGCATGACAGGCATCCCTGCAGGCAGTGAGAGCCGAAGCTCACGGTTCAGGGAGTCCCTTAGCAACGAGCAAGTTATGCACAATAAACATCTTTATCACATGGAGTGCTGGTCCTTTGTATCTTTTGCCTTTCCTATAATCTTTAGTTTGTACAGAACCACGGAATACTATAGAGCTCTAAAAATAAACAATAATTATAATAATAACAATGTTTTTCATTTGTTGAGGTTCCATCCTCATCGTAGATGTCCTGCAATGGTCCGATGTCCACATCCTCATCCTTCAACACAAGTTGTTGGGCATCTGGGAACCCCTATGTCTGCAACTGGGACAGAGAAGGTAGATAGCCAACGGAATCCCATCTAGGAGTCATCATAAAGAATTAGTGGCTGCTCCATGACTTGTGGATGAGTTGACCTTGCTGATCTGAAGGGGGTGAGGTGGAGGGCTCTGCAGAAGTGGAGTGGGTTAAAGACAAAAAAAGGGGGAGGGGGATGAAAATAAAAAAATATAATGATAATACTAACAATGTTTTTTCTGCTTACTTTGCAGGTTCCTGGGCATGGATGTGGTAAAGATTATTTAGTGTCCCACCCTCCTGCAATTTTTAGTTTGTACAGCACTACAGAATACAATAGTTCTCAATAAATAAATGATAATAATACTAATAATATTTTTTTGTTTACTTTGCAGGTCCACGGTGAACTGGAACTTGAAGCACTGTGTTCCAATCTAATCCAGGGTTTCCCAACATTTTTTCAGCAAATACTACTTTCCATGTTCTGATTAAATAAAGTACCACCTGGGTGGCGTGGGAGAATTGTCAGTCACATAAACCCTTAATTAAAACAAGATCTCAGTTTCCGCATTAAGCGGCGATGGGGGACAGTGTCAAATGCTTTTGCAAAATCCAGAAAAACTATATCTACAGCAGCCCATCTGTCCAGGCTTCTACTCACCTCCTCATAGAAGCCAATCGGGTTAGTCTGGCAGCTTCGGTGCTTAGTAAAACAGTGCTGGTTGTCCCTTATAATATTATGGGTAGTTACATATTCACTGACTGTTACTGTCCCTATCAGGTCATCATTATTTGATATTACCAGATCTAAAAGAGCATCACCCCTAGTAGGTGCCTCAGCGAACTGTTTCATATTATTATCTTGTAGCAAGCAAGACTACAAGATTATCTTGACTCCTTTCCCGGCGCTGGCTTGTAATGGAGGTGAGTATTCTTGGCTTTCTATGTGGTTAGGTGCGAGGGGGCTCCAACATTTTGGATGCCCCCCCTCCGAGATTCTTGCTAGCAGAGAGAGAGGGACCAGCACCCGTTAAAGTAATAACGGGTGTTGGTCCGGTTTAAGTCTCCCGATCTAAGGTCCCTTATTGAAAAGTCCCATCACTTATAAAACAACTACACTTTAAATACAACCAGAACTCGCAAAAACTTCTGAACTTGCTTTTAAACAATCTTATTTATAGCAAAGCAATACTTCCCTTCACCAGTGTCAGCCTCTCTCTGGTTCTCTGGTCAGGCAAACAGGATATTCCCTACCCCATTTTGTGCAGGACAATCACCCTGGTGTTTCCCTCAATTTGCAGCCCAGTAGCCCTTGCTATCCCCATTTTACAGCCATTTTTGGTCCCCACAAATTTGGGTCCCTATCGACTTCAGTGGGGTTCGGGTCAGATCTGGGGACCCGAACTGGACTTTAGTGGCAAGTTCGGCCAAACTTGTCAAACCGGAACTTCAGCAGATTCACCTATCTCTAGTGATTGTTCATGTTGGTCATGTGATTTTCTTAAAGGTTTTGTCCAGGCAAAAATAAAAAATATACAGATACTTACCAATAGTCCTGTGCAGCTGATTGGCACTATACCGGTGGTTTAAAACTCACTTTTACTAGAGATCCAGACTACGCCAGCCCTGCCTGGTTGCCTCCTCGCATTATGTTGTGACTGGCCACACCTGCTCTATTCATTTCAAAATACAGTTCAATGGTAGTGAATGGAACTAGTCACCGAGACACATAGGACCTGTATGTGGGGACGAGAGAGCCGATGTCAGTAAATTTTAAACTACCATGAAACAGCTATTTGGGACTACTGGTGAGTATTTGTTTACCCGGACAGGGACTTTAAGAGTCTGTCTTATCTTTGGCCATTTGCTGTTAGTTTCAATGTTTTCCCTCCCTCTCTTAGTTAGCTTGCAACTACTATGATACTATGGTGTAGCCTTCATGGAAGAATGCTAGTTTTAAGAACCTTTGGAAGTGTATAATAGGTATAATAAAATAATATCCCTCTTTAATAATTAACTTACAGTTAACAATTCACGATAGGTCTGTGGGTTTAGGCGCATTATAGGACTATTTACAGCTAGAAACAGATCACGCCAATGGTTTTTACATTATAACCAGCCTGGTGAATGTATATTGTATATACATCATGTACTTTTATTTGACACTTTGAATAAATATACACATGCCTGCAGACTATTTAAGAACTGAACTAGCAGGTTCACTGACATTAGTCTTCTGTCCTCAAAATTGGCATCTAGAATGATAAAAAGCTCTTTGGCCTCAGAAATATTGCGTGTTTTCATGTCCACCGTATCATGCGGGCGCGGCTTTTTATAGGCAGTCTTGCTGGAAGTTTCCAGTACGTAGTTTCCACTAGATTATCTTTTGTATTAGTGTTGCTTCTAGCACAGCCATTTTAAAGCCTCTACAATAGGTTACTGTCCACATAAAATAGAAGCTTGTCATGGTTTTGCTGTGGAATTTGCCCATGTGGGAAAGGTTCCCAGGTTAAACATTTGATATCCCCAACTGTTAATGGCCAAAGTAATAACAAGTACTCCAATAATATTCAGCAAAAATCCGGCTTTTGCCTAAAACAATAAAAAAATAGTTTTACAGGTTTTAAAAAGCAAACATAATTATATATATATATGTATTCTCTCTATGCATGTTTATGCTCAATAGATTCTTTTTCGCGTCTATGTAATCCATCATATAAGGCTACCTTCACTTCCACTGCACTCATGTTCCAGTAGAGCCAGTTCGTGTTACACCACAAATGTCTTGGTTCATACTTTTACAAAACTGACACAGCAGATGCTGTGGTTGGCAGTCTAATTGTGCAGGCTACAGTTCAATGTCTCAGTTTCATGTTTTATAATGCGCCATTTTTTCAGTGGTTGCAGCCTTGGTTGTTATTCTGAGATTACCACCCTCATGTATACAACTTTGGGATGTCTGAGCATTATACAAATAAAAGGGATTCCTGTGTCGTCCATAAAACAATAAGGAAAAGTATTTCAGTTGTTCGTTATAAAATCCTTTTCTTGAAGTTCCATAGAGAACACAGCTTCAGTTTATTTATATTTTATTATTCTAGATGTGTTTTTTCTGGATGTGGTCTCTGTGTATTAAAGTGAACCAAAAACCCAGGATTTTGAGGGGGTACCCCACTGTGTAAAGCCCCCCAGGTCATCTGAACTCTTCCCGGTCCTACGATGCATGTGCGATCGCTCGTCCAATCAGGGTGCTCGGATCCACTGGAGCCACTTCGTCCAGGAGCTCCTCAAATACGAGCGGATCTGAGCGCGCTGACTCATCCCCCGCTACCCAATAAACAGGGCGCATGCCCACGTCAGCCATTCACAAATGCCTGGTGCAGACACGTGCCCTACTACAGGAATGGTAGGGATGCCATCGCTGCTCGCTCATGAAAAAAGAGTTTATGGGTGACCTGGGGTTTCATACAGCGGGTTTTGCCGATTCTGGATGCCCCGGGGGGGAGGGAATCAATCGGCCCGGGGATCCTATAGATTCCTGGGCTGTTCTCCGTAGGTTTTGGTCCACTTTAATGCTGCATGCTACAAACTCTCGCCTTACATTCTAGGTGGGGTTATGTACTCAGAAGTGGAACAGTCAGGTGTCTACTCTCCTGGAGCGCAGAATTTTAAGCGCATAAGAAGAGTTCTTGTGTCCATTTTGATAGATATTCAAGCACTTATCTCAGTAAGAAGGACAAAAAGTTATGGGAAGGTATTATACACTTACCCGGCTTCACTTCTCTGTGCTGCACGTCTTGATCCTTTGCCACACACCTTGGGGCTAGTGGTTTAAAGCCATACTATCTATCTGGCCACTGCCATATCATGTTAGATTACTATTTATTTGGCACATAGGCATGGTATCTGTGGATTGTTATTTCTGAATGTAGTTTGCATTGTGAATCAGATTTTTCATAATATTTGTACTGTGAAAATCATGCTACACAAATCAGCATTCTAAAGCAGATGAAAAAACTCAACCAATAACAGAAGCAAAGAAGAAGATGTTCATGATACTTACCATATCGACAACCTTGAGTTGCCCATACGAAAAGGCTATAGCATTTGGAGGCGTAGCTACAGGTAACATGAAGGCAAGTGAAGAAGCCATTGTGCATGGTAGCATTATGTATAATGGATTCATTTCTATAGCTTTTGCCTGGAAAGTAAAATAGAGCAAACCATGAGCTGTCATAAAAGTCCATTGTAACAAGCAGAAAAAAGTCCTGAACAAAAGGCTACCTGTATATGGTGAATTTCGAGCTGTCTCAAAATCAAGAAGGTTTTTTTTTTAGCCCAGGCACATCAATTTATAGTATAACCCCCTTCCCCCTGCTATCTCCAAATTGGCTTTTTAACAATTAAGAGGACATACCTGTTACAGGACGTTCCCCCCTAATTCATACATACATTCAAATAGTGGTCCCACATCCTGACAATAAAGACCTATTCACACCTAGCTGCCAACAAGCAAAGTAGGGTGTGGTAGTCCTACCATGTCTATGGTAAACAGAACAATAGATACCTATAACACCTAGCTGTACTTGAAAGGGTTTCCTTGAATTTCTAATGAGGACTTCAGACGGCCAATATACATTGGACACTGGGAATTGGCTGTTATTTCTGGGACGCATTGTAGCTCTTGTAATGTTTCACTCATGCCGATATTAATGAGAGATTCTCATTCAGAACTATTAGACCTTTCATTTGATATCAAACATGGCATACATATATATGTCCAGGGCTTGACAATCTACACAGTATTGGACCCTGGATGATATACATTTGGTGTTTGGGCTCATTTAACTAAGACATTTATGGGGAACATGAATTTCTTGGTTACAAGTTGATAGCATGCATATTGTGAGAGTTATGGCCTTTATGAAATATACATCTAATTCGTAAGTCCTGATGGGGGGGGCCGAGCTTGGCAGACACTCCCACGAGGCGGGGAATGCTGGCCACTCCCTTTATTCATACATTAGTAAGCTTTGTGCTGGGGGCCCGGCAGTCGTTGGATGGCGGGGGAATGAAAGGATGGACCTGAATGCCCATGAAACTTAAGTATCTTTGTGTATCTCTATCTGTCTATATGCTCTGTCTATATCACTCTATATCCATTATAACATAGTGTACCGTAACTTACTGTAACTTTCATTAATGTAACAACTGCCTATATTTAAGGATATCTGGGAACTCTAGGAACATATTGGGTTAGTAAGGTTAATTGCTGTGCTACTAATTAAACCCGTCTTTAATATATACAACTTACTGTGTGTGTAGTGGATAATTTCTCACACAATAGTTTGTAGTTGCAAAGTGTTTAAGGTATTAATATATTTCTTTCTTAGGACAGGTCACTGGTTGTGTTGGGAGAGCCTTAGCGGCCATTGTTGTGAATCAGATTAGTGGCCGCTGGGCTGATATGATTGTTAGTATTTGCAACATTTATAGCATTGATCTCTAATAGAGATATTGGAGGATAATGTGAAGCAAATATTAACTATTTAATCTTATATCTCCCTTTTTCACTGGCGAGCAGCGGCCCATTGTTTAATTTTATTTGTGCATTTTGTTTTATTAAAACGTGTGCTATTCGGGGAATTAAGATAAGTTGATTTGTGCATAAGTAGCATAGGTACACAGTGAAGTGTAGGTTGTATGCTGGGCGCAGACTTTGAAATTCAGAGGAGTAGCACAGTTTTTGTTTAAGGCTTAATCACTATAAAATTTGAACATCGAACCTATTGTTGTATGAGTAATGTTTTTCTGTCTTATGATTTAATTTAGCTGTTTGGTTTTGTGGTAGTTTTGTGCTGTTTATTAGAATTAAGTAGGTAGTGTGCCACAGCTAGGGACATGGTAAGTGTGACGCTGTGCACTCAGGCTTTGAAATTTTAGTTAAATAGCGCAGTCTGTTTATAGAACCAAGCACAAGTTATAATCTCCACAGAGAATCCATTACTTCAGTGTCTGTCCTATGGTATTAATGCTTTTTCCTCTTACTTTGCAAAACCATTAAAACGGGGGGAGAGGTTGTGCTGTGAAATCTTCCTGAGCCATTTTGCTGATCTGCTGGAAAAAGGCGAGAAACTCCGGGACAAAGGAGCATCTTTACGCCAGGACAAAGGAGCATCTTTTGTCAGCTGGACAGATATGGCACCAGGTAATGTACACAATCCCCTTTCCACTTTTGATAAGTTAGCTAAGCATAGTGATTTTAATCCAATATTGTTACCTGAGGATAAGAAATCCCCAGAAGTTTTGTGGGCAGTACTTTTAAAACAAGCCTTCTCTCATGATTTGTGCATTAAAAGAAATACTGTGTTTAATAAGAACTCAAAACGCCTGTATATGTTAGCCAAATTACTCTGTATATTTGAAGCTAGTGTGCAGGAGGTAGCATCCAATGTTCATTGTAGAGATTGTTCTGATACAAAGCAACAATTTCAGACAATGACCAAACAATTGGATAAACAGTATCAATGCATAAATGAAAGAGAGGAGGAGGTCTGCAAATTAAGGTCTGCTTTGTTGGTAAAAGAGAGTGAGTTGGGTAAATTCCACTCTCAAATAGAGGGAAAAGACGCAGAGCTGGTTAGACTTCAGTCTCAAGTAAAGGCATCATCCATTAAAAAGACTAGTCCTGATTTATGTAGGACTGTAAAAGCTCAGAGGTCAGAAGCCATAGCTTTGCAGGCCTCTGAGGAACAGAGAGGTGATTTCAGGGCTAGGCATAATGGAGGTAAATCAGGGGAAATAGGAACCAAGGCCCCTGGGGATACTAGATCCATTGCACCCATAGACTCAAGAAGTAGGTCTGGGCTTGCCCAGAGGGATACAGGAGCAACAGCGCCTCCTGGGATTAACAGTGCTAAACAGGTGAGAATACTTAGAGGGTCACAGGGGGAGGTAGGTAGGCCTCCTGTGCCCCAACGGTATGTGAAAAACATCACAACAAAATGCTTTTCCTGTGGGAAGATAGGGCATGTGTCCAGTTTCTGTAAGTCTTTGCAAAGTGCAAAGCCTGAATGTAGGCCCCGATACACACATAGACGGGATACTGTAGTCTATTCAGCTAGATTGGGAGCCCAGTACCACAGTGTACAAACAGAATGGTTCCCGTTTTTAATTACAAGAAATCCACACAGATCTTTAAGAGCCGATCTGTGTAATCCCATTTAGAACCACTATGGTGGGGTTATGGGGAAGGGTGTTTCAAATATAATACCAGATGTGAACTTTGAGGAGAGATAGCTGTGGAAGCGGATTCAGATGGAATCATTAAATGTTCATGATTTGGAATGTTTTGGCGTGGACAGTTCATCTGCTGTGTTTCCTACGTTTACAGGCATTTAAGTCCAGGACTCATTTTCGGACGAGGGCGGAGGAGGAACGTGTTGTGTGACCAACAGACTTCGGGTGGCCTTACCGCGAGAATGACGGAATGGGACGATGATGCAGATTGACGATTGAAGCAGCCGGGATTCCACACCAGAAACTTATTAACTGGACATTTATGAAATTGCTTATATGAGAGCTTTTTCAGGGTTTTCCATATAAAATGGTTTTTCCCTGTTTTTTCAGCTTCTCATGAGCAATCTCTTGGCAGACTGTTGCTGCCCAAAGTTTAATAATGGTATCCTATATTTGATCATAAATTGTTAAGGGACCTATAGGTTGTTCTGAATTCTGAATATGTCAGAATGAATAATCTAAAGATATTATTCTGTCACAGGGGGATATGTTACAGGACGTTCCCCCCTAATTCATACATACATTCAAATAGTGGTCCCACATCCTGACAATAAAGACCTATTCACACCTAGCTGCCAACAAGCAAAGTAGGGTGTGGTAGTCCTACCATGTCTATGGTAAACAGAACAATAGATACCTATAACACCTAGCTGTACTTGAAAGGGTTTCCTTGAATTTCTAATGAGGACTTCAGACGGCCAATATACATTGGACACTGGGAATTGGCTGTTATTTCTGGGACGCATTGTAGCTCTTGTAATGTTTCACTCATGCCGATATTAATGAGAGATTCTCATTCAGAACTATTAGACCTTTCATTTGATATCAAACATGGCATACATATATATGTCCAGGGCTTGACAATCTACACAGTATTGGACCCTGGATGATATACATTTGGTGTTTGGGCTCATTTAACTAAGACATTTATGGGGAACATGAATTTCTTGGTTACAAGTTGATAGCATGCATATTGTGAGAGTTATGGCCTTTATGAAATATACATCTAATTCGTAAGTCCTGATGGGGGGGGCCGAGCTTGGCAGACACTCCCACGAGGCGGGGAATGCTGGCCACTCCCTTTATTCATACATTAGTAAGCTTTGTGCTGGGGGCCCGGCAGTCGTTGGATGGCGGGGGAATGAAAGGATGGACCTGAATGCCCATGAAACTTAAGTATCTTTGTGTATCTCTATCTGTCTATATGCTCTGTCTATATCACTCTATATCCATTATAACATAGTGTACCGTAACTTACTGTAACTTTCATTAATGTAACAACTGCCTATATTTAAGGATATCTGGGAACTCTAGGAACATATTGGGTTAGTAAGGTTAATTGCTGTGCTACTAATTAAACCCGTCTTTAATATATACAACTTACTGTGTGTGTAGTGGATAATTTCTCACACAATAGTTTGTAGTTGCAAAGTGTTTAAGGTATTAATATATTTCTTTCTTAGGACAGGTCACTGGTTGTGTTAGGAGAGCCTTTGCGGCCATTGTTTGTATCAGATTAGTGGCCGCTGGGCTGATATGATTGTTAGTATTTGCGACATTTATAGCATTGATCTCTAATAGAGATATTGGAGGTTAATTGGGAAGCAAATATTAATAGTTAATCATATATATTCCCTTTTTCAATACCTAATCCCTGCAAGTTGAGGGTGGTAGGGGTTCTCTTTAGGTAATGCCACAGACACTGACCACATTAAGGCATCAAGCTCAAACTTAAATCAAGCTCAGACTATACACAATGGAGATATTCAGCAAAATGTTATGCATACTGTTGCATACATCTTTTTTTTTCTAAATTCCAAGTGGGTGATATAACATGGTATTGAGATATCTAGCATATCAGATGTAATGCAATGCAATCTTCTAAGATAGAATAATAACATATTATTACATTCTAAGTGATTAGTCCCTGATTGTATGTAGTGTTTTAGTTGAACTAAACAATGTCCTGCATAATGACTTTCTAGGATCTTGTAAGTGATACACAGGATAGATACATACACTATTATAATAAGACTATTGAGTTGAGGATAGATGTCTAACTAGGATTGTGAACTGGGTAACCCTGAGGGAGCAAGTGGGTTATCCAATAAAGTATGTGCAGCAGGATAACATACTGTGCGGCCAGGCCCTAGAATCTAAAAGACTCCAGCGCTGACCACTTGACTACCCCCAGGGCATCATTTGCATTTGCGGATTCCCATTAGCTGCAGCATGCTTCAGGGACCAGTGATTTAGCATGCCTCAGACTAGAAGGAAAATGGGGAGAGGGCTTGTCACATCACCCAGCCAATCTGACATCAGCCAATCAGTGACCTCAAATTTGCTGGGTTGGCGTAGCAACAATTGCAATTGCATTATTTTTCAATCTGCTGTAGCTTCTTTACCCTGGGTACTCAGGTGCAAAACATAAGGAGTGAGTAGAGGGTTTTGGTCCACTTTACCACTGTTTTAAAAAATAGGATCATTATTGTCTAGTGTATTTTTTAAAAACATGGAGTGATAATACATTTTCGTATTGTTGCATTATTTGTTTCTTACCATGGATGCCAGGATGGGTAAGAATAGCGTCGTTGTAGCGACATTACTGGTGCATTCAGTGAACGTAGCAACTAGAAGACACAGGATTAAAGCAATGGCGGCTGGGGGGACACTCTGCAGTGGGGTAAGCTTTTGTCCTAGCCAGCTTGACAGTCCTGATTCCTGAAAGAAAAAAATGCTATTTATTTGTTTTGAACAATTAAAAGAGAATATTCTTCAAAGTCTGGGGGTGGGGGTTTACAACCTCCACATGTGCCTTACTTCTGCTTCTGCTTCTGCTGTGTCAAAAATATACTGTGCTTTGTGTGAAATCTCACCTCTCGTGGGCCTTTTAGATATATAGAGGTCTCTGGCCTTACCTTAAACAGGAACTCCAATTTCCCATGATATCCATTCAACATTAGTTGAAGTATCATGATAATGTTAAAAAAATCCCCTACTGCACTGTATCGTGTATATAACACGTTGGGGTGCCAGATGAAAAAAGTGAACTTAGAAGTAAAAAGTGAAGAATTAAATAGAAGTACACTTTCTACATCTGATGGTGGACCAACCCCTAGGTAGAAAATGACTGTGAATTGCACTTTTTGTGCCAGGTGCTAAATAGAGGGAGTAAAAACTGCCATTCACTTTAACGTTCTAGCTAGGGGTGCAAAAAGAGCATTTTTACTTATTTTAGCTTAGCCTTCTCTCTTCTCTGGCTACCAGCCAGACAATACAGGTAACACCGCAGGGAAGGGCATTTATACTAGAAGGAGGCATTTCCTTGGCCTCAAATTCCCTTTAAAGACCACCTGAGAAGACTAGGGAACTGTTAACAGATGCCAAGGCATACACTTAAGAAACCGGGGAAGACATAGAAACCCATTGGATGGTTTGAAATCTAGATGCCGGAGTGCAAAGAAGTTAAAGTCCCTGTTCAGGAAAAAATAAAAACAGTAGTCCTGTGCAGCTCTTGTTTTGTTCTGGCCTTAAAACTACGACATTGGGGATCTCATCCAGAGCAACCACAGGTGGTGGTCGGGTTCGGGAATGGTTTGGATCTCTGGTGGAGATAAGTTTAAACTTATAGGAGTGATCAGCTGCGTGGGACTATTTGTAAGTATATGCTGTTTTGTATTTAGTCTTTCTTCATTGGAGGATCTGTGGTATCCAGAGCAACCACGGGTGGTGGTCGGGTTCGGGAATGGTTTGGATCTCTGGTGGAGATAAGTTTAAACTTATAGGAGTGATCAGCTGCGTGGGACTATTTGTAAGTATATGCTGTTTTGTATTTAGTCTTTCTTCATTGGAGGATCTGTGGTATAATCATAAGATGCATATTTGCCCGTATTTTAACACCACATCCCTGTCTGCCATATATGACTACTGCAAGTCTCTTTATTAGGCGAACCCCCCTCCCCCAGACTTCAAACCAATCTTAAACTATCTTCAGCGTTCTCTATTGTTGCTAACGCTTGTTCCAATCTATGCCTTCCTGGTGGGTCCATTTCATAATCTTTGATCTTTTTTAATAGTTTTTTTTTCATTCTCTCAGCCACAGAAGGCTGTCTGATGCTATTGCTTTGCCCCTCTCAATAGAATTCACTTATTTGCATAAAATAGAACCAACTTGTTTAATTTGATTGATTTTTGTGTACTCCTGATGAGCAAACATGCCTGGGGTTTATACTGAATATCAATATTAAGATGGATTCTGGTATATTCCAGTATTTCAATCTAAACTTCCACCAAAGATGCATAACCATGGTTGGTTTTTATCTGCATCACCAGAAAGGCATGGTCTGCATTTTCCTATTTTAACCCAAAGTCAAGTAAGAATGTGAAATAAATGTACACATGGAGAGCTTCAGGGATGGGGTTCTAGGCTTTAGATGGAAGAAGCAGAACATATGGGCCCAGCATTCTACTCCCAGGGAGGTTTCCTAGTGGTCTTTCCATTTTGCTATATTATTTTTTTGGTAACTAAATTTCAAATTAATGTTTTTTACAGTCCGTTTAAGTTAACTTTGTAATAAAATGTATTTTTCTAAAGGTGTTTTAAACAAGAAGGGGATGTGGATTGTGTTCTTTAACTATGTATACACTACTTGCTTGAAACCAGTTCAAGAGGTGGCAAACCACCTGCCCAATATTAATAGGAAAATCAGTGCACAGCTAAATTAGCCACTATGTAAAGGGTATCGGTTTGATTCCACTGCAGTTCAACCACAAACCAAAATTCTAGATTTCATAGGACCTGCACCCAAACAAGTCAACATTCAACATTCAGGGTTCAGGTTTCTGCAAAACAACTAAAGCAGGGGGGCGTGGCCTGGCGCTCGAATGGAGTGGCCGCATTCGTTTGAGCTCCTGACCTTACCCGGGCTTCTGAACTAAAATACGAGGCAATTGGGCACCCAGAGCATCCTGCACCATGCCAGGGAGAAAGAGCAGGAGAAGAGAGGGAGACAGAGGCGCGTCTCGATCTGGTGGCGGTACGAGAAAGGGACCGACGGCCGCCTCACCTGGATCCACCGGCGTGGAGAGCGGGGAGCAGCCTGCGCAGCCTACGTCGCCGGCACCGTCATCGGCCTCCTCGTCGGGGGCACCGGCCGGAGAGGAGGAATCGCAGCAGGCGGAGGTTTGCGGCGTCGCCCGGGGAGTCGTGGAGCGAGCTGCGGGAGGCGAGAGGTCGGCCCCCGTCGCGTCCCGCAGAGTGAAGGCCTCAATCAAGATGGCGTCGAGAGGCGAGGTGAGGAGGTCATCCCCCTCTCCCCCCGCCCCGTCCCGCGTGCATGCTGCGGCGCCGAGAGACCCTGCTGGCGCCAAGATGCACGCTGCTGACGCGGGCCCCCACCGCTGTGATGCCGGAGGCGGCCGAGATGAGACTCCTGCGCTCCCCAGCAGCGGGGAGATAGTCACACAGACGCCTGAACAAGATGGCGGCCGGGACACGGGGAGGAGAGGCGCCTGGCAGCAGCGGAGGTACGATGGTGGGGGGAGAAAGATGTTCGGCCACTCTCCAGTTTGGGGAGGGAAGGAGGGTCGGAGGCACCAGCTACAGAGCCCCAGCCATTACAAACAGCCAAATGGCGGGAGACTGCCCTAAGCAAATTGGGGAGAATTGCCTTTCTCCCTGACATAAGGGAACCTGAGAGACTGCCACCCACTAATGATGCACGGGGGCCGCCACGTTCATCCCATGGGCTGCAAGGGGAGGCCCTCCCACAGAGAACCCCAAGGTCCAGAAGCCGCTCCAGGGCGGGAAGGGAAAGGAGTCCAGCCATGGCCAAGAGACAGCTGCTATAACAGTGAGAACATCCAGCCCGCTGCCATCCCATCCCCACCCTGATATCTCTGGGGCATGGTCAACCCAGGGGGACACAGCCATTCCCAGCTCCCCGATCTTGACGTCCTTCTCCCAGGAGGAGCCCCTCCACCCTATTGAGGAATTCTCCATAACAGAGGAGATTGCGCTCCCTCCCCCAGCCGCCTCTCTTATGCGGTCCCCACAGCGAATCTCGAGAGATGTTGATGAAGCCACATCGCACGCCGGTAATATACACAGAGAAACCCTCTCATTTTTTAGGTCCATCCCCACCAGGGCGGATTTTGAGGCGCTCATATCTAAATATGAGGCGGCATATAAAAAAGATATCGCGGAGGTGAAGGGCCACCTTCGGGCTCTCGACTCCAGGGTGACATCCCATCAATCAGCTAATGAAGCCGCTATCGCAGATCTGGCGAAACGAGTAGAGGCACAGAATGTGCAGATTCTCCAGCTCCAATTACAGCACGATGACTTAGAGAATAGGCATCGGAGAAATAACCTGCGGCTTCGGGGCATACCGGAGGCCTCTGCGGGAGAAGATGTGAAGCAGATCATCACCACAATTTTCAATAAGCTATTGGACAGAGACGCAGAGACCCCAATTGAGATCGATAGAGCCCACAGGGCCCTGGGCCCACGTAATCCGGACCCGTCGCGCCCGAGAGATGTGGTGTGTAGGGTCCACTTCTATAAAATCAAGGAGGAGATAGCCAGGAGGGCCTGGCGGCATGGGCCGGTGGACTTTGATGGAGCTAGCATACAAATCCTCCCAGACCTCTCCAGACGCACACTACAAATGAGGAGAATGTTGAGGCCAGTGCTGGAGGTTGTCAGGAGTGCGGGGGCTTCTTACCGCTGGGGCTTCCCACCGCGACCTGGAGGGACTATTCTCATTCTTGGGTTGTGACCCAATCCAGGCTCCGAACTGGCTCCTCCCAAACGCGGAGCCACTCCCGCAGAGGCCCCGAGGAGCGCCCCCGCGCAAATCGAGATCGTCCAGACCCCGAATGAGACAGGAGAGATGCGCCGGACCTACAGACAGCGAGCCTTGACCTCCTTCCTCTTGGATGCGCAGGAACTGTGGTGATAACTAATCCCGCTTTAGAGTTTTAGTTATGTGTTTGTTTTCCAGGTTATTGGAACCAATTGCTCAGGTATTATCCTTGTTTTTTCTATGCTTGTTCTTTGAGCCCGGTAGGTCTGGTTGCCGGCTACCCCAGACTCGTAGCTAGACACAGTCCCCCATCTAGGTCGGTATCAGCCCCCCTCCGGAAGGAGGAGTGCTGATCCCCAGAGCAATAGCTTCTTAGTATTTACCCCTCGCCAGGTTTGGCATTTGCACTGTTTGGAATTGTTTTTTTGTCTCCCTTCCCCCCTGATAACCCTCTCCGCAAACCTTAACCCTTTATTGCTAAGCCCCTCCCGTGGTCCTATACCGCCCCCCCCCCCCTCCTGCCAGCACCCTCCGCCTCTCGGCTTCCGGGTGGGGGCTGTTGGCAGCCTTTGGGCGCCTTGGGCTCCCCCGGGATGGGAGAGGTGGTGATTAGCTCTTTCAATGGGAAGGGCCTTAATATCCCCGAGAAAAGATCAAAAATTTTGTATAACCTCCACAAACAGAAAGTTAAAATAGTTCTTTTCCAGGAAACCCACTTTAAGACGGGTCACACCCCTGATATCCGCGACAGGTATTACACAACATGGCACCATTGTTCCAATCCGGAAGGGAAAAAAAAGGGGGTATCGATAGCTCTCCACAAATCGCTCCCCCATGAGACCTTAGATGTTAAAGTCGACCCCCGGGGCAGATTTCTCTTTCTTAAAGTCAGGATATTCAATAAGATCTACACTTTTGCAAATTTGTATGCCCCCAATACAGATCAGATTAGATTCTCCATCCAGACCCTCAAATTACTAGAGGAATTCGCAGAGGGAGTGATTATTACTGGGGGGGACCTGAACGTCCCTCTTAATCCCTCGGTCGACACTTCCTCCGGGAGGGCGTCCGTGTCGTTGGGTAGAATTAACAGCCTGAGGAAAGCACTAGCAAACCTCCAGCTTATTGACACCTGGAGGGTCCTCCACGGCCAGAGAAGGGATTACTTCTTTTTCTCGCACGCTGCAGGTTCGTATAGCAGGATTGACTACCTGTTCACGAGCCATCATGCACTAGATTGGGATCCCAAAGCGTGGATAGGACCTATTTTGTGGTCCGATCACGCCCCGATCTTTATCTCATTGACCCTTCCTGGCCACTGTCCCTTCTGCTGGTCGTGGAGACTCAACGACAATCTGCTCGACGACGCGGTCTGCTCTTCTGCGGTGGAACGGACGATAGAGCACTTTCTTGAAGACCACAAAACTGACTCAACCCCCTTGCCCATCCAGTGGGAAGCCCTGAAATGTGTTCTCAGGGGTGAGCTCATTAAGCAGGGATCCAAAATTAAAAGGGAAAAAACGGCATTAATTAAGAAAACCTTGAATGATATTCATGCCCTGGAGGTTGCACACAAAGCCAAGCCCACCAACCTCAGGCTTCTGGAACTGCAGGAAGCTAGGGAGAAACTGCAGAAATTGTATAACCAATCTTATCTAGGCTACAGGGATAGGGGCAGGGCACAGCTTTATAGACTGGCAAACAAATGTGGCCGAATGTTGGCCAGAACCCTCCATCCCCGGCCAACGGCCTCGTACATACCTGCTCTCCGGAAGCCTGACGGATCCCTGGTGCAAACCCCCTCGGACATAACAGCCACTTTCAGGGAATACTACAACTCCCTCTACAATATTCATAACCCCTCCAACTCTCCCCCCGGGTCGGGGGGCCTCCTCCTCAGCGATAGACGAATATATATCTAGCACCCCATTGCCCACAATCTCCTTAGAGGAAGCCGAGTCCCTGGAGTTGCCTTTCTCTGACCTAGAGGTAGCCCAAGCAATTAAAGACTCACCAGCCGGCAAGTGCCCGGGTCCAGACGGATATACCCCCAAATTCTACAAACAACTCGGGGCCCGGTTGACCCCCTTCTTAACGAGAGTTTTCAACTCCATAGGCGGAAACTGCCCCTTCCCTAAACAAGCCCTGGAGGCCACGGTCTCGGTCATCCCTAAACCAGGAAAGGACAACTCGATCTGTGGTAATTACAGACCGATTTCGATTATCAACATCGACCTTAAACTTTATGCAAAGATCATAGCCTTAAGGTTGCAAAGACTGCTTCCGGACAGGATTTATCTGGACCAGGTGGGTTTTGTGCCGGGGAGGGAGGCCAGGGACAATACTAACAAACTGTTCACCCTGATTTCACACATAGCCTCTTCCAAAACTCAAGCTTGCCTTCTCGCCTGTGACGCTGAGAAGGCGTTTGACAGGGTGAACTGGGCCTTTATGTCAGCCACGTTGAGACAAGTTGGGGTCGGCCCTGGCCTCCTCTCCAAGATTATGGCCCTTTATAGTGGCCCGGCCGCCAGGGTTAGAGTTAACGGATTACAGTCTGCCCCATTCACCATAAGCAATGGCACGAGACAGGGGTGCCCCCTTTCCCCCCTCCTGTACTTTCTGACGATGGAGCACTTAGCCATAGCCATACGCAACAACCCCGATATCAAGGGCATTCAGATCGCAGATAACCATTACAAAGCATCTCTGTTTGCAGATGACTTAATGCTACATGTAACATCCCCACATATTTCATTCCCAGCTCTCCTAAAGGAATTTGAACGCTTCAGCGCGGTAAGCAACTTCAAAATTAATCTCTCCAAAACTGAAGCGCTCAACCTCTCCCTCCCTCGCCAGGAGGTATGCCTATTAGAAGCAAACTTCCCATTCAAATGGAAATCACAGGCCATCAAGTACCTAGGCATTCAAATACCGGCAGACCTCTCCAAAATATACGAACTAAACTACTCCCCCCTCCTAACTAAAATAGGACGGGAACTAGAAGCATACAGGAAGAGACCAATTTCCTGGTTTGGTAGGGTCAACAGCTTAAAGATGGATATACTCCCGAAACTTTTGTATGTCTTTCAGGCAGCCCCGATAGGACTACCCAGCAGCTTCTTTAAAAGATTGAGGTCAGCCTTCTCAAAATTTGTGTGGGGGTCATCCAAACCAAGGATTAGACTCGCGACTCTCTCCAGGGGCAAAGGGGAGGGGGGCATGGGACTTCCCGACCTGAAAACCTATCATGCGGCTGCGGTCTTGCAGAGGTTGGTTGACTGGACACGTAGAGGGGAGGAGAAACTTTGGGTCCAATTGGAGAAATCGCTCTCCCAGTTCAATCCCTCCACAATAGCATGGGCTGTCCCTCTAACCAGGCCCCAGAAAGGGGCTCTACCCTTCCTCATGCAACGTTTCCTAGACATTTGGGACCCCCTACAACATAAACACAACCTGGTCTGCAGACCCGGCCCACTCACACCAATCTTTGACAACCCAGCGTTTGAACCAGGATTATTATCTAGGAGCTTCCTCATCTGGGAGGCATCCGAGGGAACTACAGTGGGCCAGGTGATGCGAAATGGGGCCATTCCCTCTTTAGATGACCTGAAGGCCAGAGCAGGGGTCAAGCGCATCTCATGGCTGTTGCACAGACAGCTTCATACCTTCCTAACCTCTAATAACATGGCTGAAAGGGCCCGGACGCCCCCCACAAAGCTGGAGTCACTGATCCTGCAGGACACCCCCCCTACCCACACGATTTCCAGGCTCTACAATCTCCTCACCAAATCATACCACACAGGGCCACCCAGATATATAGAAAAATGGGAAAGAGAACTGGGTCTTACGTTTTCTGAAAGCGACTTGACAAAAATCTATGCCTGCACCCTTAGCTCATCTATAGCCACATCCAGTAATGAGCGTAATTTTAAAATCCTAACCCGCTGGTACAGGTGCCCAGCAGACATTCATAGATTTGACAAAACAACCCCTAATACATGCTGGAGGTGTCAGAAAGAGGAGGGGAACATGACCCACATCTGGTGGGGCTGTCCAAGCATAAAATCCCTGTGGGACGAAATCATCTTCATCTATGGGCAAGTATCAGGTAGAGCCATTACGAATACGCCCCAACTGGCGCTCTTGTCGCTGTCTTCCAACTCTTTAGCTAATGCTAAGAAAGATGTACTTCGTTACTTTCTAGCGGCCATAAGAGCAATCATCCCAAGACACTGGAAGAAATCAGACCCCCCCCCACACTGGCAGAATGGGTGCAGGAATTGGAATCTATCCGCTACTTGGAGAGCCTTATTTCTAGCGACACGGAGTCCACCAGCGGGTACATGGTGATCTGGGTGAGCTGGTTGGATTACCGGGACACGCGCTTGCCTGCGCTGCTGCGAGCAGCCGAGTAGTTGTTGGACGGCCACCCTACAGTGGTCTAATTGCCATCCGCCAGGCTTTCCTAGATCACGCATCCTGCCTGCGATAGCTCAATGGCCCGTGTTGGTAGAATGTGAGATACCAGACCCACCCGTCATCTAACAGCTAACACTGTCCTCTTGGGCCGGTTTCCTGACCTCACCCACCCCCACCAGGCCTCTCACCCTCCCTCCCCCCCCTCTCCTTTTTTGGATACAAGTTGCCACCAGTGGAGAGTTCTCTTACCTCAACTCATGGAATAATTGGGTTGCATGTTAGTGCCCTACAAATCGCTCTCGCATGTCCCTATAAGTAACAGAGGTACGGCTAGGATAAGGTACCCGCTGATCAAAAATTACTTTGTATAGGACTAATGAGAGCTGTAAGCTGTATACTCCATATGTCAAATTGATAAGCTTTAAATGAGGTACAATGTACGATGTTCCCTCCCCCCCCACCCCTTGCCTTCTGTATCCCCCCCTCCCTCTTGTGTTGTATTCAATTGTTCTTTGAAAATCAATAAAAGTCAATTATACTAAAACAACTAAAGCAGCTAAAGGGACCCAAATTGGTAAGATCATCTTCAGAATGTTTTACAAATGAAAATAATTTGCCTGTACAGCACCGATAAATACAGAAGGTAAAATCATATAATTTATTCATTAATTGCAAGTTGCTTTAAAAGTAGCTGGTGCAAAAGAGCTTAACCTCTGTACTAGTCTGTATGACTGTATGACTGTTATATTGACTTGTTATACAGTCAGGAGCATGAACTGTGTTCCGATGCATCAGAGCAAACCCTTCCCTATGGGACATGCTGATTTGGGATGCCCTACAGCTTGAGAGTCTCAAGCTCCTACTACATACCCTCCTTGTTCAGGGGTCACACAGTGGCACATAAATTGTCTCTCTAACCTCTACTCAACCTTGCTGAATCACACCTATATCTATCCCGTGCTCTAATCTGAAATAGAGTGATGCATGTTTACAAACATGAAGGGTACAATCCAGGACAAGAGAACAAATGATTAAGTCAAGTCTTGGATTGAATAAAGTACTGAATTTTCCTAACCTTTCTTAATCCGACCACATTGCAAGGACTGAGTGGAACAAACCCGAGAGAATGACCAGGGCACCAAAAAATTTGAATACCCGGTATCCATTTTCTTGGATTTCACCAAGAATTGGCTACAAAGGTAGACTACTCTATTGCAGTTTTTCCAAACAGTTATTCCCTCAGGAGAGTCTGAAAAAAGGTCATGGATGAGTGTAACATTCTTGAAACACCTGCAGATATTAGGCACCTGAACTACATGAGCTACATGGGAGCAACCGTCTTGCAACACACATGAGAGACTGGCTTTAGAAAAAGTCCCACAGTCAAATTTGTCTTAAAGCTCTATGCAATGATACTATATTTCTAGCTCCTCATTGCTTTGCTAACAGCTGAGATCTTCTAAATACATTGCTTGCACTGACTGAATGCTCTGCAGCAGCGCACGGCATAGAGATATATTGTAACAGTTTCCTTTTCACAGATTTCCTTTCCTGCATTTGCTATTTATTCAGTGGCTGTGTGTGTGTGTGTGTGTGTGTGTGTGTGTGTGTGTGTGTGTGCACGAAATGACAGCCAAGCTACCCCATGTTTCTAAAACATATATATCTGGGGTGAGCAGCTGTTGGCACAACTCTCCCTCATGCTCATGTGTTGTTAGGGAGCACAGCTATTCTGAATGGAGCTAGGCCCTCTCAAACAGCTTACACCACTAATCATTAGAGGGATTGGGGTTTAGAGGAGCAATTTACTAAACTTTTTCTTTGGCTGAAGGTCCACTTTAAGTTGAATTGTGCTTCAGTGATGATGGCGATAAAGACAGTAAAATTCAGATTACAGGATCTTATTTTTTTACCAATGAAGCCATTAAAATGACTAATAGATGGCTATTTCTGCACCTCAAAAAAAATATAGCTTAAAGGGAAAGTGTATATTATTGTTTGCCAAATACTTGTTTTGCTTTCTTATGTTAGGAAATGTGTGTCTGTACACCAAGACTTACAAAAAAACAGTGAAAAGTGAAAGTGATGTGGGCACACAGAACACCCCTACTGGGTATGTTTATGCCATAGTGAGCGGAATCACCCTAAGAAGTGGCCACAAAGCAGTGTTCTGTGTGTACAGGGCTCACTTCTTTTTTCTTCTTTTCATTTCAGGAAGAATGAAAAGGGAAACAGAAGGTCTACCTATAACTTTTCTGGGAGAGAAGCAACCTCTATAGACTCTAGGTTCTCCCTCTTTGTGGATCACCCTTATTTGAGATCCCCCGATGGGTGAAAAGCCCCAGATCTCCTGTAACTTCACCTCGCAGGCAATCCTATGGCGCATGCGCGTGCCTCACTCAAAAACCCTGCTCACTCCCAGCTAGGCCGTGGGGATGGGTATGCTAAGGACTGGGGGACTGACCAGCGGCCTGTGCTCCATTCAGTTTCTACTGGCTCCTGGAAAATCACAGGAGAAGTGACTTAATGGCCAATCTGGAAGATTTCACATAAAGGAGAATCCCAAATCAAGATGCAATGGGGAATATTATTAAAAAACAGGTATTTTTTTTACCTTATGAGCATTTATTTTTTAGGACGGCTGCAGTCCATTTTAAAGCAATGCTTACCAAGGCTAGGTACTAATAAGGGTTGTAAAAGCAAGAGAAATAAGACTCTGGAACAATACTATTTGGGGAAGACAGAGAGCAATATATTTGCAAAACTGCTCAGACTCCTAGGGTTATTATTATTGTATAATTATAGAGTGGCATCATATTCCGTGGTTATGGATCAGAAGTGAAGGAATTACTACAAAAACACACTGATACTTGGGAACACTAGGGGAGAGGGCCCTGCCCTTGCAAGCTTACAATCTAAGGCCCTTATTTATGAAGGAATAGCGACAGGTAGCGACTGGTGAGCGACCGGTAATGACGGGCACCGCCACAAGAACGCCGGCTCCCCACCACAATCACACATTTATCAAGCCGATCATGCTTAGCGACTGAGATAGCGCCAGATAGCCACTCATCCATCATTATTTCAGCCTCAGCCCACAGCGCCAGCGTCCGACCTTGAACAGCGACAGGTATGGCCTCTCGCTACCTGGCGCTCTCCAATGCATTTCAATGGAACAATCTTTAAATATTCATAATTAATTGTTATTAATGTTTTTTTTTTTCAATGTGAAAAATTCTGTGACCACTTCTGCCATGTTAGATTTTTAAGGTAAAAAAAACAAAAAAAAATTGTGCAGAATTGATATTACAGCTCTGATATTATTGTATTCATATTACTAAATTCTTAAAAAAAATGTATTTTTTTTGTTTCCAAAAATATGGTGGTTTGGGGGTTAAAAAACTACTTTTAACACATCGCCGCCAGCGCTCTGGGGTTTAAACATGCATTTCACAGCGCTTGAATTTTTGGAGCGTGATTTTTTGATGAATATGGTGGGAGCCGGTCGCTCTGACCAGTCGCTATCATGCGCACCCATACATCGCGGAACCTGTCAAATAGCGACTCCTAACCCCGTATTCAACATTACTGCACACCGACTGAGTCGCTATCAACAACCGAACAACGGCCAAGCACAGCGACTACTAGCAGGCGCTGTGAAAATACTGCTACAGTCGCTCAACTGTCGCTACCTGCCGCTATTAATGAATCAGCCTCTTGGGAACACTAGGGCAGAGGGCCCTGCCCTTGCAAGCTTACAATCTAAATCAGTGTTCCCCAATCCTCTCCTCAACAGCCACCAAAACGGGTCATGTTTTGTGGATCTCCACATAGCTGAATCTATAGCTCTGACTTAGCATTAATTACTACATCTGTGTTTCTGTGGAAATCTGCAAATCCTGGCCTGCTGGTGGTTCTCCAGGAGAAAGTTGTTGAACACTGATCTAAATGATAAAAAGGAGGAAACTAGAGATACACAAATAGTATGTACCAAGCATTGTGGTACGTGCTCCGAGGGGTGATAAGACTGTAGGGTGGGATGGTTAAGCCAGGATGAAGCTATACTTACTTTCTTAATTAACAATAATACTTATTATTATTCTACTTACCTCACTGCCCTGAGCAAGAGCAAATCCCCCTCCCAGCAGGAGAACTATGTTCCAGGGCATTTTTTGGTTGACAGTCTTCCAGTCCAACAGAGGAGGTGGTACACGAATTCTTGTTTTTTTTCCTAGCAGTAAACATAACAGTGATGAGAAAAGTAAAACTTGTGATTAGTGTGATTATCCTAATAGAAAAAAAATAGGATATTGTGGCTAGCCAGTCAATAAAGTAATGGGCAGTTGTGTTGGGGCCCTATTGAGATTGTGATGACGATGATGACATGATACAGAAACTGCTGCAGATGGTGCTTTAAAGGAGTTTGTGCCTATGACACCCTTCTGCTCACTGGTTTTGTTAGAGGAGCTTCCAGTTTGGTAACCACAGACAGAAAGGGGTTGATTATATACCAGGTGTAAAAAATCCACAATGCTGTTTTTTATAGTCAAAGGTGCATTTGCCTTTCATTTTCTACATAGAGTGTACTTTTTACACCAAAGTGCACTTTATACTTCTGGTGCTAAATGAATCCCGAATTAAAGCGGACCTTCACGCTGTATAAGATCATATCTTATATGTTTCCCTCACCCTGTACATACAGATTGATCACATTAAAAAATCATCCTACCTGCATCTACTGCATTTTCTGAGACTTCAAACAACCAAGATGGCGGCCCATGGAGTCTCAGGCTGCCTGCAAGGAAGTGTCTTCTGACTGTGCTGCTCTGCATTCTGGGATTGCTGACCTTTTTCTGACTCCAGCTCTGCTCTGTCTGTGCGAAGCACAGCTATAACCCCGCCCCCTGCACTTTTAACCCCTCTCCTTAATATGTGATGCTTTTGAGCTAAGATGGCGGCGCCCATATCCTAGAGTGCTGAACAGAGTTGCAAGCCAGTGGGGGAAAGAATAAAAAGTAAGTGACTAAAAAATGTTAAATATATTAATTTTAGATGCTGGGGAAAAGTTTTCTAAGGGTTTGGGATTTTCATTAAATGATGCTGAAGGTCCGGTTTAAGGCTGAATCAGCACTTTTCCCTATATTCAAACCAAATGAAATGTTGGCTGTGGTTGGACTTAAAATGCCTATTTCTAGAAAAGAGGGACTAGACATCAGTAACTGACTGGAGTCCCTGGGGCATCCCAGAGAAAAGAGCCCATCTGGGTTGCAGGACCAGAAGGATGTAGTGATGTACAGGACTGCAGGTTGAACTGGGCTGCAAGGAGGCATGGAAAGGCTGTGGGTCAGCCTAGAAGTAATATAGATTGCCGGTCAGCAGAGAAAGGCTAAGGAATGAACTGGCTGTAGGGAAGCAATAGCTTTGGGTCAGCATGGAGGCACAGAAGGGACTGTGGGTCCTAGGTAGGCCTAGAAAGGTTGCTTGGTACAGAAAGACTGTGAGCCACAGGCAAGCAAAGGAAGACTGTAGGATTACATGGAAAGACTGCAGGTTCACATGGAAAGATTGCAGGTTCACATGGAAAGATTGCAGGTTTACATGGAAAGATTGCAGGTTCACATGGAAAGATTGTAGGTTTCAGGGCTGCAGGACACCGGTAGGTCTGGAGGATCTGCAGCTTGGCACAGAAGGGCTGTGAATCGGCACAGAGGGCCTGTGGGACAGCATAGAAGGGCTGAGAGTGCTAAATTGACCCACTACCACCTCTGTTACCCTTTAGAAAAAGGGGTGTCAAACAAATTTGAGGGCCACATTGGCATTCTGGTTGCCTTCAATGGGCCGGTTAATAGCAGACAAAATGCAAACACAACCATTCAAAGGTATGGTTACAGACACAAAATTATTTTGCCCATTACAGATGCAGACAGGCACCGAGATATTTTGCAGAATCAGTTTATTCACTACAGATGCAGAATTATTTTGGCCAGGACAGCACTAAAATCCTTTTTTGCACCACTCCTGGCAATAGATAGCAAGAACCCCTGCAGCCGATGCGGCACCAGCAGGCCCCCCGCTTGTGTGGTGAGACATAGACCAAGACATAGAACAGTTGCAGACTCTACTCCCCCCCCCTACAAAATAAAAACAAAAAACATTAAAAATGCGAATTCAGCCACTTTTATAGGAACTGCACCTGGTATTAGAGACAAGGATTTGCTCCACGGTGAAGTGCAGCCAACCAGTGCATCTCCCAGTAGCACCTCACAGAGGTGCAAGAACATGCTGCTGGTGTCAGAAGCCTTGGAGTGACTAGGCCGGCTAGGAGTGTGGCCCAGCCACCACTGTCTGGTGCCTGTCAAAGGGCCACATAATAAGGCTTAGAGGGCCACATCTGGCCCCTGGGCCTTGAGTTTGACACATGTGCTTTGGAAGATCATCCAGTCCAGGTGAAGGGTGAAATGCTTAGCCTAGTGGAGGCCATGTTAAAAAGACTTAATTTCATATTTTATAATCTGATATTAAACTTAGTTATATAGATATACATGTGATATGTTAAGTTCTGGGCATAAAGCCAACAGACATTTTAGTGTGTAGGAATGTCCTCCTTTCAGTGATCTAGATTTATCTAGATGTAGGTCAGTGGAATCCCTTGAACTCCATTATCAGTAGACATATAGGAAAATTGTTCACGCAGGATTCACAAGATTTATTGCCAGCCTTCTGTGTGAAGGTTTTTAATTACGTCACAAAGGTGGGGGCTAAGTACTCCTTTTTGTATGACATTTTGTATAAAAATGCAAGCTGGTTTGGAATAATAATAAATAAAGCAGAGTCACGTGTTAAACTATCCTGCTGTTTATTTCTCTCTTGATTCAATCACATGATTCTCCAACTGGTTGCTAAGGAAGAACGATATAGAGGTTGGGCAAGAGAGGCCATATACACTTATCGGGGTCCGAGTTACCCCCCCCCCCCCAACACCAGGTATAGTTAAATTTCTCATGGGAACTTTTCGCCGGATCAGCTTCCCAGTTCTTTTCAGGGAGCCTACCTCTAAAACCCACTCCAGGATTGTAGGGGGGCAACATTATGTCAAGTGTGTCGGCATCAGCAGGAATAAATCATTAAACTCTTTTTCTGCTCTGAAAATTTAGCCTGAAATTACAGATAGATGCGTGATTTGGGCACCCATGATTTCGTTATCTCGAAGTATTACCTCAGATTGGTTTCTTAAAACACCAGTGTGGCAGTCCCAAATTTGTACTTCCAAAACACATCCAGGTTATCTGAATGTATTCTCTGGGCATCAACTGGACATCTGTATGATCATCCTGGGTGATAATATATATTCATAGCTTGTGAGTAAGGTGTAACATTTTCTCCTGATCTGCAGAAAAAGATTAAAATCTGCTTCCCATCTATTTCTAAACTGGAGGAGCGGTCTCTTTTATCATTCTGAAACTTACGCATGCTTGTGTGACAAATTTATCAAAGAGTGTCAAAGGTAAATGGACTTTGGCCTGTGGAGAAGCCATGAGAGACTCTTATGGGGGCAGGGCAGGAAGGCTTGAACTTTTGAAACATCTGAGAGAATATTGCAGAATTTGGTGTCCTCCGAAGGTTGCCACACTACAAAAGGAGGAGGGGTGGCAATAAAGCAATGATGACGGGACGGCACTTCACATTACTTTCATATGCTTATCATGTTGTTACATCTGATGACAAATAATATAACAAATAAGAGACATTATGTTCTTTTGAAATAAGTATGCTCTTATCAGTTCTATAAAACATCCTAGGTGGTATTGCCAAGTCAGTAAAAAAGTTTACATGATGTGTTATCTGATCATCTTTATTGACACAACTTTATTGAAGAAACCCTGAAGAAGATGATTAGAATTATGGCACAACGTCTGGGCTTCTGAGCCCCATGTGAGATCTGAGCTTTTCTCAAGTCTACCACCAACACACCCCATTAATTTAATTGCATAGTGATTGTTTTCTTTCATAAAGCAGATCTACAGCCTGCTACATGATCCCTGCTGATGTGTGAAGCCTGTGCTCTTCCTGGCATGTTCTCCTGTCACCTAAGGTCATGTAGCTGGCTGCTGGATTTCCAGTAATGAGCTTGCTAGTAAAAGAAAGAAGATTTAGCTGAGTGGTGGCCTGCTGACCAGCCATAGGGTAGTTCTATACTGCAGGAGCTGTGGGGTATGGTGTTTTCCAAAGCTGAGTGAGACTTTATGCATTTATTCCAAGTAAATTAACAATAGGTAAGTTTTACTGATGTATATCAATGTTTTATGAATTTCTAGTCACAAATAGCAGTTCAATCATTTGCAGTGGAGCACCCATGATTTTTACCTGGGGAGGGGGGGGGGGGGGTCCGCCCAGATAGGCACAGTGCTGGTAAAGCATTGCACCTGTGTGGTACTTTACCTATTTGAGAACCAGACCAATAATCTTTCTAATTTTCTTTGGAACTATTGTGACATCCTATAACGTGAACTCAGTATGACAATTATTTTGACTATTCAGGTGCTTTTTTAATGTGTTGCATTTATTTGTCTTCTGAAAGGGTACCTACAATTATGGTAGATCAGTTATGATGTAAGCCATTTCCTACTGTTTTAGTTCTAGTTTGTGTCCCTGCAATTATTTGGTGTTTGAAAGCAGGATCCAGTTTGCTATGATTAAAGGCAGTGCCTTTAACCCTTCCAGATTGCACGCAGGTGACCCTTTGGATTGTATTTATGAGATTAAAGTATTCACACTTTTTGCACAACTTTTGCATTGCTGAATCGCACAAAGTAGAAAACAAAAATATGATATATATAACATTTGTCATTCTTCAAGTTCACAGTCTGAATGAAATGCAGCATTCGCTCCCTCAAATGTATTAACTTACAATGATCTAGTATGCACTGGATGCACTATACATCAGGTCTTTCAAACAATATAAAGAGTAACACTCTGCAGTGCTGTTATAAACCTATAGAATATACAAAATCTGATCCAACAATCTTACAACTACCAGAAATGAAATGACTTACCCACCCACATTCAATTACCTTGGGGATGATTATGTTTTATCAGACAACACTCTTATTGGACACTTGTGTGTGCTTTAGATGCAATTGTGAGCAGGTCAAAAAGTTTTCCAGTGACAATCGGGATAGGAATCTTTTCTTTTTTTTGCTTGCCATTATTGCTGCCCCCCCCCCCCCCCCCTTTGCTCCAAAACAAGCGTTTGGTCTTATTTTCAGGAGATTATTATTCCTCCATCACCAACAATCGTCATAACCACAAAGCTATATACATACTCTATGTATAGAAACTGCATCCCTATCGGCCAGTGATGTGGGGAAGATCCTGATGCTTAACGGACATGTGCCAAAGGTCATAGGGGGCTGGTCTATGGTCAGGATTGTGGGGCAGCCACAATTCTTTAAAGTGGACCAACACCCAGGATTTTGACTATCCTGGGTTTTGGTCCACTTCGGCGGGGCACCCCGATCGGGGGTGCCCCGCTGTGTGAAACCCCCCAGAAAGCCCCAAAATCTTACCTGTCCCCGCTCCCACGTGACTGGACGGTCCAATCCCCGCCAACGTCCAGGCGGGGATCAGGAACGTCCAAGCGGCTGCCGCCGCCGCCGCCTCCCTTGCGTCACTTTCGGCGCGCGCGCGCCCCCGCCGGCCATTCGCAGACGGCCGGCGCGGGCGCGAGCACGCCTACAGGGGCGCGAGGGAGGCGGCGGCGGCCGGCCGCCGCCGAAGATCAGGTAAGGTGTTTGGGGGTTTTTTGGGGGGTTTCACCCCGCGGGACATCCCGATCTCGGATGTCCCGCGGGGTGGGAGGTGATCGGCCCGGGAATCTTATAGATTTCCGGGCCGATCACCTCTCGGTGTTGGTCCACTTTAAGTTGAATATAAGGCCCTTATTTATCAAGGGCTAGCGCCAGGTAGTGTCTGACGAGCGCCAGGTACCGCCAGCTAACGACGGCTACCGACTCAAGTACGCCCGGCGGCGGTCACAATGACGCATTTATCACGCTAAATGAGGCTAGCGCCGGCGAGAGCATCAGCTAGCGCGGGATTCATCATGTAGCTGACTGCAACGAACAGCGCCGCTGCTAATCCCATCACAGCGCCAGGTATGACCTGTCGCTCCCTGGCGATGTCCAATGCATTTCAATGGAGCAATCTTTAATTAATCATAATTAATTCCTATTAATGTTTATTTTTTTTAAATGTCAAAAATTCTGTGACCACTTCTGCAATGTTAGGATTTTTAAGGTAAAAAAAAAAAATAAATAAATTTGTGCAGAATTGATATTACAGGTCTGATATTAATGTATTCATATTACAAAATGTTTATAAAAACTTGTATAATTTTACTATCAAAAAAATTTTGAACAAGGAATTTGTTTAAACAAGGAATTCACAGCGCGAATAAATTCGGAGCGTGTTTTGTTAATGAATCTGCAGCAAGCCGTTCGCTCTGGCCATTCGTTGTCAGGCGCACCCATACAACGCTGAACCTGTGAAACAGCGACCCCCCAGCCCGTATTCAACATTACCGCACACCGACTGAGTCGCTGTCAACAAGCAAACCCCGGCCAAGCACAGCGAATACTAGCTGGCGCTGAGAAAATCACGCTACTGGCGCTCATCTGTCGCTACCTGGCGCTGTTAATGAATCGGCCTTACCGTCTTTTCTTGGCAAAGGGTCTATCTGTCCTGATGCATTCTAATGGCAATGACTTTTTTACATGTATACTTGCCTAGACATAAACCTAAACTTTTATTTTTGGAGTAGGGCTTATATTGCAAGCATTCTCAAATATCCTGAAAAATTATGCTTGAGCTTTCTGGATAGAGGTTTTATTTTTGGGGAAACAGGGTAATAAGCATATCGCTTTATGGCGTTCCTAAACTACAGGTTTAAATTTAGAATCAGCATTAGATTTATTTGTACATACACTACATATGTACTAGAAATGAATTGTGGTAGGGAGGCTACAGGGATACAACAGGTGTGGGGGTAACAATTAACAATACCAACAAAAGCAGAGTAACAAATAGAGAAAGTGCAGCAGCAGGGTTAGAAGGAAGAGAAAGTAGCTAGCGGAGGTATTGAGTTAGAGATGAGTTGAAAGAATGAGAGGAACTCCTTGTACCAGGTGCCTCCCACCCAGGCAGTCATTCTATTTTAGGCACCAGTTGATAGGGGTCCTAGTCTAAGAAGTGGAGAGCAACAAGAGATGAGGTTTGAATATAGAGTGGTACAAGAGGTAAAGTAGCTAGTGAGGGTATAGTGACAGAGCAACTCCTCGGACCAGGGGCCTTTTACCCAGGCAGCCCCTAATCCTTCATTCAGGAATGGATAACCCCTGTCCTGTCCAGGAAACATACACTTAATCCCCCCCCCCCCCCCCCACATAGGCAAGGTCATCATTTTCCGTAGTGATAACATAGGTCACACATCATACAATGTTGTCAATATTAACCTAGAGATTTGTTAAGCTGTCACAATTTAAGAGTCTCAGATGTGTCCCTCTGAAAAAAATAGTCAGCTTACCCCAGCAACATCACCAAAAGAAAAACCCCTATATCCCCATTGCTCTGCATGTCGCACCGCATATTAGCTGGAAAGGATGAAGACTGTAGATATTGCATCCATCTCTGGAATATTGCTTATTGAGCACCAGAAAGAGCACGGTGTCTGCTAATACTTTGCAAATCAGGGTCCCCAATGCTGAGGAACCATTTTAGGTTTTGGGGTCTACCGTGGGATTGGCCTGCTCTCGCAGTCTGGGCTTGGACATGTTTACCCATATTTGTAATGAGACATTTTCATGAAATGTAAAAATCTCTTGTGGCAAAAAATTCCTACCTTTCAGCTCTGGATCCTGTGCTTTGCAAGATGGAAATTCAGATGGAAAAAGAAACATCATAAGGGCTATAAATACAGCAACTGTAGCATCTGTGACATACCTGTAATACAAATAAAAAGCAATCCAACTTTATGCCAGAAAATATACATTAGTATATAGTCACTAATGCAACAACAGTCAACTATTTGCTTAGAGGTTTAACTTGTAGCTACTGTGTGAAATATATTCTAGGTTTCCAGAAAAACAAAAAAAGCAAAAACAGTAATATACAGAAGAGATTCCCTGCAAGCTTAGGCAAACATTATGCCATGCAGAACATCAGAGATATGTAAAGAATAATTTAGAGCACACAACATGCCTGAAATAGCAATGCAATATAACATATTTTATAAAAAGGCAGGTTCATGTTATTCAGCCAAGAAAATAGTATCCTTTTTTCACTTATCTTTTCTCATATAAAATAAAAGGACTGTTATTTTTCCTCACTAGTTGTTTAGCTTTCTGCATGTGGACACATATGTATATAATTAGAGAAGAGCGACCTTTTGAAAAATTCGATTCAACTGATTCGCCGAATTTTCCGACAAAAATCGTTTCGACTCGAATTTATTCGCGATGAATCGCTATTAAAAACGGCTATTTCTGAGCCTCCTAGAGCCTCAATAGGGTTGTAAACCATTCTGCCTTGCTGTAACACGCATAGGACGCGTGCTGGGTTAGTGAAATAATACTGTAAATAATAATCACATGCAGATCAGAGGCATCGCTAATAGAATCGCAGAGAGGCACAACTGCAGGAGCCCAAAAAATGGATGAATCACACCCTGGAGTTGCAAGCAGCAGCAGGAGCACAAACATTGTTTGAAAGAGACACTGGAGTTGGCTGGAGGAGGCCAAAAATTGGATGAATCACAACCTGGAGTTGCAAGCAGCAGCAGCAGGAGCCCAAACATTGCGTGAAAGAGACACTGTAGTTGGCAGCAGCCGCAGCAGGAGCCCAGAAATTGACTGACACACCCTGGAGTTGGCAGCAGCAGGAGCCCAAACATAGCTCGAAAGAGACACTGGAGTTGGCAGCAGGAGCACAAAAATAAGCTGAATTACACCCTGGAGTTGCAAGCAGCAGTGGCAGCTGCAGGAGCCCAAATATTGCTTTAAAGAGACACTGGAGTTGGCTGCAGGAGCACAAAAATTGGATGAATCACACCCTGGAGTTGCAAGCAGCAGCAGGAGCCCAATCATTGCTTTAAAGAGACACTGGAGTTGGCTGCAGGAGCACAGAAATTGGATGAATCACACCCTGGAGTTGCAAGCAGCAGCAGCAGGAGCACAAACATTGCTTTAAAGAGACACTGGAGTTGGCTGCAGGAGCCCAAAAATTGGATGAATCACACCCTGGAGTTGCAAGCAGCAGCAGGAGCCCAAACATTGCTTTAAAGAGACACTGGTGTTGGCAGCAGCCATAGCAGGAGCCCAAAAATTGCGTGAAAGAGACACTGTAGTTGGCAGCAGCCGCAGCAGGAGCCCAGAAATTGACTGACACACCCTGGAGTTGGCAGCAGCAGGAGCCCAAACATAGCTCGAAAGAGACACTGGAGTTGGCAGCAGGAGCACAAAAATAAGCTGAATTACACCCTGGAGTTGCAAGCAGCAGCAGCTGCAGGAGCCCAAATATTGCTTTAAAGAGACACTGGAGTTGGCTGCAGGAGCACAAAAATTGGATGAATGACACCCTAGAGTTGCAAGCAGCAGCCGCAGCAGGAGCCCAAACATTGCTTTAAAGAGACACTGGAGTTGGCTGCAGGAGCACAAAAATTGGATGAATCACACCCTGGAGTTGCAAGCAGCAGGAGCCCAAACATAGCTTGAAAGAGACACTGGAGTTGGCTGCAGGAGCCCAAAAATTGGATGAATCACACCCTGGGGTTGCAAGCAGCAGCAGCAGGAGCCCAAACATAGCTTGAAAGAGAGACACTGGATTTGGCAGCAGGAGCCCAAAAATTGGATGAATCACACCCTGGAGTTGCAAGCAGCAGCAGCAGGAGCCCAAACATTGCTTTAAAGAGACACTGGATTTGGCTGCAGGAGCCCAAAAATTGGATGAATCACACCCTGGAGTTGCAAGCAGCAGCAGGAGCACAAGCATTGCTTGAAAGAGACACTGGATTTGGCTGCAGGAGCCCAAAAAATGGATGAATCACACTCTAGAGTTGCAAGCAGCAGCAGGAGCCCAAACATTGCTTTAAAGAGACACTGGAGTTGGCTGCAGGAGCACAAAAATTGGATGAATCACACCCTGGAGTTGCAAGCAGCAGCAGCAGGAGCCCAAACATAGCTTGAAAGAGACACTGGAGTTGGCTGCAGGAGCCCAAAAATTGGATGAATCACACCCTGGGGTTGCAAGCAGCAGCAGCAGGAGCCCAAACATAGCTTGAAAGAGACACTGGATTTGGCAGCAGGAGCCCAAAAATTGGATGAATCACACCCTGGAGTTGCAAGCAGCAGCAGCAGGAGCCCAAACATTGCTTTAAAGACACACTGGATTTGGCTGCAGGAGCCCAAAAATTGGATGAATCACACTCTGGAGTTGCAAGCAGCAGGAGCAGGAGCACAAGCATTGCTTTAAAGAGACACTGAAGTTGGCTGCAGGAGCCCAAAAATTGGATGAATCACACCCTGGAGTTGCAAGCAGCAGCAGCAGGAGCCCAAACATTGCTTTAAAGAGACACTGGTGTTGGCAGCAGCCGCAGCAGGAGCCCAAAAATTGCGTGAAAGAGACACTGTAGTTGGCAGCAGCCGCAGCAGGAGCCCAGAAATTGACTGACACACCCTGGAGTTGGCAGCAGCAGGAGCCCAAACATAGCTCGAAAGAGACACTGGAGTTGGCAGCAGGAGCACAAAAATAAGCTGAATTACACCCTGGAGTTGCAAGCAGCAGCGGCAGCTGCAGGAGCCCAAATATTGCTTTAAAGAGACACTGGAGTTGGCTGCAGGAGCACAAAAATGGGATGAATCACACTCTGTAGTTGGCAGCAGCAGCAGCCCAAACATAGATTGAAAGAGACACTGGAGTTGGCAGCAGGAGCCCAAAAATAAGCTGAATTACACCCTGGAGCTGCAAGCAGCAGCAGCTGCAGGAGCCCAAACATTGCTTTAAAGAGACACTGGAGTTGGCTGCAGGAGCCCAAAAATTGGCTGAATGACACCCTAGAGTTGCAAGCAGCAGCAGCAGGAGCCCAAACATTGCTTTAAAGAGACACTGGAGTTGGCTGCAGGAGCACAAAAATTGGACGAATCACACCTTGGAGTTGCAAGCAGCAGCAGCAGGAGCCCAAACATTGCTTTAAAGAGACACTGGATTTGGCTGCAGGAGCCCAAAAATTGGATGAATCACACCCTGGAGTTGCAAGCAGCAGCAGGAGCACAAGCATTGCTTTAAAGAGACACTGGAGTTGGCTGCAGGAGCCCAAAAATTGGATGAATCACACCCTGGAGTTGCAAGCAGCAGCAGCAGGAGCCCAAACATTGCTTTAAAGAGACACTGGTGTTGGCAGCAGCCGCAGCAGGAGCCCAAAAATTGCGTGAAAGAGACACTGTAGTTGGCAGCAGCCGCAGCAGGAGCCCAGAAATTGACTGACACACCTTGGAGTTGGCAGCAGCAGGAGCCCAAACATAGCTCGAAAGAGACACTGGAGTTGGCAGCAGGAGCACAAAAATAAGCTGAATTACACCCTGGAGTTGCAAGCAGCAGCAGCAGCAGCTGCAGGAGCCCAAATATTGCTTTAAATAGACACTGGAGTTGGCTGCAGGAGCACAAAAATTGGATGAATCACACTCTGTAGCTGGCAGCAGCGGCAGCCCAAACATAGATTGAAATAGACACTGGAGTTGGCAGCAGGAGCACAAAAATAAGCTGAATTACACCCTGGAGCTGCAAGCAGCAGCAGCTGCAGGAGCCCAAACATTGCTTTAAAGAGACACTGGAGTTGGCTGCAGGAGCCCAAAAATTGGCTGAATGACACCCTAGAGTTGCAAGCAGCAGCAGGAGCCCAAACATTGCTTTAAAGAGACACTGGAGTTGGCTGCAGGAGCACAAAAATTGGATGAATCACACCCTGGAGTTGCAAGCAGCAGCAGCAGGAGCCCAAACATAGCTTGAAAGAGACACTGGAGTTGGCTGCAGGAGCCCAAAAATTGGATGAATCACACCCTGGGGTTGCAAGCAGCAGCAGCAGGAGCCCAAACATAGCTTGAAAGAGACACTGGATTTGGCAGCAGGAGCCCAAAAATTGGATGAATCACACCCTGGAGTTGCAAGCAGCAGCAGCAGGAGCCCAAACATTGCTTTAAAGACACACTGGATTTGGCTGCAGGAGCCCAAAAATTGGATGAATCACACTCTGGAGTTGCAAGCAGCAGGAGCAGGAGCACAAGCATTGCTTTAAAGAGACACTGAAGTTGGCTGCAGGAGCCCAAAAATTGGATGAATCACACCCTGGAGTTGCAAGCAGCAGCAGCAGGAGCCCAAACATTGCTTTAAAGAGACACTGGTGTTGGCAGCAGCCGCAGCAGGAGCCCAAAAATTGCGCGAAAGAGACACTGTAGTTGGCAGCAGCCGCAGCAGGAGCCCAGAAATTGACTGACACACCCTGGAGTTGGCAGCAGCAGGAGCCCAAACATAGCTCGAAAGAGACACTGGAGTTGGCAGCAGGAGCACAAAAATAAGCTGAATTACACCCTGGAGTTGCAAGCAGCAGCGGCAGCTGCAGGAGCCCAAATATTGCTTTAAAGAGACACTAGAGTTGGCTGCAGGAGCACAAAAATGGGATGAATCACACTCTGTAGTTGGCAGCAGCAGCAGCCCAAACATAGATTGAAAGAGACACTGGAGTTGGCAGCAGGAGCCCAAAAATAAGCTGAATTACACCCTGGAGCTGCAAGCAGCAGCAGCTGCAGGAGCCCAAACATTGCTTTAAAGAGACACTGGAGTTGGCTGCAGGAGCCCAAAAATTGGCTGAATGACACCCTAGAGTTGCAAGCAGCAGCAGCAGGAGCCCAAACATTGCTTTAAAGAGACACTGGAGTTGGCTGCAGGAGCACAAAAATTGGACGAATCACACCTTGGAGTTGCAAGCAGCAGCAGCAGGAGCCCAAACATAGCTTGAAAGAGACACTGGAGTTGGCTGCAGGAGCCCAAAAATTGGATGAATCACACCCTGGAGTTGCAAGCAGCAGCAGCAGGAGCCCAAACATTGCTTTAAAGAGACACTGGATTTGGCTGCAGGAGCCCAAAAATTGGATGAATCACACCCTGGAGTTGCAAGCAGCAGCAGGAGCACAAGCATTGCTTGAAAGAGACACTGGATTTGGCTGCAGGAGCCCAAAAATTGGATGAATCACACCCTGGAGTTGCAAGCAGCAGGAGCAGGAGCACAAGCATTGCTTTAAAGAGACACTGGAGTTGGCTGCAGGAGCCCAAAAATTGGATGAATCACACCCTGGAGTTGCAAGCAGCAGCAGGAGCCCAAGCATTGCTTTAAAGAGACACTGGTGTTGGCAGCAGCCGCAGCAGGAGCCCAAAAATTGCGTGAAAGAGACACTGTAGTTGGCAGCAGCCGCAGCAGGAGCCCAGAAATTGACTGACACACCCTGCTTTAAAGAGACACTGAAGTTGGCTGCAGGAGCCCAAAAATTGGATGAATCACACCCTGGAGTTGCAAGCAGCAGCAGCAGGAGCCCAAACATTGCTTTAAAGAGACACTGGTGTTGGCAGCAGCCGCAGCAGGAGCCCAAAAATTGCGTGAAAGAGACACTGTAGTTGGCAGCAGCCGCAGCAGGAGCCCAGAAATTGACTGACACACCCTGGAGTTGGCAGCAGCAGGAGCCCAAACATAGCTCGAAAGAGACACTGGAGTTGGCAGCAGGAGCACAAAAATAAGCTGAATTACACCCTAGAGTTGCAAGCAGCAGCAGCTGCAGGAGCCCAAATATTGCTTTAAAGAGACACTGGAGTTGGCTGCAGGAGCACAAAAATTGGATGAATCACACTCTGTAGTTGGCAGCAGCAGCAGCCCAAACATAGATTGAAAGAGACACTGGAGTTGGCAGCAGGAGCACAAAAATAAGCTGAATTACACCCTGGAGCTGCAAGCAGCAGCAGCTGCAGGAGCCCAAACATTGCTTTAAAGAGACACTGGAGTTGGCTGCAGGAGCCCAAAAATTGGCTAAATGACACCCTAGAGTTGCAAGCAGCAGCAGCAGGAGCCCAAACATTGCTTTAAAGAGACACTGGAGTTGGCTGCAGGAGCACAAAAATTGGACGAATCACACCTTGGAGTTGCAAGCAGCAGCAGCAGGAGCCCAAACATAGCTTGAAAGAGACACTGGAGTTGGCTGCAGGAGCCCAAAAATTGGATGAATCACACCCTGGGGTTGCAAGCAGCAGCAGCAGGAGCCCAAACATAGCTTGAAAGAGACACTGGATTTGGCAGCAGGAGCCCAAAAATTGGATGAATCACACCCTGGAGTTGCAAGCAGCAGCAGCAGGAGCCCAAACATTGCTTTAAAGAGACACTGGATTTGGCTGCAGGAGCCCAAAAATTGGATGAATCACACCCTGGAGTTGCAAGCAGCAGCAGGAGCACAAGCATTGCTTGAAAGAGACACTGGATTTGGCTGCAGGAGCCCAAAAATTGGATGAATCACACTCTGGAGTTGCAAGCAGCAGGAGCACAAGCATTGCTTTAAAGAGACACTGGAGTTGGCTGCAGGAGCCCAAAAATTGGATGAATCACACCCTGGAGTTGCAAGCAGCAGGAGCAGGAGCCCAAGCATTGCTTTAAAGAGACACTGTAGTTGGCAGCAGCCGCAGCAGGAGCCCAGAAATTGACTGACACACCCTGGAGTTGGCAGCAGCAGGAGCCCAAACATAGCTCGAAAGAGACACTGGAGTTGGCAGCAGGAGCACAAAAATAAGCTGAATTACACCCTCGAGTTGCAAGCAGCAGCGGCAGCTGCAGGAGCCCAAATATTGCTTTAAAGAGACACTGGAGTTGGCTGCAGGAGCACAAAAATTGGATGAATCACACTCTGTAGTTGGCAGCAGCAGCCCAAACATAAATTGAAAGAGACACTGGAGTTGGCAGCAGGAGCCCAAAAATAAGCTGAATTACACCCTGGAGCTGCAAGCAGCAGCAGCTGCAGGAGCCCAAACATTGCTTTAAAGAGACACTGGAGTTGTCTGCAGGAGCCCAAAAATTGGATGAATCACACCCTGGGGTTGCAAGCAGCAGCAGCAGGAGCCCAAACATAGCTTGAAAGAGACACTGGATTTGGCAGCAGGAGCCCAAAAATTGGATGAATCACACCCTGGAGTTGCAAGCAGCAGCAGCAGGAGCCCAAACATTGCTTTAAAGACACACTGGATTTGGCTGCAGGAGCCCAAAAATTGGATGAATCACACTCTGGAGTTGCAAGCAGCAGGAGCAGGAGCACAAGCATTGCTTTAAAGAGACACTGAAGTTGGCTGCAGGAGCCCAAAAATTGGATGAATCACACCCTGGAGTTGCAAGCAGCAGCAGCAGGAGCCCAAACATTGCTTTAAAGAGACACTGGTGTTGGCAGCAGCCGCAGCAGGAGCCCAAAAATTGCGCGAAAGAGACACTGTAGTTGGCAGCAGCCGCAGCAGGAGCCCAGAAATTGACTGACACACCCTGGAGTTGGCAGCAGCAGGAGCCCAAACATAGCTCGAAAGAGACACTGGAGTTGGCAGCAGGAGCACAAAAATAAGCTGAATTACACCCTCGAGTTGCAAGCAGCAGCGGCAGCTGCAGGAGCCCAAATATTGCTTTAAAGAGACACTAGAGTTGGCTGCAGGAGCACAAAAATGGGATGAATCACACTCTGTAGTTGGCAGCAGCAGCAGCCCAAACATAGATTGAAAGAGACACTGGAGTTGGCAGCAGGAGCCCAAAAATAAGCTGAATTACACCCTGGAGCTGCAAGCAGCAGCAGCTGCAGGAGCCCAAACATTGCTTTAAAGAGACACTGGAGTTGGCTGCAGGAGCCCAAAAATTGGCTGAATGACACCCTAGAGTTGCAAGCAGCAGCAGCAGGAGCCCAAACATTGCTTTAAAGAGACACTGGAGTTGGCTGCAGGAGCACAAAAATTGGACGAATCACACCTTGGAGTTGCAAGCAGCAGCAGCAGGAGCCCAAACATAGCTTGAAAGAGACACTGGAGTTGGCTGCAGGAGCCCAAAAATTGGATGAATCACACCCTGGAGTTGCAAGCAGCAGCAGCAGGAGCCCAAACATTGCTTTAAAGAGACACTGGATTTGGCTGCAGGAGCCCAAAAATTGGATGAATCACACCCTGGAGTTGCAAGCAGCAGCAGGAGCACAAGCATTGCTTGAAAGAGACACTGGATTTGGCTGCAGGAGCCCAAAAATTGGATGAATCACACCCTGGAGTTGCAAGCAGCAGGAGCAGGAGCACAAGCATTGCTTTAAAGAGACACTGGAGTTGGCTGCAGGAGCCCAAAAATTGGATGAATCACACCCTGGAGTTGCAAGCAGCAGCAGGAGCCCAAGCATTGCTTTAAAGAGACACTGGTGTTGGCAGCAGCTGCAGCAGGAGCCCAAAAATTGCGTGAAAGAGACACTGTAGTTGGCAGCAGCCGCAGCAGGAGCCCAGAAATTGACTGACACACCCTGCTTTAAAGAGACACTGAAGTTGGCTGCAGGAGCCCAAAAATTGGATGAATCACACCCTGGAGTTACAAGCAGCAGCAGCAGGAGCCCAAACATTGCTTTAAAGAGACACTGGTGTTGGCAGCAGCCGCAGCAGGAGCCCAAAAATTGCGTGAAAGAGACACTGTAGTTGGCAGCAGCCGCAGCAGGAGCCCAGAAATTGACTGACACACCCTGGAGTTGGCAGCAGCAGGAGCCCAAACATAGCTCGAAAGAGACACTGGAGTTGGCAGCAGGAGCACAAAAATAAGCTGAATTACACCCTAGAGTTGCAAGCAGCAGCAGCTGCAGGAGCCCAAATATTGCTTTAAAGAGACACTGGAGTTGGCTGCAGGAGCACAAAAATTGGATGAATCACACTCTGTAGTTGGCAGCAGCAGCAGCCCAAACATAGATTGAAAGAGACACTGGAGTTGGCAGCAGGAGCACAAAAATAAGCTGAATTACACCCTGGAGCTGCAAGCAGCAGCAGCTGCAGGAGCCCAAACATTGCTTTAAAGAGACACTGGAGTTGGCTGCAGGAGCCCAAAAATTGGCTAAATGACACCCTAGAGTTGCAAGCAGCAGCAGCAGGAGCCCAAACATTGCTTTAAAGAGACACTGGAGTTGGCTGCAGGAGCACAAAAATTGGACGAATCACACCTTGGAGTTGCAAGCAGCAGCAGCAGGAGCCCAAACATAGCTTGAAAGAGACACTGGAGTTGGCTGCAGGAGCCCAAAAATTGGATGAATCACACCCTGGGGTTGCAAGCAGCAGCAGCAGGAGCCCAAACATAGCTTGAAAGAGACACTGGATTTGGCAGCAGGAGCCCAAAAATTGGATGAATCACACCCTGGAGTTGCAAGCAGCAGCAGCAGGAGCCCAAACATTGCTTTAAAGAGACACTGGATTTGGCTGCAGGAGCCCAAAAATTGGATGAATCACACCCTGGAGTTGCAAGCAGCAGCAGGAGCACAAGCATTGCTTGAAAGAGACACTGGATTTGGCTGCAGGAGCCCAAAAATTGGATGAATCACACTCTGGAGTTGCAAGCAGCAGGAGCACAAGCATTGCTTTAAAGAGACACTGGAGTTGGCTGCAGGAGCCCAAAAATTGGATGAATCACACCCTGGAGTTGCAAGCAGCAGGAGCAGGAGCCCAAGCATTGCTTTAAAGAGACACTGTAGTTGGCAGCAGCCGCAGCAGGAGCCCAGAAATTGACTGACACACCCTGGAGTTGGCAGCAGCAGGAGCCCAAACATAGCTCGAAAGAGACACTGGAGTTGGCAGCAGGAGCACAAAAATAAGCTGAATTACACCCTCGAGTTGCAAGCAGCAGCGGCAGCTGCAGGAGCCCAAATATTGCTTTAAAGAGACACTGGAGTTGGCTGCAGGAGCACAAAAATTGGATGAATCACACTCTGTAGTTGGCAGCAGCAGCCCAAACATAGATTGAAAGAGACACTGGAGTTGGCAGCAGGAGCCCAAAAATAAGCTGAATTACACCCTGGAGCTGCAAGCAGCAGCAGCTGCAGGAGCCCAAACATTGCTTTAAAGAGACACTGGAGTTGGCTGCAGGAGCCCAAAAATTGGCTGAAGGACACCCTAGAGTTGCAAGCAGCAGCAGCAGGAGCCCACACATTGCTTTAAAGAGACACTGGAGTTGGCTGCAGGAGCACAAAAATTGGATGAATCACACCCTGGAGTTGCAAGCAGCAGCAGCAGGAGCCCAAACATAGCTTGAAAGAGACACTGGAGTTGGCTGCAGGAGCCCAAAAATTGGATGAATCACACCCTGGGGTTGCAAGCAGCAGCAGCAGGAGCCCAAACATAGCTTGAAAGAGACACTGGATTTGGCAGCAGGAGCCCAAAAATTGGATGAATCACACCCTGGAGTTGCAAGCAGCAGGAGCCCAAACATTGCTTTAAAGAGACACTGGATTTGGCTGCAGGAGCCCAAAAATTGGATGAATCACACCCTGGAGTTGCAAGCAGCAGGAGCAGGAGCACAAGCATTGCTTGAAAGAGACACTGGATTTGGCAGCAGGAGCCCAAAAATTGGATGAATCACACTCTGGAGTTGCAAGCAGCAGGAGCAGGAGCACAAGCATTGCTTTAAAGAGACACTGGAGTTGGCTGCAGGAGCCCAAAAATTGGATGAATCACACCCTGGAGTTGCAAGCAGCAGGAGCAGGAGCACAAACATTGCTTTAAAGAGACACTGGAGTTGGCTGCAGGAGCCCAAAAATTAGACTAAAGACACACTGGAGTTGCAAGCAGCAGCAGGAGCCCAAACATTGCTTGAAAGAGACACTGGATTTGGCAGCAGGAGCCCAAAAATTGGATGAATCACACCCAGGAGTTGCAAGCAGCAGCAGGAGCCCAAACATTGCTTTAAAGAGACACTGGATCTGGCTGCAGGAACCCAAAAATTGGATGAATCACACACTGGAGTTGCAAGCAGCAGGATCAGGAGCACAAACATTGCTTGAAAGAGACACAGGATTTGGCAGCAGGAGCCCAAAAATTGGATGAATAACACCCTGGAGTTGCAAGCAGCAGCAGCAGGAGTGCAAACATAGCTTGAAAGAGACACCGGAGTTGGCTGCAGGAGCCCAAAAATTGGATGAATCACACCCTGGAGTTGCAAGCAGCAGCAGGAGCCCAAACATTGCTTGAAAGAGACACTGGAGTTGGCAGCAGCCGCAGCAGGAGCTCAAAAATTGACTAACACACCCTGGAGTTGGCAGCAGCAGCAGGAACCCAGAAATTGGCTGGAAGGTACCTTGAAGTTGGCAGCAGCAGGAGCACAAACATTAGCTGGAAGGCACACCCTGGAGTTGGCAGCAGCATAAGCAGGAGCCCAAACATTGCTTGAAAGACACCCTGGAGTTGGCAGCAGCAGGAGGCCAAAAATTGGCTGAAAGGCACACCCTGAAGTTGGCATCAGCAGGAGCCCAAAAATTGGTCTAAAGACATAAATATGTTTTGCACCATTTGGAAAGTGTAAAACGTGGCACCATGCTGAATCTAGTCGCATGCATCAGCCATTGGTGGGTGGAAATCCTGGCTGATCCATCCCTGATTCATTTTGACAAAGGTGAGTCTCTCCACATTTTTAGTTGACAGACGGGTTCTCCTCGCCGTAACTATGGCCCCCGCCGCACTAAACACCCGCTCAGATGGCACGCTACTTGCCTGCAGGACAGCTTTTCCAGGGCAAACTCTGCTAGTTGTGGCCACAAGCCAAGTTTGGCTGCCCAGAAGTCCAGCGGATCCTCAAGGTGCGTTGGCATGGTCATGTCAAGGTATGACATGACCTGCTGGTTGAGGTCCTGCTCCAGGTCTTCCTGCTACTCATGAGTAGCCTCACTATGCGGGTGTAGAAAGCTACTCATTAGCGACTGAAGACTGAGGCTGCTGCTGATGGAGCTGCTGCTGCTCCTGCCAACCCCCCCAGCAGCCATGGCAGTGGAAGGTGAGCGCAGAGGTCCCCACGAGTCATACCTGCGAGAGTATGGACCATGGCGCAGATAGGCATCGGCCAACTGACTACGTAGAATGTCTTTGCAGTAGTTCAGTTTGTCCTCCCTCTCTGCGGTTTAAAAAATGCCCCCTTTTTGTGCCGAAAGCGAGGGTCCAATAAGGTGGACAGCCAGAAGTCATCCCGGCGACAAATGGAAACAATTCTGGGGTCACTACGCAAGCACGTGAGCATGCTTCCTGCCATTTTTGCAAGTGACTCGGAGGGACTACCTGTCTCCATATCCACTGCATACTGCCACGGTGTGTCCGGGTCCTCTGTCTCGCCTTCCTCAAAACCCTCTAGCTCTTCTGGCTGCTCCTGCTCCTCCTCTCCTGTCCACTGACTAGATAAACCAGCCATTTCACCAAGCCTAAACTGTGCTTCACTGGGCCACTCCTCTTCCTCCTCCTCCTCCGGTTCAGCTCCAACGGGGTTCATGTTCCTCCCCTGTGTGACTCCGTTCGCCAAGACAAACCATGTGAAGCACAGCGTGACACCTCCGTGCCCTGCACACACAGACTTGAGCCTACAGTGGCGGAGGATGAGGAGGCCGAGTCGCACGGTGTCACAGGCTCAACGGGCAGGGAGCGTGGAGGCCGAAGCGGCGTGACCTGTCCAAGTTGCTGCTGCTGCTGCAAAGGGACCACATTCACCCAGTGGGCCGTAAACGACATGTACTGTCCCTGACCGTAGTTACAGCTCCAGATGTCGGCGCTGGCATGAACTTTGTTACACACCGACAGGCTCAAGGACTGGCCCACCTTCTGTTCAACAAAAGTGTGCAGCACTGGTACTGCCTTCTTGGCAAAGAAATGACGGCTTGGGACTCTCCACCTCGGCTCGGCACAAGCCATCAGTTCTCTGAAAGGTGCAGAGTCCACCACCTGAAAAGGGAGCGACTGCAGCACCAGCAACTTGGACAGGAGCACATTCAGCTTCTGCGCCGTAGGATGAGTGGGCGTATACTGCTGTCTCTTGGACATGGCTTCGCTGATGGATTGCTGGCGGGATGCATGACTTGGAGGAGGAGGAGCAGGAGCGACAGAGGATGGGTATGATGCACAGCTGCCTTCGGCTGAGGTGCTGGAGCCTTGGCTGGCAGAAATTGGGAGTGGCGTGCTACTTGGTGAGGAAGCAGGCTGGACCACCTCTTTGGAGCCTCGGTTCTCCCAGGCCGCTTTATGGTGACGCATCATATGTTGACGCAGGGCCGTGGTGCCAACATTTGGGCCCTGGCCACGCTTCACCTTCTGCCTACATATCTTGCATGTGGCCATGTTACCCTCCTGCGGATGCTTCAGGAAAAGCTGCCACACTGCCGAGTAGCTACTTTTCCCACCAACAGGCCTCACTGATTCACTGCTACTGTCGCCAACTCCAGGAACCCCTGCTCCACTTCCTCCCAATAAGGTAGCCTGTCGCGCAGCAGGTGCTCTACTCCGGCCCCGTTTGGCTCCAGGCTTTACAATTGTGCCCCATGCTGACTGCCAACCATGCTGCTAACACCTTGCTGCCTCAGTTGCTGACTCCGGGGCAACCTGCGCCCCTCTTCTCCTGATGATGACGATGAAGCCCCTTCATCACCCGGCTCCCAAGTGCGATGGGCTTCATCATCATCATCATAACCGAGTTGTGGCTGCACGTCACTGATGTTCTCAGTTTCCTCAACAGTGTCTGGTGCAGGAGCTGGAACGCTCGCAACACCCACGACACTGTCCACATCACTATTTGTCTGCCTAGCTAAAGAAGCCACCTCCATTTCTTGGCTGGGCAATAGCTGCTGACTGTCCTCTATCTGATCATCCTCCTCACTAAAGAGTGGAGCTGAACCCAAAGCATAGGATACATCGCTGGGGGAGGAAACGGCGTAGGACAGAGGCAATGGGAGGAAAGGGACTGCTCTCGGGGCATGCCAACTCAGGGTTGTGTCAGAGGAACCTACCGACCCTAGACTGGGGGTCTCAGATGTAACTTGTGATGATGTTGATGAGCGTGTTAACCAATCTACCATGGCAGATGCGTTACTGGTGGAGACACGACCGCTAGCAGATACTGGCAGATCAGGTCTCTCACCGTGACTCCTGCTGCCACTCGCTCCTAGTCTGCTGCGACCTCTGCCTGCTGAATCTTGGCCTCTGCCACTCCTCTTTGAACATCCTTACACTTGTCTGCCTGACATTTTTATGTATTTGAAATGCGCAATAGGTACGATAAAAAATGTGTTTACTTTAAAAAGAAGAAGCTAAATAAAGTGAGGAACTGCTTCTCTTCAACAGATACTATGAAAATTGGCAATATGAGATACCCTGCGGCCTAGTGTTTTGGCAGCAGACCAAGCACCAAATCAAAATGCAATAATTTGATTAAGCTGAGGAGGATGAACAAGCGTATTTAGTATAACAGATAGGCTGCTAAGTGCAGGTTTGGGATGCCCTGCGGCCTGGTGTTTTTTTGTTAAAAGGCAGACCAAAAACCAATTCAAAATGCAATACTTTGATTAAGCTGAGGAAGGATGAACAAGCGTATTTTGTATAACAGATTGGCTGCTAAGTGCAGGTTTGGGATGCCCTGCGGCCTGGTGTTTTTTTTTGTTAAAGGCAGACCAAAAACCAATTCAAAATGCAATACTTTGATTAAGCTGAGGAAGGATGAACAAGCATATTTAGTATAACAGATAGGCTGCTAAGTGCAGGTTTGGGATACCCTGCGGCCTAGTGTTTTTATTTTTACAGGCAGGACAAAAACCAATTCAAAATGCAATACTTTGATTAAGCTGAGGAAGGATGAACAAGCTCATTTAGTATAACAGATAGGCTGCTAAGTGCAGGTTTGGGATGCCCTGCGACCTGGTGGTTTTTTTTTGTTAAAGGCAGGACAAAAACCAATTCAAAATGCAATACTTTGATTAAGCTGAGGAAGGATGAACAAGCGTATTTAGTATAACAGATAGGCTGCTAAGTGCAGGTTTGGGATGCCCTGTGGCCTGGTGTTTTTTTTGTTAAAGGCAGACCAAAAACCAATTCAAAATACAATACTTTGATTAAGCTGAGGAAGGATGAACAAGCTTATTTAGTATAAAAGATAAGCTGCAAAGTGCAGGTTTGGGATGCCCTGCGGCCTGGTGTATTTTTTGTTAAAGGCAGACCAAAAACCAAATCAAAATGCAATACTTTGATTTAGCTGAGGAAGGATCAACAAGCGTATTTAGTATAACAGATAGGCAGCTAAGTGCAGGTTTGGGATGCCCTGCGGCCTGGTGTTTTTTTGTTAAAGGCAGACCAAAAACCAATTCAAAATGCAATACTTTGATTAAGCTGAGGAAGGATGAACAAGCGTATTTAGTATAACAGATAGGCTGCTAAGTGCAGGTTTGGGATGCCCTGCGGCCTGGTGTTTTTTTTGTTAAAGGCAGACCAAAAACCAATTCAAAATGCAATACTTTGATTAAGCTGAGGAAGGATGAACAAGCGTATTTAGTATAACAGATAGGCTGCTAAGTGCAGGTTTGGGATGCCCTGCGGCCTGTTTTTTTTTGGTTAAAGGCAGACCAAAAACCAAATCAAAATGCAATACTTTGATTTAGCTGAGGAAGGATCAACAAGCGTATTTAGTATAACAGATAGGCTGCTAAGTGCAGGTTTGGGATGCCCTGCGGCCTGGTGTTTTTTTTGTTAAAGGCAGAACAAAAACCAATTCAAAATGCAATACTTTGATTAAGCTGAGGAGGATGAACAAGCGTATTTTGTATAACAGATTGGCTGCTAAGTGCAGGTTTGGGATGCCCTGCGGCCTGGTGTTTTTTTTGTTAAAGGCAGACCAAAAACCAATTCAAAATGCAATACTTTGATTAAGGTGAGGAAGGATGAACAAGCGTATTTAGAATAACAGATAGGCTGCTAAGTGCAGATTTGCGATGCCCTGTGGCCTGGTGTTTTTTTTGTTAAAGGCAGACCAAAAACCAATTCAAAATACAATACTTTGATTAAGCTGAGGAAGGATGAACAAGCTTATTTAGTATAAAAGATAAGCTGCAAAGTGCAGGTTTGGGATGCCCTGCGGCCTGGTGTTTTTTTTGTTAAAGGCGGACCAAAAACCAATTCAAAATGCAATACTTTGTTTAAGCTGAGGAAGGATGAACAAGCGTATTTAGTATAAAAGATAAGCTGCAAAGTGCAGGTTTGGGATGCCCTGCGGCCTGTTTTTTTTTGGTTAAAGGCAGACCAAAAACCAAATCAAAATGCAATACTTTTATTTAGCTGAGGAAGGATCAACAAGCGTATTTAGTATAACAGATAGGCTGCTAAGTGCAGGTTTGGGATGCCCTGCGGCCTGGTGTTTTTTTTGTTAAAGGCAGAACAAAAACCAATTCAAAATGCAATACTTTGATTAAGCTGAGGAGGATGAACAAGCGTATTTTGTATAACAGATTGGCTGCTAAGTGCAGGTTTGGGATGCCCTGCGGCCTGGTGTTTTTTTTGTTAAAGGCAGACCAAAAACCAATTCAAAATGCAATACTTTGATTAAGGTGAGGAAGGATGAACAAGCGTATTTAGAATAACAGATAGGCTGCTAAGTGCAGATTTGCGATGCCCTGTGGCCTGGTGTTTTTTTTGTTAAAGGCAGACCAAAAACCAATTCAAAATACAATACTTTGATTAAGCTGAGGAAGGATGAACAAGCTTATTTAGTATAAAAGATAAGCTGCAAAGTGCAGGTTTGGGATGCCCTGCGGCCTGGTGTTTTTTTTGTTAAAGGCGGACCAAAAACCAATTCAAAATGCAATACTTTGTTTAAGCTGAGGAAGGATGAACAAGCGTATTTAGTATAAAAGATAAGCTGCAAAGTGCAGGTTTGGGATGCCCTGCGGCCTGGTGTATTTTTTGTTAAAGGCAGACCAAAAACCAAATCAAAATGCAATACTTTGATTTAGCTGAGGGAGGATCAACAAGCGTATTTAGTATAACAGATAGGCTGCTAAGTGCAGGTTTGGGATGCCCTGCGGCCTGGTGTTTTTTTGTTAAAGGCAGACCAAAAACCAATTCAAAATGCAATACTTTGATTAAGCTGAGGAAGGATGAACAAGCGTATTTAGTATAACAGATAGGCTGCTAAGTGCAGGTTTGGGATGCCCTGCGGCCTGGTGTTTTTTTTGTTAAAGGCAGACCAAAAACCAATTCAAAATGCAATACTTTGATTAAGCTGAGGAAGGATGAACAAGCGTATTTAGTATAACAGATAGGCTGCTAAGTGCAGGTTTGGGATGCCCTGCGGCCTGTTTTTTTTTTGGTTAAAGGCAGACCAAAAACCAAATCAAAATGCAATACTTTGATTTAGCTGAGGAAGGATCAACAAGCGTATTTAGTATAACAGATAGGCTGCTAAGTGCAGGTTTGGGATGCCCTGCGGCCTGGTGTTTTTTTTGTTAAAGGCAGAACAAAAACCAATTCAAAATGCAATACTTTGATTAAGCTGAGGAGGATGAACAAGCGTATTTTGTATAAAAGATAAGCTGCAAAGTGCAGGTTTGGGATGCCCTGCGGCCTGGTGTTTTTTTTGTCAAAGGCGGACCAAAAACCAATTCAAAATGCAATACTTTGTTTAAGCTGAGGAAGGATGAACAAGCGTATTTAGTATAAAAGATAAGCTGCAAAGTGCAGGTTTGGGATGCCCTGCGGCCTGGTGTATTTTTTGTTAAAGGCAGACCAAAAACCAAATCAAAATGCAATACTTTGATTTAGCTGAGGGAGGATCAACAAGCGTATTTAGTATAACAGATAGGCAGCTAAGTGCAGGTTTGGGATGCCCTGCGGCCTGGTGTTTTTTTGTTAAAGGCAGACCAAAAACCAATTCAAAATGCAATACTTTGATTAAGCTGAGGAAGGATGAACAAGCGTATTTAGTATAACAGATAGGCTGCTAAGTGCAGGTTTGGGATGCCCTGCGGCCTGTTTTTTTTTTGGTTAAAGGCAGACCAAAAACCAAATCAAAATGCAATACTTTGATTTAGCTGAGGAAGGATCAACAAGCGTATTTAGTATAACAGATAGGCTGCTAAGTGCAGGTTTGGGATGCCCTGCGGCCTGGTGTTTTTTTTGTTAAAGGCAGAACAAAAACCAATTCAAAATGCAATACTTTGATTAAGCTGAGGAGGATGAACAAGCGTATTTTGTATAAAAGATTGGCTGCTAAGTGCAGGTTTGGGATGCCCTGCGGCCTGGTGTTTTTTTGTTAAAGGCAGACCAAAAACCAATTTAAAATGCAATACTTTGATTAAGCTGAGGAAGGATGAACAAGCGTATTTAGTATAACAGATAGGCTGCTAAGTGCAGGTTTGGGATGCCCTGTGGCCTGGTGTTTTTTTTGTTAAAGGCAGACCAAAAACCAATTCAAAATACAATACTTTGATTAAGCTGAGGAAGGATGAACAAGCTTATTTAGTATAACAGATAAGCTGCAAAGTGCAGGTTTGGGATGCCCTGCGGCCTGGTGTATTTTTTGTTAAAGGCGGACCAAAAACCAATTCAAAATGCAATACTTTGTTTAAGCTGAGGAAGGATGAACAAGCGTATTTAGTATAACAGATAGGCTGCTAAGTGCAGGTTTGGGATGCCCTGCGGCCTGGTGTTTTTTTTGTTAAAGGCAGACCAAAAACCAATTCAAAATGCAATACTTTGATTAAGCTGAGGAGGATGAACAAGCGTATTTTTCATAACAGATAGGCTGCTAAGTGCAGGTTTGGGATACCCTGCGGCCTGGTGTTTTTTTTGTTAAAGGCAGACCAAAAACCAAATCAAAATGCAAAACTTTGATTTAGCTGAGGAAGGATCAACAAGCGTATTTAGTATAACAGATAGGCTGCTAAGTGCAGGTTTGGGATGCCCTGTGGCCTGGTGTTTTTTTTGTTAAAGGCAGACCAAAAACCAATTCAAAATGCAATACTTTGATAAAGCTGAGAAGGATGAACCAGCGTATTTTGTATAACAGATTGGCTGCTAAGTGCAGGTTTGGGATGCCCTGCGGCCTGGTGTTTTTTTTGTTAAAGGCAGACCAAAACCAATTCAAAATGCAATACTTTGATTAAGCTGAGGAAGGATGAACAAGTGTATTTAGTATAACAGATAGGCTGCTAAGTGCAGGTTTGGGATGCCCTGCGGCCTGGTGTTTTTTTTGTTAAACGCAGGACAAAAACCAATTCAAAATGCTATACTTTGATTAAGCTGAGGAAGGATGAACAAGCGTATTTAGTATAACAGATAGGCTGCTAAGTGCAGGTTTGGGATGCTCTGCGGCCTGTTTTTTTTTTGGTTAAAGGCAGACCAAAAACCAAATCAAAATGCAATACTTTGATTTAGCTGAGGAAGGATCAACAAGCGTATTTAGTATAACAGATAGGCTGCTAAGTGCAGGTTTGGGATGCCCTGCGGCCTGGTGTTTTTTTTGTTAAAGGCAGAACAAAAACCAATTCAAAATGCAATACTTTGATTAAGCTGAGGAGGATGAACAAGCGTATTTTGTATAAAAGATTGGCTGCTAAGTGCAGGTTTGGGATGCCCTGCGGCCTGGTGTTTTTTTTTGTTAAAGGCAGACCAAAAACCAATTCAAAATGCAATACTTTGATTAAGCTGAGGAAGGATGAACAAGCGTATTTAGTATAACAGATAGGCTGCTAAGTGCAGGTTTGGGATGCCCTGTGGCCTGGTGTTTTTTTTGTTAAAGGCAGACCAAAAACCAATTCAAAATACAATACTTTGATTAAGCTGAGGAAGGATGAACAAGCTTATTTAGTATAACAGATAAGCTGCAAAGTGCAGGTTTGGGATGCCCTGCGGCCTGGTGTATTTTTTGTTAAAGGCGGACCACAAACCAATTCAAAATGCAATACTTTGTTTAAGCTGAGGAAGGATGAACAAGCGTATTTAGTATAACAGATAGGCTGCTAAGTGCAGGTTTGGGATACCCTGCGGCCTGGTGTTTTTTTTGTTAAAGGCAGACCAAAAACCAATTCAAAATGCAATACTTTGATTAAGCTGAGGAAGGATCAACAAGCGTATTTAGTATAACAGATAGGCTGCTAAGTGCAGGTTTGGGATGCCCTGCGGCCTGGTGTTTTTTTTGTTAAAGGCAGACCAAAAACCAATTCAAAATGCAATACTTTGATTAAGCTGAGGAGGATGAACAAGCGTATTTTTCATAACAGATAGGCTGCTAAGTGCAGGTTTGGGATACCCTGCGGCCTGGTGTTTTTTTTGTTAAAGGCAGACCAAAAACCAAATCAAAATGCAAAACTTTGATTTAGCTGAGGAAGGATCAACAAGCGTATTTAGTATAACAGATAGGCTGCTAAGTGCAGGTTTGGGATGCCCTGTGGCCTGGTGTTTTTTTTGTTAAAGGCAGACCAAAAACCAATTCAAAATACAATACTTTGATTAAGCTGAGGAAGGATGAACAAGCGTATTTAGTACCGGTATAACAGATAAGCTGCAAAGTGCAGGTTTGGGATGCCCTGCGGCCTGGTGTATTTTTTGTTAAAGGCGGACCAAAAACCAATTCAAAATGCAATACTTTGTTTAAGCTGAGGAAGGATGAACAAGCGTATTTAGTATAACAGATAGGCTGCTAAGTGCAGGTTTGGGATGCCCTGCGGCCTGGTGTTTTTTTTGTTAAAGGCAGACAAAAAACCAATTCAAAATGCAATACTTTGATTAAGCTGAGGAGGATGAACAAGCGTATTTTTCATAACAGATAGGCTGCTAAGTGCAGGTTTGGGATACCCTGCGGCCTGGTGTTTTTTTTGTTAAAGGCAGACCAAAAACCAAATCAAAATGCAAAACTTTGATTTAGCTGAGGAAGGATCAACAAGCGTATTTAGTATAACAGATAGGCTGCTAAGTGCAGGTTTGGGATGCCCTGTGGCCTGGTGTTTTTTTTGTTAAAGGCAGACCAAAAACCAATTCAAAATGCAATACTTTGATAAAGCTGAGGAGGATGAACCAGCGTATTTTGTATAACAGATTGGCTGCTAAGTGCAGGTTTGGGATGCCCTGCGGCCTGGTGTTTTTTTTGTTAAAGGCAGACCAAAACCAATTCAAAATGCAATACTTTGATTAAGCTGAGGAAGGATCAACAAGCGTATTTAGTATAACAGATAGGCTGCTAAGTGCAGGTTTGGGATGCCCTTCGGCCTGGTGTTTTTTTTGTTAAAGGCAGGACAAAAACCAATTCAAAATGCTATACTTTGATTAAGCTGAGGAGGATGAACAAGCGTATTTTGTATATCAGATAGGCTGCTAAGTGCAGGTTTGGGGTGCCCTGCGGCCTGGTGTTTTTTTTGTTAAAGGCAGACCAAAAGCCAATTCAAAATGCAATACTTTGATTAAGCTGAGGATGGATGAACAAGCGTATTTAGTATAACATATAGGCTGCTAAGTGCAGGTTTGGGATGCCCTGCGGCCTGGTGTTTTTTCTGTTAAAGGCAGACCAAAAACCAATTCAAAATGCAATACTTTGATTAAGCTGAGGAAGGATGAACAAGCGTATTTAGTGTAACAGGTAGGCTGCTAAATGCAGGTTTGGGATGCCCTGCGTCCTGGTGTTTTTTTTGTTAAAGACTGACCAAAAACTAATTCAAAATGCAATACTTTGATTAAGCTGAGGAAGGATGAACAAGCGTATTTAGTATAACAGATAGGCTGCTAAGTGCAGGTTTGGGATGCCCTGCGGCCTGGTGTTTGTTTTGGTAAAGGCAGACCAAAAACCAAATCAAAATGCAATATTTTGATTAAGCTGAGGAAGGATGAACAAACGTATTTAGTATAACATATAGGCTGCTAAGTGCAGGTTTGGGATGCCCTGGGGCCTGGTGTTTTTTTGTTAAAGGCAGGACAAAAACCAATTCAAAATGCAATACTTTGATTAAGCTGAGGAAGGATGAACAAGCGTATTTAGTATAACAGATAGGCTGCTAAGTGCAGGTTTGGGATGCCCTGTGGCCTGGTGTTTTTTTTGTTAAAGGCAGACCAAAAACCAATTCAAAATACAATACTGTGATTAAGCTGAGGAAGGATGAACAAGCTTATTTAGTATAAAACATAAGCTGCAAAGTGCAGGTTTGGGATGCCCTGCGGCCTGGTGTATTTTTTGTTAAAGGCAGACCAAAAACCAATTCAAAATGCAATACTTTGATTAAGCTGAGGAAGGATGAACAAGCGTATTTAGTATAACAGATAGGCTGCTAAGTGCAGGTTTGGGATACCCTGCGGCCTGGTGTTTTTTTTGTTAAAGGTAGACAAAAAAACAAATCAAAATGCAATACTTTGATTTAGCTGAGGAAGGATCAACAAGCGTATTTAATATAACAGATGGGCTGCTAAGTGCAGGTTTGGGATGCCCTGTGGCCTGGTGTTTATTTTGTTAAAGGCAGACCAAAAACCAATTCAAAATGCAATACTTTGATTAAGCTGAGGAGGATGAACAAGCGTATTTTATATAACAGATTGGCTGCTAAGTGCAGGTTTGGGATGCCCTGCGGCCTGGTGTTTTTTTTGTTAAAGGCAGACCAAAAACCAATTCAAAATGCAATACTTTGATTAAGCTGAGGAAGGATCAACAAGCGTATTTAGTATAACAGATAGGCTGCTAAGTGCAGGTTTGGGATGCCCTGCGGCCTGGTGTTTTTTTTGTTAAAGGCAGACCAAAAACCAATTCAAAATGCAATACTTTGATTAAGCTGAGGAAGGATGAACAAGCGTATTTAGTATAACATATAGGCTGCTAAGTGCAGGTTTGGGATGCCCTGCGTATTTAGTATAACAGATAGGCTGCTAAGTGCAGGTTTGGGATGCCCTGCGGCCTTGTGTTTTTTTTGTTAAAGGCAGGACAAAAACCAATTCAAAATGCAATGCTTTGATTAAGCTGAGGAAGGATGAACAAGCGTATTTAGTGTAACAGATAGGCTGCTAAATGCAGGTTTGGGATGCCCTGCGGCCTGGTGTTTTTTTTTGTTAAAGACCGACCAAAAACTAATTCAAAATGCAATACTTTGATTAGGCTGAGGAAGGATGAACAAGCGTATTTAGTATAACAGATAGGCTGCTAAGTGCAGGTTTGGAATGCCCTGCGGCCTGGTGTTTGTTTTGGTAAAGGCAGACCAAAATCCAAATCAAAATGCAATATTTTGATTAAGCTGAGGAAGGATGAACAAGCGTATTTAGTATAACATATAGGCTGCTAAGTGCAGGTTTGGGATGCCCTGCGGCCTGGTGTTTTTTTTTTGTTAAAGGCAGGACAAAAACCAATTCAAAATGCAATACTTTGATTAAGCTGAGGAAGGATGAACAAGCGTATTTAGTATAACAGATAGGCTGCTAAGTGCAGGTTTGGGATGCCCTGTGGCCTGGTGTTTTTTTTGTTAAAGGAAGACCAAAAACCAATTCAAAATACAATACTTTGATTAAGCTGAGGAAGGATGAACAAGCTTATTTAGTATAAAAGATAAGCTGCAAAGTGCAGGTTTGGGATGCCCTGCGGCCTGGTGTATTTTTTGTTAAAGGCAGACCAAAAACCAATTCAAAATGCAATACTTTGATTAAGCTGAGGAAGGATGAACAAGCGTATTTAGTATAACAGATAGGCTGCTAAGTGCAGGTTTGGGATACCCTGCGGCCTGGTGGTTTTTTTTTGTTAAAGGCAGACCAAAAACCAAATCAAAATGCAATACTTTGATTTAGCTGAGGAAGGATCAACAAGCGTATTTAGTATAACAGATAGGCTGCTAAGTGCAGGTTTGGGATGCCCTGCGGCCTGGTGTTTATTTTGTTAAAGGCAGACCAAAAACCAATTCAAAATGCAATACTTTGATTAAGCTGAGGAGGACGAACAAGCGTATTTTGTATAACAGATTGGCTGCTAAGTGCAGGTTTGGGATGCCCTGCGGCCTGGTGTTTTTTTTGTTAAAGGCAGACCAAAAACCAATTCAAAATGCAATACTTTGATTAAGCTGAGGAAGGATCAACAAGCGTATTTAGTATAACAGATAGGCTGCTAAGTGCAGGTTTGGGATGCCCTGCGGTCTTGTGTTTTTTTTGTTAAAGGCAGGACAAAAACCAATTCAAAATGCAATACTTTGATTAAGCTGAGGAAGGATGAGCAAGCGTATTTAGTATAACAGATAGGCTGCTAAGTGCAGGCTTGGGATGCCCTGCGGCCTGGTGTTTTTTTGTTAAAGGCAGACCAAAAACCAAATCAAAATACAATACTTTGATTTAGCTGAGGAAGGATCAACAAGCGTATTTAGTATAACAGATAGGCTGCTAAGTGCAGGTTTGGGATGCCCTGCGGCCAGGACCCCAACCTCTATATCTGGAGTGCCAGCTAGTAGGCATTTTTCTTTTTTTTTAATAAAAAGTGTACCACTGCATCTGCCGCAAACAAATTGAACAAATGCATGCGGTACCTGACACATATAAATGAGCCCTGAGCATAGCTTTTAACCAGTACAGGAAAGCACAGGTCTGCACTGTACATTGCTGTGCGTCATTTATATCCCAGTACTTCTTGATTGTGTCTTAATATGCTGCACAGAACAATACAGTCCAGGCCTGTGCATCGTTTCCCATAATGACAGTGTACTTTTTGCATACATAAGGATGCATCTTGAATTAAATACAGTGGAATTTCACTCAGCATGTATCCTTATGTAGGATCCAAACTGCAACCCTTTGTTTAATACCATTTGCATGCTTACACAAAATCATTGCCATTTCCTTGTGTGAAACTCAGGTTTTACACCATTCAGCAAAACAATGCTGGATAAAGGAAATGTCTGGTTGCAGGAACTCACAGCAGACAGAACATGGTTGGTTGCAGAAATGCAAAGGAGTCAAGGTACAGCTCTATGCAGGACCATAGGCAAAGAGACATAGGTGCAGGAAAAGGATCTTTCCTGGATACTGAGTCAGAGGTATAGAATCCCAGTAGTTACAGGAACACAGCTAGTTACGGAAGACAGGGCCTGGCTAGATTCAGAAAATAAAGTCACAGAAGTTAGGGTGGGGCTGGATTCTTTAGACAAAGCCTTGGTGTTGTGGAAGCTGTACCTTGACCCTAAATTGTGAATTCCCTGTGTTACTGACGTCCCTCTGCAGGCAGGAGAATGTAAACTGGGAATAACTGCTCAGGGTGCAGGGAGAAACATGGGAATGTCTGTGTACTCACCACTGGGGCATAGTAAGGTGAAAATCTTTCACAGTCCCACAGTCCACCATGCACTCTTTAGAAGCAATAACTTAAATCCCAATTTCACCACCAGTATCATCAGTATGCCTGATTGCTTATCTCCTGCTTGCCAAATCCTTAGTCCTCCCAGAAAAAAATATACAAAAACTTTTCAGACCCCTAAACTTATAAATATTATCCTTACTATTATGTTTCTGCTGTCTGTTCAGCATTGATATTGTATGTACAGTATAATAGTCTAGTCACAATTAAGGAAGGAGCCCTAAACAAAGTTATAACAAGGGTAAACTTGTTACTCAGGTGCTAAGAAGTGAAGTATACAGTTAACAATCATTGACAAGGAAAAAAGGACTTTGCCTTCCCCTGTTGATCATGTTTTGACAAACTTCAATTAACCCTCCATAAGCTTCCCAGAAGGCTTCACAAGCTTGGGAGCTCTAGAGAATTGATGATATCTAAATTCAATCTATGTAACCAGTACATGTACAATGTACAAAGTGGACCAAAATCTGTAATTTTCACTATGGTTTGGGGTGCCCCGCTATGTGAGACCCGCCATATGCCAAGCTAACTCATTTGTTCTTGAGCCCAGGACACAGCTAGAGCAGCTGAATGGAATCCTAGTTGCCCTTCAAGTGACGCACAGCATCATTCTCTCCCTCACTCACAGCCATTACGATGCGGCCAGCAGGGCCATGTACAGCCAAGGAGGGAGGCTAGTCATGCCAGCGTCAGTCTCGCATGAACCATGAGGCAACTCAGGGGTTTAACAGAGCAGGGCATAGACTCCAGGGTGGGTTTTGGTCCACTTTAAGCAAGTGGAATGAATATAGTTATTGCTATTAGTGAGAAATTAAATGTAAGCGTTGTGATTTTCATTTATGTATTAAGGTTGTGCATTCAACAAAACAGCCAACTCAAATAAAAATACAAGAACCATTTTCTGGGCAACATTTATACAAAGAACCACCTCGGCTGATGGCAGGTAAAAATAATCCATTAAGATAGTAGTACTGGGTAATATGTAAAATCGCCAAAGGCTGGAAATAGCATTAAAATATTTATTATTGTCCATATATAGATTCTGTTGCACAACTCAATGTGAGCTCTTGACAGGAGATCAAATATAAATATTGATCACAACAAAACATTTTACAAAATATATAAAAGTACAGTCTTTCATTATTCTGCTACTCAAATTTAAGTATTGCATTAAGACTAGAGATGAGCGAGTAGTATTCGACCGAGCCGGTATTCGATCGAATACTACGCTGTTCGTCATACTCGATTTCGATCGAGTACAGCGGCGATGGCGCACTCACAATTCGTTTCCCCTCCCACCTTCCCTGGCGCCTTTTTTACACCAATCACCATGCAGGGGGGGTGGGACAGGTCCTGGGAGGACGCTGGCATCGCGAGAACGGCGTCTACACGCATTGGCTGGAAAAACCATGTGACCTCGAATATACAAAACTCAGCACTTCCTCTTCGTCAGCATTAGCAGCTTGAACTTAGTGAGGGACAGACGCTCACAGCAGGGAAAGACAGGCTGTCGCTGGCAGGGCCCCAGAAGCTCGGAATATCGCATTTACCACCATCTATACCAGCTACCAGAAGACAAGAGAGTCATTAAGAGCCCTTATTAGGGCTACTACGCTGAACGGTATATGGCTCATATGTAGGCAGGCAGGGCCCCAGAAGCTCAGAATATCGCTTTTACCACCATATATACCAGCTACCAGAAGACAAGAGAGTCATTAAGAGCCCTTATTAGGGCTACTACGCTGAACAGTATATAGCTCATATCCTATGTAGGCAGGCAGGGCCCCAGAAGCTCAGAATATCGCTTTTACCACCATATATACCAGCTACCAGAAGACAAGAGAGTCATTAAGAGCCCTTATTAGGGCTACTATGCTGAACAGTATATAGCTCATATGTAGGCAGGCAGGGCCCCAGAAGCTCAGAATATCGCTTTTACCACCATATATACCAGCTACCAGAAGACAAGAGAGTCATTAAGAGCCCTTATTAGGGCTACTACGCTGAACAGTATATAGCTCATATCCTATGTAGGCAGGCAGGGCCCCAGAAGCTCAGAATATCGCTTTTACCACCATATATACCAGCTACCAAAAGACAAGAGAGTCCTTAATCCCTTATTAGTGCTGCTATGTTGAACAGTATATAGCTCATATCCTATGTAGGCAGGCAGGGCCCCAGAAGCTCAGAATATCGCTTTTACCACCATATATACCAGCTACCAGAAGACAAGAGAGTCATTAAGAGCCCTTATTAGGGCTACTACGCTGAACAGTATATAGCTCATATCCTATGTAGGCAGGCAGGGCCCCAGAAGCTCAGAATATCGCTTTTACCACCATATATACCAGCTACCAGAAGACAAGAGAGTCCTTAATCCCTTATTAGTGCTGCTATGTTGAACAGTATATAGCTCATATCCTATGAAGGCAGGCAGGGCCCCAGAAGCTCAGAATATCGCTTTTACCACCATATATACCAGCTACCAGAAGACAAGAGAGTCATTAAGAGCCCTTATTAGGGCTACTATGCTGAACGGTATATAGCTCCTATGTAGTCAGGCAGGGCCCCAGAAGCTCAGAATATCGCTTTTACCACCATATATACCAGCTACCAGAAGACAAGAGAGTCATTAAGAGCCCTTATTAGGGCTACTACGCTGAACAGTATATAGCTCATATCCTATGTAGTCAGGCAGGGCCCCAGAAGCTCAGAATATCGCTTTTACCACCATATATACCAGCTACCAGAAGACAAGAGAGTCATTAAGAGCCCTTATTAGGGCTACTACGCTGAACAGTATATAGCTCATATCCTATGTAGGCAGGCAGGGCCCCAGAAGCTCAGAATATCGCTTTTACCACCATATATACCAGCTACCAGAAGACAAGAGAGTCATTGAGAGCCCTTATTAGGGCTGCTATGTTTTAAAAATTGTGTGGAGGCCCAAGAGCTGAGACCTTTTAAAAATTGTGTGGAGGCCCAAGAGCTGAGACCTTTTAAAAATTGTGTGGAGGCCCAAGAGCTGAGACCTTTTAAAAATTGTGTGGAGGCCCAAGAGCTGAGACCTCTTAAAAATTGTGTGGAGGCCCAAGAGCTGAGACCTTTTAAAAATTGTGTGGAGGCCCAAGAGCTGAGACCTTTTAAAAATTGTGTGGAGGCCCAAGAGCTGAGACCTTTTAAAAATTGTGTGGAGGCCCAAGAGTTGAGACCTCTTAAAAATTGATTGTATTAAGCCCAAGAGGTGAGCCATAATTTTTTTCATTAATACAGCAATTCTACGGCGGTTAAGGAGGAGGAGGAGGAGGAGGAGGAAATGGCACTTCATACAGATGGCACTTCACTCTTGGTTGCTTTCCACTGTTGTACAAGCAAAGTCCGGGTCAATCCACTTGCTGTTCATTTTGATTAGCATCAGCCTGTCGGCACTGTCGGTTGACAGGCGGCTGCGCTTATCGGTTATAATGCCCCCGGCTGCGCTGAACACCCTTTCTGATAGCACGCTGGCGGCAGGGCAGGCAAGCACCTCCAAGGCGTACAGGGACAGTTCCAGCCACGTGTCCAACTTGGAGACCCAGTAAGTGTAGGTCGCCGAGGGATCGGGGAGGACAGGGGTGTGGTCTGCCAGGTAGTCCCGCAACATCCGCCGATACTTGTCCCTCCTGCTGATAGCGGGCCCCGCAGTGATGGAAGTTGCACGAGGGGGTGACATGAACGTGTCCCACACCTTGGAGAGTGTTCCCCTGGTGGCTGTGGGCCTGATCGATGTTGTCAGACTCTGGGAGACACTCTCCTCTCTGCCGCCAGCGATGCTGGGTGGGAAAATCTGCATCATGTTCTGCAAGAGTTCCCTCTGGTATTCCAGTAATCGATTCGTCCTCTCCTCTACCGGAATAAAAGAGAAGTTATCTTTATACCGGGGGTCCAGGAGTGCGAAGACCCAGTATAGTTTGTTCTCCAATATCCGGACAACACGTATGTCCCGGGAAAAGCAGCCCAGCATGAAGTCAGCCATGTGTGCCAGACTCTGAGTAGGCATGACCTCACTGCCCCCACCAGAAGGATCATTTTCCATTTCCTCCTCTTCCTCCTCCTCTCCGCCCCATCCGCGCTGAACCAATGGGACGCACACAGCCTGACTGCTACCCTCGCCGCCAGCATCCTCTTCCACAGCCACCTCCACGTTGTCCTCCTCCTCCTCATCCTCCTCCTCCTGCAACTGCCACCGAGCAGCAGACAAAAGTGTGGTCTGACTGTCTACCTGCGTTGCGTCTCCTCCTACCCCCGTCTCCTCTGTGTGCAATGCGTTCTCCCTTATTGCGATGAGCGATTCTTTAAGGACGCCTAGGAGCGGGATGGTTACGCTCACTATAGCGTCCTCGCTGCTGACCTTCTTAGTGGACTCCTCAAAGATACGCAATACATCGCATATGTCTGCCATCCATGGCCACTCGTGGTTGGCAAACTGGGGGAGCTGAGTTGGAGGCACGCGTGGATGCATCATCTGGTACTCCATCAATGCTTTCTGCTGCTCACACACCCTGGCCAACATGCAATAGGTGGAATTCCAGCGAGTGGGCAGGTCGCACAACAGCCGATGTTGAAGCAAATGGAGGCGTTGCTGGATTTTTTTTAAGCTAGCAGCAGCTACAGTTGACTTCCGAAAGTGAGCGCACAAGCGCCGCACTTTGACCAGTAGCTCTGCCAGGTTGGGGTAAGTCTTTAGAAACTTTTGTACTACCAAATTAAAAACGTGGGCCAGGCATGGTACGTGATTGAGTTCTGCAAGCTCCAGAGCCGCCACCAGGTTACGGCCGTTATCGCACACGACCATGCCTGGTCCTAGCTGCAGCGGCGACAGCCACATCTCTGTCTGCTGCAATATGGCGTGCCTCACCTCTGCGGCGCTGTGCTTCCTGTCGCCCAAGCTGATGAGCTTAAGCACCGCCTGCTGACGTCTCCCCGTGCCAGTGCTGCAACGCTTCCAGCTAGGGGCTGAGGGCGATGTTAAGGCAGAGGAGGAGGAGGAGGAGGAGGAAGAGGAGGGGGGTCTATCAGAACCCGTGCTGGCAATCTTGGGCGGGAGTGGTATGTAGGCCGTCCCTGTTTGCGACCCCGTCCCCGCTTCCACAACATTCACCCAGTGTGCCGTCAAAGAGATGTAGCGTCCTTGGCCGCAAGCGCTTGTCCACGAGTCGGTGGTCAAGTGGACCTTTGCGCTGACTGCGTACCTCAGGGTCCGCCTGATGTTACGCGACACGTGCTGGTGCAGGGCGGGGACGCCACACCGGGAAAAATAGTGGCGGCTAGGGACGGAATAGCGAGGTGCGGCAGCCGCCATCAGGTCGCGGAAGGCCTGCGTCTCCACAAGCCTAAACGGCAACATCTCCAGGGCCAGCAGTTTGGAGATGAGGCAGGTTAAGGCTTGGGCTTGGGGGTGACTGGAGGCGTACTTCCGCCTGCGGTTGAACGCCTGCGAGATGGACAGTTGATGGGACGAGGAGATGGAAGGTGCAGACGAAGATGCAGGGGAAGGGGGGGCTGAAGGAGAAGGCCCCAAAGTAGCCGAGGCAGAGGCAGATGTGGAGGTGTCCTGGCTGGAGGTCTGGACCGCAGTGGCAGCACACAACAAAGGGGAAGAGGCAGTGGCAGCAAGACGGGGCGCAGGTTGTATTGCGTTTGCTCTCTCCCACTCAGCCCAGTGCTTGAATTCCAAGTGACGGCGCATGCCTGAGGTGGTCAGATTGCTCTTCTCAGAGCCCCTACTCAGTTTTGAGTGGCAGATTGCGCAAACCGCGCTCAGTTTGTCATCCGCGCAAACATTAAAAAATCTCCACACCACAGAAGTACGAGGCCTCGATGGGGGAGATTCGCGCGACTGCCTGCTGCCGGGAAGAGCTTCGGCCCTGCTGGCTGTGGCCTGCCTTCTCTGTCTGGACTGTCCTCTGCCTCTGGACTGTCCTCTGCCTCTTGCTGCCTTATTCGGTGATGCGCAGACCGCATCTCCACTGCTTTCCCCGCTGGACATCACCCCTGTCCAAGTGGGGTCGGTCATTTCGTCGTCCACCACCTCCTCTTCCACTTCCTCTCTCTGCTCCTCCTCCTGCCCACTGGACATTCCAACAGCCTCCCTTGATGGCAACTGCGTCTCATCATCATCGCTCATGATAGCAGATGCTGGTTCCGGGTCCACATCACTAGCAGATGGCGGATACTCAAGTGTTTGGGCATCACTACAAACAAATTCCTCTGCTAGCTCCTGGGATTCTTGCAGCACATCTGGAAAAGGACCCGAAAAGAGGTCCTGGGAGGGGTCAAGGGTGGGCTGACTCTGTTGGCCAGGTTGGGAGGAAGGAGGGTCAGAGTGAGACTGTGTGGATGACTGGGTGGTGGACAAGTGACTGGAAGCGTTATCGGCCATCCATTGCACCACCTGTTCACGCTGCTCAGGCTTTAACAGAGGTGTACCCCGCCCCCCGCATAACTGTCCCATAAAGGCAGGGAAGCTGGATGAGCGTAATGCTGGCTGCCCCTCATCAGCACGCATTGTATCCCCACTGGCTTCAACGCGGTTTGTGCCCCCACCAGCATTTCCGCGCCCCCGTCCTCGTCCACGTCCCTTTGCGCTAGCCCTCCGCATTTCAGACGTTTTACTTTTTTGGCCACGCGTTATGCCAAATATAAAAATATTTTTAAGAAGAACACCTGGCTATACAGCCGTATACTGCCAGAAGGTGAAATGGTGCCTATACGCACCGGGTATATAACAAGGTTTTGTTGGTAAAGAGGACACAAAACAGTAGTGCCAAATATAAAAATATTTTTAAGAAAAACACCTGGCTATACAGCCGTATACTGCCAGAAGGTGAAATGGTGCCTATACGCACCGTGTATAAAACAGTGTTTTGTTGGCACAGAGGACACAAAACAGTAGTGCAAAATATAGTTTTGTATATAGGTGCTAATACACCACTGAAGTCTTTCTGTCCCTATTCCAGCATCAGCAGCTACCCCTCACTAAAGCAGCCGTTTTGAGCAGAGTGTATATAGTTTTGTATATAGGTGGTAATACACCACTGAAGTCTTTCTGTCCCTATTCCAGCAGCAGCAGCTACCCCTCACTAAAGCAGCCGTAGCTGCAGCACTAATAAGTGCTCAGCTCTTGGGCCTCCACACAATTTTTAAAAGGTCTCAGCTCTTGGGCCTCCACACAATTTTTAAGAGGTCTCAGCTCTTGGGCCTCCACACAATTTTTAAGAGGTCTCAGCTCGTGGGACTCCACACAATGTTTGAGAGGTCTCAGCTCTTGGGCCTCCACACAATTTTTAAAAGGTCTCAGCTCTTGGGCCTCCACACAATTTTTAAAAGGTCTCAGCTCTTGGGCCTCCACACAATTTTTAAGAGGTCTCAGCTCGTGGGACTCCACACAATGTTTGAGAGGTCTCAGCTCTTGGGCCTCCACACAATTTTTAAAAGGTCTCAGCTCTTGGGACTCCACACAATGTTTGAGAGGTCTCAGCTCTTGGGCCTCCACACAATTTTTAAGAGGTCTCAGCTCTTGGGACTCCACACAATTTTTAAAAGGTCTCAGCTCTTGGGCCTCCACACAATTTTTAAGAGGTCTCAGCTTGTGGGACTCCACACAATGTTTGAGAGGTCTCAGCTCTTGGGCCTCCACACAATTTTTAAAAGGTCTCAGCTCTTGGGCCTCCACACAATTTTTAAAAGGTCTCAGCTCTTGGGCCTCCACACAATTTTTAAGAGGTCTCAGCTCTTGGGCCTCCACACAATTTTTAAGAGGTCTCAGCTCGTGGGACTCCACACAATGTTTGAGAGGTCTCAGCTCTTGGGCCTCCACACAATTTTTAAAAGGTCTCAGCTCTTGGGCCTCCACACAATTTTTAAAAGGTCTCAGCTCTTGGGCCTCCACACAATTTTTAAGAGGTCTCAGCTCTTGGGCCTCCACACAATTTTTAAAAGGTCTCAGCTCTTGGGACTCCACACAATGTTTGAGAGGTCTCAGCTCTTGGGCCTCCACACAATTTTTAAGAGGTCTCAGCTCTTGGGACTCCACACAATTTTTAAAAGGTCTCAGCTCTTGGGCCTCCACACAATTTTTAAGAGGTCTCAGCTCGTGGGACTCCACACAATGTTTGAGAGGTCTCAGCTCTTGGGCCTCCACACAGTTTTTAAGAGGTCTCAGCTCTTGGGCCTCCACACAATTTTTAAAAGGTCTCAGCTCTTGGGACTCCACACAATGTTTGAGAGGTCTCAGCTCTTGGGCCTCCACACAATTTTTAAAAGGTCTCAGCTCTTGGGACTCCACACAATGTTTGAGAGGTCTCAGCTCTTGGGCCTCCACACAATTTTTAAGAGGTCTCAGCTCTTGGGACTCCACACAATTTTTAAAAGGTCTCAGCTCTTGGGCCTCCACACAATTTTTAAGAGGTCTCAGCTCGTGGGACTCCACACAATGTTTGAGAGGTCTCAGCTCTTGGGCCTCCACACAATTTTTAAAAGGTCTCAGCTCTTGGGCCTCCACACAATTTTTAAAAGGTCTCAGCTCTTGGGCCTCCACACAATTTTTAAGAGGTCTCAGCTCTTGGGCCTCCACACAATTTTTAAGAGGTCTCAGCTCTTGGGCCTCCACACAATTTTTAAAAGGTCTCAGCTCTTGGGCCTCCACACAATTTTTAAGAGGTCTCAGCTCTTGGGCCTCCACACAATTTTTAAGAGGTCTCAGCTCTAAGCTTCCCTTACTGCTCGGGTGACACACTGTAACAAACCTCCTCCTGTAAGCTTCCCTGACTGCTGGGGTGACACACTGTAACAAACCTCCTCCTGTAAGCTTCCCTTACTGCTGGGGTGACACACTGTAACAAACCTCCTCCTGTAAGCTTCCCTGACTGCTGGGGTGACACACTGTAACAAACCTCCTCCTGTAAGCTTCCCTTACTGCTGGGGTAACACACTGTAACAAACCTCCTCCTTTAAGCTTCCCTTACTGCTGGGGTGACACAATGACACAAGAGGACATGTCTGACCACATCTCACACACACACACACACACAATGACAATTAGGGGTGGGGTCTATTTATTTTCCCCCTTGCCTATGCCATCTGTGGTTGTCATAGGCAACGTGATTTTAAGGGGTGCAGAATTTTGTTCTTCTTTTTTGTACAGTTTGGCTTGGGGTCCATGGCAATGTAGAGGAAAGAAGGTTTCCTTGTCTTGTCTCACTTTACGTAGAAGTTATATTGTGTTTGGAGTGTATTGTTGAGTGGCTGTGATAGTGGCGTAATAGTGCGACTTGGGCGCGTTATATGCACCCAGACATGCTTCCCCTGCTGTCCCAGTTGCATTCCAGCAGTGTTGGCATCATTTTCTGATGTTTCAGGGTGGACTTGGTGACCTCCAAGTGGTCGAATTGAGATTTCCAAGTGTCGAGCATTTTTTTCCCATAGACTATAATGGGATTCGATATTCGGTCGAGTAGTCGAGTAACGCGGTCTATTCGAATCGAAATTCGAAATTTCGAATATTTCACTACTCGCTCATCTCTAATTAAGACCATAAGACTCGTTTATAGGGTGTTGTGTGTGCGTCTTATGGTTCGAATGTGGGGTGATGGGGGCTGGTAATAGAAAAGTTCTTTCACCTTACTGGTACACCCATGCTGTTGATCATCCTCATATGCAGGACCAACAGCGGCGTGGGAAAGCTGTTAAGGTGAGTGGACAGGATGAGCTACAGCAACAGAAAAAGTTTTCCTTTGTGCATGAATCCAGCGCTGTGTGTAGCCATCTTGAGTTTGCTACACATATAGGCTTCCACTGCTCTGTGCGTGGCCCCACATGCCTATTCAATTGTGTGGCAGCAGCCTGTGCTCCACTGGCATCAATGTATCCCAGACGAGGCAAAGAATTCTATTTTTCTTGTTGTTACTATCTCAGTGTGGCTATTGGAGGAGATTCTGGAACACTGCCTGTTATAGGGGGATTGGGAGGAATTCTGCCACACTGATCATTATAGGGGTATTGGGGGGGGGGGGGATTCTGCACACTGCCTATTATAGATGATTAAAGGATTCTGCCAAACACCCTGTTATAGGGGGATTGGGGGATTCTATTTTTTTCCCCTCCGAATATAATCCATTTCTCTTCCAGACCAGAGGGTAAACGGTGCGGTGGTTGTGATCGTGATAGGTGCAGTTTTAAAGAGTTATGTTACTATCCCCTCTCCCCCATCCCCGTTTCCCCTTCACTCTCCCCCCTCTCCCTTTATTAGGAGTATTACAAATGTATTTGCTGTTTTCTATTATTTCTAAAGACTTTTAATAGAGGTAGCTGAGATGTAGTCAAGATGAGGCAGCACCTTCCAATTCAATGTAAAATTTCACTTGGGCTTCCCATTGTCTGTAATTCAAGTGAGTTGTTTCACATCATCTAGAAGTATTATTTGTTTTCATGGCAGTGGGGGGGGGGGGGGGAGAATCTGCCGCTTCCTGTTTTAGGTTATTGGAGGTATATTAGCAAACGAGCCCGAAATCTACGTGACAGGCTATGCCATAGCCATGCCATTTTGAAAGCCAACAGACATCTTGGTTGCCTCCGAGAAATGTGAAGGGCTGCTCGCCATGTGGATATTGTTCCATCTGTCCCTTGGACAGACGATGGAAATATGTAACCCTCATACAGGAAAAAAATTTCCCCTGCATTCGTTTGTCAACTACAGCACTACCGCACTGATTTATATCCTGCGATGCCCGTGTAACAAGATCTACGTTGGAGAGACCAAAAACACTCTACGCATGCGGATACAAGCCCATCTCTCTAATATTCGATTAGCTGCACGTGATGAACAAGCAGGTAGGCAATTAACCCCGGTGGCACAACATTTTTTGCTCCAACATGGCGGATCGCCAAGAAATATGAGAGTAGTGGGGGTACAGAAAATACAGATGGTTATCAGAGGGGGCCATTTGAGAGGGAGATAGCTAAAAGAAGAGATTAGATGGATTCACAAGCTGGATGCAGAGGCACCCATTGGCCTAAATGAAGATGTAAGCTTTGTGCCATTTTTGGCTTGAATAGTGCTTGCTTATTAGGCCTATCCCACAAGCCTTGTTCTTGATCTTTTGGACTCTTTGAACTTTTTGGGCTGAAAAAAGCCGCCTCGGCTTATACTCGAGTCCAGGGGCGGACTGCCAGGGAAGGCCGCAACCCTAAACCCAACAGATGCTGGAGGGTGAGGGGCGGCCGCTGCGGGTCCCTGCTGTACCCGCTGCTGCCGCCGCCGCCGCTCTCATACACACAAACACGCACACACATTCACACACTGACCGGCACTTCCAGGCTGCTGCGCGCTGGTTGTCAATGGGCGGCGTCCAATGTTTTCATTGGACGCCGGCCATATGGGGCATGCCCACCGACGACCAGCGGGCTACAGCCAGGAAGTGCTGGTGGTGTGTGTATGAGAACGGCGGCAGCTGGCGGCTGCCAGGCGGAGCTGAATGGAGGGTGTTGTGTGCCGAGCGACCGGCAGGAGGAGGAGGGGAGGGGGACCCCGCCGACCCTCTGCAGGGTAACCTTGGCCAAACCCTGACCCCCGACACCTGCACGTCTGAGAGCGGCGGCGGCGGCAGCAGCAGCAGGTACCCACAGGTACCCACAGTGTGTGTGTGTGTGTGTCTCTTTCTGTGTGTGTGTGTGTGTCTGTGTCTTTTTCTGTGTGTGTGTCTCTTTCTGTGTGTGTGTCCCTTTCTGTGTGTGTGTGTGTCTCTCTTTCTGTGTGTCAACTCCAATTCCAATTGAAAAAAGCCGCCTCGGCTTATACTCGAGTCAATAACTTGTTCCATTTTTTTGTGGTAAAATTAGGTGCCTCGGCTTATATTCGGGTCGACCTATACTCGAGTATATGCGGTAAGTAGTAGTTTGAGTTGTTGTACTTTGTTTTTTTGTTTTTGTTTTTTTGTGTACACATGATTGTCACCATATGTTTGTTTTTTTAACCTATAGGGTTTACAGCATAATAACATGGTTCACGGCTGTGTTGGATTCAGTGTGCGAGCGTGGGATGCCCTCTGCACAACTTCATTCTCTCCTCTTGTGTTTGGATAGCGGTCGGTGACAGAAGAGGGGCCCGCTGGATGACTGAAACTAGGACCCAGATACCTTGGATAAAACATATATAAAAAATGTGTCTTTTTTTTTTTTTTGTTTAGGCCCACATGAGTTAGGTTGACTCCTGCAATTATTTTAAGGTCATTATAACACCCCAAAGATCCATTACATTTTACTCTACTGTATGGTATATATATAGAGGGATGCTTATGGAGGCACCTCTGGTATTTTACATATATGTATAAAAGGGTAGGTGGACCTGAATAGATGGTTATTATGTATATTTAATTATGTCTGTTATTGTACAGAGAAATAACACAACATATGCTTCTTGAATATATATTAAGATCCAGTACAATTTTATTATGTAGTGAGTGATTTGAATAGCTGTATACCACGTAAATAGTTGAGTTACACTTTGTTTATAGTTGACCTTGGTAGCATGGCTGAGCAGAGATATCTGCCTCCTTCCCTCCCCTCCCCCACCCTATGTGCAGCCTTCCTCTCTGAAGTCCGGGCTGTTATGCTGGTGAAGCCCAGCCCCTCCCCTTTAGCCGATGACACCGGCCGGGTCATCATGGGGGGACAGGCTCTGCCAGCTGACGGCTGGCCAGGATTGATTGATCTTGCTGAGAGGGGGCTCGGCTGCACATATGGTGCCTAACCGCCATCCATCACTACAGTTGATGGGCGCGTCCTTGTCCAATCGGACACACTACCTCAGGGGGCGGGAGTTACACCTCGCACTGGGGGGGAGGGAGGGGGAGGGAGGAGGGTGGCCTGATTCTCTGCCATGCCACATAAAAGGATACACCATTCAAAGAGACAGCACCCCTGGAGAAGCCGTAGCGGATCGGCAGAACGCGTCGGGTCTCCTGCCTTCAATCCGCTGCCTGATGATTAGTCACGTTTGACCACAAGGATAGTATGATCTTTACTTTGTCTTTCCAGTGATTGCTTACTACCTCAGCTCCCTTATACAGCCCTCTGCACCAACAGCACTTTTGTGTATTGGGTTTACATTGGGGGTCTCCTTAAGCCTCCTTATCTAGCATTTGCACTTTAGATTTGATAGATTGCACAGGTTTATAGTCTTGATGAATTATTTGTAGTGATTACTTTTTTATACTTGTATTTTTTGCACTAAGTGGAGTAATTGAACACTCACTTCAGTAATTAGAAATATATAAAACATTCTTTTTTTTGGGGGGGGGGGGCTATTTGTGGAGCAATTTAATACTCACTTCTATTTGTACTTTTTGATACCTTGTGGTCTTCTATAATATGGATTGCTAAGTATTTTAGCATCACAGAAATAGTGGATTAATTGATTTTAACAGTGTCTTTGTGTTGCATGTTTTTATTTTTGCTATAGTGTAACATTTAATAAAATATTATTATTTTATGGTATTTGTGGAGTTGTGCCCCTTTCTTATGACCCTTGTCAATTTGGTTTGGCCCATTTTCTAGTAGCTTGACGGGTCGGGCAGCACACTCAGTTATCAATATTAAAAGCTGTGCCTGCTATTTTGTATAAGTAGCAAACCATTTGGTTACGAATATTTTTTTTTCTTATTGTTCTTTTCTTTCACCCATAGGTGCAGCTTATTGTTTTATAGTGCGAAAAATACAATAACAACAGAATAATGAAAGGCTTTACATTTATATTTATATCTTTGTATTCTGTTTTGTAAAATGCTTTGATGTTATCAATATTTATATTTGACCTCCTTTAAAAAAAATCACGTTGAGCTGTGCGTAGGTACATTATGTATGTATGTATGTATGTGTGGCCAATCTAACAGTATTTTAATGATAACTTGAGTCTTTACTGCTATGTTAACAGGTTGTTTGTACCTACCGCCATCCCAGGTGGTTTCTTGTTTTCTTAAAGTGGACCGTCACCCAAGGGTGATCGGCCCGGGAATCTATAAGATTCCCGGGCCGATCACCTCCCTCACCGCGGGACATCCGAGATCAGGATGTCCCGCGGTGAGGGACCCCCCCAAAACCCCCAAAAAACGTACCTCATCGGCGGCGGCCGCCGCCGCCTCCCGCGCCCCTCTAGACGTGCGCGCGCCCGTGCCGGCCGTTTGTGAATGGCCGGCGCGGGCGCGCACTGTCAGAGGGGCGCGCGGGAGGCGGCGGCGGACGCGCTGTGTTGTCCGCCGCTGTCACCCGCTTGTCCGTCGGCGGTGATTGGTCAGCGCGGCCACGTGGGAGTGTGGTGAGGTGAGTTTTGGGGGCTTTCTGGGGGGTTTCAAACAGCGGGGCACCCTTAATCATGGTGCCCCCCTGAAGTGGACCAAAACCCAGGATAGTCAAAATCCTGGGTGTTGGTCCACTTTAACATGATGATGAACAACTGAAGATAGGTAAGAGTAACAGTATTTGAAAGGAAGTGGTTAGAATATTTTAGTCTGCATTTATCAGTTGCCTAATAGCTTGTCTAACCTAACAGGTACATGTACAACATTTAACAAGGATTTATTCCATTTTGCATGTCCACTTACCCTTTTCCATCTTTGTTAAAGCTGATAGTTGCCCATCCTTGCACAAAACCTGGATCCCTGGTAAACCATAAGGCAACTAACAAAATAAACAGGACCAGGACACAAATTTCTGCAAAGGTCATGGGACCCAACTTTTTATGTTCAGTTGAAATAACTTTGTATGCGCGCCTTTCTTTTTCTTTTTCTTCTGAATTGATACCACAGCCAAAATTCTTTTTAAATCTGGTGAACACATGTTAGAAACAGTTAATTTGTAATCACATCTTAGAAAATGAGGTAGTAGGGCATGATGAAAAAAAGTTATGTTACTCTTTATGTCTGAGCTTTACATTTTTATTTCTACATAGATGTTAATCAGCATAAGTTTCTTCACAAAGGAAATCATTAACATCGCCCCCAACCTGCAATGATGTCCTCTGTGATAAATGTCCAGCTTGCTTTATCTTACTATAAACAGCAAAGGATGTGTCTTAAGTCATAGTTTTTGGATGTATTACATCACCATGATATAATCATGTCTGACCATTCTCAATTCAGACCATTCGCCCTTGAGTGTAAAAGGTTGGGTGAAATCTTGCTCTAGGGGTATCATGATTTGTTTTGATTGACCCCCCCAGGTTCCCCATGGTGAATTCATCAGCCTTCGACTTGCTCTGCTTGCTTTAGCACCATTATGATTGCTGCAGCACCTGGCAACATCCCCTCCCCCTTCACCCTGCTAGCAAAAGGTGGTAGCCATTTAGGTCTACTAGCTATGGTGAGTGAGCATGCTCCATGGGATCAAGGAACAAGGTGTGTTTAATGCAATTCCTTGGGGTTTCACACATCTGGCCATCCAAGATACCCCTGGAGCACTGTAGAATCCACTCATCAAGGGGGAGGTTAGAGTTCTGATCTGCTTTAAATTACAGCCAATAAAGGCTCATTAGTGATATAGGACTAATGATTATATATATATATACATATATTGGTCTGCCTATAAACAGAATATGGTGGTTGGAACTGCTCTTGATTTCTGTTAAATAGACTGTAAGGACTGTACATTTCTGTGTTGCCCCAGCAATAACTCCAAGGGCATTTACTCCAAGGGGATGAGAGAACAAACATCCATAGTTGCAGGACTACTTAAAAAAGAAGTTGACAGAAGATATTCCTCCACCCACAAAAGATTGGGACACCCCGTTGCAATCTTTTACACACTTTTTGGTTCCCATGAGAATGGCAGCCAGTCAGATTGCACCGCACCTCAACACCCACGCTATGAACCTGATTGGTAATGATCACTTGATAGACTAGCATACTGACGAACTACACCGATGGAACATGGCAGTGTACACTAAGTATGGGGCTGCTCAATCCCAGGGTAGAAATGCACCCCTCGCTGCTGGGGATGCGGCTTCTCATGCTCCCAATGGCCATAAACATAGAAGTTTGCCAAGCATTAAATATGTATGTCAAATGGCTCTGATTGGACGAGAGCCCTTTCATGCGCCATAGGACCAGCGGTCATGCAGCATTTTGCAAACCACAACGCACTGATGTAAAGGGCCCATTTATTTTAATGGGCTACGTTCTCTTGCCGTATGTGACACATTGGAGTATTTCTACTCCAATGTGATGCAAACGGCTAGGTGTGAGAGGGCAGGGGCGTAGCTAGGGAGGAGCAGGGGGGGCACTTGCCCTGGGTGCGGCAGGTCAGGGGGGTGCCAAATGGGGACCTGAGAACAGATGGGGGTGCCATTTTGAATCTTTGCCCCGGGTACCAGAAAGCCGAGCTACTCCTCTGGAGAGGGATCTAAGACCTTTGTTAATAGGTGCAGTTCTGTAGATGTTCTGTAGGTCTCTGGATATATATCTTAGCAAAGCAATACAAACATTTAAAACATTTTTAAAGCAAGACTAAAACCTACCTGGCAACCTTTTGCAAATGAGGGTCCAGGTCTATAGCACGTGAAACCAAACCTTTCCGCTGCTTGTAAGCTCTGTGATAAAGAGACACGTAGCTTCGTCCGATGTGGCCCTTGGTAATGGCTGAACATTGCAATGCCACATGCGTCCTAATGGTTGTGCTGCAGTTGCTGCACTTGTATGCAACCATTCCCAGGCCCTATGTCCTGAAGCAGCAGCACAGTAAAAGGTAAGTTTGTTTTAGTGATGACAATGTAATATCCTACCTACAAAATGATTTGATTTGGAAAACTGGTGAGCTTTACACTGTAGGGCTAGGACCACTTTGCTGCATGGGAGTAAAATTGAATAAGATTTTGGCATTTTATATTGGCCTCCAGCAAAATGTCAGCAAAACCAACCAGATAACAATGGATTTCAGAACCAAAAACAGATGCTACCAACCCTTCAAGATAAATGGTGCCAATGAGCAAGCTTCTCATGTTCATATCATGTTCATATGTTCATATCAAGACCTGACATCAGAGGCATAACTATAGAGGGTGCAGAGGTAGCGACCACACCAGTACGCAGAAGGTGAGGGGGCCCCATCCTTGTTTCTTCTAGACCAGCCGTACTCAACTGGCGGAACGGGGTCCAAATGCATACATCTGCGTCAGATTTCCGGACCCCTGCCCTGACAGCCCTGCACTCAGCTACTTCTGTATTGCCATGCTCCACACTGCCCACTTTACTTGGTATTGCAGTGCTTAAACCGGACCTTCAGCGTGATTTAATAAAAAGCCCAAAGCATCTAAAATTAATATATTTTAAGTTTTTAGTCACTAACTTATTAATCTTTCCCCCACTGGGCTGCAACTCTGTTCAGGAATTTAGGATACGGGCGCCGCCATCTTGACTCAGAAGCTTCACACTTACTGAGGAGAGGAGAGTGGGATAAGGTACAGGGGGGCAGGTTATAGCTGTGCTTTGCTGAGACAGAGCAGAGCTGGGATCAGGTAAAGGTCAGCAGTCCCAGAATGCAGAGCAGCACAGTCAGGAGGCACTTCCTGTTTGCAGGCTGCCTGATAAGATGGCGGCTTCCATAAGCCGCCATCTTGGATGTTTAAAGGCTCATAACATGCAGTAGATGCAGGTAGGATGATTTTTAATGTGAGCAATCTGTATGTACAGGGTGTGAGAAACATATAAGATAGACTCTTATTCAGAGTGAAGGTCCGCTTTAATCTCGGTACCAGTGCAATTACTCCATGGCACATTGTGTTGTAAAATGAGGTACTGCACGGGCGGGAAGTGGCATTGCAAGGTACACACAAACTTCCTTTCTTGGTCTCTTTGCCCCATTCAATCTTGCCCCACCAGCTCAGCCCTATCCATCCCTGTCCTGCCCGCTCTGCCCCATCCATCCCCATCTGTACCCATCCCCCAACTGTGCCCCATCCATCCCAATCCCCCAACTGTGCCCCATCCATCCCCATAGCCACAGCTCTGCCCCATCCATTCTCACCCCCCAGCTTTTCCCCATCCCCCCAGCTCTGCCTCATTCCTTTCTGTTCCCCCAACTCTGACTCATCCATTCCTGTCCCCTCAGCTCTGCCCAATCCAGCCCAGTCTCTCTGTCCCATCTATTCCTGCCCACCCAGTTTGCCCATCCAATCCCCGGCCTCCCAGCTTTGCCAATCCATTACTCTTTCCTCCAGCTCTGGCCATCTAACCCCCACCCCAGCACCTTGAAAAAGTGGGTTACCCACGGAAAGTGTGGTTAAAGGTCACCTGGGAGAGCGGGGACACAGTTCAGCCCTCACAGGGGTGAAATCATTTCATGTTGATATCTATTTGTGCACACAGGGTTTTTTTTCTATCTGTATTACTTAGTTCATTTGCACTGATCTGCACTATTTAGGGCACTTTAGGATAGGATTGGTTATATATAGGATTATTATTATAATATTAGCACATGATCTTGAACTTCTTTATTAGAGTGATTTAGATTTTGCACGGCTTTGGCTGTGATGTCCCTGCTAAATTGTGATTTTAGTATATGTTGTATGTCTTTTTTAATTGGTTAAATTTATTCTAAATATACTGTATGATTGATTGATTATGTGATTTATTGGGATATTTGGTGCTGACTTGGTAATTCATCTTTTTCTTTGTGGCTGCTGGAGCCACAATTGTGCTATAAATTGTCCTCTTGTTTACTCCCTCGAACCAGCAGGAGATGGGGAATCACAGGATGGAGCTGGTGAGTTGAAGACAGAGACAAGGATTATCCTGGAAAGCTAGAAAGTCCGCCTTTTTTAGTAACCGCAGAAAGAAGACCCAGTACTGAGAATGATTCAGTATCAATGCATGCAGATAGGACAAGCAAATTTTGTTTTTTCTTAGGTAGAAATGTTCTTTGAATATTGAAGGTGTTAGTTATGCTAGAAGATTGATGAATGAAATGAAGAAGCAATTATTCTCATTCCATAGGCAATTGTGTTATGCAGGTTGGAAACCTGTTATAAATTGCTAAAGTTTTGACTTTGATAAAGAATATGTGATATGAGAACAAACGTGTACCTTGAAATGAAATGGACAGATTGTCAAAAACATTTGCTTTTTACATTATAAAATAAAGCATTTGAAGGCTATAGGTTATAATAAATGTTATTAAATATTATTAAGTCCTAAATAGGAGTGTTTCCAAAGGTTAATGTAGGGGCTGCCCCCACACACCTCTCCACAAAGTCTCTGTAGGGGAAACAAAAATGTTCACAAAAACCTCTATAGTTGTCTCTTTTTCACAGGGCTTACAAGTGGAAAAGTTTGGCCTGTGGGACCCTCACATGACACATTAGTTACTCTTTCATAATATTGTATATTGCTTTTCATCCATTTCTGGGGGTGGTCATGTGCATGTTTTTTTAGTGCTAATCAGTTCTATTTATGCATTTTTGGTTTTGCAATGTCCTTGGTTCAGGGATTTAGTTTCCCTAACAAACTTACTTGAATCCAAGAAACATAATCTGCAGCCAAAGCCAGGCAAGCGCAAGCAGCAGAATCATCGTAGGAAAGCAAAATCCAAACCATGAAGCAAAATTGATGACGTTGTTGTTTTCAGGAAACAACCTTCAAAAGAAATACATTTTTAATATCTCAACTCATGCTCATATCCAAACACTTTAATGAATTTCCAGAGAAGAAATACAAAATATATAATAAATATATATATTATATATATATATAATAAATAACTAAGCTAATCCTATACATTGAGGCTTATCCAAATTATTAATGCAATTTTTAGAAAGGCAGGGTTATGAATGCATTTAAAAAAATCTACCACACTAGAAAATGATGTACTTTACCAGTAGAGTTGTCCTACTGGCATCTAATGGGACAGTTTCCTAAAGGCTTTCACAATTCAGCCTCTCAAAATAATTTAGACCACAGTCAGCTTTTCTAAACAACATCTGAAAAAGCCTTCACGCCTCAGTACCTCCAGTGTGCCCCCCTGTGGCTTGCTTGGCCTGCTCATGCTGGTAACGCTGAGGGACAGGGGCAGTCCTGTGACCACATTTGGTGGTGGTCATGGAGGAATAGGATGGGAAGAAGGGGCAGACTTTGGAGCCCTGCTACAGCATCTACAGCACACTGTTGTAATTGGAGAAAGAGCACATACTACAGGCTTCAAGGGAGCTCCTTGCTGCCTTATTATTGCTACCGCCTGATCTGTCCCTTATTCTGATAAAAAATAGTGCAGATTTTAAAAAGAACAAGATATAGGATGTGTTGGGAAAATCTAACCAGTCAGGTGGCTGTCCGAAGGGAAATATAGCGGTCTGAGCTTCCTCAGTATGACATGAGGATCAGTAATTCAGGAATGAAGAAAATAACTAATGGATAGGATGATTAGCACAGTGCAGCTCCAGGTCAAGTGTGTGGCCAAAACTGAACAACCAACCCACTTGACCTGCAGTGTCTACTGATAGACCTGGGCTTTACGGAAGCCCCCAAAAGTTTGGGCTTTGGGCAACACCAGGGTTGTTCTCTCAGAGAGTAAGAAATCACCCATAAAGTATAAGCTAAGTAAAGATTTGAGAGGCAGAGATATAGTCAGACAAGCAGATGTCAGGGGCCAAAAGCAAAGATTCCAAAGAGGTAGATGAGCCAATCAGGTAGATCAGCTGGAAAATGTGCTAGAAAATGTCCTACATCCAAAATTATGTTAATCATTCATAAATAGAAGCTAATACAAACATGTTCAGTTTGATGGATTGTTATTTATGCATGTTTGTGTATAGGTTAGGCTAAATGGGGTTTAATTATGAACACATTACTACAGAGACCCATTTCAGAAATGTGGACACAGAGAGGGTTAGGCAAAGAAATCTTGATAGCCTCTGCAATTTCTGTCAACATACAGAAAAGTAGAATAAAAATGATTATTTTTTATTAAATGCGCTACACCTGTGATGCTTCAGGTTAGGTGCAATTTTTCTGAATGATGACTATTTTTTTAAAAATATTTACATAAAAGCAACCAATTAGGAAACATAGGAGTTTGGTAAAGACCTACGTTATTAGAAACAAATTTGTAATTTACTTGTGAAACTGCTCCATCCCAAAACCCAGTCATGTATAGGGAATTTAAAAAACATTAAAAGAGTTATTAGTGTCGAGTTAGAAAATATCTAAAAAAATAATAATAGCAGGGGCTCTCAAAATCATATTAATTGTATCACATTTTTTTAATCTGCCTATAACTAGGAAATATATATATATATATATATATATATATATATATATATATATACCGTATTTGCCGGCGTATAAGACGACTGGGCGTATAAGACGACCCCCCAACATTTCCACTCAAAATATGGAGTTTGTTATATACTCGCCGTATAAGACTACTCCCTCTTCCGCACACCTTCCACACACCAAATAAACAACAAACCAAATAAACAACAACCAAAAAAACAACCTGAGCATGTTAGCAGGGCTCACCTGAGTAAAGTGTCATGGCGACATCCATTCCTCTTCTCTGTGCTGGAAGCAGAAAGCCATTTAGCTGTCCCTGGGTCACCTCTACTCAAATCCCATCTACCAATAGGAAGAGGCAACAGCCCGTCTGCTGGGATAGGGAGTGGGGGCGGCGAGAGCAACCCCTGCGGAGGATGCATAGCTGCATGGTTCTTGCAAACAACTCCCTGACCAGTGGTCTACAGCATCATGGCGGACTCTTCCCTCTGGTCATGCCAGAGCTGAGCCACAAGAAAATGGCCGCCACTCCTTAATAATAAACGGGCACAGGAAGAGGCGGCCACGCCCTCAACCCACAAACCATACCCACATGTTGCTCCATCGTCACATCCTCACTACCGACGGCGACAATGCGCGGACGACAGGCGCCGCTGCGCAAGGGAGCAGGCGCGGTGCGCGGCCGTGCGTGCGCGCACCTTAGAGGGAAGAGTGCCGTGCACCCAGCGTAAAAGACGACCCCCCCCACTTGGAAGCATGTTTTTCAGGGGCAGAAAGTCGTCCTATACGCCGGCAAATACGGTATATATATATATATATATATATATATATATATATATATATATATAATTGTGGTAGACTTTTTAGACTTTTTTATTAGCAAATATTAGCAGTAAAAAGCAATTCAGGTGTTTTGACATGTTAAAACCTACACGTCCATCTGTCCTTTCATGACCAGGTTGGGTGTGGTGCCAGTTAGTGTAGCAATGCCTCCAATGCTGGCTGCATAGGCCACAGACAGACTCATTCCCTTGCACAGCTTGAGGTGCTTCTGTAGCCTGAGAGCTTGTCGCTCCTCTTTCCATTTATCATCTTCTGGAGCAATCTCAACTGCAGTGACACCTTAAAAATATTGAACCAGGGTTACATATGCCATGTAAGATCAGACATGACAATTTACTAGACTAAAAATACATATCTGACACCCATTCTGCATTACACTTAACTCGGGCTCTGCCACGGGTCTGGTGGAATGAAATAGAACCTTTGTGCCACTTCTGAATTGAGTTAGCTAAAATGGCATTACCGCTGGAGTTGCGCATCCTTATAAGGACCCTTATGGTGTGCAAAGGCATTAGTGCACTAAAAATACCCTAAGAAAAAATCACTGGCATTGGAAATCTTGCCCAAAGTTGCAGTAAAACAGCACAGAGTGATTAAAGCTTAAATAGTATATTCAGTAAGGGCTCCTTACCATGCTGAATTACTCTAAGATTGTTAGGTGTGTCACCAGAATGACACGTTTATCCCTGCTTAGTGGCAATATAAGTCTAGAATTGGGGTATATTATTTATACCAGAAAGTTGAGACAATAATGTAATTCTTAGGAAGGAGAGCTAGGTGCCAATAATGTTCTGATTATTGTGATTGCTTATTCATAGATCATCTGTCAAGATCATCTTTTTGCCTCAAATTTGGCATCCAACAATTCTTGGCCTTTTATTGCCATTGAGCGGAAATAAAAATGTGATTTTGGCCACAGACCGAACAAACTGGGTAGAATGTAATAAAATAAAGTGCCCTTATTGTATATCCTAAAACAAACTGTAATCTTGTCCTGTCTTGGCTCGTTTAATGCAACACTTGGGTAATATTGTAAAATCAAACCGGCTTCCAGTATCAACACAACAAACCTCTTATGGTCAACAACCAAATGAAATAAGTTCCACGGTGACAGCTGCACATCTACCACACAATTTTGTGGGTGCCAGGTTAGCGGAGGCGCCGCAGTAAATCCAAAGTCTTAAGTAACCAGAACTCCATCATAAGATATAAATTTCAATGTATTGAAGATGCAGTGATAATACATCAAATACATAAAGTTCCAATATAAGATTCAGAAATAACACATCACACGCTCCCGGGCAACGTTTCGGGGGATCGGGGTCCCCCTTCCTCAGGGCCAATTAGTAAGCAGATCACCATCACATGCCACTATCTGTGAAATCAATGGGGACCCGAACTTTGGAGGGTGGCTGTGGTGGGGGGTGCAGAGTCTGCAGCAGAAGCACACTGCTGTAACTTACCTCTGCCCAATCCTCTTCTGTCAGCAGCAGCACGGCGGCATTGGAGCAGCGGTGGCAGCAGCATTTGAATATGTCCATCAGCTCCCATGAGTGAGGACACTTCTAGTGCTATCACTAGGAGTGTCCTCCCTCATGGGACCCGGCGGCCATCTTTTTTGTAGCCCCGGTTGATGCCAAATTCGAAAGGTAAGGTATTCAGAGGTAAGTCACAGCAGCTTTCTGCAGCTGCAACCGAAGGTGAAGCAGGTTAAGGGGCTACACAGCAGACCATCAACCAGCTTTTCTGTGTTTGGGCCAGACGCCGAACTCGAGCACAGACTTCTGGGTTTGGGAACCTGAACTCACAAAGATCAGTATGAATCTGAACATTGCGGTTCAGTTTCGTCCATCTCTAATAGTGGCACATTATCTTTGGTTATGTGTTGTCATCATTAGTATTTAGTATTAGTACAATAGTAACCTTACTTGGTTTCTCCTGTTTTATAAGATCAGAATCTTTCTGGGGATTTTCTTGCATCTCCATATTCTGGTAAATATGTCCATTTTGCTGCTTATCGGTTGGTTGTTCTTCAAAAGCCAGATTCACTTTACCATTTACCTGACTTTCATTGTTGTTAGAACCGGTAACAGATGAAGTCTCCTCCAGTTTCTCCTCTGAGGTATAAAGTTGTTCCAAAACAGCCTGGGCAATTGGTATCATCATAGATGTAGTGGCTGTATTACTGATCCACATGGAAAGAAAGGCAGTAACTAACATGAACCCCAGAAGCAATCTGCAAGAAAAAGAGTCAATGGCTTTTATTAGAAATGCAGTGGCCACCCTTTTACTCAAAGTGGGACACCTAGTTAAACTGACCACTTTACAGTGATCAGGGGTCTGGTTTAGGGGGGGGGGCTTTACCCTTTAAGTGCAGCCTACCAAGAGATTTTGTCACCCTCTGTTGCCAGACTGTTTTTCACTATTTTGAGCTTTACATGTTCAACTGTGTTTTTTGAAGGGATTTCCCATCAGAGTCTGGACTTTAACATGAAATGTCTTGCTTGTCATTTTTTAGTGTATTCTCTATATTTTTGAAGGAAATATGTGAAAAAAAATTGTAAAACTATTTTTGACAATTAATAGTGTTTTTGCCTTATAAGACGCACTTATTTTTGCCAAAAGTGTGTGTGTGTGTGTGTGTGTGTGTGTGTGTGTGTGTGTGTGTGTGTGTTAAAAAAAGTAAATGTACATTTCCATCGATCCCGCGCTGCATCGGCTACACCCACCTGCTGTACATAGCCGGGTGTTTGCTCTGTGTGTGCAGGTGCAGCAGAGAAGAAGCAGTGGAGCAGCACAAATGGCAGATTGTCAGGCAGGGAGCGATTGCCCTGCCCGCCCACCTGCCACTTCTCCATCTTCTGGCCTCCCGTGGCTGTGGTGGCCTGGCCAGCAGCATGGGAGCAATGTAAATGTGAGTTTACTTTTTTTTCTTTTCTTTTTTCTTTCTTTTTCTTTTGCCTATGGGGAATGGGAGGGGGGATGCCACATTTCCTATGGGGAATGGGAGGAGGGAATGCCACACTATATGGGGAATGGAGAGGATGCTATGCTGTCTATGGGAATGGGATGGGGGAAATGCCACACTGCCTATGGGAATGTGGGGAGAATGCCACACTGCGTATGGGTATGGACTGGGGGGAATTCCACACTGCCTATGGGGAATGGGGGGGTGAAATGCCATACTGCCTATGGGAATGGGAGGGGGATGCCACACTGCCTATGGGAATGGGAGGGAGAACTGCCACACTGCCTATGAAAATGGGGGGCTGCCACACTGCCTATGCGAATGGGAGGGTAAATGCCACACTGCCTATGGGGAATGGGGAGGGGAATGCCACTCTGTAATGGGGATTCTGCATCTTGCCTGTTATTTCGTTCTTGTGAGGATGGTGTTAGCGCAACATTTGGTTCAGAATATTTATTTTCTTATTCACCTCCTTCAAAGTCTATTGGCTTGATGCAGAGCCTCCCCGTTCAGCTATCCCGTGCGTTTTCCCGTTGGTTTTGGGCTTTGATCGGGTCAGGAACGGGTGCTATGTTGATTTTAGTGTGCGTTTATGCGCTCAGGTGTGCGCTCAGCCGCCTTTCCGATTGTCGGCTCGCACGAGGCTGTTTCCCGGCAAAACGGACGCCTCGTTCATTGTTCCGTTTTTTTCAGTGATGCAGAGCCTTGTTTTCCGATTGAAATCAGCCTAATGAAACGGGGCCGCCGAGCCTTCACTTACGGCAAGTCAGAGCAGTCGTATTTGCACTCGGGCAATAATATGCAGTCCTCTGTTGGAGCACATCAGCGGCGCCAGCTCCGCGGTCTTGTCCTGCTGAGTATGGCAGAAACCAGGCTGCACCTATTTGAGCTCACCCGCCTTACTGGGTATGTGTATGAAATTTGTATTGGTTGCCCACCCTGTCTGACTGTTTTTTCCCTTAACACACTATTTGGTAATTTTTTTGTTAGTATATTTTTAACCTAATTTTTTAACTTTAAATTAAATGGGTTAAGTGATAGAACCCTATTGCGTCATGTTCTTGCCCTCTTATGTAAGTAGTATTCCCCAGACTTTTTTAATGAGTGTACAGGTTGGATGTGCATGTATGCTCATTACAAATGTCCTTTCCTCCAACCCTACCCCGCTCACCTATTTGTCCCTTTTTTCTATTGTTGCAATGCACACCTTTTTTTATTTTTATTTTGTTTGTTTTTTTTTTTGTTTGTTTTTGGGCAGGAGACTCTGGCTATCCTTTGCTCCCCTGGCTGCTGACCCCAATCCTGCACCCATCTTCACAGGCAGAGGAGCCCTACAATACTGCCCCCAGGAGGACTCGCTCTGTGGTGGAGCGAGCCTTTGGTCTCTTGAAGATGAGGTTCCGTTGTCTTGATCAGACTGGTGGGGCACTACAATATACGCCTGCAAAGGTCATTAAACTAATCATGGCTTGTTCCGCTTTAAGAGAGGGAGTCTGCCATTTCTGAGTAAAGTCTCATTAAAAAGGGTTTCACACAGTGGGGCATCCCGATCTGGGATTTCCAGGGGGAAGACCAGTGGCAGCTCTGGGTTTTGTTCTGCTTTATGTGAGGGAACCTGTGTTACTTTAATAATAATGTAAAGGAGGTGGGTTATTCCATCCTAACCTGATTTGGTCATGATGTTTTAAAGCAGGCCAAAACCCATGTAACCCAGCCCTTTGGAGTGTGAAGAAATCCAGGGCTGGGTTACAGGCATCATGTCTCTGGGGCATTCCAATTTGGGATGTCCTGCACGTCACTGTGGGGGAACGTCAGAGCTATACCAGGAGCTAAGCCATCTTTACACAGAAGCAGGACGACATCATCATGGATGTGAGTATGCGAGCGTGCGTTTATGTGCGCGCACACATTCCTTATAATAAAAAAAAAAAACAAAGCGCAAGAATAGTCTGAAACAACTTAGTTTGTCACGTTAAATACAAGCCCACCTTAGTTTAACCCATGTACGCAGCTACAAACTAGGCTACATGCAGATAGAAAAACTAGGGCAATGTGAGGCAGCAAAAGGTTAATAAAGTGACTTTAGTTAGGCCAGGAAACTTGTTAATGTATTTTGTGGATTAATGGTGGGTCCTTGTATCTTTTTTTTACAGATGATGCTGCGGAATAGTTTTTTTAGAGTTTGGGCTTTTCATTAAATCACGCTGAAGGTCCGGTTTAAAAAGGGCCCCAATAAAACAACGCCCAACCAAACCATAAAAACAATGCTAAACAAAGGTTGTTTTTCATTCACAGATCAAAGAAAAACACAGCCACAAGACCCCGAGGCCTAATTTTTAACATGTTTAATTGAAATTTAAATTGTTTTTTACTTTTGTTTTATCAAAAAAATAATCTCAAAACCACAAAACCAAAAAAAAAAAGTTTGATTAAAAAAAACAGATTTTGTGAGTTGTCTTTCCTGCAAATGTACAATCACACAACATCATCACACATTTACATGACACAAAAGGTTTAGATATGGGACAAAAAATCAGAAAAACTCACAACCAATTATGGTAAACATTAAAGGCAAGGAAGAAGGAACACCAAAGAGATTAAGGTATGCATTAATGGCAAGGAAGAAGGAACACCAAAGAGATTAAGGTATGCATTAATGGCAAGAAAGAAGGAACACCAAAGAGATTAAGGTATGCATTAATGGCAAGGAAGAAGGAACACCAAAGAGATTAAGGTATGCATTAATGGCAAGAAAGAAGGAACACCCAAAAATAAATTTGACAATATATATATGTGTCAAATTGGCAGTTGGTGCCATATGCATATTCCAATGGAGGTTTAGGGATGTGCGCTTGCGTGTAGCCAGATTGGCAACTGAAGAGCCATGGAGATGTAAGTATACTTGGAAAAATCACCAAAATGGAAGGTCAAATACGACGGAAACCAAGCAGGTACGTTCAAAAACCAAGGAAAAAGCAGGGAAAAACGGGCCGCCCGTGTGAACGGGAACGGAAGCCCTGATCAAATTGAAGGCACCCGAAAGAGCAAAAAAAAATTCCTGAGTAAAGACAAATTGACGGATCAGTTAAGGAGCCATTCCGATGGAGGCTCTGCATCACATTTGTGCCACGATTCAAACGGGAGCCCCGGACAATCGGAAGGTTTTAAGCTCAGACCGGGGGAGGCTCTGCATCAGGCCCTATGTGTGTGTTATGGGCAGGTGCATCTTATAGGGCAAAAATCCAGTAAATTCTTTTTTAAATATATTGCGTGTAAAAGTCCAATTTCTGCTGGTTACAACGGTACCACAAATGTATTTTTAGACACCCTTTCCTGCCCAGGAGACTCCCAACTGAAAAAGCACTTTAGGAGATTTTCAGATAAAAAACTATTATGCATACCTTGCAGTTTTTTTAAAGAAACAAACTATATATTCTCTGGAAGTACACACCTTAAGATTTCTAGGTGTACCAGGATTGTTGACACGGGTGCAGTTTTCCAGAAGTAATCCCTTGTTGAATACTTTGCTTGCACAAGGTTTCCCTTGAAAAAAGAATAAAAATGCAGATTCAAAGCCACATTTCCCTAAAAAACAATAAGCAAACAAGAAAAAACATGTTAAACATGAAACCTGGTGGAGTGGGCTCATCTTTCTGGAAGTAATCCCTCAAAAAATTATTTTGGTTGCACAGGGTTTCCCTAAAAAATGTATAAAAAAGCAGAATACAAAAGTGCAAGGTCCCCTGTAAAACTGTAAAGCTCGATATCCCGGCCATTTTTTCAGTTTAGGATAGTGCCAAATGTATCTCCAGTCCCTAAAGTATGTTGATTTGACCTAACGCTCAGTCAAGCCATACTTTCTACTTTCAATTGTAAAAAAAACTGTTGCAACTTGACTAGGATTCTGGATTCGGGACAGACTTCCCAATAATGTCAGCAAAGTGAGACATTGAGGTGTTTGGGGGGGGGGCAGTGGGACAAAACTAGCCCAAAATACAGTATCGACTTTTCATCCACATAGTAGCTTAGCACAGGGAGGAGTCCCAATTTTGAAAGCCCCGCAGCCGTGGCCTCCCTGGCACAGTGGAGGGAGCCACAATGAGTATCTCTAACAATAGGCAGAGAGCTGTGACACATAATCATCTTCTCCCAGGTTTCCCCAACGATGATATGTGGCACCAGCGGATGGTGCTGCTGAGCAGCCACACCTCTCCTCTCTTTGCTTAGCAAGCCTGACTGCTCAGCAGCCCATCTACTGATGATGTATTTGATCGCTTTGAGAAAAGGAAGAAGGTAAGTATGTGTCAATTCAGCTCCTAGGGAATAAGAAATTGGAACAAGGATGTGTCTAAGACTTTTATTTCACTTGAAATTCTTTAAAAAAACAGTATCCCTCCCCCCTCCCTCTGGATTTTGTTTTCTCTGCCAGGGGACACATGCTGTAGAATAAAGGAATGAGGATTCTATAGGTAGACTAGGGAGTTTCAAATGGGAATGTCCCTAGAATAAGCTTTCATCTGGCTGTAGAGTCTGACTGTAGGAATGGGTACAAGGGTTTTGGTGTTCTGCACAGAACTATTTATGTATGGGGCATAACATTTGCAAATTTTTGTCAACTCCAGGAACTCATCAAGACAAAAAAATGAAGGGTGTGCCTTAGAGCCTCAGTATAAACAAATGAATGAAAGCTAAAGTTTAGTCAAATTAAATACAAGGCCTCGCCTCTCATATTGATACAAGTATTAATACATATAGCTTACAGGGCTGGCTTCACTCCAATAAGGAGCAATACTCTCAGGGCAATCCTTTTGTGCAAATTCCATCTCTCCACTGATATTGCCACCACTATTCCTCCTATGAACAGCATATTATTGTCTTTAAGATACTGACTGCAAACCTGAAAAAAGGAGCCTTGTGATAGTACAAACATACCATAAAACCAAAAGTTTTTTTTATTTTTTTTTAAATTGTAAGTCTTTATTGAAGAAGCGGACATAACAGACCAAGACAGCAACATAATACAAAGCGTGCGTAACAAAACACAGCATACAGCATCATAGGAAAGAATAAAAAAAAACTAGAAAAGTTCAGCACCTTAAGGACATCATTTGACACACAAAAAATATTTTTCAAAAGTGTCATCGAAAGTGGAATTTTCCTTTACTGCATCTTACACTTCACACTTATAGTTAACACACAACCCAGTTGTGAGTCTGTTTGAAATCAGAATCATTCTTAATTTTTGTGGAAATGTGTGTAATGATTGTAATATAATAGAAAGCTGCAAAACCATCTCTATCTCTCTCTCTCTCTCTCTCTCTCTTTCTCTCTATATATATTTATATATATATATATATATATATATATATATATATATATATATACACGCATCAGAGGGAGGATTCAAGCCCGGGTGCGAAAGTGCACTACTTTTTTAGTGCTGAATCATCCCAAATGCATCTTTACAAATCATTAGAAAAAAGGCAAAACAAATAAATAAACATTTTTAATATTATATGCAGTTTTTTTCAAAGGTCTACCTAAGGCTGGCCTTCTGCGGAGACTCTTATAGCATCACTCGCACTATCTTTTTCTTAGAAACCAATGACTTTAGCTAGTCTAAGCTGGCTAAATTTTATTTTTATGCAAGGAAAACTATAAAAAAATTACTGTATAGTGAAATCCATGCAGGTCATATCTTACCGCTGTTGAGTCCATGATACCCATCATAGGGAAGAGCACCACAGGGAATAGTGCAGTGACAGACAAGGGTATGGCCTCGGTACACCAGAATAAAGCCATAAGTATAATCACATAGCCACAGCTTGCTTCCTGTATTACAGACAAAAAGAGGATGAATTGAACATGGATTTTTATAGTTTTTACGAAAATAGAAACTTCAGTTAACTTAACTCATTCTTAAAGCGTTAAATATTTACAGCATGCAATAGTAACCCCCAGTCATTGTTTTAAGACATTCCATAAGTTTCTACTGTTTGCAGTCACAATGGGATCAATTCAGCACCCAAAAATAGATTCAGCACAAAATTCAGCACAACTGGGTGCAGGATAACCGCTTTGATTTAGCACCAGGTCATGGGAGACTGCCTGCCTCATAGGCCACACCCACTCACCCAGCCATTGTGACAAAGCTTCTTCCAGTGGGGAGAGGAGGATATCAGCATGTGCACACACAGAAGTAGCAGCAGCAATGCAGGATTTAATGAAGCACCACGGAGGAGGAAAAAAGCCTAACAAAATTCCCCCAAAATGATATAAAGATCCTAATGGGTGACATGAATGCGAAGATTCCTGGAGCTGTGCTGCAAACATGAAGTTGTAATTGGAGGAACTGCCAAAGTGACCTGGAATTCGCTAGACAGCAGAAACGAAAATCAAATTGACCACATTGCAATCTCTAGAATGTGGAGAGGCTCACTGATGTGAGAAATGTGTGTGAACAGTGACCGCCATCTAGTCCTAGGCACTGTAAGAAAAGAAGAACATTCTAAAACTCAGAAAAAAATAGGAAGAAATTTAAAGCGAAACTTTCCAAGTATAACACCCTTGCCATATATTCCAACAGCTGAAATGAGATGAGAAGTGGGAAAAGACAAGCAAAGCTATTCTAGGATATCAACAACATAATTGACTCCTATGGATAAGTGACAAGACCAGGTCCTTAATCAAAACAAGAAGTTTAAAGAAACAGAAGATAAATCATGCCCTGACAGAAGGAGAAAAACAGACTGATAAAAAGAATACAAAGAAGCGAGCAAAGATGTGAAGAGATCCTTCAGAAATGTCAAAAGAAACAATGTAAATGACCTAACAAATGAATCACAAGAAGCAGACAACTGTAGGGACATTAAGTTATATTAACAAATAACAAAATATCTAACTAAAAAGAGCTCAAATACAAGTAAACCCATACATAGTTAAGAAGGCAAGTTCCTTAGCAGTCAAGAGGAGAGACTAAACTTATGGAATCAACACTTTGAAGAATTATTAAATCAAAGCATAGCACCAGGGGCCGTCGTAATCAAGCAAGAGCAAAAGCTTGAAATACGAAGACAAAAGGGAAATACAAGACAAGGGGAAATAAAGACTGCCATTAAATAGCAAAAAAGTGGCAGATCACCGGGCATAGATGGTATCCCAGACGAAATCCTAAAGGCTGATGTAGACATCACAGGTGCCAAAAACAGAATCAACAAAGCAAGAGAAGCTTTTATCCAGTGCAGGTCTGTAAGGAAATCAAAGCAAATATATAAATGCACGGGGAGGCCGATTCATTAATAGCGCCAGGTAGCGACAGATGAGCGCCAGTAGCGTTATTTTCACAGCGCACGCTAGTATTCGCTGTGCTTGGCCGTTGTTCGGCTGTTGACAGCGACTCAGTCGGTGTGCGGTAATGTTGAATACGGGGTTAGGAGTCGCTGTTTGACAGGTTCCGCGCTGTATGGGAGCGCATGACAGCGAACGGCCATAGCGAACGGCTCCCAGCATATTCATTAACAAATCACGCTCCAAAAATTCTTGCGCTGTGAAATGCTTGTTTAAACCCCAAAGCGCTGGCGACGATGGGTTAAAAGTAGTTTTTTAACCCCCAAACAACCATATTTTTGGAAAAAAAAAAAACATGTTTTTACAAACATTTTGTAATATGAATACATTAATATCAGACCTGTAATATCAATTCTGCACAAATTTTTTTTTTTTTTTTTTTACCTTAAAAAAAATATCTAACATTGCAGAAGTGGTCACAGAATTTTTGCCATTTAAAAAAAAAAAACATTAATAGCAATTAATTAATATTATATATTAATTTTTTCCTCCTTGAAATCACTGCTGGGGCCAAAGTGGACAAACTTTACAGTGCGTTTAGGTTGCGTTTTAGTTGTTGGTGTCCTAATTACACATTGTTAAGCAAAATCAATTTGAATAAACCCCCTCCCACCAAAAAAATACATTTTGGCTCATCTAGGTCCTGTGCAGGTCTGTACAAAAATGTGTTTAATATTAATTATAAGCATTAAACAATACAATCCAGTCCTGCCCATTGTGCTCCATAGATTTTCCTCTGGTGCTGCTTCTTCTTTGTGGGGAACAAAAGGTGAGTTTGACTTTTGCTTTATTTCCTGTCTTTGTGGGTTAAGGTGAGTAGTGACTTAAGATGACAAGTTAATGAAGAAATTAGTATGTTGAATGCAAAGTCCACTCAGTTTATCTTTTACATAAATGCTTAGGACACAGGCCAGCTATTTATAAAGATTCATAATAACCCAAGGACACTAGCAGTCTCATTATATTATATTGCCGGGTGTTCACGTGAACAAATCCTGTAATTTGCACATGGTTATGTTTACATGTAATTTGTTTTTTTTTAACTTCCCACCGGATGGATTACTGTATATTAATTACTAAAACCTTATTGACTTATTTAAAGGGACTGTCCATGTTGTGACATTTTTTCCATTGCTCAGAAAAGTACCTGCTTCTGCAGCATGAATGTGCCCTGGCATTGCTATGCCACCAGTCCACTGTTCACAAGCAAGATGGTGGGCGCACCACCACCGTCACACTACAATCATGCACAGGCATGATTACAAGATTTTTTCCCAATGCTTATAGACCAGGTGCATGACTACATGCAAACCCCCCAACTTTTCAAGAAAGAAAAGAGGGACAGATAGAGTGCAACACAGCATCGCAAATTTGAAATGAAGCCATGCCCCTGGTTACACCCTTAACCACATCAAATGTCCCACCTGTTGAAAGCAATTTAATGGTGGGGGGGGCAGTCTACAGCTGAAAAGGGGGGTGCAGCTAAGAGGCTGAGAATGAGGTTAAGTTTAAGGTGGGGGTGTGAGTCAGAGGCTGGGGAAGGGGTGTAGGTGAAGGTAGGGGGTTAGCTGAGTGATCCGGTTCAGAGGCTGGGGAGGGATGCATTTGGGGAGGAGATTGAGTAAAAGTTGCAGATGGTCGGCTGTGGAGAGATGTAGGAGAATGTGTTCCGGGCCAGCTGCAGCCTGGCAGTAGCAGCACAGTTATGCCCACACACAGAGCTGTACCTTACAAATATTGTAGATACACCAGGTACACAGAATCCAATAACTATGGACAGGGGAGGGAGGTACTAAGGCAGGGCACTGGGTGTCCTGCACATAGCTGTTGTGACTTACTTACTTCCACTGTTTTCACTATGCAGTGCATGTTCAGAAAGGCTGGGGATGTCCTGAACCTGAACCCAAAAAGTACTCAAAACAATAACAGAAAATAAAAAAATTAAAGAAATACACAAATAAATAAAAATGTAGGGTTGTTGGAGGCCAAATTAGGAGGTAACACCTGGGCATTGCCCTGCACAAAATGAGATAGGGAAAGTACTAAAAGAAAAATTAAAGAAATGCATACATAAATAGAAAATAAAATGAAATATTCTATTGTTCAAGGGTGTTGGGGGTGAAAAACGAAAATATTAAAGAAATACATATGTCCCTGCAAATGACAAGCCCTATGCCCTTTGGTATGTGCTCACAGCTCTTCCAGGGGTGCCTTGGGCACCAATGGGTACCGTGCTCTTCCACTCCTCTAATGCCCCAAATGAGGGTGCAGGTAATGTGTGATTTTACCGCCATGGCACACGCCAAGCCCGGCAGGTACCATGCTGCTTGCCGAATGCCACCGGAGCATCCATAGATGCCCCGGCAGCATACATTTAAAGGAGCCTGCGGGGAGCCCAGAGGGGGAAGGTAAGTATAAGTTAATTAAGATTAATAATGTTTTTTTTAAATGTGCATGTGTGTGTGTGTGTTTTTACTACACTTTCACTTTGAAATGGTAAGAGGTCCTGTGGACCCCTATACCAGTTCATACTCCATTACCAATGGCAAGGGTGGTGCAGATGAGCTTGGCAGCCCATAGCATGTAAAAAAATTGTGTGGTGTCCCCCCTCTAAGAATTACCAACCCGGCAAACCTCATTACTTAGAGGAGGTTATGGCATAAGGTGGTACATCCCAATGCTTAGAGCTCTTGTAGTAAAAGGGGGTACACCCCAGTGCTTAGCGCTAGTGTTTTATAAGTGGGAAAACCCTAGTGCCTAGGGCAAGTTGTGGTATAAGAGAGTAAACACGAGGGCTTAGAGGTAGTTGTGGTATAAGGGGGTACACCTCAGTGTTTAGAGGAAGTTGTGGTATAAGGGGGTACACCCCAGTGCTAAGAGCTAATTGTGGTATAAGGCGGTACACAAACCCCAGTGCTTTGAGCTAGTTGTGGTATAAGGGGGTACACCCTAGTGATTAGAGCTAGTTGTGGTATGAGGGGGTACACCCTGATGCTTAGAGCTAGTTGTGTTTTTTTTTTGCTCTCAATGCTGCGGGACACAGCCCTCGTAATATATACGGGGGTCACATGTCTCGTCTGGCCAATCACAGCAATGCCCAAAATTGGCATGGCTGTGGTTGCTAGGGAAGGAGGGAGGCTGTGCAGCCAATCACACTTCTTCTGGGTCCTGGCAGAATGCCAAACACTTGTACAGATTTTAATTTGAAATCCGTGTTGGGGTGCGGGCCTTAACCCCAAATTTCGGCATGGATCTAAACTTTACGGGTTGGATCCGGTCATCACTACTTACTGCCCTACAACCATGTTCATAAATCTGTTTTATGCCATCACTTTACACTTACTGTAACATGGTCTTCTGGGCCTGTACCCAATCTACATTTCTGTGATGTTTTCCAAATATCAGTTCATACAGCTTTCAATATATGGAGCCTAATTTATGAAGCGTCAGCGCCACACAGCGGCACTTTTTTTGTCTCAGTGGTACTCTGCCTCTAGCCTCAGATTTAAGAAACAAAAGAACAGCAGCCCGATGCGGCCGCCAGTCTCCTTTTTAACACTAGCGTCAAAAAGGTTGCAGCGCCAGGCACTCTGGTTGAAGCTGCGCCAGTTGGAAGTGGCGCTGTCGGTCAAGATCCCATAGAGCACAATGGGTAGAACTGGATTGAAGTTAAGTATTGGCCAGAACTTGCATTGTGACTTGTCAATAATTGAAACACAGGACCTAGATGTCTCCAAATATCCTTTTATTTTTTCTTGTAAAATGGTTATTTATTTATGGCTTATTTTGCTAACCAATGTGTAATTTAGACAACAACAATAAAATTGCAGCCTAAACGCAATATACATGTACTACACACACACACACACACACACACATCACTTTATTTACCAAATATATATATATATATATATATATATATATATATATATATATACTGTACATACAAGGAATTTGCCTAGGCTTGAGGCAGTAGGGATGTTTGCACGCTCGCCATATCCAACAAATATACTCAGAAACATAGCACAGAATTACAGGACTATCATTGGTATTTACTTTGTATAACATTTTTGCATAATGTACATTCACCTATTTGTTTAGAGGATGGATGGCTCTGGAAAATGAGTTATTTTTGAACCTTGTGGTTCTGACTTGAACCTGCATCCAGAGGGTGTGACACGGATGTGTAGAATCCTTTATGATCCTTTATGATCCTTTCCGCCCTGCTTCTAACCCAACTACAATCTACAATGGTGATAACAGTAAACTGATGATTCTCTCTGCTATCTTACTTACCCATTGCAGTTTAGTGATGTCTCGCTTAGATGCTCCTGCAAACCAGATAGTGAAGGAGAAGCATAGGGTGGACCTTATCACAGCGTGCTTTTTTTCAGGATGCCGTTGATGTTTTTCTCCCATCTTAAATTGTATGTGATAATGGGCCTAGGAACATGGTTTCCTGAACACTTTTCATTTCCTGCCCATAGATGGAGATGGGTGAGGGAGTAATTGCCTTCTGAAAGTTGACCACCATCTCCACTGTTTTAGAAGTTTTTAACACCAGGTTTTCATCAGACCTATCATGGTGGTATAATCTGCAAATGTTATGATCTTCAAAGATAAATCTGTGAAGATACAGTCGTTGGTGTACAGGGAAAGCAACAATGGGGAGAGAATGCAACCCTGGGGAGCACCTATGTCGGTGGTTCTTACACTAGACCAGAAAGTGCCAGGTTTAACCAAGGGGAGAGAATGCAACCCTGGGGGGCACCTATGTTGGTGGTTCTTACACTAGACCAGAAAGTGCCAGGTTTAACCAAGGGGAGAGAATGCAACCCTGGGGAGCACCTATGTTGGTGGTTCTTACACTAGACCAGAAAGTTTGGCTTGATGCAATCTACCCATCAGGAAGCTCCAGATTCACACACATATGTTATGTGGAAACTAAAGCATGCACATCTTTTGGATATGTAGTCCAGGTACTATCCAGGCAAAATATTAAATAATACATACTCACCTATAGTCCAGCACAGTTGATTGGCCCTATTCCTGAAGTTTTAAACTTACTTCTGCTGCAGATCCAGACCGTGCCACCTCCGCTCAGAACCATGACCCATGGTCACCTTGTTGCCTTCTTGGCATCAATCACTCCTCTGAGGACTGGCACCCCCACCCTATTGTAGTGAATAGAGAGGGCAATAGACAGACATCATCTGTCTATTGTTTATCATGTTTAATAACTCAAAACCACTGATCATAGGGAACACGGGAGAATTCTCAGTGGGCTTCTCTGTTTTAGGGCCGGAAATCACTTATTCTCTTTACACACATGCTCCACTCCCCCCAACCCTTTCCCAGGTATAGTACCCCCAAGCCAAGATACCTCAGCCCATATTCTATCACAGCATTATGAATCTGGGACCATACCCACCCCCGTGACACTATCTGCCCATAGAACACTAACGCTTAAAGTGATTTTCCAGATAATAAAAAATGCAATAATCACCTTTTTGTCCCCTGAAATTTGTCTGACATAGGAGCTATTATCTGTAAATAAACTTTTAGTATATACCTTTGTTTTACGAATGCAAGCCTATCTTTTCTAAATATGGATTATCACTGAGTGTTTTCTTTTGCCAAGAACCTTGGTGACCTATGATGTAGGTGCTCAGTGCTGAACTAGTTCAGTAATAATGGACCTTGTGTATCTCCATATCATGCTCTGTACCAGGAAAATGCATGGGTGAATATTGGCAGAGAGTTTAATTGCACTTTTTCCCATGAAGAACTGGGACCTTTGGTTTTTCAGAGGAGCAAAGCTGAATTACTAGGAGACTGTGGTGATGAAAATCGGAGGGCTGCCATTGTTTATCACTGATGATTCAACATCTGCCTGGCTGCTGAGTCAGTCTTTCAGCTGCCATATTTGGTAAGTCTCTCTAACCTAGATGTTTATGGAAGTCTGATTTGGGGTTTGGGAATAATAAGGAGGTAATTTATTCAAGAGTAGAGATATTTTCCATCTTATAGGAAGCTTATTCACATCACTTGGCCAGCATTTAGCACATTTTGAAGACCTTCTCCATCTCAGTTGTCCAGTAAGTAGAGCTCTGACCCATTTGCTGAAGACAGGATGGCATGGAGAAAAAGCCTCCTGCCAAATGCCCTATGGCGCTTTGCCCTCAGGGAGATTGCTCTGCTTGCCTGCCCCTAAAAAATGGCCACTATCATCCTCTATTGGAGCCTGTAACTAACTGCTTCCATTGCATTGGAGTAAAGGTGCTGCCAAACCTGTTTGTGTTGTGCTGAAATCATTGGGCACTGTGCTGTGTTGGAAGTGCAGCCATAGCAGATGCCATGGAAAGTCAGCACAGTGCTGGTAAAGTGATGTGAGGCTTATTTGCGCAGCACTTCTTTGTGGCACACGATGGAAGCAGCACTGACTGAGAACTGGGATCATATGGTAAGACTCTTTGTTTTATATACCACCTGTTTTGTTATTCAATGAATGAATGTACTGTATGTGAAAATCGACCTTGTTACATACCTCCCAAGTGTCCCTGATTCCCTTTTTTAAGGCCATGTCCCCCTCCCCCTCGTTGTTCTCATTTGTTCCTCTTTGGGTTGTAACATGCAGATCTGCATCAATAGATGATTTATTTGCCTATTCAAAGTGTTTATATTGTTGTAACTGTTACAACCTATCTCCTATCCATCCCTCAATGAGGGGGTGTGGCCTAATTTAACAAACAACTGAAAAGTTGAAGGTATGTTATTATGGGTTTCAGCGTGTAATAATGTATGGCTATATTGCAGTATATGGAGTTATTCATTTGTAGAGATCTGAATGTATTGCTGCAGCTTAAGGACCATTTTGTCTGTTTTTAATAGGGATAGGTTTAGTTATGTGCCATGTTTGGGTATGTGCCAGGCATCTTTGGCATGTGCCAAGTATGTTTTTAATGTTGGTAACTTAAATAAAGATCGTTGGTATATTTTTGTATAACATTGTCTGACAATTTGTTCTTTCTATTGAAAATGTTTTTTTTTTTACATTTTTGTTATGACATTTCTTAAAGTGGACCAAAAATAAGTTGGACCACGTTAAGATATTTTTCCATGGGGGGGGGGGGGTTGGATGTTCCACATTGTGAAACACTCTGGTTTTGCCAGAACCCTACAGCATCCCCATGCCATCATATTCTGTGGCGCTGTACTAGATTGGAAAATTCCAGGAGGGCGAGGCAAGTAATAATACACTTATAAAACACATTGTATTATGGGGTCAGAAGTGATGGAAAATAAGAAATGAAGATACAGGAGTGCACTAGGGGAGAGGGCCCCACCCTTCTGAGATTACAATCTAAACGATAACAAAGAGGTTGGGTCACAAACAGTATGTACCAAGTATGGTGCTAATTTCTCTGAAGGGTGACGGGACTGCAGGGTAGTTAGGTTATGCTAGGTGATAAGCTTGTCTAAACTTGTGAGTTTTACAGGAGCTTTTGAAGGCTTTAGGGGTTATAGAGTGGGACGCTGCCAGATGCCAGTACCTACACTAGGATTTAGGCGAGTATACATGGGAAACCAGGGGGGTTTTAACTGAGGTACATCCCACATTGGAATTTTGGAACCTGGACTACAGTCTTTTAGACTTTAGTTCGGGTCTTAAACACAAGTATACGGCATTGCTACAGCATCAGGTAAGGAGTAAAAAGGACCTTAATGCCTTTAATCATTTTAGGTGGTGACCTGGTAAAAGTTGGATTTGAGTGGTGAAAAGGGTCTGTTTTTCTGTATACAGAGCAAAACTGCACATGAAAGGGTCATCAGCTCCAGGGCTGTTTCTAAGGGAAGGCGAACAGAGAGATCACCCTATGTGCCAAGGCCATTGGGTATGTGGGGGGGGGGGGGCAGCTTTATTCCAGCTTTTTGTTTTCTGCGCATGGGTCAGGGCCACTTGTTATTACTGCCAGCCATACACCAGGTCCCTCATCCCCCCATTTAACTGTGTTTGGAACAATGTCAGCAAAGAGGAAGGGAAACTGCCTCACCCCAGGGCTCCCTGCAGCCCAACACGTGAAAGCCCCAAAAAGGTTAGTGTTTGCAGGGCAGAAGCATGAGGTTCACATATCATCTCAAGTTCTTATGGCATCCCAAGTCAGCCAGCCAAGGGGTACGATCAGCCAGGCCTGGAGTCTTTTGCAATCTGTTGCTATTGCAGGGCTGTTTCTAAGAGACGGCACGCAGGGTGATCGCCCACACCAATGCCATTGGGGGCGCCTTTATCCCAGCCATCCTCTTTTTCTGCAGAAGGGTCAGGGCTAATGTTAATGGTGCAGATCATGAGACAGACCCATCATCCCCCATTTTGGGCTCAGTTATGGGAAGGGGTACAGCATGGCACATACTAGGATGAAACAGGGTGGGTGAGAAGGGGGCTTTTTTCCTTTCCGCATCAAGCGCTACTTTACCTAGAAACTGCCCCGGCTATTGCCAACTGTACACCAAGATCTATACCAAGAGAGAAGTGAGCCCTGTACACAGAAAACTGCTGCTATGGCCACTGCTGATGTGAGTTTACTGAACCTTACACATGCCCACCAGCAGAATGCTTTGTGTACAGGACTCAAATGTCTCTTCTTCTAGATTTTGGTGTAAAGACTTGGTGTACGCTTGCTAATAGCAACAGATCACAAAAAAACTGCTTTCACAAAACACACATTTACTAACAAGATAAGAAATAAAAAAAAATACACGATACACTCAGCACCTGGAGGACATCACTTAGGCACACAAAAATCTACATTTTAAAAAAATGCCATTAAAAGTGGATTTAACCTTCAAGTTTATTAAGGTGCATCAGCATCAATGTAACGGTCTGGCATACAATATAAAACCGCTTCCAAGGAGTCCTGTGCTAAAGAACCTTTGTTTTCCTGCCCGTCTTCCCTGGACCCCCCCTTTATGACAACTTTAGTAAATTAACTTGTAACTATGAATTTCTAATTTTGTGCATATGAACTAACATTTGCGCTAAGCGCATTATTGAATTTTGCACCGGCTTCCACTTAAATCCCCAATGATTAGCGATCGGAATACATGTCATGCTCCAAAGTTTACCTGACCAGCTGCCAAGAAAGCTCCAGTTCTGGTCCAATACAAGTACTTACTTTTGTCTGTATTACAAGTGGCAGAGGGATTAGGAAGATGGGAAGCAGAAAGATGATGAAGTAATTTCGGTTCGCCAATAACCATCGCCAGGTGGACGCCATGTTGTCATCAGGGGATCAGAAAGAAGAGGAGACTTGATGCTTCCTGGCATCTATATAAGTAAAGAGAAATTCTCAGCTAATTGTGGGTGTATCCTTGTGTTCCAGGTGTTGCTCTTTGCCAATAAGGAAGGAGGCGAGAAACACCAAGTCATAAGCACTGTGATCACAGGCTATTCTGTCAAATGTTAACAGTTTCCTGGTAATAATGCAGCGTCTTTAGTTATTCATTAGAGATCACAACTCTCCTCATCTGTTATCAATACACTATTATAGATCGGAAGATTTGTTATTAAAAGCTAAAGCACGTCCCATAAGGACAAAAGGAGTGTTCACAAAAGCTTGGTGCTTATATTGACACTTAACTTGGCACTGAGTTACTTTAAATTCAATAGCACGTGACCAGCATTGTTACCAGGAGGAAAACAGAAAACAGTGAGAATATTGAGCGTTGTGTAAATGGTAAAGCTAAAGTACCAAATGAGATATATGGTAAACGTTTTTACATGCCAAATGATCATTCACACTACTATGATAGAACCAGCTTGGTAGCACCATTATTTATTATTATTATAATTTAATTAATTATTTAATTAATTAATTATTATTATAATACCATTCTATATTATCATACTCCTTCTGTCACCTCCTGTTCAGGTTATTATGCGGAAGGTAAGAAGAAACTGATAGTTTAAGCAAAGTTCCCGAACAAAGAAGACAACGAGTACAGTTGAGGATGAGGGGTCTGACTAGGCCAGAGAGTGAAATGAAACCAAGTGTAGGACAATGCTGAGACTTACTACGTGGGGGGATTCAAGTCTTCTTGGTAACTGACTGTGGGCTAGTTCAGGACTCGTTCAAGGGAAAAATCCTAATAGCGGCAGCTATCTAATCAGATTTTCTTTCTTGATCACCTAATAAAGATCTTCCACCATCAATAGGCCTCGACTGGCAGTCCCACTCTGATCACAGTTCAGTCTTAAGATATGAAGGGTTCTAGGAGGTATGGGACTACCCCACACAGATCGCAGAGTGGTGAGTAAAGTTGCCTCAGGCATTTTACATCTTAGAAGGTATATGCTTAAAGTTAGTATGCTTTCCCATTTTTGTCATTTCTCATAGGTTAAAAATGTATAGATATCCCTAAAGTAGACAGTAAATTGGTGATTAGAAAAATGTTGGGGCCGTGATTGCTGACTACCTTCCCAATATAGCATCTGCCTGGCTGCTGCAGTGATCACATGTTCTAGTTAGTGTCTTCCCAAAATTAAACCACACTCTCACAAATTAGATGAGGTTGTGGAGACTCCCATAAATTTGAACTGATTTCGTTTATAAAGCTGGAAGCACTGATGGCATTCAGTTGTAGTAAGGTAACTCTACTTTGTTTCGGCTGTGGACACTGCATTATCTCTTAGGAGCTTTATGTGCAGTCAGTGGCGTGCTTGACCACCACGCAAACCATGCAAATTCAAGCCATGACCTGCGCATGCGTCATTGAAATAAGCTTAGGTGAGTGGGTGCGGCTATTTAATGGGGTTTCAAACAGTGAGGCATCCTAGTTTAGGGAGAAGAATTTGGATTGCCAAATTCCCTATGCAATGGATGGGCAATAGCAGGATGCCCCTCTGTGTGAAACCCTCTGGGTTAATTTGCGCTCCTACAGTGCAGGAGCAGGCTGCGGCTACATCCCTGACAAGGTGCATTAATATTGTATTTCACTATAAAAAATGTGTCTTTGATTAGGGTCCCCAGACCCAACTTTGCATGGGGCCCCAGAAATGATAAGCCCACCCCTGTGCACTAAAGAGCTTCAGGTGCTTAAAGCTAAATTAGTGGATGGCTGAGATCACAAACCTCAAGCGCTGTGCAACTTTGCTGCACAGAACAAGACAAAAAAAATCATTTGATTGAGCAGTCTCAATGTGTCATTCTGTTTAGCATAAAGCAACCATAGAGTACAAGGGGCTCCTCTAGAAAACAAACTACCCCCCTAGATAAGGGAAATATTGTACCCACAATAAATACCTTAAATAGTTTTGATTCCTTGGCTCAGCTGATATTGTATTTACGAAAGCTTGCATTCCGTTCTCATTCATAATTCTCTTGTCCCTCATAAAAGCAGCTGGTTTATGATAATCAGCAGGGTTACTACTCATATTTAAAGATTACATTTACTGATTGTTTTTGCTTAACTAAATTAGAAGTAAAAGTGGGACACCCGCACTGTGGATCACAAGGAAGGAGGAGAGTATCAGTCACTCCCCTGCATGGCGCTTCCCCCTCGCTCCGATCTGGCGGCTGGTGGTGGTCCAGCCTGGAACTGGCTTGTGCACCTTACTGTGTGGCTGGCTTCCCCCACTATACACATAACAGGAGGGGAGCGAGGGGAAGCCGGCCACACTGTCAGTGTCCACAGCAGGACCCGACTGGGGGGGGGGGTGAAGAGTGACAGTGAGTTTCAGGAAAAATTGGCATCAATCCAATCTGGTTTCTGTGCGCAATTGAATATTCCCAGTCCTACGAATCGTTTCGCTCCACTCTGACTTTTCAGTCCAGAGAGCATTTTTCATATTTTATTTCCTAATTCTTAAATCTCAAGTACCTAAAACAGTTTAAAATCTACAAAAAAAAATCAGGTTTGGGTAATGCACACATGCTCAACCTGGCCCCTGACCTGGTATAGTGAAATATTACCGCGCTACACAAAATAGAACAATAATAAAATAAAATAAATCTGGAGCTCAACGTTTGTACAAGAAGTCCTTCTTCTCAATGGTTAAAATGTTCAATCAAAAAACAGAGCTCCAATCTTCAAGTGAAATAATGGCCCTTATTTAACAAGGGATAGCGCCAGGTAGCGAATGGTGAGCGAACGGTAATGACGCTCACCGCCACGAGAACGCCGGCTCCCCTCCGCAATCACACATTTATCAAGCCGATCCTGCTTAGCGACTGACAGAGCGCCAGATAGCGAATCATTCATCATTATTCCAGCCTCACCCCACAGCGCCAGCGAGCGACCTTGAACAGCGACAGGTATGACCTCTCGCTACCTGGCGCTCTCCAATGCATTTCAATGGAGCAATCTTTAATTATTCATAATTAATTGCTATACATTTTTTTTTTTTTTAAATTCTGTGACCACTTCTGCAATGTTAGATTTTTTTTTTAAGGTAAAAAAAAAAAAATTATAAATTTGTGCAGAATTGATATTACAGGTCTGATATTAATGTATTCATATTACAAAATGTTTTGAAAAACATTTTTTTTTTTTCTAAAAATATGGTTGTTTGGGGGTTAAAAAACGACTTTTAACCCATAGCCGCCAGCGCTATGGGGTTTAAACAAGCATTTCACAGCGCGAGAATTTTTGGAGCGTGATTTGTTAATGAATATGCTGGGAGCCGTTCGCTATGGCCGTTCGCTGTCATGCGCTCCCATACAGCGCGGAACCTGTCAAACAGCGACTCCTAACCCCGTATTCAACATTAACGCACACCGACTGAGTCGCTGTCAACAGCCGAACAACGGCCAAGCACAGCGAATACTAGCGGGCGCTGTGAAAATAACGCTACTGTCGCTCATCTGTCGCTACCTGGCGCTATTAATGAATCGGCCTCAAAGTGTCCATTTTAACATATATAAATCCTCACATGAATAATTTCAATGTTCACCCGGTGTGTACATATATCAACATTCAGTGGCAACCACCACAGTTAGTTGTATGGCCTCTTACCAGAGTTTAACAAAGAGTTAAGCCTTATATGAAATATACAGGTATCCTTATTACACAGCTTCTTCCAGATAGCAGGAGTCTTCTGAATAATAACTCCCTCCTTTAGCTAGATCATCACCAGATCATACTTAAATTATCCCATGGGTTAACAAAGATCAAATATGTGTTCTCCTCCCTGTTCCCAATTGGAATCCACAGAGAGATCCACCGCGGACAAAGGTGTATGCTCAGGTGACACCAACTGAGTGCCTACTGATGCCTCAGATTTTTTACCTCAGCCTTTGCCCCAGTGATAATGTCACAGAACACACAGCTCAGCAATGCTGGCCCCACAGCAATGCTGGCCCCTGACCTGCTGTGGGGAAACTGGGAAGGAGAAATAGAATTGGCATGTTAAGGTATTATTAATGTGGTAAAATAGTTTTTCTATATAAATTGTATACTTAGAATTGGAGGGAACTTATTGAGTATTGGGAACATGGTTAAGATGGAGGGGGCTGATGGAGAATGGCTATAAATAGGGGTCTCGTATGTTGAGAGACGTACTGTAAGCCAATCAGCCGGTGTATTGCTAGTATGCCATAGGTGGCAGCAGATCCTGTTGGGGTACAGATGATATGATCTTATGTACCACCAGTGGCACAGACACCAATAGTTGGGAACCCCTGGTATAGAGCACAGCTATACACCATACAATACTGATTAACACACAGAAGGTCATTTAATGAATGTTAAGATTTAATTTACCTAAAGTGTTGGTGGACAAGTAAAAACATACGCAATGCCATAGCAATATTTACATAAATGAAAAGATAGCTAGAATGGGAGGCTGTGTGGAAAAGGTCCTAAAAACAGACTACTATTACTATTTCAGAAGCAACCCCATATCAGGTGGGACAGTCCCCTGTCTCTATCCAGTAATTTATGTGTAGGTAACTTCTGGTATCTACTGGAATTGTGGGGGATCCAATGACTCAGAGGTCAGTATTTCAGAACCAGTGCCTTATTCTTTTGGGGATAAGACTAAAGTTCACATAGTTACGATTTATAGTCGCTTTCCATGTGATTTTTAAAAAGGACATTTCATTTGTGATGTTGTTTTTTTACAAGCTATGTTTAATAATGTAGCTATCCCATACCACTGTGAAAGGTTCTTGCATCTCCTATATGCTTTTTTTTACCATAGGTTTATTTCCTGCCCATAGAGGTGGGGGGTGATTTAGCGTGGCGCTGTCCTTCCTAATGAGATGAGCTATTTGCTACAAATCAGTCATTGGCGCTGCTACTGGGCATGTGTAAGAATGAAAAAGCTCATTCACCCCAGTAGCAACAATAACAGTCTTTATTGTGCGCAGCGATTGCTTCTCTCTTCTTTTAAATCTTTATTGCTAAAAAGTAATTTTTTACTTCTGAATAATCTCCTCTACCCCTACTTGGCAAAATGTCAAACTAAGGGGGTTATTCATCAAGGGATAGCACCAGGTAGTGCCTCGTAGCGGCAGGCATAAATGTGCGGCAGGCACATTTATGAAAGCGAATCTGGTGAGCGACTCTAACACGCCGTGTAGCGTGCGATTCATCATTACAGGCAGCTCAGCGTATAGCGCCGGCGCTCTAGCTTCCAGAGCACCAGGTATTACCTGTCGCTCTCCCATACATTTCAATGGACGTTCCTTTTCTTCTGTTTAAACAGGGTTTTTTGTTTTTGATTGTTTTTTCTCTCAAATTATTGCGTCACCTCTCCTGGCCTAGAAAAAGTCATTTTTGAAAACTTTTTTGACTTTTTATATTTTTATGTAGAATTGTCATTACAAGTCTGGCATTAAAGTGTTAATGTCACAATGTTACAACAATGTCATTCCATGTGTTTTCTCTTTGTTACTGGTGGATATGTGTTCAAAAACAGACTTTAATCACACAGCGTCTGGAGCTCTATGCTATAGCAACCAGATCAAGAGCACCTATGCTCTGTGTGTGTGTAGTTATTTATAAGTATGGTGTGAGTCGCTGAGAGTCGGTCGCACTGAGCTGGTGCTACCTTTCGCTCGCTGCAGCGCTGTACCGGGGTTAGAGCGCCCAACATACATCACATTCAAAAATGCCGTTGATGCCGATGGTTACTACAGCGAATGAGATGTTCTGTTACAGCGCTCGATACCCGCTTACAGCGTCTATAAGTGGTCGCTCTAAGCTCCACTATATAGATGCTCATCTGCCGATAACTGGCGCTAGTAATGAATCAGCCTCCCAGTAAAGGAGGAGTTCTAGGTTAGTATGGGTACACTAAACTACTGATAAAAAAACAAAAGAGTGAAGCCTAACTTTCCAATCTTGCTTAACTACTCTTTTGTTTTCTTGTATATCATAGTATACAGTCTTGGTGTACAGTTGCTATTAGCAACAGGTTGCAGTTAGTAAACACTTCTTCCATAAAACCCGCATTTGATAACACAAAAAAATACGGGGAGGCCGATTCATCAATAGCGCCAGGTAGCGACAGATGAGCGACTGAAGTATGGCGCTAAGAGCGCCGCTAGCGTCAGCCGCGGGCGGTAGCGATTCGCTATAGCAGGCCTCCTCAGTCGCTACCTGGCGTTGTTGCGAACAACGCCTACATTGCTGAATATGATGTTGGCCCTCAGCTTTGTAGGCGCTGTCAGTCAGTGTGACCACGCTATTCTACACAGCGCCTGTTAGCTTTGCTGTGTCCTGGCCATCCAGTACCTTCTGAATAAAACACATTGCCACATTTGTTAAAAATTTAAAGAGTTTTTATTTTGTGTTGAAAAGGAAATTAAATTCAACCAGATATTCTAATATAAATGCAAAATAAAACATAATTAAACACATAGCCACAATTTTTTTTTTTTTTTTATTTGTTAAATAAAAAGGAAATACAATTAAACCACCAATGAGAAAGAAAATGAAAAGAAAAACAGAACAGAGAAAAATGGAAAATCGAAAAAGAAAAGAAAAACAGAAATGAGAAAGGAAAATAGAAAAAGTAAATAAAAACAGAAATGAGAAAGGAAAATAGAAAAAAGAAAAACAGAAATGAGAAAGGCAAATAGAAAAAGAAAATAAAAACAGAAATGAGAAAGAAAAGGAAAATAGAAAAGGAAAATAAAAACAGAACTGAGAAAGAAAAGGAAAATAAAAACAGAAATGAGAAAGAAAAGGAAAATAGAAAAGGAAAATAAAAACAGAACTGAGAAAGAAAAGGAAAATAAAAACAGAACTGAGAAAGAAAAGGAAAATAGAAAAGGAAAATAAAAACAGAACAGAGAAAGAAAAGGAAAATTAAAATAGGAATTAGAATGAAAAGGAAAATAGAAAAGGAAAATAAAAACAGAACTGAGAAAGAAAAGGAAAATAAAAACAGAAATGAGAAAGAAAAGGAAAATAGAAAAGGAAAATAAAAACAGAACTGAGAAAGAAAAGGAAAATAAAAACAGAACTGAGAAAGAAAAGGAAAATAGAAAAGGAAAATAAAAACAGAACAGAGAAAGAAAAGGAAAATTAAAATAGGAATTAGAATGAAAAGGAAAATAGAAAAGGAAAATAAAAACAGAACTGAGAAAGAAAAGGAAAATAAAAACAGAAATGAGAAAGAAAAGGAAAATAGAAAAGGAAAATAAAAACAGAACTGAGAAAGAAAAGGAAAATAAAAACAGAACTGAGAAAGAAAAGGAAAATAGAAAAGGAAAATAAAAACAGAACAGAGAAAGAAAAGGAAAATTAAAATAGGAATTAGAATGAAAAGGAAAATAGAAAAGGAAAATAAAAACAGAACTGAGAAAGAAAAGGAAAATAAAAACAGAAATGAGAAAGAAAAGGAAAATAGAAAAGGAAAATAAAAACAGAACTGAGAAAGAAAAGGAAAATAAAAACAGAACTGAGAAAGAAAAGGAAAATAGAAAAGGAAAATAAAAACAGAACAGAGAAAGAAAAGGAAAATAAAAACAGAACTGAGAAAGAAAAGGAAAATAGAAAAGGAAAATAAAAACAGAACAGAGAAAGAAAAGGAAAATTAAAATAGGAATTAGAATGAAAAGGAAACTTACAACAGAATTAAACACATAGCCACATGTATATATATATTTTTTTTTTTATTTTTACACTAAAAAAAAAATAATAATAAAACAGAAATGAAATTGAAAATGAAAAGTCCAACAGAAATTCTAAAGCAAAGTAAAGTGCAGGAAAGTTTTTGAAATGGAAATTAGGGATCAGGGTGCATCTCTTGGTGCCTGAAAAAATAAGAAAAGTGCAGTTAGTATATATCTTTAAAGTTGTTTTGTTGTTGAAAAAAAAAAAATGCATAACTTGATAACCAACATTGGCGTCTTACACCCCCCTTAGAGTGGTTTGGGTCATCTTACACCCCCCTTAGAGTGGTTTTGGTCATCTTACACCCCCCCTTAGAGTGGTTTGGGTCATCTTACACCCCCCTTAGAGTGATTTTGGTCATCTTACACCCCCCCTTAGAGTGGTTTGGGTCATCTTACACCCCCCTTAGAGTGGTTTTGGTCATCTTACACCCCCCTTAAAGTGGTTTGGGTCATCTTACACCCCGCTTAGAGTGGTTTTGGTCATCTTACACCCCCCTTAAAGTGGTTTGGGTCATCTTACACCCCCCTTAGAGTGGTTTTGGTCATCTTACACCCCCCTTAGAGTGGTTTGGGTCATCTTACACCCCCCTTAGAGTGGTTTTGGTCATCTTACACCCCCCCTTAGAGTGGTTTTGGTCATCTTACACCCCCCCTTAGAGTGGTTTGGGTCATCTTACACCCCCCTTAGAGTGGTTTGGGTCATCTTACACCCCCCTTAGAGTGGTTTTGGTCATCTTACACCCCCCCTTAGAGTGGTTTTGGTCATCTTACACCCCCCCTTAGAGTGGTTTGGGTCATCTTACACCCCCCCTTAGAGTGGTTTGGGTCATCTTACACCCCCCTTAGTGTGTTTTTTTGCTCTTTTTGATGGGAGGTCAAATACATTTAACCAGTAGTGCAGTACTTGCATTAGAGTGAAGGGTAGTTAGCTTACCGCAAAAAAAGAAGTGATCAGCCTTTCCCTTAGCTCATCGCCAGTCTGGGTGTCCTCACTTCTATCTGCGGGCAGGTTGGGGATTTCTGGCACCAGTGCTGTCTCCTCGGGGGCTTGGATTCGGTGACAAATGCAAATGTTGTGTAGCACACAGCAGGCAAGGATGATCTTGGAAACCTTCTGTGGGCTGTAGAGCATCTCTCCTCCTGGCCGTGCCAAACAGAGAAAGCGTGCTTTCAGCAGGCCGATGGTTCTTTCCACAATGCTTCTGGTCTTGCGATGCGCTGCATTGTAGCGTTCATGGGCAGAGGTCCGTGGGTTCCTGACCGGAGTCATGACCCACGTTCTCTGCCCATATCCCTTGTCCGCTGTAGAAAAAACACAAGGAGAGAGACAGCAATTAGTACTAGTACATGTTTTTTGGTGGTAGTTTGGTTAAAATTGGCTTACTAGGCCACATATTAGCAAAATACATTGACATGGTTAATTTATTACCCAGTAGCCAGCCAGCTGGCATTTCGTTGTTATCAAACTTCCGGCACAGGACTGTCCGCTGCAAGACGTAAGAATCGTGGCATGAGCCGGGGAACCCCGATCTCACCGCCCGCAGCCTCATGTCTGGGTCACAGACCACCATGATATTAAGCGAATGGAACTGCTTCCGGTTTCTGTAGGACAGCTCCTGTGCACGGGGAGGGCGGAAAGGGATATGTGTACCATCAACGCACCCTAGCACATTCGGGATCCCTCCCATCAGATAGAAAGCATGTTTTATTTTGGCAACCTCTTCCTCATCCTCAGGAAACTTGATGTAAATTGGGATTAAATCACAAATTGCCAGAACTACCTGGATTAGTATGCGGCTCATAGTAGCCTGGCTTATCCCGCTGAGGAGGGCTGAGGTTGCCTGGAAGGTCCCTCGTGCCAAAATATTAAGAGTGGCACACAGGCGTACTATGCCTGGAATGGAATGAGTGCGTTTGGTGGATGGCTCGATTTTGGTCTTAATCTGATCATATAGGGACTGTAGTGCAGCACGATTCAGACGGAAGCGGCTCCTGATCTGCTCGTCACTTAAGTCCCATACTGAAAGGCGGATTGCAAAGGAGCGGGGTGCCCTAAGCCTCACAACACCCCGCTCCCTTTCCTCCTGCTCTTTCAGCATACACATACATCCATCCACCCAGACACCATACATCACCCTCTTATCCATCACACACACTAAAGATATATACAAAAACAAAAATAAACAAAAAAAACCACTAACACACAACACACACACAAACAATCACACTCCACACACACCCGCTACAATGCAGCTCACCACAAAACCAGAACTATAGTGGTCCAAACCACCAGCCTGCTGAAAACCAGCTTTCTAAGTTAAGCACAACCAAGAGGGGAGTTGCTGCACAGCCCACAAAAGGCCCCAAAATCAAGCCTCACTTGCTGTATGCTACACAATATTTGCAGATGCCACCAAAACCAAGCTCCTAAAGAAACAGCACTGATGTCAGAAATCACCCAACAAGCCACAGAGAGTGAGGACAGAAACCAGACAGAGGCTCAAATGAGCTAAGGGAAGCGAGCACAGCACCACACCACAGCCTTTGCCACAGTGTAAGAATAGCAGAAGCTAGAACATTCCTTCCTTTTATACTTCATTTTCTAAAGTGACAGGTCCGCTTTGCCGCCTTTTGCGTCGCTCTGCTATTTCCGGGCGCCAATTAGCCGACCCAGGTGTGCGTAAAACAGAGTGCGCACGCGCACGCTAGTAGCGCTACTAGCGTACTTGAGCCGTAACTTGCGTGCATTAACGGACATGGCCCAAAAATCAGGGGTGGACCAATGAAAGGGAAGCTGATGTTTTTTTAAATAGCCGTTAGGCTAAGCACATGTCACAAGGGTTTGAGATACATCAGTCCATTGTTGGATTTGGGTGTGTGTTGTTTGTTTAATGAGGTCTGTAATGAGTTAATTGGCTAACACACATGCTTCTGTCAGTGCAGTGGAGGTGTGCCTAGAAGGAACTGGGCTGTATGTGTGAATCAATTAAGTGGGCTGCTTTTGGATTGGCTGTTAGAGCACATAAAACCTGCCCAAGCCTAAGAGATTGCGATGCCATTCTGTAGTGTGCATGCGTGCTTGTTGGGTGTGTATTTGTGTGTGTGTGCAGCTACAGGATGGAGCCAAATTCAGGACATCTGCCGGCCACAGCAGGCCCGAGTAGGAGTTTGGTGGGTGCTGTGCGCAGACCTCCCTTACGGAAAAGGGCACAGCCTGAAGGTGGGGCAGCACCCCAGGCTAAGCGCCCAGGTGCCAAGAGGGAGCCTGAATTTAATTTGGCTGAGAATAATCATCTTGTGCGCCTTACACTTGCTAAATGGGAGCTGATATTTGGCTCCCAAAGCAAGTCCATAGGCAAACAAGAAAGAAGCAAACTGTGGGATGCCATTGGTGTGGAGCTTAGTAGCACAGCTCAACACCCACGTAGTGGCCCATCCTGCAGGAAACGCTTCTACACTTTGCGAGGGGCCCTTATGAAAAAGATGAATCACGATCTTGATGTGGACAGTGGGTTCATCCAGGCTCCAAAGAGTACCTACAGGCCGTATGAGGAGATGCTGAAGGCCAAAATCCCACTGGCTCGGCTGCAGGGTGTGGATCCTGGGGATGACACCACCGGTTGGACTGAAGGTACATATTTTCTGGCTTTTACAATAACCTAATGTTAATGTATGTGATTTGCATTTTTACATTCTGACCAACTAACAGTAGGACCTGTGAAGTATTACATTACAGCTCAAACATTTGTAACTTTTCTGTCTGTTGCTTTATGCATAGGTGCACATGCTGCTGTCCGGGATGTGCCTCAGGACACCCAAGCTCCTGCCCTTCCAGCAACCTCAAGGCTACCCCAGTCTGCCATTGAAGGTATTTACCCATAATTTGGTTGCTGGTTGTTTTTTTAACAAATGGGTGTGGGAGCAGCTCAAACAATCAAGGTTTGCCCTGTTGAGTATTAATAATATGTGCCTGCGCCCTAATTGCACGCCCACTGTAACACTCACAGCAACTAACTAACAAGGCCCTAACATGTGTAGATATGTAGGACGCCAGAGATGTGTAGCCATATATCGGCATATCAATGTGGGAGCCACACTTGGCTTGATTAGTGAATATTAGTGAAAGAGCTGCTCACACACCTTAATGCATGTTGTATTTTGCAACGCACATTAGCTATGGCTCAATGTTGGTTTTATTTTGGCCTAGCTCCCATGCCCTTGGCCCCAGCATCTCCTCCGGATCCCACCTACTCTTTGGATGTCGGTAAGTGCATGTGTTCACCTTGCTTGATCCACTTTTACTCAAGTGCATGTGTCTCATTCCTCTTTTTTCTTGGTAGGCCAAGTGACTGGTTCATCTTTGGACCCCACTTCCGATGTTGCCGGTCAACAGGACCCTGTTGGTGTGTAGAGCAATACATAATGTATCCTTTATGCTGTTTATGTTACACTGGTTCAATTTGGTTAGTCTACTAAGCTACATGTTTGCTTGGTAAACTTGAAGATGCCTCTTGGGAGTGCTGGTTGCCTCCCCAGGGTCAGTCTATTAGTTATTTGAGTGATAGCAATGTATTTTTGCGGACATCTTTTTAGCCAAACATTCCCCGTAGTAGTTTGCTGATTATTTAGAGACATTCTTTTTTTTTTTAGTTGACCCGAATATCGGAAGTGGCTGTCCAGAAAGGGCCCCTCAAGTTCCAGCTGCCAGAGATGAGGGTAAGTGGTTTGGCCTTGCTCTAGTCTGTATTTTGGCTCTACTTTTGTGCCACTTGCTTCTGGCAACTTGTGTGTCCACATGTATTTTCAAGGTCCAAGCTCGAGTGAGGACCCCACTCCAGACATCTGGGATATTGCGGGTATGTTTAATTTAAGCAATGTTTATGATGTGATTTGCAGAAATTAGTGCGTCTTAGACCTGTAACATACATGTTAACAATCTGAGTTTAACAGAGACCTTTGGTCTAGTGTGTATTTTGGAACTTTTTAGAGGTATGGCCTCGATAGCCTAACCAGGTTACATTAGAGTTTGGCCCACAGACCTACTAACCTGATTTTCCTGTTTAGCATATGCCAACTTGCCCGACATCTCGGATGTTGAATTGCCACTCTCTGGCAGCGAAACCTCGAGCCTACCTGTGCCGGAGGACACGCAGGTAACATGGCTGATGTAGACGACCTCGAACCACATTGGCATCTTCGTGGGTAGTGGAAGAAGCAACATGTCACATTTCCTTTCATTGTTGTTTTGGCAGGAGGCGGAACCAGAACCCCAAGCTGGGACCTCTTCCCAAGTCCCATGTGGCCAAGCTTCAGAGGCTCAGACAAGGGTAAGTTGTATAGTGAGTGTTTATGGTAATTATTTGGAGGGGCATAACTGCATTGGTTCTGTTTGACTAAAATGTGGTTTACTATTTGTTTAGCCTCAAACCACAGCAAGAGGAGGTGTGGCACCAACCAGTGCCGATTTCTACGAGCTAGGGGTCCGGATGCTGGAGGACTACAGTCGCCAACAGCCGCGTGATGGAACTAATGAGCGCATTGCGGCGTTGGAAAATCAGGTGCTGATGTGTCAGCAACAAAATGAGGCCCTGCAGCGCCAGGTGGACCAGTTACGGCAAAACCAACTACAGAACCAGGACCTTGGTCGGCTGGCAAATGTAATAGAGCAATCTGTACAGCGCCAGGAAGAAGCAATACAGCGCCAGGCAGAATGTCTCCAGCGGCAGGACCAAACTTTGTTGTTGCTACAACAGCTCATACAACAGCAGTCTATATTTTTTACTGCACTGTTGTCCCCCAACACCGCCCCTAGCAATGACTCCCAACCTCCCCGGCCACCCAGCCAAGAATATTAATTTGTAAACCTTTTTTTATGATTTATGTAAATATATTTTTGAAAACCACCTCTAAATTGTGTTTATCCATACATGTGAAAGCGAACTACACAGTCATGGATGATTTGCTCCATCATCTCTAAAATTATGCCACCATTTATGTGCCACATTAGTTAACATTGCTTACTATGGTGTAAACATGTACTGGCTCAAAATGGCTGCCTAATTTTAGACATAATGGTTTTTTGGAATCTAAACCTATGCTGGTCAAGGAACAACACAGTTATTAGTACCAAAAATTGTATTTAAAAAAATTGGCCCAACACGGCCAACATAGGCCAACAAAGCCAAAAACAATCAAAAGACAAATGGCAGCCATCCCCCCCACCCTAACGTCTCCGACGCCTCTTCATGGCCAGCAGCATCCCTTTCATCTGTCGGAAGGCCCGCCACAGTCTGCGATGCTGGCGTATACAAGCTGTAGAGATGTGATTAAAAATAATATGTTAGAATTTGATTGTGAACTCAACATACACAGATGTAGCAATGTAATGTCAGTGTTTCTAACTTGCTAACACTCACATTAACATTGCTGAACAATGTGCCCTTAACATTTAAAATTAAAGGTTTAATATTGGCTTGAAAACATGTTAGGACAACATACCTTTACTCTTAAAGTGGACCAACACCTACAATATAGTTTATCATGGGTTTTGGGCCAATTTGTTGTTGCTCACAGATCTGTTTATTCCCTGATGTGTGTATCCACACAGTAATCCATAGCCACTCACCTCTCCATGCTCCAACGTGATTGGCCCAAAAAACGCACGCTAACGTCTATGCAGGGAACAGGAATGTACAATCCTCTTCCGCCGCCTCTTCACGCATGTCACTCTCTGGCTGCTCATGGGGACCCGGCGGCCATTCACAGAGGCCCAGGGCGGACAAATGCACGTCTGGAGTGGTGCGCGGGAGCCAGCGGAAGATAAGTTCCGATAATTAGGGGTTTGCTTGGTGGTTTTGACCCGCGGTACATGCAATTATCGTATGTTCCGCGGGGTGTTAGTTGTTAGTTGTTGGCAAATTAAATGTTTAATGCACATTAAACACCCTTGGTGTTGGGCCAGGTTAACTCTTGCAAATGTAATAATGTTTATGGCCAAGTAAGGACATTTATGTCTTTAGTCCCAGCCAAACATCAGGGCCTAAGGATGATCCAAGTTTGCCCTATAATGTTATGGGTAAACACCTAATCAGGCCCATTTGGTTGTCTATACGCCACAAATAGTCCGTATGTGTCCGTAACAAGAATGTGAGGCAACTATCAAGGATGGTGACTGGCATGTTGGATTATTGTACAAACACATTTAACCTAGATGTGTGTGAAATTCACACATTGGTAAATTTAAAATGTCTACAGATGTAACTAGAAGACAAAGGTTTCACAAGTATTTACCCATATGAATTTGGATGTACTCACCATCGCAGCTGTGGCGGTGGCCCATGCTGCTGGCCGTCCCTGGAGCTGGTGTGGGGAGGAGGAATTCTGCCTCCGTCTGCGTAGCAACATCTGTCCATAAAAAAACAAAATACAAAACAACATTTAGTGGAGCTATGACACCCGAAGATTTGACATCCATCTGGTTATTGAGTCTTACCTAAAAAAAAACAGACATGTTTACATACATGTTAAACGATATTTACTATATTCCTGGTCCATTAGTTAATGTGAAGTGTTTATGGTTGCCACATGTATCCGTTATGAAAATCTGGCACTAACCTTTACATTGCAATGTAAATGACTCATTACCAATTTAATGGCTAATGTTACTAGTGTGCAACATGTGTTTGGCCTAACTACTTAACGTAAATTAACTATTGCTAGCACACATCATGGTGTGGCCAGAAACATAGGGGTGGTTGCCAGTTGGCTAGCACTGTAGTGTGGTTTGTGATGTTAATGTACATTAGCAAACCAGCTGAGACAATGGACCAGGAAACGTGTCTGTTAAAAGTGGTCCAAGACCCAGGATTGTTAATATTCAGTGTTTTAGTCTACTTTGGCAGAGCAACACAATTTTATTCCGCCACCGCCCCTGCCTTCCGCACATCACTCCTCCAGTGTGTGCGCATGCGCATGCCAGTATGAAACAGAGCGCAGGCGCACACACATCTCGAGTGCCACACAGGAGGCGGGGACAATGGCTTCTGCCACCCCCAAAGAGGGAAGTAGTTTGTGGTGTTTTGTTGGGGGGTGGCCCTGGGTGAGGGATGTGATTGGGCAGGGAAGGCGCGAGAATCCAAGCAATATCATCAATGTTTGTTGGTCCACTTTAAGGAATGACATAAATTCCAAAATGAGATGGCTAACAACATACACTTACCACGACTATGCCCGAGGAGGATTTGACGCCAAAATGCCATGGAGGTGCCACCTATATGATGCCCTGCAAATTAGAGAGGAATGGCAAGGGCTAAGCACAAATGGTCAGATGAAACCTGTCACAGACTAACAATTAAAACATGTAAACTCACCAGGGGATGAAGCGCCACTTGAAGCCCAGGGAGGGCTCTGAGGAGGAGGCGGGGAGCCTCGGCTCCTCACACTCTGCTCAGAAGATCCACCAGGCAAAGGGCCACCCTCCTCCCTCTCACTCCCTGCTTGAGAGTGGCCCCTTGCCTGGTGAGAGTCCTCAGACTCAGAGTGTGAGGAGCTGAGGCTTGATCCAGCCTGCCCCCCAGCAGCACACTCCTCTGGGGCGTCATCCCCTTCCTCCCCTGGGTCCTCTAAATAGGACCCGCGGGAGGGACCCTCCCCCGATGACTCCCCCGAGTCCGCCTGCCTGGTTCGGGGGAGGAATCCCTTCCCACGTTTCCCCAGGGGAGGACGCTTATCTGTGTGGAGGGGGTGAAAGCAAATAATTAATATAAAGAGCAAAAAAGGACACAGCTTAGCAGATGATTCTGCACAAAGGCAAAAAAGAACATAAGCTTTAACTTACCTGATGCGTAGGCATCATATAGGCGGTACACGCCTTCTGGGTCCCGGCGCTTGAAATCAGACCATTTTTGTTGGATGGCCCGGATGGTCAGGTCGGTCTTGAAGCGCCGGGACACAGTGGCCTTCACCTCCATGGCAAGGCGTTTTTTAGCTCCTCGGGCATAGTCGTATTCGGCCAGGCAGAAGTCCTATGAAACAAAAAAACAAAAAAAAAAAAATTAAATACATGACATCAGAACAATGTCATAAACAGTTATACAGAGACAAGATCAAAGTGGACCCACACCCAGGATTAACATTATTCTGGGTTTGGGTGCACTTTTGTGGGCCACAACTATTGTGGGTGGCCCACTGTCTGCAACCCCCTTGGAAGGCCACAAATACACCGCTGAGGACACTCCCACATCACTCCGCAAGCCAAACACAGCGCTCCACGCCGGTGTGGTATGCGCATCCAAGGCCGTTGGGAGGTGCATACCAGCTCAGCTGTGTCTGCACGGCAAAGTACGCATGTGGCGTTTGACTCTAACAGGGAGTGCGCCTGCACACAAACTGAAAATATGTATGGCGCAGGGGTACACCCTGCTAGAGGTAAGCGCAATAGGCATCCGCAACTCACGCATGCACAGATGGGACGGGGCAGAGGTAATTTTTAGGGCCCTCCAGGGGGGGGGGGGCAATCCCAGCAGGACATCCACAATGGGGATGCCCCACGTGGAGTGTTAAATTTTGGCCTGAAAACAATACAAATTCTGCCCCTATCCCCCCTGTGTGTTTATCAATTTTTAAGCTAAAAATACATAAATAAAATACTCACTTTCACCACCTGGCCATTTACACGGCTATCCACCCGGGTGCGCCTTTGTTTCCTTGGCCCAGGAGGGGAATGGGTGGGAGGGGTGGTATTTGGGGAAGGTGAGGTAGGTGGGGGAGGTGGGGGAGGGGTGGTGGGGCCGGAATCTGAGGAGGAGCTGGGGAGGCGCATTACTCTGCGTTTTGGAGCCATATTGGAAACGCTAAGGAGGAAACAGGAACCGGAAATGACGCTAGCGACATTAGACCAAAAAAAAAAAAAAAAAAAATATACGCTCCGCGCCCCAGCAACAAGCTATTCTCAGCTATGTGCAAGCTAAGTGGCGGAAAAACTAAAATGAATATTTAAAACAAGCTATTGGCCTAAGCGCTAGACAGTTTTACCTTAAGGTGGCGTTGAAACGCAAAGGAGGATCCCGGAACCGGATATGACGCTAGCAACTGTGCTTCTAAATTCAAACACAAACATGCGCGCAACAGGGACAAGCTAATATCAGCTCTAGGCACGCTAAGTGGCGGAAAAATAAAAAAAAAGACGCTGCAAAACAAGCTAGGGCCAAAGGCGCAACGAATTATTAGCTGCATTTAGCAGGGGATTCTACATACTGTAATGCATAGGTCCTTCTAAAGCATACACCGTTGTGCTTAAATATAAAAATCTGATTCCTTCCAAAATGCATCACACAATCAAACTAGACTAATACCTGAAAATGTGGCACACATGAGAATGCATAACGGGTTGTTATGAGCTGGTACGACTGAATGTTAATTCTGCTATATGTGGCCAGGCACGCTCACAACTACAGTGTATTCATTAACAACGACTGGGGTCGCGGAAAGTGAATTCCTTGAAACTGGCAGAAGGACACATGTATGAACAGCACAGCGACGCACAACGCAGCGCAGCGAGGCACAGCGACGCTCGCGCCGCCACAGAGCGAATTAAAACAGCGACTGCACAAACACCGACCAACACAGATTCATCAATGACAGGGCTGCCGAATAGCTTGGGCGCTGACAATTTCTAAGAGCGAACGTGACCGACCAACCTGACAGGCTACAAAATAGCTTTACAAGGCCCGTTTGTGTGGAAAACCAGCGATTTGGATGCCAATGAGTTTGGGTGGAGGAGATGCAATTCCCATGTCACTCACAACATTACATTGTGAAAAAAATTACAAAAAAATAAAACCTATAAATAACCAGCCAGATTCATAAAACATATCAATATAAACATGTGTGGAATTTTGTACCAAAGAAAAAAACCCAAAAACAACTAAAAACAATCATTGCAGCGTCTGCCATTGAAATGTATGGGAGAGCGGCAGGTAGCGCCAGGTAATACGTGTCGCTGTGAAGGAATTTGCTGCGGCGCTGTTCGTTCCAGGCGGCTTCATGATGAATGCCGCGCTTGCTGTCGCTCTCGCCGGCGCTAGCCTCATTTAGCTTGATAAATGCGTCATTGTGACCGCCGCCGGGCGTACTTGAGTCGGTAGTCGCCGTTAGCTGCCGCTACCTGGCGCTCGTCAGACACTACCTGGCGCTATCGCTTGATGAATAAGGGCCTAGATTAGCTCAGCTCCTTTAGTACACAATTATATGCACTTTAAAAAATGCCAGCAAAAGGGGCAGTCGTGGTCTAGAGATAAGGGAGCAAACTTTTGACCGGAGGGTGGCAAGTTTGGGACATAGTATCAAAATCCTGGGGCATGGCTGAGATGCTCTTGAGCAAGGCACCTAAACCTGTCTTTGAAATGTCTATTACCCTGGTCATATGATCAAGACATCATAAACAAGGTGCCAAGGTACATTGCTTCCCCCGGTCATATGGAACCTTTAGCACACAAATCACCCCGATAGTTGAACACAGAACAAAGCGCCTATTTTATATATGCTTATTGGTAAGCTTCCTGAGTTCACATCTGCAAGTCAATCATTTAATGTGTGATATGAATTAATTTAAAATTCTATCCTAATATTTCTATGACAGTACTTCCACATACTTGCACATCCTCCAGGAATGATTCCCTTATCTTTATCATTACCTGTTGCTGAGTCACTGTTACTTTGCATATTTTATCATCACATTTCAAACTATGTATTTTGGCCTGAAGCACAGACTGCACCTCTGCAGCATTGCGGGTGAAGACTAGCATAGGAAATACATTGTTATCAGGGGTAACTCTTCTATTTGCTGAGAAGGTAGAAAATCAGCCGTCTGCGAAGGTCCATTAAAATTTCAGCTTTATTTCATTTGCTTAAAATGACATTACAATGTCTCTTGAATCCAAAGAGAAGGATAGTGCCTGGAAGTGCGTGTCAGTAAACAAGGCTGTCAGTCATGACACTGTCAGCCCACACCCCGCCCCATACTCCACCCTCCAGCCAATCACAGCAGAGTGGGCGTGATGCCAGAGGGGACAAACAGCAGGAAGCCAAGCCCAATTAAAGTGGACCAACACCCAGGATTTTGACTATCCTGGGTTTTGGTCCACTTGAGGGGGGCACCCCGATTGTGTGAAACCCCACAGAAAGCCCCAAAAACTCACCTCACCACGCTCCCACGTGACCGCGCCATCCAATCCCCGCCGACGGACAAGTAGGTGACAGCGACGGACAAGACAGCGCGTCCGCTGCCGCCTCCCGCATGTCACTCTTACAGGGCGCGCGCACGTCTAGAGGGGCACGCGGGAGGTGGCGGCGGCAGCTAAGGTAAGGTTTTTTGGGGGTTTTGGGGGGGTTTCACCCCGCGGGACATCCCGATCTCGGATGTCCCGCGGTGAGGGAGGTGATCGGCCCGGGAATCTTATAGATTCCCGGGCCGATCACCCCTGGGTGTTGGTTCCACTTTAAGACATGGACTACAGTGTCCAACCAGCCAATACGCTATGTATTTAGGTACAAGCCTGATTGTATTTTCAATTATTTATCTGCAATGGGCAATAAGGGGCTTGATGTATGCAAAAAAACATTATTAACCGCAAAATATTCAATAGATTATTGCAACAATGAATAAAGTCCGACTGCTAAGTTAAAATGACTAAATAATAATATATATATATATATATCTCAATAGTCATTCAACACAGAAAAATTAGAAAAGGGGGAGAGGAGGAAAAAGGGAAGAAGCAAAAGAAGGAGAACTTGGGCAGAACAAAGCCAACTTTGATCATTTTAGGTGTAGGTGCATAGATTGACATCCAATCTGGAATTTAACCCTTTTGGTAGTCTAGTTAGTAATATGAAAATTTTCCATGGATTCTGGTCAGTAATTTCTTCTGTATAGCTCCACCCCTAACTCCTAATGTCACCTTTTCTATCACTTGTACTTTAGTACAAACTTTAGTACAAACTTTAAGTTCACCTCCTGGCCCACATGATGTGATTTGTGATGTTTTGCCACACTTGAAATATTCGAGGCCTGGCACCTAATATATATTTCATAATCCTAGCCTTTAGTTTTCAGGTTTACTGGATATTACAAATTTTGCAGGTAATCAAAAAATTACATTTATCGTCTTACAATTAACAAAAGAGTTTTTCCATTAGATTTTCTGACTCAGTTTTAAACATTTGGGGTAATTAGACATGTAAGGAGGCTACTCCATCCTCAACCACCCTTCTACAAGAATTTCCCAAACCCAAACTATTTAACAGCTTCTGGTTTTTTTCCAAGTTGCCCAGATGTCAAACTCTAATCTTTGTACAGTACATTGGCATGTCCAGAGTTCCCAGTTGGTGACTCCTGGGTTTTAGCAGCAGGTTCATAGTATGGGACCAGGGTTTTCATTGCAATGCATTTGGATCCTCATTGGAGACACTAACCTCTTTCATTTCACCTTCTGGTCCCTAGCTAATAAAAACCTTTGCCTCAAGTGCATCAGAGTGGCTTTTCCGAAATTCAGTGATTGTGAAAAATGTATCTTCATTCGCCAAAGTAGTGTGACTTCAGTACATGTGCCCATTAACCATGTGGGTGTCTTCTATGGCAGGTTAGTGATGTTGCTGAATTCCTTCCCAATGATGAACAGCACAGAGAGTGCCGGCTGTCTGGCCAGGTGAAGTCATCAGATGGTGCTGAGATGTCCAGACTTACATGGAGCTCAATGGACCGGTTGTTGTGAGATTGGCCCACAAAGGGGGTAGGTTCCCATTGATGGTGTGGTTTTCTGGGGACATCAATTAATCTTTTCTCAGTCATTTGGTCCTCAGCTAGAATGACTCTTGTAAAATTCTTCAAAGTGACAGTGATATCATCATTTGATTTTATGCCCTTTCTTTAATTTGTAAGCCAAGATTAGGTTGGACCTTTACATTGGGCACAAGTTAATATTTTAGGTTACCATACTTCTTTTTCCTTCCTCAGATTCAGCTATGTGTACCCTTGGCCCTGACACCAATACCCACACACGTGGCAACAACCTTGACCCCTAACTGCTTATCTCCCAGAAACCCCACCCTGAAGTGTCCCAAGAGCCACTACAATGTCACACACATTTTAGTTTTGTGGGCTGTGGTGCATCTGTTCAAATATAATTTTACTGACTATTGCCATTGCTTTATTATAGCTGTTTACTGCCTAAATGCACACCATACTGTCAGCCTAAGGTTCTTGATCTGATTGTGGTCATGGGTCTGGCTTTGGTTGGGCCTACACAGCGTTATAGTCCAACCATTATCAAAGGCTTGCTTTAGTGAATAAAAGGCTATACTCACTACATCCTCCTGCAGCATGTGTGTCCAGATCTATTTAGCAGTTGAAAAGATGTAATGTACATGTCTGCTGTGCCAGATATAATGAGTTAGAACTGGGGCACCAGGGGGTGCATGTGGCTCCCAGAGCCCAATATCCTCAATGGAGGACTAGTATGGAAATTCAGGGGAATAAAGGTGAATCTTACAACAGTGAGCCTTTAATACCCACCTTACCATGATTATGCCAAAGGATTAAAATCACTTGAGAGGTTCCCTGGATTTGATCCCCATTTGTCAAACTGGTCACATTCTAATTTATAGCAATTTCTGGCACCCCCACCTGCATTGCACAGGCATTGTTTTGCGCCATAGCGCAAATATGAAGCACAGAGAAAGTAAAAGCTGCACAAATACAACAACATTGTTCAATGTTGGGCACGAGATATTGAACTATTATTTGGCATTAATAGAAAGACAAGAACACACACACACACACACTCGGTGTGCATAATAACTGCAGTATAAACTATCACTTCAGTAAACAAAAAGGTCTCAATGTAATGTCATGTATGTGAAAGACTTACATTATATTTCACTCTGTGGTCCATTAAACCAAAGGTTTATGGATAAACACCAGTCTGATTGTTGGCAAAACATTGTCTAATGAAGAGGATCCCTGTTTTAGGTTTTAGTACATACACAATGTCGTAATGTAGCCTTTCTAATGGAAACAATGACAGATATGCCATGCCCCATTCCGACGATGTAGAATAAAAATAGATCAACCTAGGAGCTCTGAGCAGCATTTTTTGGGGAAACTACTAAAGCTCCCGGCCATTGCCAGCAACAGTGGACCTGCTACTTAGACCTGGCAGAAGACACAAAAAGAAGCACCCTTGCCGACTGCACAGGGCACTTAATACCTCCTTTGCAACAAAGAACTGCTGTGCTACTATGCATTAGACTTGTTGGAAAACCAACAAAACAAAACACCATTTTATTAGTTCTTTAAAATTTTAAATTCAATTAAAACTTTTGAAAGGTTACAGAGGAGCAACCACTGGCCTAGAGTCTATAAAACTGTAAGAGTGGTTTTGGTTCACCACTACTTATTTATTAAAACAAAATAAAACAAAGTATTAGAAAGACAAAGTAAAAGACAGAATCAATAGCCAGTAGCCACCATCTTCAGTGTTCTAGTCTATTGCTAAGATATTGGGCCAATGTAGTCTATGATAATAGTGTCATATAACCCTATCCAAGGTTCCTCCCACCTGATTTCTAGGGGTGTCTTTTATAGCAAGATGGGCATTCACTTCACCAACCACGGACCAAATCAACAACCCTCATTCCATAAGCATCCCACCTTCTCATTATAGAACTGTCCAATGGGAGTCCAGGGCACCTGATCCTCGTGACATACCCTGATATCTAGTTGTAACCACTAGATGGTGTTCTTCTATCAGATAAACCAGGGGTCCCCAACCCTCCTCCTCAAGGCCCACCAGCAGGTCATGTTTTGCAGATCTCCACACAGATGCACATGTGAAGTAATTAGTGCAGCATAGAGCCAGCTATGTGGAGATCCATAAAACATGACCTGTTGGTGGGCCTTAAGGAGGAGGGTTGGGGATCCCTGAGATAAACAACAGGTTCAATGTGGGGGTGAACAACTGATTAAGGGCAGATGTGAAGTCATTTGCATTTCTTGGTTGGCATCTTTGATGTGTGATTAGATTCAGGGAAACACTAGTTGTCTCCTGGACCATAGGGAAGACATGCACCAGTTTAGTAGAAAATAAGCATTGGCATTAGAGATGAGCGAATCGATTCGGACGAACCCAAATTTGTTCAGAATTTCAGGAAAAATTCGATTCTGAACGAATCCGAATTTCCCCGCGATTCGATCGATCAAAGTTTTCCTTTAAGCTCCATTTATTTCAATTACAGCCATTGTAAAATGGTGGATGGACATGTCCAGACATGGCCCCTGGGGCAAGATATCATGGGAAGGTCACATGCAGCCTATCAGCAGCCAGGAAGCCCGGTGACGTCACAGTGCTATATAAACGGCGGCCATCTTGCTTGTGCGCATTTCAGCCTTGCATTGCAGACAGAACGGAGGTTGCTGCAGACAGGGAGAGACTTACAGACAGGCAGGGAGAGTCAGGGAGACCCACAGGGACCCACACAGTGCCAGGGAGAGCCAGGGAAAGATAGGGAAAAATCGGGAACGATCCAGGCAGGGACAGCAAAGAAAGTGACAGGGAAACTTTTTTTTTATTTTCACTTCACTTCATTTGCCAGATCAGCTTTAAATTGCTTTTTTTTGTGCTGTAAATATTCCTGGCCACTGTGCATCCCATCTTGGCAGTGGCATATTTAACCCTATCTGTTACACACAAGCATTTCTTATAACTCGATTAGTTTTAATTTTTTTTGTATGCTGTAAAAACCCCAGCCCACATGGGCATACTATTTCAGCACATTTCACCCTATCTGTTATACTAAATCAGCTTCTAAAGGCTCTGTTTTATTAATATATTGCATTTTGAATTGGTTTTGTGCGTCCTGTAAAAACACCAGGCCGCAGGGTATCCCAAACCAGCACCTTTCACCCTATCTGTTATACTAAATCAGCTTCTAAAGGCTCTGTTTTATTAATATATTGCATTTTGAATTGGTTTTGTGCGTCCTGTAAAAACACCAGGCCGCAGGGTATCCCAAACCAGCACATTTCACCCTATCTGTTATACTAAAGCAGCTTCTACAGGCTCTGTTTTATTAATATATTGCATTTTGAATTTTTTTTTGCGTCCTGTAAAAATACCAGGCCGCAGGGTATCCCAAACCGGCACATTTCACCCTATCTGTTAAACTAAAGCAGCTTCTACAGGCTCGGTTTTATTATTATATTGCATTTTGAATTGGTTTTGTGCGTCCTGTAAAAACACCAGGCCGCAGGGTATCCCAAACCAGCACCTTTCACCCTGTTATACTAAATCAGCTTCTGAAGGCTCTGTTTTATTAATATATTGCATTTTGAATTGGTTTTGTGCATCCTGTAAAAACACCAGGCCGCAGGGTATCCCAAACCAGCACATTTCACCCTATCTGTTATACTAAAGCAGCTTCTACAGGCTCTGTTTTATTATTATATTGCATTTTGAATTTTTTTTTGCGTCCTGTAAAAATACCAGGCCGCAGGGTATCCCAAACCGGCACATTTCACCCTATCTGTTATATTAAAGCAGCTTCTACAGGCTCGGTTTTATTAATATATTGCATTTTTAATTGGTTTTGTGCGTCCTGTAAAAACACCAGGCCGCAGGGTATCCCAAACCAGCACATTTCACCCTATCTGTTATACTAAAGCAGCTTCTACAGGCTCTGTTTTATTAATATATTGCATTTTGAATTTTTTTTTGCGTCCTGTAAAAATACCAGGCCGCAGGGTATCCCAAACCGGCACATTTCACCCTATCTGTTATACTAAAGCAGCTTCTACAGGCTCGGTTTTATTAATATATTGCATTTTGAATTGGTTTTGTGCGTCCTGTAAAAACACCAGGCCACAGGGTATCCCAAACCAGCACATTTCACCCTATCTGTTATACTAAAGCAGCTTCTAAAGGCTCTGTTTTATTAATATATTGCATTTTGAATTGTTTTTTTGCGTCCTGTAAAAACACCAGGCCGCAGGGTATCCCAAACCAGCACATTTCACCCAATCTGTTATACTAAATCAGCTTCTGAAGGCTCTGTTTTATTAATATATTGCATTTTGAATTGGTTTTGTGCGTCCTGTAAAAACACCAGGCCGCAGGGTATCCCAAACCAGCACATTTCACCCTATCTGTTATACTAAAGCAGCTTCTAAAGGCTCTGTTTTATTAATATATTGCATTTTGAATTGTTTTTTTGCGTCCTGTAAAAACACCAGGCCGCAGGGTATCCCAAACCAGCACATTTCACCCGATCTGTTATACTAAATCAGCTTCTAAAGGCTCTGTTTTATTAATATATTGCATTTTGAATTGGTTTTGTGCGTCCTTTAAAAACACCAGGCCACATGGGTATCCAAAACCGGCACATTTCACCCTATCTGTTATACAAAATCAGCTTCTAAAGGCTCTGTTTTATTAATATATTGCATTTTGAATTGGTTTTGGGCATCCTGTAAAAACACCAGACCACAGGGTATCCCAAACCAACACATTTCACCCTATCTGTTATACTAAAGCAGCTTCTAAAGGTTCTGTTTTATTAATATATTGCATTTTGAATTGGTTTTGTGCGTCCTGTAAAAACACCAGGCCGCAGGGTATCCCAAACCAGCACATTTCACCCTATCTGTTATACTAAAGCAGCTTCTACAGGCTCTGTTTTATTAATATATTGCATTTTGAATTGGTTTTGTGCGTCCTGTAAAAACACCAGGCCGCAGGGTATCCCAAACTGGCACATTTCACCCTATCTGTTATACTAAAGCAGCTTCTACAGGCTCTGTTTTATTAATATATTGCATTTTGAATTGGTTTTCTGCGTCCTGTAAAAACACCAGGCCGCAGGGTATCCCAAACCAGCACCTTTCACCCTATCTGTTATACTAAATCAGCTTCTAAAGGCTCTGTTTTATTAATATATTGCATTTTGAATTGGTTTTGTGCGTCCTGTAAAAACAAAAGGCCGCCGGGTATCCCAAACCAGCACATTTCACCCTATCTGCTATACTAAAGTAGCTTCTACAGGCTCTGTAATATTAATATATTGCATTTTGAATTGTTTTTTTGCGTCCTGTAAAAACACCAGGCCGCAGGGTATCCCAAAACGGCACATTTCACCCTATCTGTTATACTAAAGCAGCTTCTACAGGCTCTGTTTTATCAATATATTGCATTTTGAATTTTATTTTGCATCCTGTAAAAACACCAGGCTGCAGGGTATCCCAAACCGGCACATTTCACCCTATTTCACCCTATCTGTTATACTAAAGCAGTTTCTACAGGCTCTGTTTTATTAATATATTGCATTTTGAATTGTTTTTTTGCGTCCTGTAAAAAAAACAGGCCGCAGGGTATCCCAAACCAGCACATTTCACCCGATCTTTTATACTAAAGCAGCTTCTACAGGCTCTGTTTTATCAATATATTGCATTTTGAATTTTATTTTGCATCCTGTAAAAACACCAGGCTGCAGGGTATCCCAAACCGACACATTTCACCCTATTTCACCCTATCTGTTATACTAAAGCAGTTTCTACAGGCTCTGTTTTATTAATATATTGCATTTTGAATTTTTTTTTGCGTCCTGTAAAAATACCAGGCCGCAGGGTATCCCAAACCGGCACATTTCACCCTATCTGTTATACTAAAGCAGCTTCTACAGGCTCGGTTTTATTAATATATTGCATTTTGAATTGGTTTTGTGCGTCCTGTAAAAACACCAGGCCACAGGGTATCCCAAACCAGCACATTTCACCCTATCTGTTATACTAAAGCAGCTTCTAAAGGCTCTGTTTTATTAATATATTGCATTTTGAATTGTTTTTTTGCGTCCTGTAAAAACACCAGGCCGCAGGGTATCCCAAACCGGCACATTTCACCCAATCTGTTATACTAAATCAGCTTCTGAAGGCTCTGTTTTATTAATATATTGCATTTTTAATTGGTTTTGTGCGTCCTGTAAAAACACCAGGCCGCAGGGTATCCCAAACCGGCACATTTCACCCTATCTGTTATACTAAAGCAGCTTCTACAGGCTCTGTTTTATTAATATATTGCATTTTGAATTGGTTTTGTGCGTCCTGTAAAAACACCAGGCCGCAGGGTATCCCAAACCAGCACATTTCACCCGATCTGTTATACTAAATCAGCTTCTAAAGGCTCTGTTTTATTAATATATTGCATTTTGAATTGGTTTTCTGCGTCCTGTAAAAACACCAGGCCACATGGGTATCCAAAACGGCACATTTCACCCTATCTGTTATACAAAATCAGCTTCTAAAGGCTCTGTTTTATTAATATATTGCATTTTGAATTGGTTTTGGGCATCCTGTAAAAACACCAGACCACAGGGTATCCCAAACCAACACATTTCACCCTATCTGTTATACTAAAGCAGCTTCTAAAGGCTCTGTTTTATTAATATATTGCATTTTGAATTGGTTTTGTGCGTCCTGTAAAAACACCAGGCCGCAGGGTATCCCAAACCAGCACATTTCACCCTATCTGTTATACTAAAGCAGCTTCTACAGGCTCTGTTTTATTAATATATTGCATTTTGAATTGGTTTTGTGCGTCCTGTAAAAACACCAGGCCGCAGGGTATCCCAAACTGGCACATTTCACCCTATCTGTTATACTAAAGCAGCTTCTACAGGCTCTGTTTTATTAATATATTGCATTTTGAATTGGTTTTCTGCGTCCTGTAAAAACACCAGGCCGCAGGGTATCCCAAACCAGCACCTTTCACCCTATCTGTTATACTAAATCAGCTTCTAAAGGCTCTGTTTTATTAACATATTGCATTTTGAATTGGTTTTGTGCGTCCTGTAAAAACAAAAGGCCGCAGGGTATCCCAAACCAGCCCATTTCACCCTATCTGCTATACTAAAGTAGCTTCTACAGGCTCTGTAATATTAATATATTGCATTTTGAATTGTTTTTTTGCGTCCTGTAAAAACACCAGGCCGCAGGGTATCCCAAAACGGCACATTTCACCCTATCTGTTATACTAAAGCAGCTTCTACAGGCTCTGTTTTATCAATATATTGCATTTTGAATTTTGCATCCTGTAAAAACACCAGGCTGCAGGGTATCCCAAACCGGCACATTTCACCCTATTTCACCCTATCTGTTATTCTAAAGCAGTTTCTACAGGCTCTGTTTTATTAATATATTGCATTTTGAATTGTTTTTTGCGTCCTGTAAAAAAAACAGGCCGCAGGGTATCCCAAACCAGCACATTTCACCCGATCTTTTATACTAAAGCAGCTTCTACAGGCTCTGTTTTATCAATATATTGCATTTTGAATTTTATTTTGCATCCTGTAAAAACACCAGGCTGCAGGGTATCCCAAACCGACACATTTCACCCTATTTCACCCTATCTGTTATACTAAAGCAGTTTCTACAGGCTCTGTTTTATTAATATATTGCATTTTGAATTGTTTTTTGCGTCCTGTAAAAAAAACAGGCCGCAGGGTATCCCAAACCAGCACATTTCACCCTATCTGTTATACTAAAGCAGCTTCTACAGGCTCTGTATTATTAATATATTGCATTTTGAATTGTTTTTTTGCGTCCTGTAAAAACACCAGGCCGCAGGGTATCCCAAACCGGCACATTTCACCCTATCTGTTATACTAAAGCAGTTTCTACAGGCTCTGTTTTAATAATATATTGCATTTTGAATTGGTTTTGGGCATCCTGTTAAAACACCAGGCCACAGGGTATCCCAAACCAGCACATTTCACCCTATCTGTTATACTAAATCAGCTTCTAAAGGCTCTGTTTTATTAATATATTGCATTTTGAATTGGTTTTGTGCGTCCTGTAAAAACACCAGGCCGCAGGGTATCCCAAACTGGCACATTTCACCCGATCTGTTATACTAAATCAGCTTCTGAAGGCTCTGTTTTATTAATATATTGCATTTTGAATTGGTTTTGTGCATCCTGTAAAAACACCAGGCCACAGGGTATCCCACACCAGCACATTTCACCCTATCTGTTATACTAAAGCAGCTTCTAAAGGCTCTGTTTTATTAATATATTGCATTTTGAATTGGTTTTGTGCGTCCTGTAAAAACACCAGGCCGCAGGGTATCCCAAACCAGCACATTTCACCCTATCTGTTATACTAAATAAGCTTCTAAAGGCTCTGTTTTATTAATATATTGCATTTTGAATTGGTTTTCTACGTCCTGTAAAAACACCAGGCCGCAGGGTATCCCAAACCAGCACCTTTTACCCTATCTGTTATACTAAATCAGCTTCTAAAGGCTCTGTTTTATTAATATATTGCATTTTGAATTGGTTTTGTGCGTCCTGTAAAAACAAAAGGCCGCAGGGTATCCCAAACCAGCACATTTCACCCTATCTGCTATATTAAAGTAGCTTCTACAGGCTCTGTAATATTAATATATTGCATTTTGAATTTTTTTTTGCGTCCTGTAAAAACACCAGGCCGCAGGGTATCCCAAAATGGCACATTTCACCCTATCTGTTATACTAAAGCAGTTTCTACAGGCTCTGTTTTATCAATATATTGCATTTTGAATTTTATTTTGCATCCTGTAAAAACACCAGGCCGCAGGGTATCCCAAACTGGCACATTTCACCCGATCTGTTATACTAAATCAGCTTCTGAAGGCTCTGTTTTATTAATATATTGCATTTTGAATTGGTTTTGTGCATCCTGTAAAAACACCAGGCCACAGGGTATCCCACACCAGCACATTTCACCCTATCTGTTATACTAAAGCAGCTTCTAAAGGCTCTGTTTTATTAATATATTGCATTTTGAATTGGTTTTGTGCGTCCTGTAAAAACACCAGGCCGCAGGGTATCCCAAACCAGCACATTTCACCCGATCTGTTATACTAAATCAGCTTCTAAAGGCTCTGTTTTATCAATATATTGCATTTTGAATTGGTTTTGTGCGTCCTGTAAAAACACCAGGCCGCAGGGTATCCCAAACCAACACATTTCACCCTATCTGTTATACTAAAGCAGCTTCTACAGGCTCTGTTTTATTAATATATTGCATTTTGAATTGGCTTTTTGCGTCCTATAAAAACACCAGGCCGCAGGGTATCCCAAACTGGCACATTTCACCCTATCTGTTATACTAAAGCAGCTTCTACAGGCTCTGTTTTATTAATATATTGCATTTTGAATTGGTTTTCTGCGTCCTGTAAAAACACCAGGTCACAGGGTATCCCAAACCAGCACCTTTCACTCTATCTGTTATACTAAATCAGCTTCTAAAGGCTCTGTTTTATTAATATATTGCATTTTGAATTGGTTTTGTGCGTCCTGTAAAAACAAAAGGCCGCAGGGTATCCCAAACTAGCACATTCCACCCTATCTGCTATACTAAAGCAGCTTCTACAGGCTCTGTATTATTAATATATTGCATTTTGAATTGTTTTTTTTGCGTCCTGTAAAAACACCAGGCCGCAGGGTATCCCAAAACGGCACATTTCACCTTGTTATACTAAAGAAGCTTTTACAGGCTCTGTTTTATCAATATATTGCATTTTGAATTTTTTTTTGCGTCCTGTAAAAACACCAGGCTGCAGGGTATCCCAAACCGGCACATTTCACGCTGTTATACTAAAGCAGTTTCTACAGGCTCTGTTTTATTAATATATTGCATTTTGAATAGTTTTTTGCGTCCTGTAAAAAAGAAAACAGGCTGCAGGGTATCCCAAACCGGCACATTTCACCCGATCTGTTATACTAAATCAGCTTCTAAAGGCTCTGTTTTATTAATATATTGCATTTTGAATTGGTTTTGTACGCCGCAGGGTATCCCAAACCGGCACATTTCACCCTATCTGTTATACTCAAGCAGCTTCTACAGGCTCTGTTTTATTAATATATTGCATTTTGAATTGGTTTTGTGCGTCCTGTAAAAACACCAGGCCACAGGCTATCCCAAACCAGCAAATTTCACCCTATCTGTTATACTAAAGCAGCTTCTACAGGCTCTGTTTTATTAATATATTGCCTTTTGAATTGGTTTTGTGCGTCCTGTAAGAACACCAGGCCGCAGGGTATCCCAAACCAGCACATTTCACCCTAGCTGTTATACTAAATCAGCTTCTAAAGGCTCTGTTTTATTAATATATTGCATTTTGAATTGGTTTTGTGCATCCTGTAAAAACACCAGGCAGCAGGGTATCCCAAACCAGCACATTTCACCCTATCTGTTATACTAAAGCAGCTTCTACAGGCTCTGTTTTATTAATATATTGCATTTTGAATTGGCTTTTTGCGTCCTGTAAAAACACCAGGCCGCAGGGTATCCCAAACTGGCACATTTCACCCTATCTGTTATACTAAAGCAGCTTCTACAGGCTCTGTTTTATTAATATATTGCATTTTGAATTAGTTTTCTGCGTCCTGTAAAAACACCAGGCCGCAGGGTATCCCAAACCAGCACCTTTCAACCTATCTGTTATACTAAATCAGCTTCTAAAGGCTCTGTTTTATTAATATATTGCATTTTGAATTGGTTTTGTGCGTCCTGTAAAAACAAAAGGCCGCAGGGTATCCCAAACCAGCACATTTCACCCTATCTGCTATACTAAAGCAACTTCTACAGGCTCTGTATTATTAATATATTGCATTTTGAATTGGTTTTTTGCGTCCTGTAAAAACACCAGGCTGTCCTCCCATTGCCTCTGTCCTACGCCGTTCCCTCCCCCAGCAACGTATCCTATGCTTTGGGTTCAGCTCCACTCTTTAGTGAGGAGGATGATCAGATAGAGGACAGTCAGCAGCTACTGCCCAGCCAAGAAATGGATGTGGCTTCCTTCGCTAGGCAGACAAATAGTGATGTGGAGAGTGGCGTGGGTGTTGTTGCGAGCGTTCCAGCTTCTGCGCCAGACACTGTTGAGGAAACCGAGAACATCAGTGACGTGCAGCCACAACTTGGTGATGATGATGATGATGAAGTCCCGTGGACTCCTTTCTTTTCTTTTTGTCATTCAGCCAATTTTTGGGCTCCTGCTGCCAACTCCAGGATGTCTTTCAGCCAATATTTGGGCTCCTGCTGCTGCTGCCAGCTCCAGGGTGTGTTTTTCAGGCAATATAGGGGCCCCTCATAGTGATGCCACCTCAACTCTCTGCAATTGTGCCGCTCTGCGATTCTAATAGCGATGCCTCTGATCTGCATGTCATAATTATTTACAGTATTATTTCACTAACCCAGCACGCATCCTATGCGTGTTACAGCAAGGCAGAATGGTTTGCAACCCTATTGAAGCTCTAGGAAGCTCATTAATAGCCATTTTTAATAGCGATTCATCGTGAATAAATTCGGACCGAAACAAATTTTGTTTGAAAATTCGGCGAATCAGCCGAATCGAATTTTTCAAAAGTTTGCTCATCCCTAATTGGCATATATTTTAAATACCCAGAAATTGTGCTAAGCCAGGGGGCGTGGCTATGTAGCTGAGCTGAGCAGACGTGGGCTCCTGCAAAATCCTGGAATACCCCTGAAATCCAGTGCTGATCCTAAGAAAATTCACCGGAAACCTGCACTGTCTACCTCCCTGGACCCTGCTCGTCAGCCTCTGTGGAGATAAGACCTATCTGCCGGCCCCCTGTGAGACCTGGAATTCCCGCACGTGGCGACCCCCGCCATCTTGGGTGAGTGGAGGCGACTTACCCTGGTGTGGTTGCTGGCTGGTCCTCCCGTTGTATGAGCGCTGCCAACGTCTGGAGCGGGGAAGTGTCGGGATCCCCATTTGCCGGAGACGACCTGCGGGTGAGACCTGAACCGAGCCTGTCCGCGGCCGTATGCTGCAGCGGCGTCTGCTGTTCGGCGATCGGCTCCTCTCGCCTGCCGCCGCCGTTCTCCTGTTACGAGGTGCGCCCCTGCCCTGTCTTCTCTGTGGCCGGCTCTCCCCTTGCCATCAGCGTGGTTGTCGTCTCCGGCGAAGTACCTCCTGCCCGCCGGTTGGCTCCCTCCCTCCGCCGCTAACAGTCATCTACGACGAAGCACCTCCTGCCCGCCGGTCAGCTCCCTCCCTCCGCCGCAAGCTGTCACCTCCAGTGAAGCACCTCCTGCCCGCCGGTCGGCTCCCTCCCTCCGCCTCTAGCTGTCACCTCCAGTGAAGCACCTTCTGCCCGCCGGTCGGCTCCCTCCGCTGCTATCCAACTGGCTCCTGCCCGGTGCTGCGACGGTGCCGCCAGTGTCTGATAGCGGCCGTAGCCCCCCCCCCCCCTATTGCTGCAGCCTAGGCTCCGGCTGCTGCTGGGGCTAGGGAAACCGGCCTGTCCCCGGTGTTACTTCGGGGCTCGATTCTTCTGGCTGGCCCTGGGTTGGGGACTAGAGGAGACGGCTCAAGTTCACCCTGCGCCTGACGGCCTTTTGATTCCCTCTCATTCCCCCCCTCGAGTGGCACAGAGGAAGGTGAAGAAAGTGCGGGAAAAAATCTGCTAGCAGTGCACCCAATTATATGTATTTGTGAGTCTGAGAGGAGGCACAAGTTTCTCTGTGAGCTGGAAGCTAGTGTTTTGTGTGATTACATATACCCTATATCTCTTGAGCACATCTGGCATCTGCACGCCCCAGGGAGCAAAGGGGGACAGTGTGATATATTAAACAGCTACCATCTCCCAGGCTGAACGTCCTGTTTCTCCTGTCTCGGGTCCTGATAATGCTGCAATAATGGCAGCTATCACTAATTGTCAAAGTGTCCTAACAGCTAAATTTGATCATCTGCAAGAACAGCTCAATTACTTTAAGCATGACCTGGACAAAATGAGGGATAGAGCACAGGAGTCGGAAAGAAGAATCGGGGAAACGGAGGATGGACTATCGACTGTCACTGTTGCGGTAGAATCTCTGAAACGCCAAGTGAAAACTCTTACAGAGCGGGCGGAGGACGCTGAGAACCGCTGCAGACGCAACAACATTAGAATAATTGGGATGCCGGAGAGGGCGGAAGGGGATGCTCCGGAAAGTTTTGCGGAAAGTTTCATTCAAAATGTGCTGGCGCCAGAGGGCCTCTCCCCCTTCTTCGTGGTCGAAAGGGCGCATTGGATCCCATTTAGGTCCCCACCACCAGGAGCCCCTCCTCGTCCCTTCATCTTAAAACTGCTGAACTTTAGAGATCGAGACACCGTATTGATGGCGGCACGGAAACGGAGAGGTGGTCTATTTGATGGTGCAAGATTGTCCTTCTTTCCGGACTTTACATCGGAGGTGCAGAAACAGCGCCGTTCCTTCAACGAGGTTAGGACGTGCCTCCGGGCAAAAAATATTAGGTACGCCATGCTATTTCCCGCTAAGCTGCGAGTCCAGGATGGAGCTACCACTAAATTCTTCCACATGGCAGAGGAGGCCAGTTACTGGATCGACTCACTCCCTGTGGCCTGAGGGCTGGCTGACTGCTGCTGGTCCAACAGGAGCAACGCTATGCTGGGTACTGATGAGCCTTATTGAGAACCTCATTGGAGTTTTGGTTTGGTGGTGCACCTTTTACCACCTTGTCTTGTTGAATAGATGATGCTGCTGTTGTTCATTGGGGGCCCGGCATGAAGAAGTTGGAGACTCTCTCGCGGAGGTGGTACTGTGTTTGGGTTACTGGTTCCCCCTTCCCCCCCCCCCCCACCGGCACCCCTCAACCCTTATGCCTGACGTTCTTGTTATCCACCCCTGATTTCCCTGTCCCTACCCCCTTTGAGATATGATAACTGGATTTCACGGGGATCGCTTATCCTAGGTTAACCCTCTATGTGACTGCCTTCAGAGACTGCGTCCCATTAGCACTACAGTTAACCGGTGTTGATTGTTTACAAGGTTACGGGATTAAGCTCACCACAGTTGGGATTAGGTAGAGCCGGGTGGGTTAGGGAATTGTTACACTGGATATAGCGGTTGCTAGACCCTAAGGTTAAGGTAATGTTACTGTTAATGGTTTTCCTCCCCCTTTTTTTTCTTGACTGTAAAGTGTGTGTGTGTGTGTGTGTGTGTGTGTGTGTGTGTGTGTGTGTGTGTGTGGTGTATGGGTGTGTGCGCTGGTATGAATGGCTTGGTCTACTGCCACGAGGTCCTAGGGAAGGTTGTGAGCTACTGGGAAGTTCAACGCTTTCTTGGCATAAATATCTACTATATATGGTTGTATGGAGTGTAAAGTAATCTCATGGAATGTGCGGGGTCTCAACGACCGTATAAAGAGGTCTTCAGTACTTCAATTTTTGAAACGTCACAACCCTAATATTATAATTCTGCAAGAGACTCATCTGCTGGGTCAGAAATCTATGTCAATCAAAAGACCATGGATCGCACATCTGTTTCACTCCCACTACTCTAGTTATGCCAGAGGGGTATCGTCCTAGTGGCTAAGCATCTTCCTTTTGCTCTCATATCGGTATGTTCTGACCCTAAGGGTAGATTTGTTATTGTGCATGCAAAAATATATGATGTCAGTGTTTTGATAGTAGGTCTATACATCCCACCTTTGATGCTGGGGTTCTTTGGGAGGTTATGGACAAATTAGCCGCCTTCCCGCCTGACTCTTTAATGCTTTTGGGCGACTTTAATATGATTCTAGACAGATCTCTGGATAGGTTAACCCCAGGGGTGGGCCAGACTACCTCGCTGGCAACATGGGTGGATACCCTGGGTCTGACTGAACTATGGAGATGGAAACATCCTTATGATAGAGCATTCTCCTGTCATTCTATTCCTCACAAATCGCTCTCCCGCATTGACCTGGCTTTTGCATCTGGGTGTCTTCTATCTAGGGTGGTGGCCTGCGAGTACTTGCCATGGGGTATATCGGACCACTCGCCACTGATGGTGACGGTACGTATGTCCGGGGATCACATTGGCTTGAGAAAGTGGGCTCTTAATCCCCTATGGCTGGAGAATAAGGAAGTCTGCAGTGCACTTGGAAAAGACCAGGAGAGATATTGGCAGTGTAATGGGGGAGAAACCTCAATTAATACACGCTGGGATGCATTTAATGCGGTTGTTAGGGGTAGTGCTATTAGCGCCATAAAGGCGGAGGGTAAAAAAGGGGAGGTCTATCCGAGAATTAGAAGAAAGAATGGCCAGGGCTGAGGAGAAATTTGTGCTATCAACGACTTCTGCTGACCACGACTTAGTTAAATCACTTCAAAGAGAATATAGTCTGGCATTAACTGACTCTACGAGAAAGGTACTACTGTTAAAACATCAGATCGTCTTTGAAAAGGGGGATAAGAATGGGAGAACTCTGGCATATCTCTCAAGAGCAGAGTGCCCGCAAACGCACATAGCAGGCATCACAAGTCAGGCCCAATGTATACCGGACTTGGAGGGGATCTCCAGGCAATTCCTTGACTACTATAGCTGTCTATACTCCTCTAGGATACAATATGATCCGGTAGACTTGGCTGCCTTTCTTGATACCATAAACCTCCCATCCCTGTCTGAGGTAGACAGCGCAATGCTGGATGGCCCCATAACGTGTGCTGAGATTGAAATAGCAATTACCCTAATGTCTAACCGAAAGGCCCCTGGGCCTGATGGTCTACCCTCAGAATGGTACAAAAAGAATGGTTCAGTTTTGGCGTCGAGGTTGCTGGAGGTCTTCTCTGAGGCCTTACACTCAGAGACTCTGCCTGAGACCTTCGCACGGGCAACTATCACCTAATATATAAACTATCACCTAATATATAATCTCGCTGTTAAATCAGGATGCTAAGATTCTCACTAAGGTTCTAGCAAACCGATTGAACACTGTCATTCTTTCACTCATAGGGGCTGACCAGTCGGGCTTTATGCCAGGCCTGACAACAGGTATTAATCTGAGGAGATTATTTAGCAATTTGCAAATCCAGCGTGACAACGCTGGGAGCAGGGTGGTTATCTCACTAGATAATGAAAAGGCCTTTGACTCCGTAGAGTGGCCCTATTTGTGGGCTGTTTTGGTTAAGTTTGGCCTCCCCCCAACTTATATTAAATATATACAGCTGCTCTATAAGAACCCCAAAGCAAGAGTGAGAGTAAATGGGGTCACAACGACTGAATTCTCATTGCATCGGGGTACGCGCCAAGGGTGTCCCCTCTCTCCCTTGCTGTTTGCACTTGCGATTGAACCCCTGGCATCGCTGATTAGAGATTCCCCCGAGATTCAGGGGTGACGTCTGGGAGGCACTGTTGAAAAAGTCTCCATGTATGCAGATGACACCCTGGTCTATCTGGCGGATGCCAATGGTTCACTAGAGGCCCTACTGAGCATAATAGCCAAATTTGGGCGGTTCTCCGGTTTAAAGGTCAATTGGGAAAAGTCCAGCTTGTACTTGGTGGACAAGCCGGAGGAAACCCAGATCTCTCTGAGCTCATCGCTCCAGGTAGTGGACCAGTTTAAATATCTGGGAGTTATTATTCATCGAGACCCCTCTAAATATATTGAATAAAATATATGTCCTGTGATTGGTGCCCTCAGGAGGGCGACTCAATGGGCAACTCTCCCCCTTTCTGTGATTGGTCGTATAAACATGTTCAAAATGGTTTTCCTCCTTAAATTTCTATACATGTACCAAGCGTCGCCCGTTGTGTTACTGGCCTCCCATTTCCGGCTCTTAGATTCTATACTATTTAATTTTATCTGGGGTGTATCTCCCCCCAAGATGAACAGATCTATTCTCAGAGCGCCTTTGAAAACTGGGGGCCTGGCGGTGCCACACATGTTACTATATTTTTATGCTGCCCAACTAGTATATGTTACTTGGTGGTTGAACCCTTCTGCAGTCAACCCGGTGACCTCCTTGGAAACCTCCTTGCTGGGTTCAATTGTTCCCCTGCAGACTTTGGTGTATAGAGGAGCAAAAGGTCTCCCGTGCGCCACTACATGTATAAGGACCACTCTGCACATATGGCAGCGGGTGCACGATACATTGGACTCTCCGTGTCCTCCCCTAGAATGGTCCCCTAATACACCTCTTTGGGACAACCCCAGACTGCCTGAATTGATGTCCCTCCCAGACACAATTTTCTGGAAGAGGAGAGGAATTACATTGCTATCACAGATACTCTTGGGGGGGCACTGATGTCGTATGAACAGTTATGTCGGGCGTTTGCGCTGTCTCCAAGGGAATTCTTTAGATACCTACAGCTCCGACATGATCTTCGGCGTCAGATTCCCTTGGAGGGACTGCAATTAGTGGAATCGACAGTGGAAACTTTGGTAAGGTCCGCTGACTTGAGTGAGCCCACTTCAACATTATATTGTACCCTCCTCTTGGGGCTCCCCTCCCCTCTGGACAGAGCACGGGAGAAATGGAGAGCACTGATTCCGGACCTGGAACAAGATGACTGGGAGGAAGCGGTAGACAATCTGTACTCCTCAGTCATAGACTCGAGAGACAGATTAATTCAGGCTAAGTGGCTCCACCAGGTCTATCTGACTCCGGTTAGACTCAAGAGGATTGGCCTGCTGGATTCAGACATCTGTCCTAGATGCAGTGCCGAGTCGGGCACTCTGGTGCATATGATTTGGGAATGCCAGGTGGTCTCGTCATTTTGGGAGGAAGTATTCAATTTTATATATACATCCGTAGGCTTGCCAATCACAAAAGCCACTGCCCTATGTTTGTTAAGCGTTGTTGAACCCATGCTAGATGATGGCCCCCAGAAGGTACTCCTGCGGCTGTTAATGTTTTACGCAAGGAAATGTATCCTACTAAACTGGAAACATCCGAGTGCACCACCCCTATCAGGCTGGAAAAGTCTAGTAAATGGGAGGCTAGTCCTATATAAGATGACCTACGAGGCCAGGGGATGCCCAAATAAGTTTGAACGGGTATGGGAAGCATGGCTTAATGCCTCCAACTCATCAACGACTAGAAATAGCCAATTGCTTGGTCATTTATCTGCCTCTATCCCTTAGATCTCATTATACCTACCTCCTGTTGAGAAATTATGCCAGTAGCCGGCGGGTGTGTTTGCATTAAGTGTGTGTGTGTGTGTGTGTGTGTGTGTGTGTGTGTGTGTGTGTGTGTGTGTGTGATTTAGTCTAGTATAATTATCTGTGAGTATATGGGGTGTTTTTTTTTTTTTTTGTGTAAGTATAGGTTATGTTAATGTTAAGATTCCTCTCTACGAGGGATGATTGCATATGTATATGTATATGTATGTTACAACTTAAATGCATAAATGAAAATTTATAAAAATGAAAAAAAGAAATTTTGCTATGCAACCCAGGTACTTGGGTCGCTAAGAATCCAGGCTAGCATTCTTAGTATACTTTCACTGGCATTTGTCTTCAGTCACTTCAGGTCTCAGTCCCTTCATGTTTCGCTTGCCCGCTGGCAGGGCTGGCTCTACGTTTGTGGGAGCCCTTGGGCAAGAGAGTCTTAGTGGGCGTAGTGAGTCACATGATGTCACCTTTCAACTCCGCTGCCTCAAATATGTCATCTTCTGCTGCTGATCGCCCTCCAGTTCTTATTGCCACTAATTGTCCTTTAGTCCTTGTTGCATTTTCCACTACCACCAAGCACCCTTCAGCCCTTACTACTTGCTCCGCTGCCACTAAAGACTTCATCATTGCTGTCAGTTGTCACCTTGTTCTCACCACCTTCTGAGCTCCCATCAACTGCCCTCCATTCCATGCCACCTTCTCCAATGTTGCTGATCATCCCCTGTTGCTAAAGTCAGCCATGAGCAGATCTACACACAATACCCAGCATTTAGTGGTTCGGGTCCACTGCTCACTGGTATTCAAAGTCACCTTACTGCGATCCAGTGGTGATGCCACCAGACATGAAAGACGAACAGTTTATTGCAAAAACACCTCCTTTGTTTGGGCAGCACAGCCCTCGTAAAATGTGACACCCTAAACCCTTTTCTTTTAATCCTTTTCAAATCGGTGCATTGTTGGAGTCCGTATCTCTATAGTTATTGTGACTGGTCTTAGTAGAATGTGTACCTAACTGTAAAAAAACATAATACATTGAACAACTGTTCTTTTCCAAACTCTCTACATATTAGCCTTCCGCCATTGCTACACCTCCATGATGGGCATCCCCAAATTCAGGGAATGACCTGTAAGCTGGCTTATGCCCAAATGAACGCAAATATTGAACCAAGACATATGATCAAATAAAAAAATCCAACCTGTTTGATCTGATCATTTTTTGACAGATATTATTAGGGCATCTGGAGCCGATGACCAAACAACCTTTTTTTTTCACTCCAAAAGTGAGGGGGGAAAGTACATGCTTTTTATGAAGCATGCAGCAGCACACGCTTCCTGCATTCATTTTGGGTGGGTGGCCTGTGTGTGGGGGCATGCAGGTGGGCATGGTTTATGATCGGCTGGAATCCAATCACAGACACGCTTTGTAAATAGGCCACGCCCACCTGCAACGAACACAATGAACACAGCCGCCTGGGAGCCTGTAGGTATGCTGGTGTGTGTGTGAGTGTGTGTCTCTCGGTCTCTGTTTCAGTGCATGTGTCTCTGTCTCTTAGCGTGCGTGCGTGCGTGCGTGCGTGCGTGCGTGCGTGCGTGTGTGTGTGTGTGTGTGTAGTGCTGTGCACTGGCGGACCGGCAGGCAGCAAGTGTATCTTTATTTGCTTCCTGGCCACTGGTCATCTATTGTGCTCTCTCCGCATACATGCAATTGGATAGGGGGTGCTGTTCACTGGCTGTAATTGGGGAATGCCGCTCACTCCCTGTAATGAGGGATGCGCCACACTGCCTGTAATGGGGAGTGCCACACACTGCCTGTAATGGGGGATGCCACTCAGTGGCTGTAATCGGGGATGCTGCTCAATTGCTGTTAAGAGGAATGCCACTCACTTGCTGTAATGAGGGATGTCGCTCACTGGCTGTAACCAGGGAGCGCTCACTGGCTGTAATAAGGGATGCCACACACTGTCTGTAATAGGGATGCCGCACACTGACTGTAATGAGGGATGCCCCTCACTGGCTGTAATGAGGGATGCCCCTCACTGGCTGTAATGAGGGATGCCACACACTGGCTGTAATGAGTGATGCCGCTCACTGGCTGTAATGTGGTGATTGCAAGGGAGTATTTTAGCACACCATTTGGTTCAGAATATTTTCCTCCTCTAAACCCTGGGTGCGTCTTATGGAGTGTTCTTTGGTAGGCTGCCCTGATTTGGGGTAAATCTAAACACTTAGGTATCTAAATATAAGGGCTATTGCGATCAGTTAAACCGGACCTTCAGCAAGATTTAGTGAAAATCCCAAAGCCATAAAAACTATTCCCCAGCATCTAAAATTAATATATTTTTAGTTTTTAGTCACTTATTATTATTTCCCTCACCGGGCTGAAACTCTGTCCAGCACTCTAGGATACGTGCGCCACCATCTTGACTCAGAAGCATCACACATACTAAGGAGAAGAGAGCGGGATAAAGTACAGGGGATGGGGTTATAGCTGTGCTTTGCACAGACCGAGTAGAGCAGGGGTCAGGAAAAGGACAGAAGTCCCAGAATGCAGAGCAACACAGTCAGAAAACACTTCCTGGTCGAAGGCTGCCTGATGCTCCATGAGCCGCCATAACATGCAGTAGATGCAGGTAGGATGATATTTAATGTGGGCAATCTGTATGTACAGGGTGTGGGAAACATATAAGATAGACTCTTATTCAGGGTGAAGGTCCGCTTTAAGATTAAGGTCTAGCCAGGACTAGGACCAAGTTCTGCATTGAAACAAATACCAGGAAAGATTGATGTTTATATTCATAAGGTCAAAGAGATTCATAAACTTGTATCTGTTTACTGTATACATATAAAAAGATAACAAGATTATAAACAGTGCAATAGGAGCAGATAGCAATGTGTACATTTATTGATGTGACTGAGTTTATTTAGATGTAAAGATCATGATTATATGTGAAGAACATGATTATATCCTGTGCTGAGTCACCATTTATCACCTCCTTTTGTATTGGATCCAATCGACAGTTTTCAGCAAGGTCTGCAAAGTCATAATGTGTCATATTAGTTATTGCTAATGTGATTATATGTTTATTAATCAATGACACCTTAAAACAAATTGATTTTACATCAGATGATCACAGTATTTAAAACTGTGATTCACTTTGTGTAGATTCTTATTTATCTGAGTCATGGTATATCGGTACTGGGAAACCAAAACCAAAAAGCTAGACTGAGTTCTTGAAGGCGTTTAAGCGAATTCTCAATTAAAGCGGACCAAAACTCGCTGAACTTGTGAAATACATTTGGCCAAAGCCCCTGCCGATATTCCCTTGTTAGGATGTAGAACTAGAAATGGATTTTTTCCCTTTTCAAATTGCCCGGGAGCACTGATTTTTTTGCTGTTCCTCTGTGTAAGATGGCAGGTGATCACTCATTGAATAAGCGTGGCAATTACATCATTGCCAAACACAACAGTAGCAGTGAATGGAGGAGGCGGAGCTTTACAGCTAAAACAGACGCCATTATCTGGGATTAGAGTGAAGCAGGAACAGTGAAAATTGGCAAAAGGTTCTCTTTACGGGAGAAGCAATTCAGGGGATGCTAGTTAAAAATGTGGGTTTTGGGCCACTTTAAGTATGCTTTGTTTGTATAGAGGAAACATCTCCATTTTTACTGAATGTGATCCATTTAGTATAACCTATTTGCCATGAACTAACCTAAAATCGAAAAAAAATCCACGATTTGCTCTGGAGGGCATCCCACTTTGGAATGTCCCACTGTGTGAAACCCCAGATCACCAAGAAGACTCACCTTTCGAAGGTCCTGTGGCTCACGTGCATGCCCCCGTCCATGAGTCCATGTAAGGATTGCAGGTGATTAGTCATTGCATATGTGTAGCAATGACATCATTGCCACACACAACAGTACCAATAAATGGAGGAGCTTTACAGCTAAAACAGGCACCATTATCTGGGATTAGTGAAGCAGTAAAAATAGGCAGACGTTACTATTAGTGGGGGGAGCATTTTAGGGGATGCTAGTTAGAAATGTGAGTTTTGGTCCACTTTAAATGTGCCATGTCATGTCAATCGGAGACATGCTAGTTTACCTTTGGTGGTGCTTTTGGTGTGAAGTGAAGTTTATATCTGAATGAGATTTTGTACTTGAACACATCAGAAAATTCTATAAAACATTTCTGTTCTAATATTTCCCAAACACTCACCTACCCCTGTGATTGGGCATTTTTACAGGTGAGTTCCATCATTTTTTCCAATAGAGTGAGAATCATTTTGTGAGAGTCTCGGAACAGCAGCATCCTATGGAGTATGCAGTACGAAATGCAAATTCTTTAGCATATCCCATAGGCTGCTGTTAATTCCAAACTCAATAAACTGGAAAAATGATGGACGCCATCTCTAAAAAATGCCCCATCACAGGTAAAGGTGATTTTTTTTTTTCGATAAAGAGTAGAGCAAATATTTTTTATTGATTATTTGGTGTGTTAAAGTTAAAAAGCTCACCAAGATGTAGGTTGCGATGCACACCCAAATGTGTACTCACTGGTGCTGTTTCCAGTGCAAATTCTTTAGCATGACCCCAATTGTCTATCTAGGAGTCAATTCAGCTCCTGGTGAAAAATGTTGCAGATTTTCATGTTTGTTTCTTTTGTTATGCATGCTTGAAGGCAGTTTACCTGAATAATAGGGCAGAGGAGTGCAGGTCCTGTTTCTGGAAGGGATATGAACCTACTTGTCAACATTCATGGTAAAAACATTAGGTCAAATGTGCCGTTCCACACTGAAAAAAATCAGGGTTGCCAAAAATCTGGGTGTTCACTATGCTGGTAATAAGTCTTTGTCCCTGGAGCATCCCAATTATATGGTCAAGCATCCTTTAATTATGTTACTGGGCTAAATTTTTGCAATACAGCTCCTTAAATTAGGAAATATTAATATTTTGAATAATAGGGAGCATCAATTCAGCCTAAAAAAATCCTATATATGTAAAATATATAATCTGAGTATTCAACTCATAACTGTGTTGATACAGCATCACCTAGTGGATAACTATATAAATATTAAGTTAAAGCAGCACTATCGCAAAATTGTGTCATATTAAAAATCGATATAAACATGTCGGCTAATGAGAGGAGGGGTCACTTATACACCCCAACTGACAGAACCTGTCACCCTTGATTTCCTCTCCCTTCCATTAAAATAAAAAAAAAAAAGCCTGGCTGGATATTTACTGATGCCGGGTGTATAAGTGACCCCTCCTCCCACCATCCAGCATATTTATATGGCTTTTTATCATTGGGCTATTTTTTCGTGATAGTGCTCCTTTAAACTTTACTTTCTTAAACATTTAATTTTTTTTTACAGGAATATTATATGAGGGATAAAAAAACACTAAACGTAGGTCATCATAGAGGTCAGGTAAGTATTATGTGTTACCAGGTTTATTGTACATCATTTTATAATTTGTGGTTATAAAGTTTTGATGAGCAGCTTGGCATGAACACAAGTTTTTGATTTGCGTTCATTCAAACAAACTCATATTTTAATTGGCTGCTACATGTGGATTGGAGTGCGAGGGAGAGTCGAGAACACATGCCCAGGAAGCAGGGATCACACAAGAGGAAGAAGGGGTCACAGATGATGCTTCAATGCGCTGCTAGCCATCCCATGTGATGTCACATATGCCCTGCCAGTATAAAATATCGAGGGCGCACACAGCCATTATTGATGACCCCCGACTGGAGGCCGAGGCTGCCGTTAGGCACAGAGAGGGAAAGCTCAGCTTTGATTGAAATTGATAGTGAAATTGATTGAGAGGGAGTGTAGTGTAGAATCCAGTAGTGGTGGATTCTTCGCTCTTCTTCATAGCTTAGCTGTCAGTACTGCACTTATAGAAAGGTGGGGTGGGGGGAGGGTGGGAAGAGTCCAACGTTTTCTTTTTTGCTTTTAAGAGAGAACAGTCTGTGTATCCCTGTTTTTTGTGGGGGCATCACCTGTGTCTCACTGCTTATTGGGCCTGAATAATACCGAAGTTTATTAATACAGCCTTTTATGTTACAGAGAATTGAGAGAATACAAAAAGAGAATTGTCTATACATCCATGGTTCTTTTTATTTTTTTGGAGGGGGGCTGTCGCCTGTAACTGCTATTTGAGTCTGAATAATAATGAGATTTAATACAGGAAGTTTTACAAACACTTAAAGAGAACATCCCCTCTACTGTGTAACTCTAATTTACTTTTTTGGGGGGTGTAATTAGTTGTTTTAAGTGTTCACTGGTGTGAATAAGATTCTGGTTTAATGTAGTCAGTTCTTTTACACACATTTTTTTCTGAGCCTCTAAGACCTATGACAGCCGGTGGAGAAGGGTAGCAGCAGCAGCCTCTGTAAGCCTCTAATGCCTGTGACAGCAAGTGAAGGAGGGTAACAGCAGCAGCATCTCTGAGCCTGGGAGGAGTGGAGGAAGTAACAGCAGCAGCCTCTCTGAGCCTGTAAGGCCTGTGACAGCCAGTGAAGAAGGGTAACAGCAGCAGGACCCAGTGTGATCCAATGAGCCAAATACAGCCATTTTAGGATGGAAGCAGCATCAGTTGCCCTAATGGGCTGTTGGCACCAGCTGCAGTGGAACACTGACACAATTTTTTGGAAATATGAGCCCATGCCAACATGCTGACCAATGCTAGTCACTAGCATCAGGCATGGGGGTGACGAAATCTGGTGTTATCCAGGCTAGATTCATCTTAATGAATGTCAGGAATTGGATCTCCATATTTTGGCACGGCCTAGAGATGGAGGGTGGCAGAACATTACTGAAGTGCTATTGAGCAAGGCACCTAGCTGCCCAATTGCTCCCTGGGTGCCATTGCTAGGGCATCACACCTCTGGGGGGCATGTGTGCTCTCATTGCTTGTGTTTGTCTCACTGCAAAGATGGGTAAAAGGCAAATAACTGTATATAATGGCCATATATGTCCAAAAGATCAGATTATGATGATGAAGGCCCTCAGAGGGTTTCCCTGGTAACCCTGTGGGCCAGTCTGAGCCTGCTCACCAACTCGGTACTGTCCGACAGCTCTTGGAAAAACTGTCACACTTGGAAGTAACCTTTATTTCCACAAGCATCTTGTACTACTGGCTGGTTGCTGCTGCTTGGGGGTACGCGTTCACTGCCTGTGCGTTCCTGCAGATGCTGTACCTACTACCCCTTATACCTCTCTTACAAGGAGTAGTAACAGGTCAGGCAGGGCTGGCTCCAGGGTTTTTTGGGCCCCCGGGCGACAAAGTGTGAGTGGGCCCCGAGTCACCGCACATGCTCCGCTGTGTAAAACCTCCTGGAATCGCCGGTGTACTCATGATCAAATCCCGATATTTGTACTATCCCGGGCATTTGGGGGACCCTGATTTGGGATGCCCTGTTGTGTAAAACCCCCCTGGTCCACTTGTAAAACTTACCTGACCTCAAATACAACAGCGCATGTGCAGGCATGCAGCCAATAAGTGTGTGCAGCTCTGTTCAGCTTCTCTTAGCCGATGAAAGGTCTTGTCGGCTAATGGTGGCCAATGGCAGCGCCCCCGCTAGCCTGGACCTGGAGGTGTGCTTGTGCTGGCCATACACAAATGCCTGGCACAGGCACGCACCTGGCTAAAGGCATAGCAGAATGCGGCCAAGGCCTGCGCAGGCGCCGTTGGATCGAGAGTGAGGTTTTACTGGCGATCTGGGGGGGGGGGGGGTTCACACAGCAGGGCATCCCAAATAACGATGTCCCAAGGAGAGGGAATCAGGTGGCCTTGGAGTCTGTATTTGGTCCCCCGGCTGCACAGCATAGATCTCTGTTTGCCCCTAGAGAGCGGGGAGCAGACGGTATCCCCAGTTTCCCCCGGCTGACATGTGCACTCCTGCACCTAGCGCCCAAGGGATACTTGATGAGGGGTCAGGTGCACTTTCTGTCGGGGGGGACCTGTCTGGATACTTGGGGAGGAGGAAGGGAAGCACTTTCATTGGGGGTGACTGTATGTATGCTTGGGGAGATGGGGGCCCAGCCAGGGGAGCACTTTGTGGGAGTTGGGGTGTCCAAGCAGGTGGCAGTGTTAAGGTGGACCAAAACTCAGCTACACCGGCCTGGGAATCTATTAGATTAGATTATCTATTCCCCATACACTTACCTTACCTCCTGGTTCAGCGGCGCATGCGCGGGCTGTGCTGATTGGGCGAGCGGCCACGCATGCACCGTAGAACGGGAAGAGGTGAGTTCCTCGGGGTAATCTGGGGGGCTTCAAACAGTGGGGCATCCCCAAGCAAGGTGCCTCGGGGGAAAGGACCAAAACCCAGGATAGGCAAAATCCAGGGTTTTGGTCCCCTTTATGAGGGGGGCTCTTCATACACTCAACACTGGCCAGGGGGCACCGAGGTTATGTCGACCTCCTCCATGACGGGTTAGCATTTAAAAAATACCATTTTGTGATTACTCACCTGTAAAATGGGTATTATAAGTATGTCACACACCCCGCTTCCAATATTCATGACATGTGGGTTATGGCCAGTAGAGGGCGAACTTCTGCAGAGATGAAAGCAAAAAAGAAGCCCCTCCCGGTCCATAAATACCTGGGACCTCCCACACATTCCCCAGTATATGACAGCAGAAAGGGGACCAGGAAGAGCCAATTATAAAAATCTTAATCATAAAAGGTTCACCATATAAAGGATCCAGAATACAAAAAAAGGCGGGATGAAGCGGGGTGTGTGACACACTTATAATACCCATTTTACAGGTGAGTAATTTAAAAATGTTATTATTCCAAGTATGTCACACACCCCGCTTCCAATATTCATGACATGTGGGACATCCAATAGCAATGTCCATCATGGGTGGGGATCCCAATACAGCAAAAAAAATGCACAAATTTTAAACCACGGCAGCTTGCAGAACCCTGCGGCCAAAAACAGCATCCGCTGAGGCCCGCACATCAACCGTATAAACCTTGGAAAAAGTATGAACGGAAGACCAAGTAGCAGCCTTACAACTCGTTCAAGCCTGGTGCTGAAAAGGCCAAGAAGCCCAAACAGCACGAGTAGAATGAGCAGTGATCTGAAAAGGGGTAACCTTCCCCATGGCAGTATAGGCCCCAACAATGGCCTGGCGTATCCATTTGCTAATGGCAGACTTGGCGGGTGCTAAACATTTCCTGGGGCCGGAGGGCACCAAGAACAAGGCGTCCGTCTTACGAAAAGGAGAAGTAGCCACCAAATAGTACTTCACACAACGAACCTCATCACACCACAAAGAATACAAAACCCTCTCCTTGTCATTGCTAGGCTTAGGACACAAGGAAGGGAGAACTACATCCTGATTGAGGTGGAAAGCAGAAACCACCTTAGAAAGGAAATCTGGTTTAAAGCGAAAAACCACCTTATCCTGGTGTCTCTCAAAGTAAGGGGCTGAATAGACAGAGCCGCCAACTCAGAGACACGCCGAACAGAGGTTATAGCCACCAAAAAGGCAACCTTTTGAGTGAGCATATAAAGTGCAACATCTTGCACCGGCTCAAAAGGAGGCCCCTGGAGGGCCGACAGAACCAAATTCAAATCCCAAACGGGCACCAAAGGCTTTCTAGGGGGCTGCACATGAGTGACCCCTTGGAAAAAGGTCTTAACCAGAGGATGCAGAGCAAAAGACCTTTGAAAGAGACCTGTCCTTTCAAGGTACTAAGCTGGAACCCCAGGTCAAGACCATGTTGAAGAAACTCCAAGATCCTAGGAATCGAAAACACCCTGCAAGGCAAAGCCCTAGCCTCACACCAGTCAATATAGGACCTCCAAGTCCTGTAGTATATGTTAGAGGAAGATCTCTTCCTAGCTCTAACAAGAGTCTGAATCACAGACACAGACAAACCTTAAGATGGAGGTTTCAGCAGCCACGCCGTCAAAGCCAGCGTTTGTAAATTGGGGTAACGTAGTTGACCTTGAGTGATCAGATCCGGAAACAGGGGCAGCCTGTACTGATCTACCGCCAGCCTTACGATGTCTGCGAACCAAACCTGTCTTGGCCACCTTGGGGCCACCAGAATTGCTGGCGCACCCTCTAGAGCCAGCTTGCGCACCACCGTGCCTACCATGGAGAAGGGGGGAAACAGGTACAAGAACCCCAGATCCCTCCAGGCAAGAGACATGGCGTCCACTGCCAGGGCCAGAGGATCCTGAGACAGAGACACAAACTTTGAGAGCTTGTGAGTGTGACGTGAGGCAAAGCGATCCACCTCCGGAAACCCCCACTTGTGACAGAGGGACCGGAATACCTTGTGGTTGAGAGACCATTCCCCTCGGCGAGAGGATCCCCTGCTTAGGGAGTCCGGCTCCATGTTTTCCACTCCCGGAATGTACACTGCTGAGATGCATGAAACATTGCTCTCCGCCTATGCAAGAATCAGAGAAACTTCCCTGAGGGCACTCCTGCTGCGAGTCCCTCCTTGGTGATTGATGTAAGCTACCGGAGTTCGATTATCTGATCGAACCTGAACCGATGCGTCAAGCATGACAGAACCAAATGAACAGCTCTCAGCTCCAAAACATTGATGGGGGTGTGAGCCTCCTGAGGACCCCACAGCCCCTTGAACTGATGTGTCTTCCAAAAACCTCCCCAGCCCGACAGGCTGGCATCCGTGGTAACCGTCTCCCAACAAGGGGTCAGAAAGGATCTGCCCCTCATCAGATTGCTTGGTTCTAGCCACCACTGAAGGGACTGCCGAACCCGGGGAGACATCAGGAATAACTGATCCAATGACTGCGGACATCTGTCCCAGGCCAACAATAGATGGAGCTGGAGCGACCTCATGTGGAACTGAGCAAAGGGAACTGCCTCAAAGGAAGCCACCATCAATCCCACCAGTCTCATCGCTAGCCGGATAGAAGGACAAGGTTTGGACAGGAGAAGACGTATCAGATCCTGAACCATCTGCACCTTGGACTGAGGTAGGAACACCCTGGTCCGAATGGTATCCAGATTAAAGCCCAGAAACGAGATCTCCCTCGAGATCTCCCTTGAGGGGGAGAGAGAAGACCTGGGATGGTTGATCACCCAGCCGAACCTCTCCAGCGTCGCCACCACCAAGCTGGTGTCCAGCTCCGCCTGACTGAGAGAGGATGCCGTAAGGAGGAGGTCGTCCAAATATGGCACAATGCGATTGCCCTGGGCTCCGAGAAGGGCCATTATGCCCGCCAGCACCTTGGTGAACACCCTTGGTGCCGAAGTCAACCCGAAAGGGAGGGCCACAAACTGAAAGTGCTGATCTCCCACCACAAACCTGAGAAATCTCTGGTGTGCTGGGAAGATTGGTACATGAAGGTAAGCATCCTTGATGTCTATGGACGTCATGAAATCCCCCTGACGAAGGGAATTGATGACTGAGCGCAGAGTCTCCATGCAGAACTTCTTGGTTCTGATGAACCTGTTGAGAAGCTTCAAATCCAGAATGGGTCTCATGGATCCATCCTTTTCGGGAACCGTGAAGAGGATGGAATAACAGCCCCGGCCTCTCTCTGAGAAAGGCACCGGGCATATGACATCCATGACCAGAAGATTCTTTAGAGCCAACAGGAGCCCCTGCGCAGCCCGGGGATCCGAGGGCACCCGAAACCTTAGGAATCTGGGAGGAGGCCGGCACTCGAACTCCAGTTTGTACCCGGAAGAGACCACTTCCAAGATCCATTGTGTCTGTGACCTCCTGGACCCAGACCTGGAAGAAGTGCCGCAGCCGTCCCCCCACCCGCAAGGGTGAGGGCGTCCCCTCATTGCTGAGCTGTCTTGGCAGCAGGCTTGGGCTTGGAACCCCAGTTAAGGCCTGGACGTGCACGTCCTCTGCCTCTGTTCCAGGAATCACCTCTGAAATTAGAGTAGGCAAAGCCTCTGCCTGCTCTGGCACCGCGAAAGGAAGGATTGAAGGAGCCTGCCCCCCGAAAGGGGCAACGCTGCTTCTTTCGCTGAGGTAAACTTCCACCTTTCGCCACTGAATCCAATTTATCCCCGAACAGCCGCGTACCCAGGAAGGGTAGCGCCGTGAGTGATTTCTTAGCCGCAATGTCAGCCGCCCACTGGCGTAACCAGACCGATCGGCTAATAGCCACCAGCAATGCCGAGGTTCTACTACACATAATAATTGTGTCATCCATAGCAGATAACACAAAAGTCATAAATAATTCACACCGCTTAAGGGCTGCGTATTCATCACTGGACGGGTTAAGCTGAGAACCACTCAACAGATCCCTAAGCACGGACCTGGTAGCCACAGTCGCGAGCACCGAGGCACAAACAGGCCGCAAGGCTGAACCCACACTGGCAAAAGCATGGCATGCTATCTGATCAACGCGTTTGTCCTCACCATCTTTAAGAGTGGTGGTGTCTGGAGAATGTACAACAGAGGTGTTGGACAATCCCGGAACGGGCGCATCGACCTCAGCAGGAGACGACCAGCGCTTAACCGTGTCCACCGGAAAGGGATACTTCCTATCCCATCCCTGAGGAACACCGGGAAGCTGACTGGGCCTCTCCCATTCCATGATTCCAGAATCATGCTCTTAAAAAAATTCTGGTTTGGAAACTCCAAATGGGGCTTAGAAATCCCAAAGAATTCCCCCTTCTGCGGAGGGGCCTCCACTGGCGGAGAAATATCCAGAAACTCAAAAAGATGGACCAGGACTTTGGGGACATCCACAGCATCCCCCAGCGTCTGCCCGGCATCAGTATAAAAAAAACTGCTGTTCCTCAGCATCATATTCCCCCTCCTCAAGCGGGGAATAATCAGACCAGTCAAGAGAGTCATAATCATCAAATTCAAGTACCGGCGCAGCCGGTGACAGATGCCTTCTCTTAGCAGGGGCCTTTCTGCCCACTGAGCTAGAAATAATTTTCTCGATGTTGGCCAGCCTAGCACATACATCAGAGTGCGACTCCCCATTAATGACAGTGTCACTTGGGGTACGGATGATGCGGGGTGGGGTAGGAGATGAGACGGGCGGCACGGACCCAGACGCCTGGGACCCCGACTGCCGCTGTTATGGCCTGTTGCGCACATGGTATGCAAATTAGCACATTCTCCCCCGTAAGGGGAACCCCACATCCCACACATAGCCGGGATTGTCCTGAAGGGAGCCCGAGCCCGGTATCCTGTCGAGCCTCCATATGGTGATTTTAAGGTAGTCGCAATGACCAGAGGGAATTACGCTGATAAGCTACCCGGGATGCCCCTTTAAGTCCCTAGTGGGAGGATCCTGAAAGACCCAATAGAAGGACCCATAAGGCGCAATCGGCACAGCAAACATACTTCATGTCAGACATATTATCTAAATAATATAAATATATACATAAATGTTTACATAGCAAAAAACAAGAGGCCTGGGAAGCTGCCCCAAAGCGCTAGCAGGCCTTGATGGGGGTGAGTGACGCATCGCAGGAAGAATAAAAGGAATGGCCCAAAGGGCACTCACAAACAGGAGCAATGGCGACCGTGAGCAGCACAAACCAGAAGGGAGGGAGAAGAAGGGCGGGCCAGCGTGGACCGCGCCGCGCCTGGCCCCGCCCCCCTCCCCAGAACGAGAAGACGCGGCTCCCAGCCAGTGGCTGGGCTCCGCGATGGCGCCAAGGAGCAAGGGAGGGCGCCCGGCCACACCACCCCCCCTCTGAGTACCTGAGAGGAAGAAGCTTCCCCACCATCGATGGCCGTCGCACGCCTGACAGTACAAAGCACACAAGTAAAAGCATTACACCAAACACACAAAAAATATATAGCTCAGTTATGGGAAAAGAGCCCCCCCCCCAGTAGAGGGGCACAGGGAGACCCGGAAGGGGGGGGAAATCCGCACCACCAAGTGGAAGGGACAGGTTAGGGACGGGGCATCCCAAATCGGGATCACCAACCCGGAAACCGCCTACCCCTTTGTATGGGGTCTCACGGGGGAGCCTGGCTCCCTGGGTACACCACGAAGGTGTTTTCTACCATTGCCCGGGCCCACAGCCAGGGCTGGGAGGCATAATAATGGCTTAAAATAACAAGGTCCGGGCAGCAATAGAAACAATTGGCCAGGGGCAACCCGGCTACCTGCAAGGAGGAGATACAGCCATCTTCTTACTTGCTCGCCGTCTGCAGAGACGAAGACTGGGTAATGTGTGGTAGGTCCCAGGTATTTATGGACCGGGAGGGGCTTCTTTTTTTCCTGTCATCTCTGCAGAAGTTCACCCTCTACTAGCCATAACCCACATGTCATGAATATTCAAAGCGGGGTGTGTGACATACTTGGAATAGCTAACCTTTTCCATGGCTGCGGTGTCTGTGGGGAGTGGGGGAAGACTGCAGAGAGCGCGAGCAGAAGGCGCGCTGTATCCTTAGAGGCTGGCCGGCTCCCGTCTGTACGAGTCGCGCTGGTCTCTGCACGATGACATAGGCTGTCATGTGACACGGAGATCAGTGCAGCTCGTACAGACGGGAGCCGGCCGGCCGGCCGGCCTCTAAGGATACAGCGTGCCTGCTGCTCTCGCTCTCTGCAGATTTCCCCCTTGCAGACACCACAGCCATGAGAAAAGATTTCTGCGCAGGGGATAGTGGGCCCTTTTAAACTGCCAGGGCCCTCGGCACTTGCCCGACCTTGCCGGGTCGTAGCGCCGGCCCTGAGGTCAGGTTTTGTGGACCTCCACCTAGCTGTTCTATATCTCTGCTGCTGCACAAATTACTTTACCTGTGGGGATCTGCAAAACCTGACCTGTTGGTGGGCCTTGTAGCACAGGGTTGGGGTCTGAAGCACCCCAAAGAAGATGTTAGGCTGCAAGGAAGCAGTCAGCAACTTGAAGCCAGGAGTTCAGACATACAGAAAATTCGAGAAGCCTGTTCTGCAATAGACCTCAGTGTTGGGGCTAACTGTAAGTGATCCAGGAGGGCTGTTTTCAACTAAATGGACTTTCGTCAAATTATCAGAATTATGCTGAAGACATCTTTGCTGTTCTTAAGCATTCAAACTAAATAATCCTGTGTTACGCCTGAGTTTGTGGCCCAAAAGATCCAGAGGTCTTACAGTGTGTTAATACAAGAAGTTTTCACTACCTGCAAAGAAGAGATATGCACACAAAGAACTCTGCTGCTATGGACACTGCTGAGGCTTACACTTGCCCAGTAGCAGCAGCGATGACAGATTTGTAGATTATAGATCGTCTCATGAGGAAAGACAAAGTAATGCTAAACCACACCCATCAAGCAGAAAATGGACCTATGATAACAAGGCACACAGAAGATACAGAACTCTGGTATGGGGGAACTACATTACAAATCATAGCTTGTCAAGTTAAATAAAAGTATAACCTGTTTAGTTCATTCTAAACATTAAATCACTAAGAGTGATTTTCCCTTTAAAGAGGAACAACAGACCTAGTAGTTGTTTGAGAAAATAATACTTTGCAACAGCTTACAGCTTGACTTTAAATGTGATTGGTGACTTTTGCTAGATTTACTGCAGTTTACAGCTATGACAAGTTATAACACTAGATGACGCTGTGACCAATTCTCAACTGTGTGGAGTCTATGCATTTACTACTGTGTTATTTCCTGTGTTCAGTTGCTCTATGACTGGTACTTCCTTGGTCCTCCTTTTTCTGTCCGTGTTCGCCACCATGTAAGGTGACATCCTCTTACTGCATCCAAGTTCCAGTAAAGCCAGTTCCTAATTCGGGTGGGATCCCCAAACCTTATTCCTTTCAGGAATAAGACACTCCAAAAACCCTTATTCCTTTCAGGAACAAGACATTCCAAAAACCATCTAATTACTACTGTATGTAAATCCTTCCTACCAAAGGTTGTACCTTATAGAATTTGGTAAATGTATGAGCTGAAAACCAGGTAGCGGCTTTGCATACTTGTTCTATTGAAGCTTGATGCTAAAAAGCCCAAGAAGCTCCAATAGCTCTTGTCAAATGATCAGTAATCCTAAAAGAAGAATCCTTCCCATTAGGGAATATAGGCTCGTACCACTGCCTGTCTAATCCATCGCTGATGGTAGACTTAGATGGGGAAAACCTTTCCGTGGACCCTCAGGTATGACAAAATAAGGAGTCCGACCTACGGAAAGATTGTGTAGCAGCGAGATAATATCTTAGTGCTTTTCACTACATCCAGAAATGAAGAATCCTTTCTTTATCGGGCACTGGAGTAGGACATAAGGAAGGCAATTCACCTCTTCATTAAGATGGAAACCACCTTAGGAAGACGACCTTGTCCTTATGTAACGCTAAATAAGGAGACTTAACTGATAAGCTGCAAATTCAGAAACCTTCCTTACTGAGGTTATTGCCACTAAAAAAGATAACCTTAAGAGTGAATAAACTTAATGATGCATCTGCCAATAGTTCAAAAGGAGGACGCTGATAAAGAGCTGATAAAAGTTCAGGTCCCAAACACGCAGAAGTAGCTTACGAGGAGGCCGCACATGAGCGACTCCCTATTGAAAAATGTTGATACATTTATTCACAGCAATGGGTTTCTGAATAAAAAGATAGATAAAGCAGATATCTGTCCCTTTAAAGTACTTAATTGAAAACCTTCATCAAGACCTTTCTGCCAAAAAAATCAAATATTCTGGGAACAGAAAAAAATTCTACCAGCGAACCTTCTGGATTTGCACCAAGTGATAATGCTTGCCAGACTTTATAGTAGATCATTGATGAAGGCTTTTTCCTGGCCTTAATCATAGTCTGCATGACTATGTCAGAAGAAGAACCCCCTTTCTGCCAAGATAAAGGATTCAATAGCCAGGCCGTCCAAGCCAGAACATGTGAATTGGGATGCCTTAGAGGCCCCTGTGTGAGAAGATCTGGATCGTCGGGTAACCTCCACGAGTTGCCTTCTGACATATTACTATGTCTGAGAAACAGCTTCTTCTTGGCCCCCCGAGGAGCCACCAGAATGGTTGGGACTCCCTTGTGAGTAAACCTTTCTTCATACTTGACCCAGGAGTGGAATTGGAGGGAATGCATAAAGAAGCTTGAATGCTGACCCCTGAAGAGTCAGGACATCTGTTGCAATAGTTAGAGGACCCCTGGACCGAGACACAAACCTTGTAACCTTCCAATTGTGTCGTGAAGCACAAGAGATCTATGTCCGGAATCCCCAGCGCATGCATAGGGATTGAAAAAACCCTCTAAGAGACCATTCCCTCTGATGCAGGACCATTCTGCTGAGATGATCGGCCTGCAAGTTGTCCACTCCAGGTATGTGTACAGCCGAAATGCATGAAACCTATTTCTTGGCCCAAAGTAAAAACCAGCTCACTTCCATGAGGGCTTCACTGCTTCAGGTGCCCCCATGGTGGTTGATATATACCACCGCCATCCGATAGTCTGTTTGAATCCGGACAGGATGCCCCTTCAGATGGTATGTCCAATGTCTGAGATACAATAGAATTGCTCTCAGTTCCAGGTAGACTGGCATCCATGGTGATGATCTTCCATTGTACTGGAAGGGGGGATTTGCCAGTCTGAAGAGGCTGAGGACCAGGCTAGAGACGGTTGACGGTGTCATGCAAAAAGAGTGATCCAGTGTGTGTGGGTCTCGATCACAGATTGTGAGCAATACTATCTGCAGGGGTCTTGTGTGAACAGTACAAAAGGTACTGACTCAAGCAAGATACCATCAGGCATATTCCTTGATGAATCGTCGGGTGAGGGCAAGACAAGAGACCCTGTACCCTGGCCTGAAGTAAGAGTCACTTCTAAGACTCTTGCCTGAGACGTGTCTAATGACAGTCCCAGAAAAGAATAACTCTTGAAGCTATGATATGATATTTGACTTAAGAATTCAACTGGATAGTCAATTATCCAATGTCGATCAGACAGTCTGTGTATCCTTTTGGGCCCCCTGACATGATGGAGCCCATATCAACAGATAGTCTAAGTAAGGGATTATATATATACCCTAACTTCTTAGAGAAAACATGAGACCCTTTGGTAAACACCCTTGGTGCAGAAGGTAGACCAAAGGGTAATGCCACAAACTGAAGATGTAGGCCACCTACAGCAATGTAGGTATGTATCCTTATATATACACTGCCCGGCTGGAGTAACTTCACTGTGGATCAACAACTCCAATCTCTAGAAAGGCAACATACAGCAGATCTCAATGCTTCTGCTTTCTGCGGAATTCGGGATACCCCTGACCAAGAGAATCTCCAAGGGAGTCTGGCTCCTAATTTGATCTTGTAACCTGAGGATACAACTTCCTGTATCCAAATATCTGTTACAGGAAGCCTCCAAATATTAGCAAAATGCAAAAGTGGTCCCCCCACACCTGCAAGTGCGGGGGCGTCCCTTCATGCCTGAAGAGGCTTTGAATAGGTCTGGTTTTATTCTGCCAGACACCTGTTGCCTTAATTTGGAACTTTGTCTTATTACAAAAATCTCTTCGGTATCCTGAAGAGGCCGAACCTCTAACCGGAACCCCAGAGCATTAGAGGCCCTGTGGAAGCAGTATTAGACTTCGGCTTCTGTGGCAGATTAGATGATTTACCACTAGTAGCATGCTTTACCATGTCAACCAAGCACTCCCTAAACAGACACCCCACCTTAAAGGGGAGCCCTGTCATTCTTTTTTGGAGGCTATGTCAGCTGGCCATTGCTTAAGCCATAAAGCACGCCTTAAGGCTAACACCAGAGCTAGGCCTCTGGCACTTAACCTGCTCAATCCTCCATAGCCCGTATCATATACCTGTTGTAGCCAAACTGGTCTTGATCACCTGTGAGCATGAGTTCCATGAATGACCCCTACAAGTCTTCGAGTCCAGTTGTTTTAACAACCTCCTGCTCCCCAAAAATGCTATGGATGTAGCCCAGGCCGGCCACAAGGTCGACCCTATAATAGAATAAGCAGGACATGCCACCTGATCCACACGCTTATTCGCTGGATCCTTTGGAGAAGCACTATCCGAGGATGGCATAACCAAAATCTTAAAAAGACCTGGCCCCAGAGCGTCCACCACAGGAGGGTGAGACCATAATTCAATCTGATCTGGAGGAAAGGGATACATAGTATCTAGTACTTTAGGAATGGGCAGAAGACAACCTGACTTCTGCCATTCCCTATTGATCAGATTAGAATAATGTGTATGCTCTGCAACATCCTCCAGAATCGAGGAAATCAAAACCATCCATCCATCTTAACTGAGCACCCCCTTGCATAGAGGACTATGAATAATCCCTACTGGATAAATCCTCCCCAACGGATAACTTCCTGGGAGATTATGGCAGCTACAACATCCTCTTCAAGTTAGAGGATAAATCTTTTCTTTAAAACCTTTTTAGTAGCCAATCCTTCTAAATGACTCTCTAAAGGTTTAGGACCACTTGAGGGCTGTCGACTGAGTTTAAGGACTCAGAAGGAGGCTATGGCAGCCACAATATCCTCTTCATAACTCAGAGGAAAATTTGTTTTTTTCAAAACCTTCTTAGTAGCCGATATGGCTTACTAAAGGTTTTAGGTCCGCTTGAAGGATGCCGGGGGGGGGGGTTAAGCTCAGAGGGCACCGGCAACAAGGGTCAGAGCCCTTGCAGGGAGGAGACAACTGTCTTCCATATCCACTACTACAGTAGCATAACCCTGCACAACGTGCTATCCTCGTCCATTGTCTGTTTGCATACTGGACATGGGGTGAATCTATCTGCTGAAGGACCAGATCCGATTACCCCAGATGCCTCCGTCATGGTGATTAATACTAGATTACCTCCCAGGGGGTCTAAAACCTAGTATATGAACAGTTCGATAGTCGCAAGACTATTCTGAGAGCTCAGAGAGTGAACCACATTCATATATATATATCTTTTAAAAACAAGAGCAATTAAAAAAACATTAATATTTATATATGAATAAATATCATATTAATACACATAAAAAAATTACCTACCTAAAGATTTACGTCACTTGAGGGTGGCCGTGCAGCGGCTTAGAAGCAGCCCTTTTTGCCAGCCAACAACCCCAGTATCAAGCGCTGCAGAGAAGAACCGTGAAGTTGGCTGTATTTTTGTGCTTCCCCCAGCCGAAAATCTTCCAGTGAAGGTGTCGGAGAAGAACCGCGATCTCAGCGGTACTCGGCACTTCGCCCGGCCGAAAATCTTCCACTGAAGACGGCAGGAGGAGAACCGCGATGTTAGCAGTACTTGCCGCTTAGTCCCGGATGAAAACGTTGCAGTGCGAGCGGCCGGAGGAGAAACTCTATGTTAGCGCTACTTGCCGCTTAGCCCCGGCCAAAAATGTTGCAGTGCGAGTGGCCGGAGGAGAACCACGATTTTAGCGGTACTTGCCGCTTAGTCCCGGCCGAAAATGTTGCAGTGCGAGTGGCCGGAGGAGAACCGCGATGTTAGTGGTGCTTGCCGTTTCACCCGGCCGAAAATCTTCCAGCGCAAGCGGGGTAAGAAAGGAGCCGCACACCGGTGCTCGCTGCTATGCTAAGCCGAAAATGTTTCCATAGCGGCGGGCACAGTAAAAACACATGGGAAGAGCAATACAGAGGAAATTAATTCCCCTGGTTCCCCTCAATTAGGCTCACCAGAAAAAAAAGCCTTATGGCTGCTTTTTCCTGTGGCGGAATTCTCAGCCAGGAGTGTCACTCTTTTTAAAAAAACAAAAAGGTGACACCCCACAGCGCCCCAAGACCCTGGTGCTTACCTTACCATCCTGATCCGAATGCAGCTTAGCTGCGGAGGCAAAGTGGGTCCATTCAGATCCAAGGGGTATAAGGGCCAAGGAACAGTCAGGTTTCCATTACCCCTGCTTCCAAGGCATAATTCCTTTAAAACAAAAAGTAAATGGGAGAGGAGTTCAGATAAGTCCTTGCAGTTCCACTGCAAGAAAGAACACTGAAGTGCATCAAGTCAGCCAGGTGGTTATAGGCCCGGGAGATGAAGACACACCTTTGTTCTTGCAGACCACACCCTTCGGGAAAGGTTAACCCATTCGTCTCTGAATTCTTCTGATGGCCTGAAGTAAAATGGAAGAGAAAAGGCAATTCTGTGAGTACTCACCTGGAGAATTGTTTTTGTTCTTGCATGGCACGGCCTGCTTCGCTATTCATAACAGTTGGGTCATTCTGCCACAAGGTGGCGCAGTGGTACTGCAGAAAGCTCCCTATAAAAACGGGATTAACCATAGAGTTCCCAGCGTAGACAAGCAGTGAGACAGGAAGCCGGGAGAGAATAAGGTAAAAATGTAAAAAAAAAATCACCATAAAGAGGCAACCAAGAATAACGATAACAAGGGCGGGGCGAAGCGGGCCGTGTCATGCAAGAACAAAAACAATTCTACAGGTGAGTACTCACAGAATTGCTTTTTTCTTTATTGCATGGCACGGCCCGCTTCGGTATTCATAACAGTAGGGACATCCAAAAGCAGTGTCCAAAAATAGGGTGGGATCCCCAAAGAGTAACGGGCAGTAGTTCGAGTCACTACCACCTGAAGCACCTTGCAGCCAAAAGCAGCATCCGCTGAGGCCTTAACATCAACCTTGTAAAACTTGGAAAAGGTATGAACCGAAGACGAAGTAGCGGCCTTGCAAACTTGTTCAACAGAAGCTTGGTGCTGAAAAGCCCAAGAGGCACCAATAGCACGAGTGGAATGAGCAGTCACCCTAAAGGGAGGTTCCTTTCCCTTAGCAGAATAGGCTTGAACCACCACCTGACGGATCCACTTGCTGATAGTGGACTTCCTAGGTCCAGAAGCGAGAACAAAAAGAGCATCAGATTTCCTGAAACTCTCTGTAGCGATCAAATAAAACTTCAGAGCCCTGACCACATCCAGAGAATGCAGAATTAGCAGGATTATGACACAATGAAGGCACGACAACAGGCTCAATTCAGAGACACATTCGTCCGGACTTCCGTAACTGTCTGTGAAAGTTTTGGTGGGTGTTTGTCATTTTTTTGCTTTTTTTCGTTCATTTTTCATTCGTACGAACGTTAGGGAATGCGTTTTCGATGAACGGAAGCAAATCGGAACATTTCGGTTAGTTCGGATCATTTTCCAAACAAAATCGGAAATTTTCAGTTCGTTCAGATAACTTCCCTTGTTGGGATGGGTTTCCGTCTGATTCAGAGAGCTGATTTCCGATGGACCACCACCCTATAAATCCGTTTCATTTCCGATCCACTTACGGGACCATTTTGACCTCGGAACTAGCAGCCTAGCAGTATGGACGACTCTAGTGCATTTGAGGAACATGACGTGGCATGCATGACGTTGAGCTGTTCGAGCTGACCAGACTTAATCGCGCTTCCCTCCATAAGTTGTATAGTGAGCTGCGGCCTTGGTTAGCCCGCACCACAAGGAAGGGGCAAGCAATTTCAGGTATGAACAAGATGCTTGACTGCCTGCAATTGTTGGCGAACGGCTCGTTCCAGAGGCTGGGTGCCCTCTCCGTGGGGATCTCACAGCCTACGCTGAGCCGCGCGCTATCCAAGTTTTTGGAAGGCATGGCTACCATAACTCGGAAATATATTTATTTTCCTGACGATAATGGTAGCCAGAAACGCGATTAAGCTGGCATTTTATAATATCAACGACATGCCCAACGTCATGGGTGCAATTGACTGCATCCACGTTGCCCTAGTCCCTCCGGCATCTGACGAGCACATCTACAGGCAAGTAAAATCTGTATTTTTTACATGTACTGTACCTTAATGTTATTTAGATTTGTCTTAAAATTCAATTTTGCAAAATAGTCCCTTCTTATAATTATTGTTTAAATGAATATAGTCCCTTCTTGTAATTTATCCCTCCTTTTAATTAATTCCACCTTGATATTAGTCCCTCATTGTAATGAATCCATCATTCTAAATAGTCCCTTATTGTAATGAATCCATCATTCTAAATAGTCCCTTATTGTAATTAGTGCCTAAATGAAATGTGTCCCTCCTTGTAAGTACTCCCTCCTTGTAAACTTTGAGTTATTGCTATTAGTCCCTCCTTGTAATTTAATCCTCCTTGTTACTAGTCCCTACTTGTAATTTAATCCTCCTTGTTAATAGTCCCTCCTTGTAAAGTGTCCAGGTGACTATATGGGCCGAATTTATTTTTGAGAACATTTTACATGTGTTCAAAACACATACATTTTATTTAGGATCAGAAACAGACACTTCGAAGTTAGTGTTAACTTTTTTAAACATACATATCCTTTTGTTGGTTTGCCACAAATTATGTTCTAGTGTTTTTTGGGGGTAATTTGGCCACAGGTTGTGCTTAGGGTGTTTCACGTTAGGGTTTCAATACTTTGCCTTGCCTTGCTAATCTTGTTGTTTTTTCTTTTATCCCAGGAATCGCAAAATGAGCCACTCCCTGAATGTCCAAGCAGTGGTGGCCCCGGACATGCGGTTCCTTAGCATGCTTGCCGGGTTCCCAGGCTCATCCCATGATGCCTACATCCTTCGAAGATCTGGATTGTACGGGTCTGGGAGTCTTGGGCCCCTCAGCAGGCTCCTGCCATTTGGCTGGCTGTTTGGTTGTGGCCTCCTTTGCAGCTTTTGGAGCAGGTTTTTTCGGTGCCACTGCACATGGACTCTGAAAGAGAATGAGCTGTGTGTCCAGGACCCTTTAAATAAGATTGCCGGGGTCTCACGCTATGCGTACGGACGTTCGTACGGACCTGCGGAACCCAGAAACCGCAGGGGCATTACTTATCTGCTGCAGACAATAGGCAAGATGGCGCCCACAATCTTCACCCGCCAACAAGAAGAGATCATCATGCTTGTAAGTTTCTTTTAATTACTTTTATTTGCCATCTAAATGCATGCCTAGCGCTTAAGGAAGCGCCGGAAGAAACGGTTTGTTTACAAAGTGTGTAAAACTCTGTGGAAAACCGACGTGGCGGCCCACACGTGCGACCCAGCACTGAGGCCAGCTACAAGGATTGGATTAGGCTAGAAATGTGTCTGTTAATGTAATTTAGTCAAATGCTCGATTGATGACAGATATTTGTATGCAGTTTGAACTAAATCCTATGTTTATTTTGTGTTTTGTAGACCATGCTGGAGCGCAGGTATGACTCCCTGGAGATAGTTTCCAGAATCCACCATCCATCAGACGGACACCACCTTCACCCACACTCAGATCATGCAGCATTGGTCGGACCTGAAACGGCTGCACATGCCCCGGGTGCGGCGGTTTTTCGGACTCCATTTCCCTAGTAAGTACATAGCGATTGCATGCTAGATGTAACTGATGCAGAAGGTAGGCATTGATTTATAATTGTATTTCTTTTGTAGTGCTGGAAATGGATTACCGAATCCGCCGCACCCGGAGGCGCACAGGCCGACCAGTGCTGCATGAATCTGCAGCTGGAAGTGAAGGTGGTGGATCTCCAGTGCAACGGTCCTACCCCTCCTCTGTTGGTTCCTCAGACCAGCCCCTGGACCTTTCCACAGAGAAGGGGCGGCACGGCGTGGGCAGGGAGTCGTACCCTGCGACGCATGCGGGAGCCTCTGGTATGTGACTCTTCATGTAACCACACACATATACATGCAATTTCCACCCAAGCCAATTCCCTTAATCTGTTTTTGTAGATGCTTCTGGAGCGGGTGAATATGTGGAGGTTGCAGCAGATCTCGCCCAGGCGGCACAGGGAGAAGGTGAGTGATGTGACACACACATTGAAATTGACATTTGATTACTGTTGACTAAGACATTATAAGTGACCCTATTTGCCATGTCTCGACAGCCTCTACTTCACAACAGTGGCAGGGCCCAGGACGTAGGGTTGTCCCCAACGAGGCATCCGTCGACCACCAACCAAGTAAGTTGTAATGTCATTCTTTGCAGTATGTGGTAATTGACATGATCACCCAGATACATCAAGCCATAGTCAATGGCATTAGCAGAATGACATGTGCCCACTTCCTTAGATTAATTACTTAGCAGAATGACATGTGCCCACTTCCTTAGATTAATTACTTAGCAGAATGACATGTGCCCACTTCCTTAGATTAATTACTTAGCAGAATGACATATGTTGTCATGATTTAATTTGCAAACTAACAAACATTCCTTCCACAGGTGAGAAACATGTATTTGGCTCAAACTAATGTATTTTTTCTAATTTTATCCAGGGACCACACGTGCAAGAGTGGAAGCAATGAATCGAAGGGTCCTGGTTGACTCGTTGGGGACAACAGAAGAAGACTAGTGTCCTGGGTCCTGTCACTGTGTTGTATATATGTATGTATTTTAAATATTTGAAAATTTTAAAAATTTTTAAAGTGGACCAACACCCAAGATTTTGACTATCCTGGGTCTTGGTCCACTTCGGTGGGGCACCCCCGATCGGGGTGCCCCGCTGTGTGAACCCCCCCGAACTCACCTCTCCCCGCGCCGACGGACAAGCCGCGGACAAGCGGCTCCTCCGCCGCCGCCGCCTCCCGCGCGTCCCTCTTATTACGCGCGTCCCTCGCGTCCCTCCATTCACAGACGGCCGGCGCGGGCGCACGTCTAGAGGGGCGCGAGGGAAGATAAGGTAAGGAGTTTGGGGGGGTTTCACCCCGCGGGACATCCCGGTCTTGGATGTCCCGCGGGGAGGGAGGTGATCGGCCCGATCACCCGTGGATGTTGGTCCACTTTAATGTTTAAAAAAATTATTAAAAAAATGTCACATTGGCTTTTTTTTAAAAGAATTTTTAAAACAAACAAAAATGGCCTTCTGCTATTAAAAAAAAAAAAAGTTTCAGTGTCATTTTTTTGAAGAAAAACATAACCGCGAAGTGATTTGGGTAAGTTTTAGGGACCTAAAATGGAAGAAGAACCTAACCGCGAAGTGATTTGGCTAAGTTTTAGGGACCTAAAATGGAAGAAGAACCTAACCGGGAAGTGATTTGGCTAAGTTTTAGGGTCCTAAAATGGAAGAAGAACCTAACCGCGAAGTGATTTGGCTAAGTTTTAAGGACCTAAAATGGCAGAAGAACCTAACCGCGAAGTGATTTGGGTAAGTTTTAAGGACCTAAAATGGAAGAAGAACCTAACCGCGAAGTGATTTGGGTAAGTTTTAAGGACCTAAAATGGAAGAAGAACCTAACCGCGAAGTGATTTGGGTACGTTTTAGGGACATAAAATAGAAGAATCTAACCGCGAAGTGATTTGGGTAAGTTTTAGGGACCTAAAATGGAAGAACCACCTAACCGCGAAGTGATTTGGGTAAGTTTTAGGGACCTAAAATAGAAGAACCTAACCGCGAAGTGATTTGGGTAAGTTTTAGAGACCTAAAATAGAAGAAGAACCTAACCGCGAAGTGATTTGGGTAAGTTTTAGGGACCTAAAATAGAAGAAGAACCTAACCGCGAAGTGATTTGGGTAAGTTTTAGGGTGCGGTAAATGAAGAAAAACATAACCGCAAAGTGATTTGGGTAAGTTTTAGGGACCTAAAATGGAAGAACCACCTAACCGCGAAGTGATTTGGGTAAGTTTTAGGGACCTAAAATGGAAGAAGAACCTAACCGCGAAGTGATTTGGGTTTTAGGGACATAAAATAGAAGAAGAACCTAACCGCGAAGTGATTTGGGTAAGTTTTAGGGTGCGGTAAATGAAGAAAAACATAACCGCAAAGTGATTTGGGTAAGTTTTAGGGTGCGGTAAATTAAGAAAAACATAACCGCGAAGTGATTTGGGTAAGTTTTAGGGACCTAAAATGGAAGAAGAATCTAACCGCGAAGTGATTTGGGTAAGTTTTAGGGACATAAAATGGAAGAAGAACCTAACCGCGAAGTGATTTGGGTAAGTTTTAAGGGTTCAAAAGGGAAGCTGCAGGATAGTGCTAAGTGGTTAGGGTGAGCTTTAAGGGTTCAAAAGGGAAGCTGCAAGATAGTGCTAAGCGGTTAGGGTGAGCTTTAATGGTTCAAAAGGGAAGCTGCAGGATAGTGCTAAGTGGTTAGGGTGAGCTTTAAGGGTTCAAAAGGGAAGCTGCAGGATAGTGCTCAGTGGTTAGGGTGAGCTTTAAGGGTTCAAACGGGAAGCTGCAGGATAGTGCTAAGTGGTTAGGGTGAGCTTTAAGGGTTCAAAAGTGAAGCTGCAGGATAGTGCTAAGTGGTTAGGGTGATCTTTAAGGGTTCAAAAGGGAAGCTGCAGGATAGTGCTAAGTGGTTAGGGTGATCTTTAAGGGTTCAAAAGGGAAGCTGCAAGATAGTGCTAAGCGGTTAGGGTGAGCTTTAATGGTTCAAAAGGGAAGCTGCAGGATAGTGCTAAGTGGTTAGGGTGAGCTTTAAGGGTTCAAAAGGGAAGCTGCAAGATAGTGCTAAGCGGTTAGGGTGAGCTTTAATGGTTCAAAAGGGAAGCTGCAGGATAGTGCTAAGTGGTTAGGGTGAGCTTTAAGGGTTCAAAAGGGAAGCTGCAGGATAGCGCTAAGTGGTTAGGGTCAGCTTTAAGGGTTCGAAAGAGAAGCTGCAGGATAGTGCTAAGTGGTTAGGGTGAGCTTTAAGGGTTCAAAAGAGAAGCTGCAGGATAGCGCTAAGTGGTTTAGCTAAACATTGTAGTAGAAGTGAGGGAGTCAAATATGTAGGCGAGCACTTTAATGAGTTAAGTTTGTAGTGCGCAGGCGCAAGATCGTAAGGATTCCGTCTGGACGATTATTTTTGGAAAAAGTGAAACAGAATCTATCGGGAAACGTAAAGGATTCGTGTGAGGATACTATGGGAAAAGGGCAAAAACGAAAGGCTACGTTGTTACCTGAGAAAATGAATCAGAAAAGTCTCGATGGAAAATGACATCCTCGTACTCTGGCATACGAACGGACGGAAACTTTACAGAAGGTTTACAATGCATGCATAGAATCGCTCGCACATTCATACGAGAGCGGGAACATTTGAAAATAATACGACATCGGCACTAAAACTGAAGTTTTTTTTTGTCTCTCTGAATCGAGCCTAATGTCCTGATTGAGATAAAAGGCAGACACAACCTTAGGCAAGAAATCTGGCTTAAGCCGAAACACCACCCTATCCTGATGCCGCTTAAAATAAGGAGGTTTGATGGAAAGCACCGCTAGCTCAGAAACCTGCCTTACAAAAGTGATAGCCACCTGCGAACCAAACCCTTCTTGGCCAACAAGGGGCCACCAGGATGGCTGGTACCTGCTCCTGGACTATCTTGCGCCCAGGAGAGGGAACGGAGGTAACACATAGAGAGGCCGAAACTCCGGCCAAGGAATTGCCAATGCATCCGTGGCGAAAGCCAGAGGATCCCGAGACAGAGACAAATCTGGGAAGTTTGTGATTGTGACGGGACGCAAACAGGTCCACGTCTGGATGACTCCAGCGGTGACACAGGGAGAGAAACACCCGGTTGTTGAGGATCATTCCCCCAGATGAGACGTCTCCCTGCTCAGGGAGTCCGCCTCCTGGTTCTCCACCCCCGGATGCAGGAAACATGCTGTTCCGCCCAAGACAGGATCAGGGACACTTCCTTAAAGGCTTGCTTGCTCCGAGTTCCTCCCTGATGATTGATGTAGGCAACCGCCATCTGGTTGTCTGAGCGGATCTGAACAGCCCGACCCTGAAGGTGAGTGGTCAGGCGAGAAAGGACCAACCTGATCACCCTCAGTTCCTGGATGTTGATGGAAGCATGGACCTCTTGTGGGCCCCACCAACCCTGGAACCTCAGGGACTTCCAGAAGCCTCCCCAAACGGTTAGACTGGCATCTGTAGTGACAGTCTCCCAGTACGGAAGCAGGAAGGTCCTGCCCCCCAGAAGGTTCCTGGAGTCCAGCCACCACGAGAGGGACCGACTGGCCAGATGGGACAGAGCAAATTCCTGATCCAAGGACACAGGGTCCCAATCCCAAACTGACAAGAGGTGCAACTGAAGAGGTCTCATGTGAAACTGAGCAAAGGGGACTGCCTCGAAGCAGGACACCATGAGGCCCACCAACTGCATCCCCTGACGGATGGAGGGATGAGGACACGATAGCAGAGCCCGAGTCTGCATCTGAAGACCCTCCACCTTCTGCTGAGGAAGGAACACCTTGACCTGAGGTATCCAGAGTCATGCCCAGAAAGGACCTCACCAAGGACGGGGACAGAGAAGACTTGGGATAGTTGATCACCCAGCCGAAGGACTCTATAGTGGAGGTCACCATCTGAGTGTCCTGCTCGGCCTGAGGCAAGGACTTGGTCACAATCAGTCATCCAGGTAAGGAATGATGCGGATTCCCTGCTTCCTTAGCAGAGCCATCACTCCCGCCAGTACCTTGGTGAACACCCGAGGTGCCGAGGTGATAGCGAAGGGTAGAGCCACAAACTGGAAATGCCGATCCTCCAGCGCGAACCTTAGAAATCTCTGATGACCTGGGAAGATAGGCACATGAAGATACGCATCCTTGATGTCCACAGTGGTCATGAAGTCGCCCGGGCTAAGGGCACCGACAGCAGAGCGTAGCATTTCCATACGAAAATGCTTGAATTTGACAAATTTGTTGAGGCCCTTCAGGTCCAGAATGGGCCTCAGAGAGCTGTCCTTTTTGGGGACCGTGAAAAGATTGGAATAGTACCCTTGACCCCGTTCTTGATGGGGCACCGGACAAATGACTCCTGACTCTAACAGGCATTGAACTGCCAGACGCAACCCTTGAGCAGACAGGGGGTTTAAAGACATCCGGGACCTGATGAATCTTGGGGGGGCCAGGCTGCAAACTCTCTCTTGTAACCGGAGGACACTACCTCCTGTATCCACCGGTCTGAGAAGTGAAGCCTCCAGACGTGAGCAAAGAGCCAAAGCCGCCCCCCCACCAGGATGGGTGAGGGCGCCCCATCATTCCTGAGGGGGCTTGGGAGAGGGTTTGGGCTTGGAGTTCCAGGAAAGACCGGGACGACCACGGGGTCTGCCACGGCCCCAAGAATCTCTACGACCACTGGGGAGGAGGGAGCCCCGGCCTCCTCTGGGAGCATAAAAGGAAGGGAGGGGGGCAGAGGACCCCCAAAAGGGCCGAGACTGCCTCCTACGCTGAGGCAGCCTGCCATCCTTGGCTAGAACATCAAGAAGCTCCCCAAAGAGCTGCAGCCGCGCAAAAGGGAGACCAGTGAGAGCTTTCTTAGCAGCAGAGTCAGCTGCCCACTGGCGCAACCAGACAGAGCGGTGCATAGCCACCAAGAGCGCAGAGGCCCTACCACTCAACCGCACAGCATCATCCATAGCATTGAGGATAAAGGCCACAAAATCAGAGCAAACCAAGAGAGCCCTAAACTCCTCTCCCCCTCTACAAGCTGAAGCACCATCCAGGAGGCGCTTGAGCAGTGACTTAAGGGCAATAGCCGTAAAAGCCGCGGCGCAGACCGGGCGCAAGCCAGCCCCCACACAGGTAAAGGCATGGCAGACCAGCTGATCCATGTGCCTGTCCTCACAGTCCCTGAGAGTGGTAGTGTCTGGGGAAGGCATGACCGAAGTGGTGGAAGTGGACAAGCCTAGCACGGGAGCTTCCACTTCAGGGGGAACTGACCACCTTAACAAGATCAGCAGGAAAGGGATACCTCTTATCCAAACCTTTGGGCACAGCAGGCAGCCTGTTAAGACGTTCCCATTCTTTAAGCACCATAGAGGTGAACTCCAGACACTGTTTAACAGGAAGAAAAAGCTCACCCTGTTTCCGTTTAGCCTCAACAGGGGGGGGGCAATGTGTAAAATTTCAAAAATGTGAGACAGTAAATTACCAGTGTCCTCAGGATACCATGACTCAGGGTCACCGTCACAAACCTCTTGCTGGTCCCCAGAGGAATCAGAGTCCTGAGGCAGTTCCCCTTCCTCTAGGGAATAACGTCCAGCAGTGACATCAAATTCCTCATACTCCTCTGTAGAGCGTGAGGGAGTGGAAGTCAGGTGCCGCTTCTTGCCAGAAGCCTTCCTAGGAACAGTCCTGGCAAGCTGCCTCTCAATGCTGGCCACCCGCATAGCCAAATCAGAGTGTGACTCTCTGCTAATATCCCCCTCACTGGGGCCCAATTGCAGGAGCGGGGGAGTAGGTAAAACTGAGGGATGCGCAGAGCTGGGAAGCGGAGCAGGCAAACCAGCTTGGAGCGCAAGGACACTTTCAGCACACGGCACGCACACCGTGACACTGTTACTCACAGGGGATACCCTACACATGGAACACAGCCGGGCTTGCCCCGAAGGGCCCCCCAAGCACGTTATCCCCAGAAGCCTCCATATGGTGATTAACACAGGCGTAATAGGCCAGCGGTGGGTAAAGGCTATACAAAAGCCACCCGGGATGCCCTCCCACGGGATGCCCCCAGAAGTCAGTGAAGGGGGGAATGAGAGGGAGGAAGTGGAGCCGGGAGAAACCACAACCCAATGGTATCCCGCCTGAAAGACATAAGTAAAAAAAGACACAAGCATCCCGCAGCATGTACACCCCTAATTCAATAAAAAAAAAACCCAAGGGAGACTAACGGACCAAAGAGCAGAGGAACCTCGAGGGGCGGGCCTCGGGGGGGAGGACGCGATACGCGTCATCACCTGGCCCCGCCCCAAAGAGAGCGAAAAACGTCGCTCACGTGACCAGGCCAGCGCCATGACAAAGCAAAATCACCTCAGGTTATAGCGCCCACAGACGCGGAGCGCAGTACAAAGCGGCGCGGAAGCTAAAAACACCACAAAATACACAAAAAATTTTAAAACACCACAGAAATAACCACTCGCGGCAACCACCCGAAGTCAGAGAGGGGGGGGGGGGGGAGAGAGACGACAAGACAGTGGCGAGCAGCCATGGCCGGGGAGGGGGGAAAATAAGGGGACACAGTCCCCAAACAACTCACCCCCTCAGAAGCCAGAACAGGAACTCCGCATCTCACCATAAAGCCTATGGCCGGCTACCCTTTGTGGTACAGGGTCTGCGGCTTGGAGCTGCGCTCCTGGAGCCCTTGATACTAGTGCTCTTCTACCTTCACCCGATCTGTCAGCCGAGGCTGGGGGGCAGTGAAGGTCCAGAAACGGATGGAAATAGACTTGAAGGGCCGCAGGCTTGGTTGCCTCGCTCACCTGCGTAAGAGAGAGCCATCTTCTAACTTCGCAGTATCACTGCAGAGAAAACACTGGGAACTCTATGGTTAATCCCATTTTTATAGGGAGCTGGGAGGTGCCACAGCTTCCTGCAGTACCACTGCGCCACCTTGTGGTGGAATAACCCAACTGTTATGAATACCAAAGTGGGCTGTGCCATGCAATAAAGAAAATAGAAGATAGTGATGTGCAGGCAGATAAGCAATGAAAGTGTATTTAGGTGTAAGGATGGGGCATCATATTGTCACATGCAGGGGTGTAACTAGAGGGTGCACACGCACCGGAGACCAAGATGTCATGGGGCCCCATCATTGCTTTTCCACCTAATTTAGCTTATTTGTGCTCACTTGGCATCATTTACAGAAAGGAAGCAGCGTTTGTCTCTGCCTTTCGGTCTTTAGTTGTCTAGCTGCATCCAATTGAGTTAAACAGGGCCCTATGACAATTAGTTACGCCACTGGATGCAACAAAAATGACAGACTTGTAGAGGGTGTAGTGATACTCCCATACACCAATAATACAATTCTGTGATTACTCACCTGTAGAATTGGTATTTTGAGTATACAGCACGTCCTGCTCCAAAGATGACTCCTTACGGTTGGGATTACCTCTGCCAGATGGTGCTGGACTGCAGAGACAGCAAAAAAGAGGCCCCTCCCGGTCCCTTATATACCCGGGACCTCCCACAATTCCCCAATATTGAAAAGCAGTCAAAGAGAACCGGGAGAAGCTAAAAGATCAACTAAAAATCTTCAAACAAGTACAACAATCACCATAAAGAGGATCCAAAGGATAAAGAAACCAGGGTGGGGTGGAGCAGGACGTGCTGTATACTCATAATACCAATTCTACAGGTGAGTAATCACAGAATTGTATTATTCAAAGTATACAGCACGTCCTGCTCCAAAGATGATTCCTTACGGTTGGGACATCCAATAGCAGTGTCTGTAAGATAGGGTGGGATCCCCAAAAAAGGCAACAATGCGCAGTTCAAAGCACTGCCGCCTGCAGAACTTTACAGCCAAAAACAGCATCAGCTGAGGCCCGAACATCAACCTTGTAAAACTTGGAAAAGGTATGAACAGAAGACCAAGTAGCGGCCTTGCAAACTTGTTCAACAGAAGCCTGGTGCTGAAAGGCCCAGGAGGCACCAATAGCACGAGTAGAATGAGCAGTAACACGGAAGGGAGGATTCCTTCCCTTAGCATAGTAGGCCCGACACACAGCCTGACGAATCCATTTGCTAATCGTAGACTTAGCAGGAGCCAGACCCTTCCTGGGCCCAGAAGGGACCACAAACAAGGCATCAATCTTTCTGAAAGATTCCGAAGCCACCAAGTAGAACTTCAAATTCCTGACCACATACAAGGAATGCAAAGCCCTCTCCTTTCAGTTACCAGGATTAGGGCACAAGGACGGAAGTACAAGGTCCTGATTGAGATGAAAGGCTGAAACCACTTTAGGCAGAAAATCTGGTTTAAAGCGAAACACCACCTTGTCCTGGTGTCTCTCAAAGTAGGGGGCCTGGATGGAAAGCGCCGCCAACTCCGAAACATGCCTAACAGAGGTGATAGCCACCAAAAAGACAACCTTAAGAGTAAGAATGGACAAAGCAGCCTCCTGCACAGGCTCAAAAGGAGACCCCTGCAAAGCAGATAGGACCAAGTTCAGCTCCCAGACAGGTAACATAGGCTTATGAGGGGGGCGCACATGAGTAACCCCCTGGAAGAAGGTCTTGACCAGCTGATGTTGAGCAAAAGATCTTTGGAAGAAAACCTGACCCTTCAGCGTGCTAAGCTGAAGTCCCAGGTCCAAACCATGTTGAAGGAACTCCAGAATCCTAGGGATGGAAAACACATGACAGGGAAGGGACTTGGACTCGCACCATTCAATGTAGGCCCGCCAAATCCTATAGTATATGGAGGAAGAAGATTTCTTTCTAGCCCTGATCAAGGTGTTAACCACAGCAGCAGAAAGCCCGTTTTCCATCAAGATGGAGGTTTCAGCAGCCAGGCCGTCAAAGCCAGCGTTTGTAAATTGGGATGCCGTAGCCGCCCCTGAGTGAGAAGGTCTGGGTCCAGAGGCAGGGCGTACTGGTCTACTGCCAACTGCACAATGTCTGCGAACCACACCTGTCTTGGCCAACGGGGGGGGGGGGGGCCACCAGAATTGCGGGCACCCCTTCCTGAACCAACTTGCGCAGAACCCTGCCCAACAGGGGGAATGGCGGGAAGACATAGAGGAGGTGGAAGCTTTGCCAAGACAGGGACAGAGCATCCACCGCCAGAGCCAGGGGGTCCTGGGACAGAGAGACAAAGACTGGGAGCTTTCAATTGTTGCGAGATGCAAAAAGATCCACGTCCGGCAGCCCCCAATGGCGACACAGGGAGTGAAACACTCTGTTGCTGAGGGACCATTCTCCCAGGCGAGAAGTCCCCCTGCTCAGAAAGTCCGCCTCCAGATTCTCTACCCCCGAGATATACATGGCTGAGATGCAGGGAACATTGTCCTCCGCCCAGGACAGGATCTTGGACACTTCCTCGAGGGCACCCTTGCTCCGGGTCCCTCCCTGATGATTGATTGATGTCCGAGCTTACCTGGACCGGCCGGCCCCGAAGGTGTAGTGTCAACAGGTTCCTTGAGTCCAGCCACCACAAGAGAGACCGCCGGGCTAGAGAGGAAAGGACAAAGGCCTGATCCAGAGACAGAGGGTCCTTGTCCCACACTGACAAGAGGTGGAGCTGAAGAGGTCTCATGTGGAACTGTGCATAGGGAACTGCCTCGAAGCAGGACACCATCAGCCCCACAGCTGCATCCCCTGCCGGATGGAGGGATGGGGGCAAGACAGAAGGAACTGGACTTGAGGCTGCAGTGCATCCACCTTCTGCTGAGGAAGAAAAATCCTGGCCTGAACCGTATCCAGATACATGCCCAGAAAGGATGCCACCAGGGAGGGTGACAGGGAAGATTTGGGATGGTTGATCACCCAGCCGAATGACTCCAGGATTGTCACCACACTCTGGGTATCCAGCTCCGCTTGCTGGAGAGACTGAGAAGTAATGAGAAGGTCGTCCAGATAGGGAAGAATGCGAATACCCTGAGATCTGAGTAAAGCCATCACCCCTGCCAGCACCTTGGTGAAAACTCTGGGGGCCGAAGTGAGACCGAAGGGCAGTGCCACAAATTGGTAGTGCTGATCCTCCAGTGCGAACCTGAGGAATCTCTGACCTGTAGATGGCGATCTTGCAGAGATGTCAATAAAAAAAGTAAGACCCTCCCGGTCCATAAATACCTGGGACCTCCCACTTATTCCCCAGTATAAAGATAGCAGTAAGGTAAAGGGACCAGGAAAAGTCAATTATAACCAATGGAAACTAAAAAAGGTTCACCATATAAAGGATCCAGAATACAAAAGGGCAGGGTGAAGCGGGGTGTGTGACATACTTATACCACCCATTTTACAGGTGAGTAATCACAAAATGGTATTATTCTAAGTATGTCACACACCCCGCTTCAAAACATTCATTACATGTGGGACATCCAATAGCAGTGTCCATAAAGGGCGGGGATCCAAAACAAGGCAACAATGCACAGACCACTGCCGCTTGCAGAACTTTGTGGCCAAAAACAGCATCCGCTGAGGCCCGCACATCAACCTTGTAAAACTTGGAAAAAGTGTGAACTGAAAACCAAGTAGCAGCCTTACAAACTTGCTCAACAGAGGCCTGGTGCTGGAAAGCCCAGGACGCCCCAACAGTACGAGTAGAATGAGCAGTAACACGAAAAGGGGGAATCTTCCCCTTGGCAGATTAGGCCCCAACAATGGCCTGGCGAATCCATTTACTAATGGAAGACTTGGCGGGAGCCAAACCTTTCCTAGGCCCAGAGGGCACCACAAAAAGGGCATCAGTCTTACGAAAAGAGGAAGTAGCCACCAAATAGTACTTCACACAGCGAACCACATCCAAAGAATGCAAGACCCTCTCCTTGTCATTGCTGGGCTTAGGACACAAGGAGGGAAGAACAATGTCCTGATTAGGATGAAAGGCAGAGACCACCTTAGGAAGGAAATCCGGCTTGAAGAGGAAAACAACCTTGTCCTGATGCCTCTCAAAGTAAGGGGCCTTAATGGACAAAGCCGCCAACTCTGATACACGCCGAACGGAAGTAATGGCAACCAGAAACACAATCTTCTGAGTAAGCGGGGAGGACCCTGTAAGGCAGAAAGAACCAAATTCAAATCCCAAACTGGGAGCAAAGGCTTCCTATGAGGCCGCACATGCGAAACCCCCTGGAAAAAGGTCTTAACCAGAGGATGAAGAGCAAAAGACTTTTGAAAGAAAACCGCCAGGGCAGAAACATGCCCTTTCAGCATACTAAGCTGCAAACCTAGGTCCAGACCATGTTGTAGAAATTCCAAAACCCTAGGGATAGAAAACGCCCTGCAAGGCAAGGCCCGGACCTCACACCAATCAATATAAGACCTCCAAATCCTATAGTAGATGGTAGAGGAAGACTTCTTTCTAGCCCTAACCAGAGTCTGAATGACAGCATCAGAAAGACCTTCCTCCTTCAAGATGGAGGTTTCAGCAGCCACGCCATCAAAGCCAGCGTTGGTAAATTGGGGTAGAGCAGTGGACCCTGAGTGAGCAGATCCGTCAGAAGGGGCAGATCTAACTGATCCTCTGCCAACCTTACCACGTCTGCGAACCAAACCTGTCTTGGCCACCTTGGTGCCACCAGGATTGCTGACTTTGCCCACCATGGGAAACGGAGGGAACAGGTACAGAAACCCCAGATCCCTCCAGTTCAGAGACATGGCATCCGCTGCTCGCGAGAGAGACACAAATGCCGGAAGCTTGTGATTGTGACGAGAGGCAAAGAGGTCCACCTCCGGAGTTCTATGAATAAGGACCTTTCCCCGTCCGAAACGCGTTAGAGCACGTGAGAGTTTTTTTTCCATCAGGGTTCTGTTTATTGGTTTTTATTAGCTGCCTTCCTTCACTATGGGATGTTTTTATATGAATTTTCATTAAAGTTTTTTGATTTTAAGGAGTGCTGACCATACCTTTTTTTGCACCACCTCCGGAGTCCCCCACCGGTGGCAGTTGATCACAAAAACGAAACTCTCCAGAGTGGACACCACAGTCCTGGTATCTAGATGCGCCTAACTGAGGGAAGACGCCATGATGAGAAGATCGTCCAGATATGGCACGATGCGGATACCCCGGGCTGAGGATGGCCATCACTCCTGCCAACACCTTGGTGAAAACCCTTGGAGACGAGGTAAGGCCAAACGGAAGAGCCACAAACTGAAAATGTCGACTTTCCACGGCAAACCTGAGAAATCTCTGGTGTGCCGGAAAAATCGGAATATGCAGATAAGCACCCTAGATGTCTATGGACGTCAAGAAGTCCCTCTGACGAAGTGAGTGGATGGCTGAACGCAGAGTTTCGATACGGCACTTCCGGGGACGGACAAACCTGTTGAGCAACCTCAGATCCAGAATGGGACGAACGGATCCGTCCTTCTTGGGCACCGTGAACAAATTAGAATAGAAGCCCAGGCCCCGGTCCGAGGGGGGCACCGGGCAGATGACAGCCATGTCCAAAAGACTTGCTACTGCCGCCCGAAGCCCCTAAGCGGCCAGAGGATCTGAAGGCACCCGAGACCTGAAGAATCTGGGAGGAGGCCGGAACTCGAACTCCAGCTTGTAACCGGAAGACACCACTTGCTGAATTCACCTGTCCGAAACCTCTTGGACCCAGACCCGGGAGAAGAGTTGCAGCCGTCCCCCCCACCCGCAAGGGTAAGGGCACCCCCTCATTGCTGAGCCGGCTTGGCAGCGGCTTTAGGCTTAGAGCCCCAACTGTGTCCTTGACGGGCACGACCCCTGCCCCTGGACCAGGAATCACCTCTGGATGAGGAGAAAGCCGAACCCCTGCCAACTCTGGCCCCACGAAAGGACTGAGTGAAGGAAGCCGCCCCCCGAAAGGGACGACGCTGCTTCTTGCTCTGAGGTAACTTACCTCCCTTTGCCACCGAATCCAAATTTTTCTCCAAAGAGCCGCAACCCCAAAAAGGGAAGGGCCGTAAGTGACTTTTTGGACACAAAATCAGCCGCCCACTGGCGTAACCAAACCGACCACCAGATAGCCACAAGCAAGGCCGAAGTTCTGCTACATATCACCAATGTGTCATCCAAGGTGGTCAGTACAAAAGACAAAAACAACTCACATCGCTTAAGGGCGGTAAACTCCTCACTAGCCGGGTCAAGCCCGGAAGAGGTCACAGTCCTCTAACAACCGACCTGGCAGCTACCAATAAAAGTGCCGAAGCACAAACCGGCCGCAAGGCCGACCCAACACTGGCAAAACCATGACAAGCCATCTGGTCAATGCGTTTATCCTCACCATCCTTGAGAGTAGTGCAGTCTGGAGAATGCAGGATTGAGGTGCTGGACAACCCCAAAACAGGATCCACCTTGGGGGGGGGGGGGACGACCAGTGCTTCACCGCGTCCACCGGAAAGGGATATTTTTCGTCCCAACCAAGAGGAACGCCCGGAAGCCGAGTAGGCCTCTCCCATCCCTTGAGAATAATGCCATCAAAATGCTTTTGATAAGGGAATTCCAAGCGTGGTCACCTCAAAGAACTCCCCCTTCAGCGGAGGAGCCGCCTCAGGGGGAGAAAGAGCCAGGACCTCAAACATATGAGCCAGAACCTTAGAGGTATCCAAAGAATCCCCCTGACCCTGCTCGGTATCAGCACCAACAAACTGCTGATCATCGGACCCCTCTGACTCCTCAAACAGCTCGCCTTCCTCAAGCGGGGAGCAATCAGACCAATCCAGGGAGTCAAACTCATCCGCATCAAAAGCCTGCGTGGCTGTATACAAATGTTTTCTCTTAGCCGTGGCCTTTTTGGCAACAGCGCTGGAAAACAATTTTTCAAGATTGGCCAATCTGGCACACACCTCAGATTGCGACTCCCCACCCATGACCACATCACATGGGGTACGTATCAAGCAAGGGGGAGAAGGAGAAGAGACTGGCGGAGCAGAACCAGACGCCTGAGATCCGGACTGCCGCGTAATAGTCTGCTGCGCACAGGGTACACAAAGAAATAAATCATCCCCCGAAAGGGATACCCCACACCCCAAACACAGCCTGGATTGCCCCGAGGGGGGCACAAGCCCAGTATCCGGGGAAGCCTCCATATGGTGATTTTTTAAAATTAGGCACAATTCCCAGAGGGAATTACGCAGTAAATGCTACCCGGGATGCCCCTTTAAGTCCCACGTGGGAGGAAAATACAGACCCCTAAATTTAACCAGGGACCCTAGGACCGGGAGAACCCCCCTTTAATAGAAACAATGGTCCACCTGGAACACAAAAACAGACACAGCAATCAGACCACAGTAGCAAAAGTGCAAAGGGGTTAATAAACAAGCGTTGCCAACAACCCCAAGGAGGGGCATGGATATATATATATATATATATATATATATATATATATATATATATATATATATATATAAACTAATGAGGCCACTCACCGACCAAGGCCAGACCGTCACACACGCACACCTCGAAGGGGAAGAAAGGGCGCGTAAGCAGAGGAATAAGGAGGGCGGGCCGGCGCGGTTCGCGCGACCCTCCCGGCCAGAAGCCGGGACCTGAACAGCGGCGCCAGCAGCACGGGGGCGGGCCGTAGGCGATCACGCGAACGCCCGGCCCCGCCCCCCACGCCTGAGGGGAAGAAGCTCCCCCCGCCGCCATGGCAGGCAACAGAGGCCGGCGCCGCGGAACCGCCGGCGCAGTACATGATCAAACACGCACCACACACACATACAATAAAGGACCTAAAACATGAAAATCTTCAAGGGACAAGGCCCCCCCCCAAGGGTATCCAGGAGAGGGGGAAACCACGCTAGGGTGGAAGGCCAAGGGACAGGGCATCCCAAACCAGGGTCACCAACCCGAACCAGGGTCACCAACCCGGTTAACCGCCTTGTTATGGGGTCTCACGGAGGAGCGTAGCTCCTAAGCACCTAGGGTGCCAACTACCCTTGCCCAGACCAGCAACCTAGGCTGGGTGGCAAGTTAAATCAATAAAAGAATCCGGGCAGAAATAGATCAAATAGAGGGCCGGGAGTCACCCCGGCTACCTTGCAAGGAGGAGACATCCATCTTCTGACTTGCTCGCCATCTGCAGAGATGAAAGACTGGGGAATGAGTGGGAGGTCCCAGGTATTTATGGACAGGGAGGGTCTTACTTTTTTTATTGACATCTCTGCAAGATGGCCATCTACAGGTCAGTATACCCACATGTAATGAATGTTTTGAAGTGGGGTTTGTGACATACTTAGAATAGATTGGAGTAATAACCCCGGCCCCTTTCTGACAGAGGGACCTGACAGACGACCCCCATCTCCATAAGGCTTTGCACCGCGAGGACCAGAGCCTGAGCAGGCAGGGGGTTTTGAGGCATCCGGGACCTGATGAATCTTGGGGGCGGCTAGGCAGCGAACTCTATCTTGTAACCGGAGGACACAACCTCCTGAATCCACCGGTCTGAGACATGTTGCCTCCAGACATGAGCGAAGAACCTCAGCTGTCCCCCCACCCGGATGGGTGAGGATGCCCTTTCATGCCTGAGGGGGCTTGGGAGAAGACTTAGGCTTGGAACCCCAGGAGGATCCTGGATGGGCACGTCCTCTTCCTCAGAAGTCCCCCCTGTGCCCTGCAAAGGAAACCCCTCTCCCGCCCTGGATCCACGGTAGGAGGGATGAAAGGAACCCGAGCCCCGAAAGGGCCGGGACTGTCTTTTACGTTGAGGCAGCCTGCCACCTTTAGCAAACAGATCCAAGCGATCACCAAACAAACGCAGCCCCATAAATGGAAAACCAGTGAGAGCCTTCTTGGCAGCGTTGTCAGCTGCCCACTGGCGCAGCCAAACCGAGCAGCATATAGCAACCGCCAAGGCAGAGGTTCTACTACACATCCTAATGGTATCATCCAAGGCAGAAAGGATATAAGCCATAAAAACCTCACAATGCGAAAGGGCCCGGAACTCTGCACTAGAAGTATCATCAGGGGAACCATCCAACACATTCTTGAGCAGAGTCCTAAGTCTAAAGAAAGGGTCTACCAGCTCAGACCCCGGGGTCCACCCATTTAGCCGCTCAACAGAGCCATCAAGAAAATTGTCAGAAGTTTTATCACAAGGCTTTATTCAATGATCAAGACTACAAGAATGAAGTGATTGAAATGAAGGCACGCTTTAGAAAAAGAGGTTATCCCGAAGGTTGTCCAGAGAGCTGTGGATAGGGCTTCAGACACGCCCAGGGAGGAGTTACTCAGTTACAAAAAGAAAGTGATAAATAAAAGGGAAGAGAGTATATGGCTTCTTGATGGCGTTTCCTTCCCCTTGGCCAAGCAAGATATTGGGAGTGACGAAAGATCCCTGGATGCAATTTGGGCACACAGGCACCAGTAGAGCATATGGCCTCTTGATGGCGTTGCCTTGACCAAGCAAGATATTGAGAGTGATGAGAGATCCCTAGATGAAATGGATTACCAACAGTCCCTGAAGGATCAGCCCGGATGAAAGTCAGGTGGCGGTGACAACACATCCCCCTAGATTGGATTGGCCATATCATTGGAATGCGGCTCTTCCCTACAAAAGAAAACAAGGTTGTATGCGGATGTCTTACCTCACGGATTCAGTCCCGTACTCTGGACTCTGCATCTTGGATTTATTCCCATCCATAATAGGGACATTGTGTCTGACAGGGAGGGTGCAGGGACCCAAAGGTCCATGCCCTGATAAGGATTTTAGACCGCTTTGAGGGGCTGGAGGTAGTAGTATGAGAATACCAGTCCCATGCACCCTCTCCCCCTCTCCCAGGAGCCCTTGTTCCCAAGTTTGGCCCATTTTAGTTTTTATTTTTTAGTTTGTATCCCTCCTTTGTTTTTCGCCTTCCTTGTTCTCCCCCCCCCCCCCCTCCATACATCTTATATTGTACCCATTTCATTCAATCCAGTCTTTATTGATGGTCCAGTCTCAGTGTACGGAATGTTAGCCTTTATGATTAACAGGTATTAGCTCACTGGTAGATTTAGTTACTGTGTGTAGAGTAGAATTTATATTATAGCTTTATGTAGTGTGATTAGTTTTTAATTGGTATGTCTTGTATGCAACCATCTGCCCTGTTTAAATGCCCCAGGATGTCCTCTATACATAGGGACAGCCAGAACAGCTAATTAGGATTTCACTGGGAGGGGTGTATGTTGCGGGCAGTCGGTGGCAGGCTTATGACAGCCCAGACACTGCTCCGGAGCCTTGACAGCTGCTGGCGTGCGCGCTCCTAGTTGTGCGCGCGCGCGTACCCGGCAATACCGCACATGCGCGCTGTGTGCGCTCCACGCTGTGTTGCACCGGCCTCATGGCAACACAGTGGAGTGACACAGAAGCGCGTTCGGCGGGATGACGGGTGCGGGACGCCGCTGAGCCGGCCGTTTGACATGGGCAGCTGGCAACTTTTGAGTCCTGTAATTTGACAGGATGCTTGCATGAGCGTCACTTCCGCCCATACATCATACAGGGCCACTGCTGTCTGCACATACACACTTCCGCCCTCAGCTCATCCTGGCGGGAAATTCCCTCATTTCCAGGGCTGGGCACATAATATGGGGCTATTTAAAGGGGGACAGATGGAAATGAACCACACTCTGAGGAAGTGGCATTTGGGAGTTGCCACGCAACGCGTCAGTGGTGGTGACATGCTGGACATTGGAGTGGGACTCAAATATTGACCATGCGGTAATGTCCCTACGTTTCTGGATCAATACCCTATGTGATTGAAATGATTTGAGCTTTGACTATGGGAAGTCCTAGTCTCTCCTGAATCTGGATTAATATTCCATGTGACTGATATAGTTGGAGTCTTGATTATGGAAAGCTTTATCTTTGCCCGATTCTGGTAAGCCTCCCGTTTATCAGGTGGTGGATTTGCACTGGTTTTAACGAAAATCACCGGGTGTATGTAATTTGTGAAGATCATCATTTCAACTAATAGGACTTTATTTAGCTCTGTGCTTCCTTCACCAAAAATCATGCGGTAATGTAGATTGATCTTTGTTTTCATTAATACTTAGTAAGGATTGTGATTTAGTTTGGCTGCCAATGCGGCAGGCTCATACTACATATGCCCTGGAGCTTCATTTCTTCTAGCACTTGCACCTTTATGCACCTAGCACTTTCTCTCTTATTGATCTTATTGAGCATTGAGACTCATCTAACTGTTTCTTTATATGGATATATCTATAGTAGACACTCTTTTGACCTCATATGCACTATAATAGTGTCACTTGCAAAGCTCTTATGAAACTCCTGGGCATAAATAGATTAGATTTTTTACTTCTTGGGCTATAATATGGCCCTTTGTTAATACCATTTATTATTGACAATCAATATTTATCTGTTTAAGATTTCTAACGGGTTATATATCAGTAAGGATACAATTTCATTAGTCCAAATATCTCCTTTCCAGCAATTCTGTTTTTAATTGTTTTTGTGTGTGTTTAGATCAATATAGAATAAAGCCTTGTGATAAAACTTCTGACAATTTTCTTGATGGTTCTGTTGAGCGGCTAAATGGGTGGACCCCGGGGTCTGAGCTGGTAGACCCTTTCTTTAAACATATACATTTGCCTCACTCTTGGGGGTTTGGGTCCACATTAGCCAGCATCCAGCTTTTGATATATGTGATTGCATTTACGCTGTGCAGGTTTATCTTTTCTCAGAGTCCTAACAGTCCTAACAGCCACGGCCGTGATTGCAGAAGCACAGACAGGGCGCAGAGCAGTCCCAGCACAGGCAAAGGCATGGGAAGCCAGCTGATCAATGCGCCGGTCCTCACCATCCTTCAGGGTAGTAGAATCAGGGGAATGTACAACAGAAATGTTAGACAACCCCAAAACTGGAGCATCCACTGCAGGAGGGGCCGACCAACGTTTGACCACCTCGGTGGGAAAAGGATATCGCTTAGCCCAGCTCTTAGGTACTCCGGGAAGTCTGCTGGGACGTTCCCATTCCTTAAGAACAAGATTCTGGAAATGGGACTGCTCGGGGAACTCCAACCGCAGCTTAGCGGTATGAAACAATTCCCCCTGCTGCCTGGGGGCCGCAGCAGGAAGGGAGATAGAAAGGACTTCAAAAATCTGAGCCAAAAGTCTGTCAGTGTCATCTGAATCCCATGGGTCAGAGCCAGAATCACCATAACCCTTAGGCTGCTCATCAGATGACTCTGAATCCGAGAACAATTCCCCTTCTTCAAGGGGGGTATAACCAGCCAGATCAAAGAATTCCTCTGCCTCCATAGGGAAAATAGACACACCAGGCGCCAAACGCCCCCTCTTAGTAGAGGCCTTACGGGCCGTAGTATTAGCAATCAACTTCTCAATGCTAGCCAATCTAGAAGACACATCAGGTTGAGACTCCCCACTGGTATTCAGCTCACTGGGAGTCAAATGCAAGCGTGGAGGGGTAGGCGAAGCCATAGGGGCGCAGGCCCAGCCACCGGTAACCCAGAATGTAGCACAAGCACCTGCTGGGCGCAGGGTACACAGACCCGCACATCGTCAACTATAGGGGACACCCCGCACGCCACACACAGCTGGGCTTGTCCCGAAGGAACCCCGAGCACATTATCCTGGGACGCCTCCATATGGCGATTATAGCGGCACCATAGGCCGATAGGGATTCACGCTGTAAAGCAACCCGGGATGCCCCAATAGCCCGCTAGGGAAGTGGGAGGATTTAGCAAACTAGGTCTCAATAAGTTTGATAAAACTAAAAAGAGGGGGCAGGACCGGGAGAAACCAATATAATCTGACCCGCCTGCAAGACACAAGGTGAAGACCCTGTAAGTGACAATGGCAATAAAATATATAAAAAGACATGAACAACAGCCCGCAGGGGCACTCACGGACCGTGGTAGTTACACGCCAGCCAGCCAGCACGAGGAAGCAAAATGGCGCCGAGCAGACCTCGAGGGGCGGGCCGCGGAGACAGTGATGCAGAACGCGCCATCCGCAGGGCCCGCCCCCCCCAAAGAGCGTGAAGCCGCACACGTGACAACAGGAACCAATGATGGCGCAGCAGCGCCTGAGGTAATGTCGCCGCCAACCGCGGAACGCCGTACGGTGGCTGCGACAAATACAAAAGGCAACTATGCAACCAATTCATTGCCTTGACAGGTAAAAGGCATAATACAACAAGTGAAAGTGCAAACATACATCCACCCACCCCCCCTCCCCCGAGAACTACAAGGGAGAGCGAGGGAGGGTAGCGGCCACCAATATGGGACCCACCAACAGACAGGGGCGAAGGGCGGGAGGGGCATCCCATGCAGGCTCACTATGTGCCTATACCGCCTACCCTTTGGTGGGGGATTGTGGTGGAGCAGCGCTCCTAAGCACCAGACAGCGGTGCTGCCTATCCTCACCCGAACCAGCGCAGCCAAGGCTGGGAGGCAAAATAACATGGAACGGGTGGGAATAGTCCTACATGGCCGCAGGCTAATAGCCCCGCTCACCTGCGAGTAGAGTGTGACATATTCTTGTTCTTTGCAGTCCAGACTGCAGAGAAAATCTGGATAATTGTGGGAGGTCCCGGGTATTTATGGGGCCGGGAGGAGCCAATTTCGCTGTCTCTGCAGTCCAGCGCCAAAAATATTTTGACACATTGAAAACTGTAACGCTTTCCTGAGGGGTTAAGAACTCCCCATACTTCCTGCTTTGATCAAACCATGAGGGTCCTTATAAGAATGGCCTCTGGTATGTACATGGTGGTACAGGTTTACCAGATTTCGGATGGGTTTGTGGGAGCTGGGAAAACTCATCATGGCGTAGGATATGTTAATCGCACCATAAAAGAGGCCGAGTATTTTTAACTCACTGTTGCCTAATAAAACAGCAAAAGTCAATGCCGTTCAGGTTCTTCCTCTGGTTGGTTAAATTGTGGTTAGTAGTCAACAGACTAAGGAGTTATAATGAAACGTAACTTGTCACAATAATACAGCAGAACCTTTAACTGCCAGCCTACCTGGAGATTTTGTCACCCTTTGTTGCCAGACCATTTTTCACTATTTTGCGCTCCCCATGTTCAACTGTGATTTTTGAAGGGATTTCCAGGGATTTCCCAGGAAAGTGATATATTGTTTTTTTCAGCAGTCTGGGCTTTAACATGAAATGTCTTGTTTGTCATTTTTTAGGTGTATTCTCAATATTTTTGGATGAAATATGTGCAAAAAAACACAAACTATTTTTTACAATTTGTAGTATTTTTTTGTAATAAAAAATGTGTTTGTCAATAAAATCTTATTTCGTGTGAAACCCGAATTTCTCCCGGTTACAGCGGTACCATATATGTATTGGTAGACACCCTTTCCTGCCCAGAAGACTCCCCCAAACTGAAAAAGCGCTTTAGGGGATTTTCAGATAAAATACAACTATACTATACAATATGCGCACCTTGAAGTTTTTCAAGAAAAACAACCCTTTACATTTGAAATACCCCCAACAAACTATATATTCTCTGGAAGTATACACCTCAGGCTTTATAGGCGTTCCAGGCTTGTTGACATGGGTGCAGTTTTCTGGAAGTAATCCCTCAATGTATTCTTTGGTTGAACAGGGTTTCCCTAAAAAAAAAGAATAAAAAAGCAGAATCAAAACCACATTTTCCTAAAAAAAAACTATATACAAACAAGAAAAAAACTGAAAATCTGAAAAAACAACATGCCCTGAACAGAACAATACCCAGAATGCATAACTACTGTCAAGGGAAGAGTTGCCAAACACACCATAGTAAAGCATGTGCGTAACGTTAATTTTACTTCAAAATTTCAGCTCTGCAGACAAAGTGCACACCTTGTGCTTTTTCTACCAAACCAAGCCTTTACATTTGGAATATCCCCCATAAAATAAGGTAAGATTTTAGGGGCTTTCTGGGGGGTTTCACACAGCGGGGCCTCCCCGATCGGGGTGCCCCGCGGAAGTGGACCAACACTCAGGATAAAGAAAATCCTGGGTGTTGGTCCACTTTAAAATTTAAAACAAAAATGACGTAGGGTCCCCCCTCCCTAGTTTTTTTTTTTTTTTTTAATTTTAAGGGTTAGGCTTACCCTAACCCTTAAAAAAAAAAAATTACGTAGGGTCCCCCCTCCCAGGGGGAAGGAACCCCATTTTTTGGGGGGAATTTAAAGGGTTAGGGTTAGGCTAACCCTAACCCTTAAAATAAAAAAAAATGACGTAGGGTCCCCCCTACCCATCATAACCAGCCCGGGACCAGCTATGGGGGCTTGTAGGAACAGAGTGGAGGGGCCAGCTCTGGTGGCCCCCCCCCCACCCTGCAGCCTACAAGTCCACATAGCCTATGTGGACCCGGGCTCTTCTGTCCCCCCCCCCCCCCTGGGCTTTGGGGAGGCAGGTAATTGGGGGTGCTGGGGTTAATGGCAAATCACCCGCTAGTTGCAGGTGCCTTGCCAGACCCCAGCCTTGTGAACTGGTACAGGGGTCTCATGGACCCCTTACCAGTTCACAAAGGGTTAACAGTAAAATAAACACACACAGAGTAAAATTTTTTTATTTAAAAAAAAAAAAAATTTCTTCTTTACTCACCTCCGATCGTCAGCTCCTCTGTCCCTCGCTGATCTGATGACAGATGCCGGTGATCGGCAGCCAGAGAAGGAGGGGAGGCAGGAGATCAGAGGATCTCCTGTCCCCTCCTTCTCTCACCACCGATCACCGGCATCTGACAGCTGAGAGGCCTGGAGCTGTCATGATGCCGGCCGAGTGACGTCATAAGCCCCGCTCCCCAAAAGGGGCAGTGCTTCGCGGCAAGATGGTGGCGCCCGGAGGAAGAGGGGAGAGAGCCTGACAGGTTCTCTCCTGAAGATAGAGAGCCCTGAGGGGGGGGGGGGGGATCGGAGGCCCCCCGGGTGAAGAGGAGGGCCGGCGAGATCGAGCGCACATGGAGGTGAGTAAATGTCATTTTTATTTTATTTTTTTTACAGGAAAAGCCAGTGGCCGCAAAAACGGGGGAGCCTACTCCGGGCTCTCCCCTTCCTCCGGAGGATCCCCGACGGGGGACCGGAGCCCCCCAGGGTGAAGAGGAGACCCGGCCGGTTCGAATGAGGGGTCAGGTAAGTGTTTTTTTTTTAGGCGCTAGCAGGGGGCAAAGCCAGGCACGTAAATTTTACGTGGCTGGCGTTTAACGGTTGGAGAGGCAGCCACGTAAAATTTACGTGGCTGGCAATAGAAAGGTTAAATGTGGCCCAATAAATTTATGAGAATAGCAACATTCTTGCCCAGGTTTTATGTGGTCCTTATCTATCAATTGCGCCATTCAGCATCTCTCTAGTGCAGGGGTACTCCACCTCTCACCGGATGCCTTTAAATGGGCCTTTACAAAAAGTGGTTAAGGTCTGGGTGGAGGGTTGCCAAGGGGGAGAGGGGAGGTGGATAGTTAGAAATCAGCACACTCAGGGAGGGGCTATAGATTCCCCAGGCAAAATTACAAAAGGTTACAAAAGTTGGTGCTGAGTGGTATTAACAGGCGCTGACACTTGATAAATCAGGCTCCCCATGTGTCAAATTTACTATTTTGTGTTCTAAGAACCGATCAGAGAATATTGCTCAGGGCAGGGCAGAGCAGAGATCGGGGTGACTAGACGACCAAGGGAAAGCCAGTCCTCCCCCCTCAGCTGTTAATAGTGTAGGTCCACTTTAAGGGATCCAAAGTGGCAGATGTAGCAGTAATAAATCACCATATAAAACACTCAGATGGCAGCAAACCTAAAACAGTTTATTTAGCTCCCGATGGAGGAAGCTGGAAATCCTGAAAAAACAGCTTTCCAACTGAAATGAACAATGGAATAGAGGTTTGGATAAGAGCAGCAATATGCATAAAGGACACATCGCTGTTTCACATCAATCACGTATAGCAAAATAGAGAGAACAAAAAAAAAAAACTTCAGCAATGAATTCTGATTATCAAAACAGGCTAATATCAACCACACAGTAAATATTGTCTCTATAATTCCTAATAGATATGTGCCATACATTTATATTTATATATATATATATTTATAACCATGGGGCATAGAGTATAACAGGGGATATCTGTATAACATATTATGAAACTACTTCAGAATAAAAATGCACAGTCCATGGAACGAGGCAGTAGTAAATTGTATCTCCAGGAAGGAAAGGCTTATGCGGCATTAGACAAGGTGTGAGCACCAGCATTATGCTGTAGGTGTGCGGCTTGGACTGTACGTCATATGATTTACAGCCTAGACCTAAAGGACACAAAGCCCGACCATAGGTTACCTCCCACCTTACTTGATCTCTGGCTACCCCAAGTAAAAAAGCTTTTTCGGGTCTAGGCTTTAGATCGGCTGTAAAGACATTCAGAGAGCAGGAAAAGGCTCCCTTCAACTAAAAACCCTACATTTCTTGGGTCCAAAGGAAAAGAACCAGCACTCTAATAGTTCATGATTTATATCGTGAAGTACTAAAATCACGACGTTTTGGGGAATCAGTGGTCCCCTTTTTCAAGACGTGACAACAGCTGTTGTGCCGTTATCACGTGTCTTGAATAACCACTGAGCCCCCAAAAACATTGTCAGTTTGTGATTTTAGTACTTGACAACACAAGTCATGAACTATTAAGGAGTGCTGTTTTTTTTCCTTTGGACTGCGGCACCTCCGTGTATCAATGCACCCACCACCTTGAAAGGGTTAACATTTAAGTAACAGTGCAACTGTTACTCACATCCTACATTTCTTGGGGACCTGAGGATATGTCACTGCTCTGCTAAGCTGCGTGTGTCAAGCAGGGATCGTGCTAAGGGTGTGCATCAGATTAGGCAAGCAGGGGATTGCGGAATAACCCCAAGCCCAAAGACTCCTATACAGCAAAATGGGCGAGAATATCTGGAGCTTACATAAAAGGAACAGCTTTTTACATTTAGATCATAAAGGGGGTCATTTATATGAAGATTTTAAAGACCCCATGTAGCCAAAAACTCAGAATACACACTTTACTACCCCTGCATCACATCCATCAAGGTCTATACTTCCTTACAATTTGAGGCAATCTAGCTCAAAGCTCACACAGGACCCCCACTTCCCAAGCATTAAAGTAACTGTCTCGGCATTAAAAATAAAGTGTACTCCTTGTGGGACTCGGTCGCAGAAACAGTTAATTTTTATTCGAATTTAAGTTATTTTTATCCTCCTGCGATTGCAGTTAAAGTAATAACAGGTGTTGGTCCGGTTTATCTGGACTGAAAGTCTGCAGGTTAGAAAAGAGTGTGTTATTTTTTTGCCTGGATTGTTCCTTTAAATTAAACTATATGATCCACTCGCTGGATGTCAGGAGGCAGCTTACCAGCCACGGCTTCTGTGACTGGCCAGATTCCAGGCGGTCGCAGGGGCCTGTGTGGATACCTTGGAAAGTATCTTTTCAATAATCACGTATAAAAGATCCAGTCTGGTGTATTCTGTGTTTTGTTTTTGACTACAGAGGGTCTTTAATACTTCCCTACAGTTGTCCTTTGACAAAATGACTTTCAATGACCTTGAAATGTACAAATATGAAATCATCTGCATAGTTTCTTAGTGAGACGCTAAGCCAAGGCCAAATAGCTTGGATGACGTGGTCGGGTCAGTTTCTTCAGAGAGATGATAAAACACATGCAGCAAGCCAGCCGCATCGATCAGTGCCACAGACTTTACAAAATAAAAAAAAGGCCGGAGTCTTCGCAATTAAAAATGAAAAAGCAGCATCTGGCGGCACTGAAGGGATCCACCAGAAGGTGAAAAGCCTGAAGGCACCAAGGCAGCGACTCCAACCTACTGCCTAAACACATGTAAAAATAAAAAACACCAATATGCTAAAAAAATAAATCTAGTGATGACACATAAAATAAACACGATATGATAACATTGCAGGTCTGGTCCTGAACTGTAAGGCACCAGAAACTTCAAATGTAACCTAAACTGTCTCTTCTGTTTTATACAGAGTCCTGACATATTTGAAGGCATTTCACTGCAGTGGAGAAAGGGTGGTCAGCGTGTCCTTCATCTTATGTCATGATGCCAGTGGCTTTCTGGATCAGAGGTATCTGTGAAGATGGGGAAAAAGAAAAAAACGGAAACCTGAGATTACAAGAATGCAACAAATATGTACATTTCAGTTATGTAGCATCCTCAGGATTTCGACAACCATAAAGAAATAGTAACCACTGCGAAGGCCCTTCATGCCTGGCTACCAGAAAATGGAGTAAGCAGTGAGCTAAGAAAAAATACAATTCTGTGATTACTCACCTGTAGAATTGGTATTATGAGTATACAGCACGTCCTGCTCTAGATACGATTCCTTACGGTTGGGTTTACCTCCGCCAGATGGCGCTGGACTGCAGAGACAGCAAAAAGAGGCCCCTCCCAATCCCATATATAACCGGGACCTCCCACAATTCCCCAGTATTGAAAAGCAGTCAAAGAGAACCGGGAGAAGCTAAAACATCAACCAAAAAACTTCAACAAGTATAACAATCACCATAAAGAGGATCCAAGGATAAAGAAACCAGGGTGGGGTGGAGCAGGACATGCTGTATACTCATAATACCAATTCTACAGGTGAGTAATCACAGAATTGTATTATTCTAAGTATACAGCACGTCCTGCTCCAGATATGATTCCTTACGGTTTGGACATCCAATAGCAGTGTCTGTAAGATAGGGTGGGATCCCTAAAAAGGCAACAACGCGCAGTTCAAACCACTGGCGCCTGCAGAACCTTGCGGCCAAAAACAGCATCAGATGAGGCCCGCACATCAACCTTGTAAAACTTTGAAAAGAGATGAACAGAAGACCAAGTAGCGGCCTTGCAAACTTGTTCAACAGAAGCCTGGTGCTGAAAGGCCCAAGAGGCACCAATAGCACGAGTAGAATGAGCAGTAACACGGAAGGGACGAATCCTTCCCTTAGCAGAGTAGGCCCGACACACAGCCTGACGAATCCATTTGCTAATTGTAGACTTAGCAGGAGCCAGACCGTTCCTGGGACCAGCAGGGACCACAAACAAGGCATCAGTCTTTCTGAAAGATTCAGTAGCCACCAAGTAGAACTTCAAATTCCTGACCACATCCAGGGAATGCAAAGCCCTCTCCTTTGAGTTCCCAGGATTAGGGCACAAGGACGGAAGTACAAGGTCCTGATTGAGATGAAAGGCTGAAACCACTTTAGGCAGAAAATCTGGCTTAAGGCGAAACACCACCTTGTCCTGGTGTCTCTCAAAGTAGGGGGCCTGGATGGAAAGCGCCGCCAACTCCGAAACCCGCCTAACAGAGGTGATAGCCACCAAAAATACAACCTTAAGAGTGAGAATGGACAAAGCAGCCTCATGCACAGGTTCAAAGGGAGAACCCTGAAGGGCAGACAAAACCAAGTTCAAATCCCAGACTGGTAACATAGGCTTACGAGGGGGGCGCACATGAGTAACCCCCTGGAAGAAGGTCTTGACCAGATGATGTTGAGCAAAAGACCTCTGGAAGAAAACAGCCAAGGCAGAAACCTGACCCTTCAGAGTGCTAAGCTGAAGACCCAGATCCAAACCATGTTGAAGGAACTCCAGAATCCTAGGGTTGGAAAACACACGACAGGGAAGGGACTTGGACTCGCACCAGTCAATGTAGGCCCGCCAAATCCTATAGTAAATGGAAGAAGAAGATTTCTTTCTAGCCCTGATCAAGGTGTTAACCACAGCAGCAGAAAGCCCGTTTTCCATCAAGATGGAGGTTTCAGCAGCCAGGCCGTCAAAGCCAGCATTTGTAAATTGGGATGTCTCAGCCGCCCCTGAGTGAGAAGGTCTGGGTCCAGGGGCAGGGCGTACTGGTCTACTGCCAACTGCACAATGTCTGCGAACCCCACCTGTCTTGGCCAACGGGGGGCCACCAGAATTGCTGGCGCCCTTTCCTGAACCAACTTGCGCAGAACCCTGCCAAACAGGGGGAATGGCGGGAACACATACAGGAGATGGAAGCCCTGCCAAGACAGGTTCAGAGCATCCACCGCCAGAGCCAGAGGGTCCTGGGACAGAGAGACAAACTGGGAGCTTTCGATTGTGGCGAGATGCAAAAAGATCCACGTCCGGCAGCCCCCAACGGCGACACAGGGAACATTCTCCCAGGCGAGAAGTCCCCCTGCTCAGAAAGTCCGCCTCCAGATTCTCTACCCCCGGAATATACATAGCTGAGATGCAAGGGACATTGTCCTCCGCCCAGGACAGGATCTTGGACCCTTCCTCGAGGGCACCCTTGCTCCGGGTCCCCCCCTGATGATTGATGTAGGCAACCGCTGTCTGGTTGTCCGAGCGTACCTGGACTGGCCGGCCCCGAAGGTGTGGAGTCAAGTGGGCCAGAACCAACCTGACCGCCCTTCGTTCCAAGACGTTGATAGGGGCGTGGGCCTTCTGAGGTCCCCACAGCCCCTGGAATTTTAGGGACCCGTCAGACTGGCATCTCTCCCAACAGGGGGCCAGAAAGGATCTGCCCCCCAACAGGTTCCTTGAGTCCAGCCACCACAAGAGGGACTGCCGAGCTAGAGGGGACAGGGCAAAGGCCTGATCCAGAGACAGAGGGTCCTTGTCCCACACTGACAAGAGGTGGAGCTGAAGAGGTCTCATGTGGAACTGTGCATAGGGAACTGCCTCGAAGCAGGACACCATCATCTCCACCAGCTGCATCCCCTGCCGGATGGAGGGATGAGGGCAAGACAGAAGGAACTGAACCTGTGCTTGCAGGGCATCCACCTTCATGCCCAGAAAGGATGCCACCAGGGAGGGTGACAGGGAAGATTTGGGATGATTGATCACCCAGCCGAAGGATTCCAGAATGGTCACCACTCTCTGGGTATCCAGCTCTGCTTGCTGGAGAGACTGAGAAATAATGAGAAGGTCGTTGAGATAGGGAAGAATGCGAATACCCTGAGATCTGAGCAGAGCCATCACTCCCACCAGCACCTTGGTGAAAACTCTGGGGGCTGAAGTGAGACCGAAGGGCAGTGCCACAAATTGGTAGTGCTGATCCTCCAGTGCGAACCTGAGGAATCGCTGATGCCCCGGGAAGACTGGAACATGAAGGTAAGTGTCCTTGATGTCTATAGAGGTCATGAAGTCCCCTGGGCGCAGCAAGCTGACCGCTGAGCGCAGAGTCTCCATGCGAAAGCGCCTGGGTTTGACAAATTTGTTGAGAAGCTTTAAGTCCAGGATAGGCCTGATAGAACCATACCTCTTGGGTACCGTGAAAAGATTGGAGTAATAACCCCGGCCCTTTTCTGACAGAGGGACCTGACAGACGACCCACATCTCCAGAAGGCTTTGCACCACAACGACCAGGGCCTGAGCTGCCAGGGGGTTTTGAGGCATCCGGGATCTGATGAATCTTGGGGGCGGCCAGGCAGCAAACTATCTTGTAACCGGAGGATACTACCTCCTGAATCCACCGGTCTGAGACATGTTGCTTCCAGAAATGAGCGAAGAGCCTCAGCAGTCCCCCCACCCAGATGGGTGAGGGCGCCCCTTTATGCCTGAGGGGGCTTGGGAGAAGACTTAGGCTTGGCCCCCCAGGAGGATCCCGGACAGGCACATCCTCTACCTTTTCCCCAGAAGTCCCCCCTGTGCCCTGCAAAGGAAACCCCTCTCCCTGACCTGGAGCCACGGTAGGAGGGATGAAAGGAACCTGACCCCCGAAAGGGCCGGGACTGTCTTTTACGCTGAGGCAGCCTGCCACCTTTAGCAAACAGATCCAAGCAATCACCAAATAAACGCAGCCCCTTAAATGGAAAACCAGTGAGAGCCTTCTTGACAGCGTTGTCAGCTGCCCACTGGCACAGCCAAACCGAGCGGCGTATAGCCACCGCCAAGGCGGAGGTTCTACCACACATTCTAATGGTATCATCCAGAGCAGAAAGGATATAAGCCATAAAAACCTCACAATGCGAAAGGGCCCGGAACTCTGCGCTAGAAGTGTCATCTGGGGCACCATCCAACACACTCTTGAGCAGAGTCCTGACAGCCACAGCCGTGATAGCAGAATCACAGACAGGGCGCAGAGCAGTCCCAGCACAGGCAAAGGCATGGGAAGCTGATCAATGCACTGGTCCTCACCATCCTTCAGGGTAGTAGAATCAGGGGAATGTACCACAGAGGTGTTAGACAACCCCAAAACCGGAGCTTTGGGGGGGCTGACCAACGTTTAACCACCTCGGTGGGAAATGGATATCTCTTATCCCAACACTTAGGTACTCCGGGAAGTCTGCTGGGGCACTCCCATTCCTTAAGAACGAGATTATTGAAATGGGACTGCTCGGGGAACGCGGCTTAGCGCTATGAAACAATTCCCCCTGCTGCCTGGGGGCCGCAGCAGGAAGGGAGATAGAAAGGACTTCAAAAATCCTAGCCAAAAGTCTATCAGTGTCATCTGAATCCCATGGGTCAGGGCCAGTATCAGCATAACCCTTAGACTGCTCATCAGATGACCGAGTCTGAGAACAATTCCCCCTCTTCAAGGGGGGTATAACCAGCCAGATCAAAGAATTCCTCTGCCTCCATAGGAAAAACAGACACGCCAGGCGCCAAATGCCGCCTCTTAGCAGAGGCCTTACGGGCTGTAGTATTAGCAATCAACTTCTCAATGCTAGCCAATCTAGAAGACACATCAGGTTGAGACTCCCCACTGGTATTCAGCTCACTGGGAGTCAAATGCAAATGCAATCACCATATGGTGATTATAGTGGCACAGTTGGCCAATAGGAATATAAAAGCAACCCGGGATGCCCCAATAGGCCGTCTTGGAAGTGGAAGGATTTTAGCAATTAGGCCTCTAATCAAGTTTGTGAAAACCAATAGAGGGGGTAGGACCGGGAGAAACCTCTTATACAGTTTTCCCCGCCTGAAAGACATAAGCAAGACACCCCATAAGCGTCCAGCAATAAACATCAAGATCGAAGATAAGCCTGCCGGGGCAATCACGGACCGCGTAGGAAGACACCAGTCACGCAGCACGAGAGACCAAAATGTCGCCGAGAGTACCTCAAGGGGCGGGCCGCGGGGAAGGTGATGCGGAACGCGTCAACCAGGAGGCTCCGCCCCCCCCGAAGAGCGCGAAGTCACACGTGACCAACAGCCAATACCAGCGTAGCAGCGCCTGAGGTAATGTCGCCGCTGACCGCGGAATGCCACAAGGCGCGCGTCAGCAGCGGCAAATACAAAAAAGCACACCAGCGAATCCGAGGAAAACGATAGCGCTAACCAGGGTCCTGAACTCTAAAAATACAATTCTGTGATTACTCACCTGTAGAATTGGTATTATGAGTATACAGTACGTCCTGCTCCAAATCTAATACTTACAGTTGGGATATACTCCGCCAGATGGCGCTGGACTGCAGAGACATCGAAAATAGGCTCCTCCCGGCCCTTCAAATACCCGTGGACCTCCCACAAATCCCCAGCATTGAAAAGCAGTTAATGAGAAGCCGGGAGAATTAAACAACCCAAACTATCAACTATAACAATGATAATAATCACCATACAGCATACATACCTTGATGCAATCAAGGGTGGGTTGGAGCAGGACGTACTGTGTACTCATAATACCAATTCTACAGGCGAGTAATCACAGAATCGTATTCTTAGTATACAGTACGTCCTGCTCCAAATCTAATACTTACAGTTGGGACATCCAATAGCAGTGTCCATAAGTAGGGTGGGATCCCCAAGAAAAATCAGCAGCAGACAGTTTAAACCACTGCCGCCTGCAGAACCTTTCGGTCAAAAGCAGTATCAGCTGAGGCCCTAACATCAACCTTGTAAAAATTTGAAAAGGTATGAACAGAAGACCAAGTAGCAACCTTGCAAACTTGTTCAACAGAAGCCTGGTGCTGAAAAGCCCAAGAGGCACCAATAGCACGAGTGGAATGAGCAGTAAGGCGGAAGGGAAGATTCTTCCCCTTAGCAGAGTAGGCCTGAATCACAGCCCGACGAATCCACCTGCTGATAGTAGACTTGGCAGGAGCCAAACCCTTCCTAGGACCAGAAGGGACCACAAAAAGAGCATCAGTTTTCCTGAAAGGTGCAGTAGCCACCAGATAGTACTTCAGGCACCTAACCACATCCAAAGAGTGCAAAACCCTCTCCTTAGGGCACAAAGAAGGAAGAACAATATCCTGATTCAAATGAAAGGCAGACATTACCTTAGGCAGAAAGTCAGGTTTGAAACGAAACACCACCTTGTCCTGGTGTCTCTCGTAGTAGGGGGGCTGATTGGAAAGCGCCGCCAACTCAGACACACGCCTGACAGAAGTGATAGCCACCAGAAATACAACCTTGAGCGTAAGAATGGCCAAGGCAGCATCCTGCACAGGTTCAAAGGGAGCACCCTGCAAGGCTGACAGAACCAAGTTCAGATCCCAAACAGGCACCATAGGCTTACGTGGGGGGCGCACATGAGTGACCCCCTAGAAAAAAGTCCTGATCAGAGGGTGCTGAGCAAAGGACTCCTGGAAGAAAATAGCCAGGGCAGAAACCTGACCCTTCAGAGTACCGAGTTGGAGCCCCATCTCCAACCCATGCTGCAGGAACTCCAGAATCCTGGGAATAGAGAACACACGACAGGGAAGAGACTTAGACTCACACCAGTCAATGTAGGCACGCCAAACCCTGTAATAAATGGAAGAGGAAGACATCTTCCTAGCTTTGATCAAAGTATCCACAACCGGAGAAGACAGCCCCTTCTCCATCAAGATGGAGATTTCAGCAGCCAAGCCGTCAAAGCCAGAGTTTGTAAATTGGGATGGCATAGTGAGCCCTGAGTGAGCAGATCTGGCACCAAGGGCAGAGCGTACTGATCTACCGCCAGCTGTACCACGTCTGCGAACCACACTCTTCTTGGCCACCAGAATTGCTGGCACCCTTTCCAGAGCAATCTTGCGCAGAACCCTGCCCAGCAGGGGGATTGGAGGGGAGACATACAGGAACTGAAAGTCCTGCCATGACATTGCTAGCTTTTCCGAGGTCAAGGCCAGAGGATCCTGGGACAGAGAGACAAAAGCTGGGAGCTTGTGATTGCGGCGGGACGCAAACAGATCCACATCTGGTTGGCCCCAACGGTGACACAGAGATTGAAACACCCTGCTGCATGGGGACCATTCTCCCTGGCGAGAGGTCCCCCTGAACAGGCAGGCCCCGAAGGCGAGTAGTCAAGTGAGCCAGAACTAGCCTGATCGCCCGCAGCTCCAAGACATTGATATATGTGTGGGCCTCCTGAGGGCCCCACCTCCCCTGGAACCGCAGGGACTTCCAGAAAACCCCCCAACCTGACAGACTGGCATCCATGGTGACCGTCTCCCAGAAAGGATCTGCCCCCCCCAACAGGTTCCTTGAGTCCATCCACCACGAGAGGGACCTCCTGACCACAGACCCTGTCCAGGGACGCTGGGTCCTTGTCCCATACTGACAATAGGTGAAGTTGCAGGGGCCTCAAGTGGAACTGAGCATAAGGGACCGCTTCGAAGCATGCCACCATCAGGCCCACCAGCTGCATCCCCTGCCTGATGGAGGGATGGGGACAAGCTAGGAGGGACTGAGCCTGTGCAATCAGACTGTCCACCTTCTGTTGAAGATCCTTGCCTGAACTGTATCCAGATTCATTCCTAGGAATGGAGTTACCAAGGAAGGTGACAGTGAGGACTTGGGGTGGTTGATCACCCATCCAAATGACTCCAGAGTGGACACCACCAGCTGAGTATCTCACTCTGCCTGATGTAGAGACTGGGAAGTGATGAGGATGTCGTCCAGATAGGGAAGCACGCGGACGCCCTGACATCTGAGCAGATACATCATGCCAGCCAGCCCCTTGGTGAACACCCTGGGAGCTGAATTGAGGCCAAAGGGCAAGGCCACAAACTGGTAGTGTTGATCCATCAGAGCAAACCTGAGGAACCTTTGATGACTTGGGAACACAGGAATATGAAGGTAAGCATCTTTGATGTCCACAGAAGTCATGAAATCCCCTTGGCGCAGGGAACTGATGGCAGAGCGCAGAGTTTCCATGCGAAAGCGCCTGCCCCTGACAAACTTGTTGAGGATCTTCAAGTCCAGTATGGGCCTGACTGAACCATCTTTTTTGGGTAATGTGAATAGGTTGGAATAAAAGCCCTTGCCTTTTTCTCTTAAGGGGACCTGGCAGATGACCCCCAGCTCCAGGAGGCCTTGCACTGCTTGCACTAGCTCCTGAGCTGACACAGGGTCCTGAGGAATCCGGGATCTGATGAATCTTGGAGGGGGACAGGCAGCAAACTCCAACTTGTAACCGGAGGACACTACCTCCTGAATCCACCGGTCTGAGACATGAAGCCTCCAGACGTGAGCGAAGTGCTGCAGCCGTCCCCCCACCCGGATGGGTGCGGGCGCCACATCATGCCTGAGGGTGCTTGGGAGAGGATTTTGCTTTGGGACCCCAGGAGGAGCCAGGACGTCCATGTCCTCTGCCTCTACCCCAGAAATCTCCCCGGGCCCCAGGGAAAGAAACCCCCCTTCCCTGTCTTGCACCACGGTAAGGGGAGGAGAAGGAACCCTGACCCCCGAAAGGGCCGAGATTGCTGCCTGCGCTGGGGTAACCTGCCTCCCTTAGCAAAAAGGTCCAGGCGGTCTCCAAACAGACGCAGTCCTTTAAAGGGAAACCCAGTGAGGGCCTTCTTGGCAGCATTGTCAGCAGCCCACTGGCGCAGCCAAACCGAGCGGCGTATAGCCACCACAAGGGCAGAAGTTCTGGCACACATTCTGATGGTGTCATCCAATGCTGATAGGACAAAATTTACAAAAACATCACAACTGTAAAGTGCATTAAACACCTCACAAGGCAAATCATCAGGGGCACTATCAAGCATATTTCTGATAAGGGAGGCACAGACCGGGCGCAGCGCTGTCCCCGCACATGCAAAGGCATGGGATGCCAGCTGGTCAATGCGCCGGTCCTCAGCATCCCGCAGGGTAGTAGAGTCAGGGGAATGCATGACAGAGGTGTTAGATAGCCCTAGGATCAGGGTATCCACCTCGGGGGGGGGGGGGGGGGGATGACCAACATTTAACCACCTCAGCCGGAAAGGGATACTTCCTATACCAACTTTTTGGAACCCCGGGAAGTTTACTGGGGCGCTCCCATTCCTTGAGCACAAAGTTATGGAAATGTGCCTGCTCGGGAAATTCCAAACGTGATTTTGCTGTATGGAAAAGCTCCCCTCTTTGCCTGGGAGCCGCAACAGGGAGAGAGATAGACAGAACCTCAAAAATCTGGGTCAATAATCTGTCAGTGTCATCCGGGGCCCAGGGGTCAGAGCCAGACTCGTCATGACCCCTTGGTCTCATCAGATGAGCCTGAATCAGAAAAGAGCTCCCCTTCCTCAGACGGGGTATAGCCACAAATATTCCAAAGCTCTTCAGTTCCCATAGGGAAAACAGTGACATTAGGCGTCAAGTGCCGCTTCTTAGCAGGGGCCTTACGCGCTAAGGACTTAGCAATCAACTGCTCAACAGTAGCCAGTCTAGAAGACACATCAGGCTGAGAATCCCCACAAGTATGCAACTCAGCAGGAGTGAGATTTAAGCTTGGGGGAGTAGGTGAAGTGAAACGAGGTGCAGCCACTGGCAGGCCAGATTGCAATGCAAGCACCTGCTCAGCACAGGGTACACAGACCTGCGCCTTGTCAGCGTCAGCATGAGGCTGCCCACACGCTACACACAGCCGGTCTTGTCCCGAAGGGACCCTGGTCACATTATCCTGGGATGCCTCCATATGGTGATTATAGCGGCGCTATACACAGATAGGGAATAACGCTATATAGCAACCCCGGATGCCCCAATAACCCGCTAGGGAAGTGGGAGTATTATTTTTACAAAGCCTACAAGTTATATACTAATACAGGGCCGGGAGAAGCCAAAAAGGGTTCGCCCCGCCTGAAAGACATAAGCAGACAAGACTTGTAAGCACACAGTAACAAAAAGTGAAAGATATAAAGCAGCCCGCGAGGGGACTTACGGACCCCGGTAGGTAGGGGTCCGTCGCGCATGGCCCAAAGGCAGGATAAAGATGGCGTCGGTATACCTCGAGGGGCAGGCCGATATCAGCGATGACGCGGAGTGCGCCATAGACGGGCCCGCCCCCCCAAAGAGCGCGAAGCCAGAACGTGCAAGCAGCTAATGATGGCGCACCAGCGCCTGAGGTAATGCCGCCGCCAAGCGCTGAACCAAGTCAGCGCGTGGCGGCAATTAAAAAAAAAAAAAAAAAAAGACAGTAAAGACAAGTCAGCGCGCCGGCTGACACAAGACTAAACAGAATGGAAAAAAGGTGTAAAACACAGAATGCATAGCATACTTATATACACCCCCCCCCCTCTTTTTCCCCGAAGACTACAAGGAGGATGAGGGAGGACAGCGGCCACTTAAACAAGGCCCATCGATGGGCAGGGGCAAGGGGGCACTAGTGCGGGAGGGGCATCCATAGAGGCTCACCATAAGCCTGAACCGCCTACCCTTTGGTGGGGGATTGTGGTGGAGCAGCACTCCTAAGCACCTAACAGCGGTGCTGCCTACCTTCACCCAACCAGCGCAGCCAAGGCTGGGAGGCATATTACTGGTGGAACGGGTGGGAATAATACAACTCTGGTATTATATGCAGACAGTACGTCCTGCTCCATACATAGTCCTTAAATGTGGGTATACCTCCGCCTTCAGCGCCGTGCACTGCAGAATCATGAAGAAAACAAGCTCCTCCCGGCCCCACATATACCGAGGGACCTCCCACAAATCCCCAGCATTGAAAAGCAGTGAGAGAAGAAGCCAGGAGGAAAACAACCACCCAGAGTCTGGCAATAATATCCAAGATAATAATCGCCACACAGGGGATCCAGAACAAGGTGAATCAGGGTGGGGTGAAGCAGGACGTGCTGTCTTCATATAATACCAACTCTACAGGTGAGTACTTCACAGAGTTGTATTATTCTAAGCAGACAGCACGTCCTGCTCCAGACATAGTCCTTACATGTGGGACATCCAATAGCAGTGTCCATAAGTAGGGTGGCATCCCCATGAAAAAAGGCACAGCCAACCAAAACAGCGCTATCGCCTGTAACCTTGCTACCAGGAGCAACTAGAGCAAAGCTCTAACTTAACTTATGAAGCCTTACAAGGCTAATGAAACACGAGCAGAGAACTAGTCAGCCTGCTCAACAACCAAGTGCATAAGGCCCAAACGAAGCACTGGTAGAAGAAATCCAAACCAAGAGAGAAGAATGAATCTCCCTTAACAAACAGGCCAGAGTAACAGCCTAACCATGCTACTAACGATAACAGGGTAGCCCTGGCAACCATAGAACCTTTCCCGTCAGGGAATACGAATCCTGGTCTCGGCGAGACCAACGTAATACTGAACACGAGCTAACAAGGCTCCTCAAGAGCCAACATGATAATCAGGAGCTCAGAAGGGCAACCAGCCAAGCAAGACCAGTCCAACAGACTCCCATACTCATGGGAGTAACCAGATCCTGCTGCAAGAAGGATAGTGACGTCTATAAGCCCAACGGGCATAGCCCCAACCCTGGACAGGAAGCAGTCCAGAGGTTCCCAATGCCTATTGAGGGATATAGATCCCTTTTAAGCTCAGAGTAAGCAGAACACCAGTCCAAAGACCATAGGTTCTGGAATCGAGAAGAATAACCACCCTCCGCCTGGACTCAAGCTTGGTGCAAGGCAGACACATCCTCACCAGACGGTGTACAGATATAAAGAGCTGTAAAAAATATAAAAAGGACTAGGCTAAGAAAGCCGTCTCCTATGGCACGACCCCAGACTGAGGCACCCGCCCCGAAGGAGTCATCTGAGGCAGGGAACAGTTCAGACAAGAACCTGAATAAGACACAGGCAAACCCTTAGCAGGGTAACAGGATAAGCAACCCCCCCAAGGGAGCTTAGAATTCTCTGGGGAATGCGCCTGAGCCACCCCTGAGGAACGCCGAAGTTTGAAACTAGTCTCTACAGAGGACAAACAGGGCGAGCCCTGGAACCTCTCAAGGAACTGAGTTGGGAGACCAACTCCAGCCATGCCATAAGAACTCTAGTACCCATGGGTAAGACCCATCCAACTAGGGCGCCAACTCCCAACATAGCTGGTAGAAAAGGGAGAAGAATAAAAAAGGGAGGGATCTAGACCCAACCCTCCAAAAAGAAGAGACACCCAGAGGGAACATTTCTGATAGGGTGAATAACGATCGTCCAAACCCTGTGAAGGGAATGACGTACTAAGGAGCCTAACTAGGCATAACAGCCCACATGAGAGGGCACACAGTACAACTGTCTCCAGCAGAAAATGCGAACCAAACCACACAGGGCCACTCATGGCCCCCAGTGCAACAGTTCACCCTTGCCACAGCAAGCCTGTGCAGAACCCCACCTAGCAGGGTGTAAGAAGGGTCAGACAAAGGGTAGAATACCCGGACAAAAGGCCAGACTAGGTCACCGTGACCAAGGCCAGAGAGTCCTGGGACAATCACCCAGGGCAACGAATCAGGACCTTAACCAGGACAGAGTCTCTGTAACAGTCACAGGGCCACGGCCCCAACCAGTAGGCTCATTGAGACACTAGGGAAGGCCCTCCCAGCACAGTAGGACAGCCAACGAGCCAATACCAATCAAGCGCAAGGAGTGTAAAAAACCTCCACTGGATCAGAACCAGACCTTCTCGGATAAAAGCTGGGACAGGCCACTGACCAGACAGACCAAGAGTCCCCAAGAGACAAGGCCTAAGGGAAACAGACCAGCAAGCTAGGGCCCAACAAGGCACAATGTGATGACCTACCAATGGTATGAAAATGGGCCCCCCTAAAGGGGCCCCCCTTAGGTACCTCAGGGAAATTCATAAGGAATAGAACCCCTTTAGTGACCCTGCCAGACCTGGTCCCCATGGCGACCATCTACAGGGATAGCAAGAAGGAAGTGATGTCCATCAACAACTTCCATGAGTAGACCAACCAGAAGGGAACCCCCATAAAAACAGGGGGAACGTACTGATCTATTTCCAGGGGTGTTGGAACCCCATCCAGGATAAGTAACCCAAGGTGCCGCAGGCCCCAGGGGCATCTGGGAAAAGGAACAGGCTCGAGCCGCCAGCAATAGGCCCACCAGCCGCAAGGTGAATGTAATGAGATTACAGAGGGCAAGGCCCCTTCCATACCAAGGCACCCAAATCAGAAGGGAGGGTTGAACCTGGACCCATCTAAATGCCACCCCATAGGGAGAGTATGAATCAGATTACACCAAGTAATAGATGTGCCTAAGCACCAATCCAAAAGACTCCAAGAGAGCCCCAAGTCAAAGTAGAAACTAGTGCGGACAGCACCGGTGAATGAGCATGAAAGAGCTCCCATACTCGCCTTGGCGAGCCATCTGGGAACAGGGGAGGGACCCCAGACAAGACCCTAATATAAAGAATGGTCCTGTAACACCGGCTGGAAAAAAGGACTAGGCATCCAGAGGGAACAAGGGATCGAAGGGGAAAAGGATCCTTGCAGGCATCAAGAGGTTCACTTGACAAGGGCGCCTGCGGCCCAACAGATGGATACCAAGTAGGCAGATCCCATGGAACCTAGATGCCCGGTCTAGACCGCCGGATCTGGGCAGACTGCGTCATCCCGGGGGAAGAGCAGAGTGAATGCAATTATCAGCCAAGGCCACCCTAAAAGAAGGCCCAGACCCTCTAGGCCAAACAACCTGTTTCCAATCACTAAAGGATACAACGGGGACTAGAATACCCCTGGATAATTTTGAAGGGAACTGCCCAGAACACTCCATTCTTTCAAAAACCACGTCCAGGAAGGCCATCACCTGCCATCGCCCGAACAAAGAATGGCATCCTGCCATAAGAGCCAAGTCCTGTGGCAGTTCCCTTGCCCGCAGGGCGAGGGCGTCCCTACATGCTTGTGAGGTTTTGGCAGACTTTGGTTTTGACCTGCCAGAGGTCCCAGGGCGATGCCTGCCTCCCCTGGAACGAGCTTCCACTCCAAAAAGTTGGAAGCACACTTCTGGTTCTCTTTTAACAGAAACATAAGGAGGGGGCGAGGGGTCCCTGCCCCTGGGCTGCCTGGCTGACCGTCTGCGCGAGGGCGCCTTACCCTTTTTGCCAAAAAGGTCCAACCTGGCCCCGAATAAGCGACGTCCTCGAAAGGGAATAGCAGTAAGAACCTTTTTAGGGTCATTGTCAGCCCCCCACTGTCGCAGCCAAAGCAGGCGACGAATGGCCACCACAAGGGCCGAGGTTCTAGCACACATTTTAATGGTGTCATCCATTGCTGAGAGGATAAATCTCACAAAAACGTCACAATCTGACAGTGCGTTGAAGACCGCACAAGGGAGATCCTCCGGCAGTTGGTCAATTATCTTCCTGAGCAGCGTCCTGGCGGCCACCGAGGTAACAGCCGCAGCACAGACCGGGCGCAGAGCCGTCCCTACACTAGAGAAGGCATGGGAGGCCAGTCTGTCCATGCGCCGGTCCTCAGCATCCCGAAGGGTGCGAGAGGGGGAGGCCGCCATGAAGGGAGGGTTAACAACCCCAATAATTGGAGCATCCACCTCTGGAGGAACTGACCATCGTTCAACCAAACCCTGGGGAAAGGGGTACTTCCAGTCCCAAACCCCCGGAACCCCTGTGAGTTTACAAGGGGATTCCCATTCCTTAGATATAAGATACTGGAAATGATCCTGATCCAAGAATTCCAGGTGCGGCGTCGCCGTGTGGAAACTCTCCCTCTTGGGCTTGGGAGACTCTCCCGGAGGAGAGATGGACAGCACTTCAAAAATCTTAATGAGTAACTCATCAGTTTCACACAGGCCCCAGGACTCCGGACCAGAACCGTCGCGGTTCCAAGACAACCCATCTGAAGAACTGGACCCTGAGAACAGATCACCATCCTCGGACTGATCAAGATCCTGCATAGCGGCAGGTTCTTCGGTTTCAGTGGAAAACCTATAGCTAGGTTGCGTTTCTTCCCAACGCCCAAGCGCTCTGCCAAGCCTGACATAATATGCTCCGCGGTGGAAAGCTTGCGCGGCACTACTTGCTGGTCATCCCCGCTCGAGTGCGACTCATCAGGAGTGAGATTCAAGTCCGGGGAGACAGGTGTATTGAAGCGAGGTGCAGCTACTGGTAAGCCTGATTGCAGGGCCAGCGCTTGTTCAGCACACGGTCCGCAGACCAGTGCTCTGTCAGTGTCAGCGTGGGGTTGTCTACACATGGTACACAGCCGGTCTTGTCCCCTCGGGACCCCGGACAACAAATTCTGAGATGCCTCCATATGGTGATTAATCTAGGTAATATGCCGGAAGGGATTTATGCTGTAAGCAACCCTGGATGCCCCAATACCCGCTGGGAATGTGGGAGATTCTAATATAACCCTGTGATATCAGGCCGGGAGAAGCCACTGGAAGCTTGGCGTCTGAAAGACATAAGGGGAAAGGAGGGTGTCAGAGCCATGCGCAGCACAAAAAGAAAATTAAACAAACGCCCGTGAGGGCACTTACAGCAACCAAGGGAGAAGGAGGATCGTGACCATGCGCGCGCGGGAGACCGACAAAATGGCGCCAGCGAACCTCGAAGGGCGGGCCAGAGCTAAAGGGGACGCGGAACGCGCCAAACCAGACCACGCCCACCCCGGAGAGCGCGAAGCTCCGCGGAACAAGACAGGAAAAGAACAGAAATAAACGCCATGGCGTCGCGAGACAGAGCCGCCTTACACGCCAAGTCACATATTTTAAAGGCGCTGCGGCCAACATAAAAATAAAGTTTAAAGTGCGGCTCTGACCCCCGGAAACCGATAGGGCTAAGGCAAGGCGTGTGATATGGCAAGATTAGGCCAACGTACACAACCCCCCCCTCTTTTTCCCCCCAACTAATGGGGGGAACTAAGGAAGAAGGTGACCCAGCACTCGGGGCTCACCGCTACATGGGGCGTGGAGCAAGGTGCGGGAGGGGCATCCACTATGAGGGATTGCGGTGGAGCATGGCTCCGTAAGCACACTAGGTGCTGCCTACCTTCACCCGACCAACGCAGCCCAGGCTGGGAGGCATGTTACTCACAAAGAGGACGGGTGGAAATAGTCCCGCAGGGCCTCGGGCTGTCAAGCCCCGCTCGCCTGCGAGAGCGTGATACTTCATGTCTTCGCAGTTTCAGCACTGCAGAGGAATCTGGGGATTTGTGGGAGGTCCCTCGGTATATGTAGGGCCGGGAGGAGCTTGTTTTCTTCATGATTCTGCAGTGCACGGCGCTGAAGGCGGAGGTATACCCACATGTAAGGACTATGTCTGGAGCAGGACGTGCTGTCTGCTTAGAATAGTCCTACAGGGCGAGTAGAGAGCCATTTCTCGTCCTTCGCAGCCAGACTGCAGAGAAATTCTGGGGATTTGTGGGAGGCCCCCGGGTATTTGAGGGGCCAGGAGGAGCCTATTTTCGATGTCTCTGCAGTCCAGCGCCATCTGGCGGAGTATATCCCAACTGTAAGTATTAGATTTGGAGCCGGACGTACTGTATACTAAGAACAAACAGTATAAGCATTCCATGCCCCATATACACCCCCCCCTCCCCAGAACGACCGGGGAGAACGAGGGAGGGCGGCGGTCATCTAACCCAGGGACCCACCGAAAACCCGGGCGGGGGGCGGAAGGGGCATCCCAATTAAGGCTCACCATAAGCCTGCACCGCCTATACTTTGGTGGGGGATTGCGGTTGGAGCAGCGCTCCTAAAGCACCTGGCAGCGGTGCTGCCTACCATCACCCAACCAGTGCAGCCAAGGCTGGGAGGCAGTTTAAAGAAATGAAACGGGCGGGAATAGTCCTACAGAGCCGCGGGCCCGCGAATAGAGAGAACCGTCTTCTTGTCTTTCGCAGCCGACTGCAGAGAAGATCTGGGGAATTGTGGGAGGTCCCGGGTATATAAGGGAACGGGAGGGGCCTCTTTTTGCTGTCTCTGCAGTCCAGCACCATCTGGCGGAGGTAAACCCAACCGTAAGGAATCATATCTGGAGCAGGACATGCTGTATACTTAGTATATAAAGGCAATGCCAGGAGATGTGATTACTCAAAATCAGGTGATGGGCCATGGGTTCAAGTCAACACAGTTTAATTTTATTTTTTTATAGAAAAAAAAAAATATACTAGAGGTTCCCTTTTTTGATTCATGTGATTCAGCAAAGAAAAAAAATATGAGATCCCTTGCAAAAAGTGCAAACAATGGTGTCATTCAGCACTGGTTTGAATGTTTTTGAATATTTAAACCTGTCCTGTGCAGGTTTCAAAAATATCACAAGCTTCAGATTTTTTTTAACCTAAATAAATCTGTTATAAAGACATGCAGCGTTCACTTTTTTATTAAAATAGTCAGAAATTAATGTATAACAGACGGCACCTCTACCTCCAGGCCTGGGCATTGGAGGTGCAGTGGAACCTTGTACCCATCATCATGGGACAGGTGTTCATCCAGGGGTGCTGCCGACAGCGCCAATTAAAGAAAAAAAAAAAAGGCTGTAAAAGTTGCTTTAAGATCAGTGGGTCAAAATAAACCGTCATGTAAGTTACTTAAATAAATAGTAATCGGACAGCTAAAGGGTTTTCCTTATTGGTCATCTTAGTGATGCCCCTGCAAGACACAGCCACTAACCTTCATCAGATCCACACCAGTTAGAGCTTGAACAGAAGCAGGAACTTCAGCTAGCAAACGGTTCATTTCCCCAGTAATCTTACTGTTATCCCCAGAAAGAATGACAATTTCATCCACTTTGGCTAGTGGAGCAGATATTTTGGCAGCAATCTGTAAGAAAAAAAATAAGAAATATATATCAAAAATGACGAAAGGGAAACATGAGCGCAAAGTTTGACTGAGGGCGTGTAACATCTAAAATGTGTAATGAACATCTCTGCTACTACTGTATTTTTACCTTTTTTGTATGTACTTTCGATTCTGAATAAAGAAATAAATGCAGAATGTTTTATCTATGTGCATGTGCTGCACATTGCAGACAAAAGCACATAATCCATTATGAAAACTAAATATACCAAAACTAGGAGCATACAGGGGAAAGCACAATCCAATTCAAATAGTCAATTGCCAGCTTGCTGGATATCTGGCACCTGACTGCCCAGATCAAGAGCCTCTTTTTGGGATCACAGTAGGTTTAAAGTGGACCAAAACGCACCTTGGAGTCTAAGACATCAGGGCAGGCTTACTCCCTCCTCCCGGGGCACCCCGAACTCTGATTCCTCGCTCTGTGAAGCCCCCACCCAAGTCACCCAATAATCTTACTTTTCCACCGAGTCCACAGTGCATGCGCATCAATTATTACTTGTCTCTCTTCTTGGCTGTGTGTGGCCCCGTCCGCAGTAACTAAAGCCACGGCTAAGATTCCATTCAGCTTCTCTAGCAATACGTTAAGTGCAGCTGGACAAGCTGGCTGGACGGGTGGCTGCGCTGTGGCCTCGAGGAGAGTTGAGTAAGATCGGCGTTCTGTGGGGCTTCACACAGCAGGGCACCCCAAACCGGGGGGGAAGGGGGGTGTCAGCGTGAAGGAGCAAAATCTGGGATAGTGAAAATCATGGCTTTTGGTCCACTTTAACTTTCCGGGCCCCTGACATCTGAGGTTCCTTTACCCAATAGCAGTAGCCCAAACATATTTATGGGGCTAGTATCTTCAGAACACAGGCAAACGAAAGGATATTCGGGCGGTTCAATGTGTTATCGGTTATACGTTTTGTCAGCACTAAGTGAGCGTCCGTGAGCAACAGACTAAACCGCTTCTGTAAGTGGCAGGGTGACAAGTGCAGCGCTACAAAGAAAGGGGGGCAATAATACAATTCTGCGATTACTCACCTGTAGAATTGGTATTATATGTATACAGCATGTCCTGTTCCAGAATAATCCTTACTCCTGGGTTATACATCCACAAGATGGCTCTAGACTGCAGAGACAGAAAAGTGGCTCCTCCCGGCCCCTTATATACCAGGGACCTACCACAAATTCCCCAGTATTGAAAAGCAGTTAACAAAAAGCTGGGAGAACTATAACCAGATCAAAATTGAACAATCACGATACAGAGGTAACAGAATAATGATAACAAGGGTGGGGTGGAACAGGACGTGCTGTATACGTATAATACCAATTCTACAGGTGAGTAATCACAGAATTGTATTATTCTAAGTATACAGCACATCCTGTTCCAGAATAATCCTTACTCCTGGGACATCCAATAGTGTCTGTAAGGTAGGGCAGGATCCCCAAAAAGTAACAGCGGGCAGTTTAAACCACTGCTGCCTGCAGAACTTTGCAGCCAAAAGCAGCGTCAGCTGAGGCCCTAACATCAACCTTGTAAGACTTAGAAAATTTATGAACAGAAGACCAAGTAGCGGCCTTGCAAACTTGTTCAACAGAAGCTTGGTGCTGAAAAGCCCAAGAAGCACCAATAGCACGAGTAGAATGAGCAGTAAGGCAGAAGGGAGTATTCTTACCCTTAGCAGAGTAGGCCTGAATCACAGCCTGGCGAATCCACTTGCAGAAGGGAGAACAAAAAGAGCATCAGTCTTCCTGAAAGATGCAGCAGCCACTAAATAGAACTTCCTGACAACATCCAGAGAGTGTAAAACCTGTTCCTTAACGTTACTAGGATTAGGGCACAGGGAAGGCAAAACAATGTCCTGATTGAGATGAAAGGCAGACACAATCTTAGGCAGAAAATCTGGCTTAAAGTGGACCAACACCCAGGATTTTGACTATCCTGGGTTTTGGTCCACTTCAGGGGGGCACCCGCTGTGTAAAACCCCCCAGAAAGCCCCCAAAACTCACCTCACCACGCTCCCACGTAGCCACGGACAAGCGGCTGACAGTGCGCCATTCTGAAACAGCCGGCGCGGGCGTGCGCACGTCTAGAGGGGCGCGCGGGAGGCGGCGGTGGCCGCTGCCACCGCCGATGAGGTAAGTTTTTCAGGGGTTTTGGGGGGGGACCCTCATCACGGGACATCCCGATCTCGGATGTCCCGCGGTGAGGGAGGTGATCGGCCCGGGAATCTTATAGATTCCCGGGCCAACCACCCCTGGGTGACAGTCCACTTTAAACCGAAAAACCACCTTGTCCTGGTGTCTCTCAAAGTAAGGGGCCTAACAGAAGTGATAGCCACCAAAAAGACTACCTTAAGCGTAAGAATGGACAAAGGAGCCTCCTGCACAGGCTCAAAGGGAGAGCCCTGAAAGGCAGGTAAGACCACGTTCAAGTCCCAGACTGGTAACATAGGCTTACGTGGGGGACGCACG